>JBCNJP010000019.1:5346543-5490648 GCA_039602395.1 Deinandra increscens subsp. villosa
AATATATTGTGGAAATTGGTTGTTTATATACATTAATACTTTTTCTACTTTTTCTATTTTTTCTTAACACCTAAAATTATAATATCTGTATTTTATAGAATTTAAACCTATAAAGAAACGAAAGATTTATTTATCTATATAATAAAAGAACAAGAAATTGTAATTTTATATTTCACGTATTTAATTATAATTTTACTTATAATTTAGATATGGTGTTTAATTTGTTAACGTTTTTTCTACAGTTTCACAATCTATATATTAATATTCCTTTTAGACATACTTTTGAAACAAAAACAAGAATCTTTTTTTGTAGAGTTCATTGCATGTGTGGATGGTGAGTGGTGAGCATAAAGTCATGAACTATTGAACACCAACAGATTTTCATGTGCGCGGACTCATAATGTCCTTTTCAATCTTTTAAATATGATTAATCAAATCTAGGGCTGCCAATGTTTGATTAAGTCCTTGATATTAGGCCACACACTATGGGAGTATGGGTCATGAAATCCTATGGGCTACATAAGAAACGCGGTAGACCACATAGACAAATTACATGTTAAAGATTGGAGATGGAGATGAAGTCCTGAAGGATAGCGAATATCGACTGAGATGAATGAATTTGAAGTACGAAAGAGAGATTAGAATAGATGGTTATCTAGAGTGCAAGAACACCATCCGAACTTAGGCGTACGACATAATAATGCGGAGACAAATCATCTGCACTTGATATTTTTAATTGAGTCAAAACACAACCGACTTAAATTCGATTGACGAGTTAATTGATATTATTAATCGAGTCAAAATACAACTCGACTTAAATTCGCTAGAAGAGTTAATTAGTTAATTTCTTAAATTGAACGACTTCGTAGATTTTGAAGAGATATAAAGCTAATCAGAGCAAAGCCCGATGAACAAGGCCAAATTATGTGGAGTCTAATCTTAGTAGGACCAAGGAAATATGTTTCTTGTAGGGTTTTGACCCAGTAGTTTACTATAAAGAATGCTCACCTCAAAATGTAAGAAGCTTCATATTAATAAATTAGACTTTTATTAATCCACCATGTGTCTCTACTTCTACAAGGAAAGTGTGAAATCTATATCTTCTCTCTTTATAAGTGGGACGCAACTCTAATTTTGTAAGAGGTTGTGAAACTCAATTTTGGTCTTCCTTCCTATATCAGATAACAAATGACGATATCATAGTTGTTGCTTATAAAATATACAACAATTGTGTAAAATGTAAAATAATACTTGGAAACATCCCAAACATAAGAGTATAACATAATCTAAATCATCAACAAGTCCTTTAACGAATGAAATCATATATTCTTAGAAAATAGATAAAAAGATATCAAAACTTTTTAATTAAGATGTTGTCATTTACTACCAAACGATGCCTAAAAACCACTTGGGGTCTTTTTAAACATTTTTTTCACCACAGATCGAACTTTCACCGTCTTTTTTTTTTTTTAATCTTAAACTAATATGCATTGAACTGAAATAAAGGTTACAACTTAGTCTGACATACGGGGCAAACGGGCAACAAGCTGCGCCGCAAGCCCTTTTTGAAAACAAAGTCTTTGTCAACAACTAGCTTTGGGTTCCTTGGGGTTTTGTTAACCCCGTCTATCTCACCCACCCAAATCTCGTAGGCGATCCTTTTCAGCCGTCTCTTGGGAAATGGAGCATTGCTGTATCATGCCCTAATCTTTCTCAAAATCCCCTGCTTCTAATTCCCCCCTTTCTGAATTACACACTATAGCGTCTAAATAAATCGTTCCTTGATCTTGATCTTCCTACCCATTATACAATCAAAGGAAAATAAACAAGGGTTTCGTTTGTGGAGGATACTTGCTTACTGATGGATCCAGTAGTCGTTGATAAGATAATCGAACGGCTAATTGAAGTCCGATCGACTAAATCAGGGAAGTTAGTTCAGCTGACGGAGACCGAAATCAAGCAGCTTTGTCTCGCTTCCCGTGAAATCTTTATCAAACAGCCTAATCTCCTTGAGCTTGAAGCCCCTATCAAGATTTGCGGTACTCTTTACTCCATTTCTCCTTTTTAGTTCTTGTGTTCATATTCCGAAACAGCAGTTACTACCCAATTGAACCCTAACTTGACATTTATGATGTTTTAGGGGATATTCATGGACAATATAGTGATCTTTTAAGGCTTTTTGAATATGGGGGTTTTCCTCCTCAATCCAATTATCTGTTTCTAGGAGATTATGTAGATCGTGGGAAACAGAGTTTGGAATCAATATGTCTTTTGCTGGCTTATAAAATCAAGTATCCAGAGAACTTTTTCCTTCTTAGAGGGAACCATGAATGTGCTTCCATAAATAGGATATATGGGTTTTATGATGAATGCAAACGGCGGTTCAATGTGAAGATATGGAAGGCTTTTACTGAATGTTTCAACTGTCTGCCTGTTGCTGCTCTTGTTGATGACAAGATTCTGTGTATGCATGGTGGACTCTCCCCTGATCTTACCAATTTTGATCAGATTCGAAACTTGCCGAGGCCGACTGCTATCCCTGATACGGGCCTACTTTGTGATTTGTTATGGTCGGATCCGAGCAAAGATGTTAAAGGATGGGGGATGAATGATCGAGGCGTTTCTTACACTTTTGGTGCGGATAAGGTTTCCGAGTTTCTAACGAAACATGATTTGGATCTTGTGTGCCGTGCTCACCAGGTTAATTCTCCTTTTCGGTTTTCACACACATTAGTACAGATAGGTAGGTATATCCGAATGTGTATATGTTATTATATCAGGTTTTTTTATGCATTGATTTGCAGGTTGTGGAAGACGGTTATGAATTCTTTGCTGACAGGCAACTGGTAACTATATTTTCGGCTCCAAATTACTGTGGTGAATTTGATAATGCTGGTGCAATGATGAGCGTCAATGAAAATCTGTTGTGTTCGTTCCAAATTCTGAAACCAGCCGACAAGAAAAATAAGTTCGTGATGCCTACAAAAATGTAACCGAGGTGTTATTTTGGCTGCCTACCTTCCTAAGGTAAGATTAATCTTACCATTTATTTTACTTCATTGTTAAATGATTATTTTTGTGCTAGAATACAAAGATTTTGATTACTACATTGGCATGTATAGATCGAATGATATCTTTCTTGATTCTAGGTCGTTATATAACATCTTAGAAGTTTTGGTTTTGAGTCTGTCATACGCATAAGAAAAAATATCTTTGTACAAAGTTAACATAGTTTTATCACTTTATATATGAATCACACTTGGGTGAATTACCAAAGGTGGGTAGATATGGTTAGAAGTGTTCTATCCTTTAGGTGTGGTTCTGTAGGTCCTTTTGGAAGGAAGGAAAGAAAGAAAACATTGTTTTGTGTTGCCCTGTGTGTTTGAGGGATATATTGTTTCTGATTTGCCATCCTGAAGGTATTCATGAATTAATTTGTATATATATTTTTTCCTCTTTTGCCATCTATATTTATAGTAACTTCTATGGTTAAAGTCCATGAAACTATTTCTATGTAATTATTAGGGTGACGTAAGTTCATTTATTTATTGGTTTACCAGTGGGAGAATTTCATATATCCCCCTTTAAACCTTCATAATTTTTATATATCTTCCTTCTAAGCCTTCATAATTTCATATATCCTCCTTTTAAACCTTCACAATTTCATATACCCCCCTCTAAGCCTTCATAATTTCATACACATCCATTTAAACTTAAAAATATCAGACATCCCCATTTCTAATACTTAAAGATATTTACCCACTAGTTTATTCCCTTAAAAGTTAAAAACAAATGATAATATGACCATTTTACCCTTCTTTAAACTATAAGATTTTCATATTTACCACCTCCAATGTTTTAAGCTTAAGATAACTTTCCTATCTGATGCCTTGTGTTAGTTCCTTGAGAATATTATATGTTCCTAAATTGAGATAATTGGTTAATTATTTGTTGTAGATTACAAGAAACTTGTATGTACATTCATGCTTGTTACTCCACTGTTCTTGTTGTTGAATATATTGCTTGCCCAGAAACTCATGTGTACTGGGGTATAAAGTTTGTCCGAGGCATATTTTGCACATGAGAGAGGTAGGTTATTAATGTGTAAAGGTGTTATAGGTAAGCATATCTTTAGAGTGTTTTAGAGTCTGTAGTGTGATGGGACATTTGTTGGGCCTTCTCATCAGAGCTTCTTCTTCTTCTAGGTTGACCTTATTAGTAGGGTGCAGCTCATAGATATTCTACTTTTAGACATAGATTTGGGTGGGTGCTTAGTCTTAGAAAGTCGTGTACTACTAGATGTCCCTTTGGTAATCAAATACTTTAGCTAATCTAGTCTTAAGGTTTCTTATGCTTGCATGTTTCCCATTGTCTGCTATTAACTAAATTCTCGGGCCCTGCTTGGTTCACAGATTTCATAGGATTTAGGATGGAATCGGAATTAATTCCTTTGATAATTGGTGTTTGGTTGGCACAAGGTGGAAAAGGAATTAGAATGTTTTCCTCCAATCATGGATTTCAACTTTCCTTCACTAGTGTGAAGGAATTGTAATCATTCCAATGGAATGTTAACATTTACCAAAAAGCCCATCATCCCCCCACTGATATCATCTTCATCAATCAATTCATCAATCAATTTTCCTGTATATCGCCTAAATCATGGTAAAAACCATCCACCAAAATACTCACGAACGATCCATCTTTTTCAACATATGAATCGATCAAATCCATGGAATCAGATGGAACCAGAAATCAGAAAATCAAAACCCAGATGAACATCAAATCAATAGAACCAGATGCAACCAAAAATAAAATAAAAACGAAACCCAGATAACATCAAATCGATAGAACCAGATGAAACCCGAAATCAAGAAAATACCATAGACAATGAAACCCAGGTGAACATCGAACCATAATCAAAATCCAGATGAGAAATAAAGGATCAAAATTAATCAATTGAAAACCATAACCATAGATAAAAAATTATTCTTATGCCTTTCATCGAAGTTTTTTTCCTTCGATGGTGTTGCGATGGACCTTCAATGGTGTAATGGGTAATCGAGATGAGCCACCATTCCATTTGATGAAGGTTTAACAAAATAGATTGATTGAAGATGGGACCACTTGTGGCCATGATGGAGACTGATTTGGTGGAGACTTTAATCTTCATGAATGGTGCACGGAGATGGTGGCTGCATTTGAGAAAAGGAAGAAGACAATAGCAAAATAGAGGGTTTATTAGTGGAAAAGATGGCCAAGGGTAAACCTGTAATTTTAACTTTGTATTATTGCAATTCCTTTGACAATATTACTAACCAAACACAATCCAAGTTTTTATAGGAATTCATTCAAATTCCACCAAAATTCCATTTTTTTCAAAACATTCCAATTCTTTTAAAAACATTCCGCCAACCGAATGCCCCCTCATATGTCTATGGACCTCATGCTATTTCTTCTAGGTTGACCTTACTAGTAGGGTGGAGCTCATAGATTTTCTATATTTAGACGTAACTTGGGTGGGTGCTTAATCTTAGAAACGCTTAGACTACTAGATGTGCCTTTGGTAACCAAATACTTTAGCTACTCTAACCTTAAGGTTTCTTATGCTTGCATGTTTCCCATTGTCTGCTATTAACTAAACTTTCATATGTCTATGGGCCTCATGGTTATATTTATTATGTTATTATTATTATATTTTTATTTTTATTTATTTATTTTTACTGTCCTACCGATTATATTTACTGTGTTTTAATGCATTTTTGAGAAATTGAGGTGGTTTTTCCGAACCGGGGGTTTTTCTAGGAGCGGCTTCTCTATCCCTCGGGATAGGGGTAAGGTTTTCCCTCATCTCACCGTCCGACCCTACTCTCTGAGTGGGATTATACCAAGTATCTTGTAGTTATAGGTAAGCATAGTATTAGTATGTTTGTATGTACAACTAGGTTTATTTGTGTTATGTAGATTTCCTCATTGTCATAAGTCCAAGATCTTGGGTAAATTCAATGGATCACCGAAACAAAAGGACGCCAAATACTCCACCTACTAATTAGGCAGGGCTTCCTGAGACTTTAATTAAACAAAAACGTATGTCATGTTAATCGCAGACATTAAGCATGTAGTGTTAAAAATACTTGCTTATGATGAACTGAGTACTTTTGCGTTTGGTGCCATAGTAATGATAGAACATCGAAAATGTTAATTATCTCGGTCTTCTATACGACTATACATGAAAACAATGCTCAACGGTAAGTCTATACGAATTACAAATCCTAACTGGAATCAGCCACCAACCATCCTGATTATGTAGTAAGATTTTATTAAAAATATCTGTTACAAACAATCGGAACAATCAACACGAAAACAAGAACAATTGAGCCAATCGATTGCTTCTTTATTGAATACGAAATCAAGAAAAGGAAATTACAAGAGGAATTGAAATGTAAGCAAGTGAATCAAATACGCCTAAATCTGAAGCTATATAACTCGATCATTACTGATTAACAAACGCTAACAGTAATTAACTAATTCTAACGAATCTGTCAATAGAAATTGACAAACAGCCCCCTGTACTTTATTAATGAAGCTCCTGCATCTTTCAGCAACTTGTCATAATTGGCCCAAAAACTTTTATTACAAAATTGAACACTAATTCTCAAGAATCTCCACCTTAGTGTCAATTTACCTCTGGTCACATTATGTACTAACCAATAACAACAGAACAAAACTGCACCAAGGCCAGGGATCCAATGGATTTATGCACATGAGTGACTTATGCCTCATTCCATCATCATTGGCAAATACACAATAAACCTGATTTCAAATCCAATCACTTTTAATCTTTAACTCTTCTAAGCAAGCCTCAAACTTTACACCACTTAGAACCTTTGTCAACATATCAGCCCAGTTTTCAGAAGTATGCACATCAGAAACAGTAACTTCTCCTGAACTTATAACATCTCTAATAAAGTGTAATCTCACATTGATGTGCTTAGTCCTTTCATGATAAACTGGGTTTTTAGATAACTGTATTGCCCCTTGGTTATCACAAAATACTTCTGTACTACCCAGTTTAACTCCTATCTCAGTCAAAAACCCTTTTAACCACATAGCTTCCTTAACTCCTTCAGTCAAAGAGATATACTCAGCTTCTGTTGTAGACAGTGCTACAATGTGCTGCAATGAAGCTTTCCAACTTATTACATTTCCCAAGAACCTAAAGATATATCCAGAAATAGACCTCCCTCTATCTCTATCTTTAGCAAAGTCAGAATCAGCATAACCCTGCAAACTTCCTTCATAATCAACATTACAACCAAACATCAACCCATGATCTTGAGTACCTTTAAGATACCTCAATATCCATTTTACTGCCAACCAGTGATTCTTACCAGGATTAGCCAAATACCTGCTAACTAAACTAACTGAATAAGCAAGATCAGGTCTGGAACAAACCATAAGATACATTAATGATCCAACAACATTTGAGTAAGGTATTTTGCTCATATATTCTATATCTTCAGTAGCAGTAGGACAATCCAACTTTGAAAGTTTAAAATGTGCAGCAAGAGGAACCTTAACTGGCTTACACTCCAGCATGGAATAGTTAGTTAAAATCTTCTTAACATAAGAAGATTGAGACAATTTTAACTGCTTTAATTCCCTGTTCCTGGTAATTTCCATACCTAAGATCTTCTTTGCCTTACCCAAATCTTTCATCTCAAATTCTCTCATGAGCATTTGCTTTGTGGCATCTATTTCACTTTGATCTTTAGCTGCCAATAGCATATCATCTACATATAACAATAAGTAGATAAACATACCTGGTCTATATTCTTTGAAATACACACAACTATCATAGCTGCTTCTGGTAAATCCTTCCTGCACCACATAATCATTGAATCTGAAATACCACTGCCTTGGAGATTGTTTCAGACCATACAAGGCTTTCTTTAATAAGCATACTTTGTTCTTTTGACTTTGTACCTCAAACCCCATAGGTTGTGCCATATAGATCTTTTCATCAAGATTACCATGAAGAAATGCTGTCTTCACATCCATTTGCTCTAACTCATAATCACAATAAGCAGTCACAGACAAAATAGCTCTTATTGATGAATGTTTCACTACAGGTGAAAAGATCTCATTGTAATCTATCCCTGCAACTTGAGTAAATCCCTTAGCAACCAATCTTGCTTTGTACCTAGGAGCTTCACCACCTTGTATTCCCTCTTTCAACTTATAGAGCCATTTACAAGCAACAATTTTCTGACCTTTTGGTCTCTCAACTAACTCCCATGTATCATTCTTGTACAAAGAATCCATTTCATCCTTCATAGCCATTATCCATTTGGTTTTATCTTCAGAATTAACAGCATCTTGATATGAAATTGGTTCATGTGAACTTTCACTCTCTGCAGTCAAGAAAGCATATGCAGAGATGCTTTCATTGTCCCTAAACCTGATTGGTTGCACAATTTGCCTTCTAGACCTATCTCTTGCAAGTTTATAACTTGAATCACCACTGTTGCTGGGTTGACTTTGTTGATTACAAGTAGGGCTCATCTGTTCATCCCCAAATGAATTATGCTCCACCTCAGTTGGATCACTTTCTTGTTGGCTAGGCTCCACCTCAATTGAAGTCCCTTCTGAACACTCCTTGAGATAATCTATCTTTCTTCCATCACCAATCAAATCTTTATAGAGAATATCTTCTCTACAAATCACATCCCTGCTAATCAATACCTTTGGCTTACCACTATCCACCCTCCATAACCTGTATCCCTTAATCCCTTCAGGATATCCCAGAAAAACACATTTTACTGCCCTTGGCTCTAGTTTCCCTTGATTCATGTGAGCATAAACCAAAGAACCAAATATTTTCAGATCAGAATAATTTTGAGCTTTATTACCTGACCAAAGCTCCATAGGTGTCTTCATTTCCAAAGCTGAGGATGGTGACCTGTTTATAAGGTACACAGCAGTAGAAGCAGCCTCAGCCCAAAAACTTTTAGGTAAACCTGAACTAGCAAGTAAACATCTGACTTTATCAAGAATAGTTCTGTTCATCCTTTCAATGACACCATTTTGTTGTGGTGTACCTGGTATTGTTAGATGCCTAGCAATCCCATTTTCTTTACAAAACAAATTGAATTCACCACTGCAGAATTCCAAACCATTATCAGTTCTCAATTTTTTAATCTTGGATCCTGTCTGATTCTCTACAAGAACTTTCCAGCTTTTAAATTTCCCAAAAGCTTCACTCTTAGCCTTTAATGGATATAACCAAACTCTCCTGGAAAAATCATCCATAATAGACATGAAGTACTTAGCTCCACCTAAAGATTCATTTCTAGCAGGCCCCCACAGGTCAGAATGAACATATTCTAAGACCCCTTTAGATGAATGTAAACCTTTACTAAACTTCACTCTATGAGCTTTTCCTAAAATGCAAGTTTCACAGAACCCAAACTCACATTTCTTCAAGTTTCTGATTATCCCTTTTTTGTGTAACTCAGACAGACCTTGATAGCTGATATGACCTAATCTTTTATGCCAAAGTAATGCCATATCTTGACTAGTAGACTTGACACTATTTATCTCACCTGTCAATACTTCACCATCCAAGAAATAAAGGTTGTTTTCCTTTCTTGTTCCTGAGAGCACTACCATTGACCCTTTTATAACCTTTGACTTACCATTCTTCAGACTAACATGGTACCCATCTCTTTCAAAGGTCCCTAATGATATCAAACTTCTCTTCAGGTCTGGAATATATCTCACTTGCTCTAATTTCACTTCAGTTCCATTAGAGAGCTTGAATCTTACAGATCCAGTCCCTAACACCTTGCAGGGCCTATCATCCCCTAATTTGACACTCCCCAGATCCTCTATCTTCAGTTCACTAAAGAATTGTTTAATTGGAGTCATATGATAGGAACAACCTGAATCCATGATCCAGTTGGTTTTCATACCTTCTTTATCAACCACCAAAACATCAACAGACTCACAGCCATCAGAATCATCTCCTTGTGAGTAGTTGGTTAAATTCTTTGGTGTATGAGTATCATTCCTCCTTTTCTTGAACTCTGGACACTCCCTTTTAAGATGTTTATCAGAATTACACACAAAACATCTCAACCTAGGCCTTGACTTTGATCTTGACTGCCTATTTTTTTTCTTTTGAAATCTTTGATCAGTTCTACCTCTACTAACAACCAACCCTTCATTACTGTCATCTTGAGACTCAATGTTTCTTTTAGATAATTCCTTTGAATTCATTGCTGAAGTTACATCCTCCATACTCAATGACTCTCTACCAAACATTAGAGTGTCTACAAAATGCTCATAAGAGCTAGGTAATGAAGACAAAAACATGATAGCTTTGTCTTCATCATCTACAGTAACATCAACATTCTCAAGATCAAGGGCTAACCTGTTGAACTCATCAATGTGAGATTCAATTGAACTTCCTGTACTCATCTTGAAGGTGTACATCTTCTTCTTCAAGTACAAACGATTCGCCAATGACTTGGTCATGTAGAGCTGCTCCAATTTTGCCCAAATTCCGGCTGCAGTAGTTTCCTTAGATACCTCCCTTAGAACCCGATCACCAAGACACAATATCAGAGCACTGTGCGCTTTATCCAGAGTTTCCTTCTTCTCCTTCTCGGATAATTCTTCTGGTAAGTTTGCCTCTCCCTTCAATGCATCTACAATCCCCTGATGAACGAGCAATGCTCGCATTTTGACTCTCCAGAGATTGAAGTCATTACGGCCATCAAACTTTTCGATATCGAATTTAGCCGTCGTCACCATCACGCAATCGAAGTTGATTTCTCTCAAGAACTGAATCCGCTTCTTCCGATTTGAATCGAGCACCGATGGCTCTGATACCAATTGTTACAAACAATCGGAACAATCAACACGAAAACAAGAACAATTGAGCCAATCGATTGCTTCTTTATTGAATACGAAATCAAGAAAAGGAAATTACAAGAGGAATTGAAATGTAAGCAAGTGAATCAAATACGCCTAAATCTGAAGCTATATAACTCGATCATTACTGATTAACAAACGCTAACAGTAATTAACTAATTCTAACGAATCTGTCAATAGAAATTGACAAACAGCCCCCTGTACTTTATTAATGAAGCTCCTGCATCTTTCAGCAACTTGTCATAATTGGCCCAAAAACTTTTATTACAAAATTGAACACTAATTCTCAAGAATATCAAAGTATCGTATCCTCACTAGCAATATCTTTGTTCATTTCAGTTAGAGAGAACACATGAGTAATATTTTCTTTACATATATTTTGGATTGTAAAGCAGACTATAAAATAAATGGCTCGTAAAGCTTGCACTTAAGCTCGTTTGTGAAACAAGCCATATTTTCTGGCTCGAGCTTCTTTAGGCTTAGCTCATTCGAGCTTTTTACCGATCCGATCCCGAGTAGCTCACTAGACGCCTTGAATCGCTTACACCCCTAGTGCTCGCTAAAAGTTCATGAGATCTATCTAAGAATAGTAATGATTATATGTGTAGGCTCATTGGTGTAATAATGTTGATATTGTGTTTGCTTTTTATGATTTCATATCAAATGACCTTGTTGTTTTACAGGGAAGAAAAGATGGGTTTTGGATCTGATGGTTCAGCAGCTGAAGATTGTGGACCTGAATCCCCCCCCCCCCCCCCCCCCCCCCCCCCTTATTTTCAAGCATTCTTGTAGGGGCTTGGAATGAATGTGTATATATTTTAGCTTGGTAAACTTACCATTCTGAGCACCCATAATCCTGTTTAGTAATCAATATGACATGAAATGAGGATGTATTGGATTTCACTCAAGAAATTATTGGGTCATGATTTGGTAATCAACATGACATGAAATTTAGATGCTTTATTTGTCACCTTCTGCTTAAGATCATCCGAACATCAACCACAAATGTTGCTACAACAAAAATCCACATGGATCTCTGTTGCAGTGCAAGGGAGCATGATGGTTCTGATTAGGGTGGTCTTAGTGGTGATTGTGTTATAACTAGAGGCGGTGCCAACTAGTGCTGCGGTTAAACAACGCTCCTACCCCCAAATGCTCTTACCCCAAATTCAGCACGGCAGGGTACCAAAACTCGTGACCGACGTGCTGAGCGTGACCACAAAAAATGCAACCGTTTGCCCTTTTGTAGCGTTACCGATGGTCAAATTTTGAAGAAGTAATAATTAATTTTATTGAAACCCAACGCACTCGATCTCAACTATAAAATTCGACCATTCTCATCACAAATTCAAACAAACCTTCCATAATACTTCACACATCCACAATCTTAAAATTAGAATCATCATCTATTAGTTTATTTTTTTCATTTTTCATTCTCTAATTCGGAGGAGTCTTTTGATGATTCGTTTGTGGCAAATAACAAGCTTGCGTTGGCGAAGATGTAACGGGTAGCATTCCTCCTATTTGAAGATAAGACAACTTTAGGCCGTGAAGAAACTCATAACTGTCTCGTAAGTGATTATGTCCCTCCAATTACAAAATATTTAAAGATATTTTTTGGATGTGAAAAAATTATTTACTCGAATCGTTAACGATATGGAAGCTAAGGTTGGGATGGTAGAGATAGAATGTTGTTTGCTCCTTACAAAAATGTATATTTGCAATACGACATTTGGCATATGGAACGGTAGTTGACGCAATTGAGGAGTATTTAAAGATGCCTGAAAAAACATCATGTGAAAGTCTAGAAAATTTTGTGATAGTATTATAGAGATGTATTCACACGAATATATGTGTAAGTCGACGCAAAGTGAGATTCGTATTTTGCAAGAAAGACATGAGGTGATACACATGTTACCTAGTATGTTAGGTAGTGTCGACCGTACACACTGGGCTTGGAGAAATTGCCTAAGAGAGTGGATAGGGCAGTGCATGCAAGGTGATCACGAGAGTCCTATGCTAAGGCTCGAAGTAGTAGCCTCACAAGATGGTTTTGGCATACGTTTTTGTGTCTAGCGACTTCCAACAACAATATCAACATGTTTAATGAATCTCACATATTTAATAAAGAACTAAAAGGACTTGCACCAGATTTAATAGTTCAAGGTACAATCACACTCATTATCTTAGAAAACTATTCATGATTTCATCTACACTTAATGAGAAGAAACACGTTAACACATGCATTTTACACATAATGAGAAAAACGTTCACATATGATACTTTTGGTACTTTTTTTAACGGATGAGAGGAAACACTGTAGGAGAACCGTTCGTAAATTTAATTAAAATAAATACTTTTATTTAAGTACGATTACAACGAAAGAAATAAATCTAATCTATTACAATATAATGAAAATGAAATTCTACTCCTATCAACAATTACAAGGAAATGATTAAAGGTTACACGGAAATGATATACCATACAGGGAAATAAATAAGAATTACAACGAAATGAAATTGCAATACAAATGAAATGAAAGCAAAGTTTAACAAATGCTTGTAAATAAAATATTAATGTTTTGAATGAAATAAAACAAACAGTGAGTTATAGAAAATGTTTTAAATGAAAAGGTTTAAGGAAAACAATTTTGATATTAGTTTAATAAAACGATGAAGATTCCAAGGAATCTTTGGCGAAGGATTCGGGTCAAAACCCGGGTCCCTTAAAACAAATTCCGGGTCTACCGAAGATCCGTTTTGTTTCCCAGGGTACAATCGCCTAAACCGTATTGTACGGCCGGGATAACTCTAAGCTTGAAAATACCTTGAAGCTTGAAGAGCAAGAACGATGAAGAAGATGAGAGAATTATTGAGGAGAGGCAGAGAGAAAGAATTCTGTGAATTCTAGTGTGTCTAGCCTCAACTAATGAGGCTGTATATATAGTGGTGGGAATGACTTGTTGAGCACACAAAAATAATTCGTAGTCAAACTTTGCATTAAACGTCTTTAATGCAAATTGATTTCTAATTAACGCGGAATTACCTTATTTAGCTCAAAACGCGTTTACAGCTGTCAATCCGGAGGAATCTCCGCGTAACAGCTGTTTCCGGAAGAACTGATCTTCCGCTTGAACTTCAAGCTCCTTTTCAGCTGAGCTTCAAGTTCAAGCTCCTTTTCCAACTGAGCTTCAAGTTCAAGCTCCTTTTTCCACTTGAACTTCAAGCTGGAATTTTTTCCGGTTGAACCCAGTTCCGCTTGATCTATCTGCCCAGCGGCTCGCGGCGATGCGAGCGTGCGAAGTGCAAAGTGCGCCATCAAAGCGCCACATTGCGCCTCATACGCCCACGCCACGCGCGCGTGCGTGTGCGAGTGCGAGTGCGAGTGCGAGTTAGGGGTGCTTCGCACCCCTCAGGGTCCAAGGGATGTGTCCTACTAAAGGAAACAATAGTTGGTAAGGTTCCCACCTTATAAACCACTTTTGGTTTCAATCCCCAACCAATGTGGGATGAGTTAACATGCTATACTTAGCATTTTTCTCTCTAATTTTCGCAGCTTCACAAGTTGCGAGACCTCAACTTTGAGCTTCGATATCTCATTCATACGAGCTCGGATTTGGACGTGGTTTGATGCGTTGGAAAGCCCTCACAACGTACTACACAAACCCATTAAATACAGAGGCAACAACCTATGTTATCTGTATTTTATTTTAGTCCAAAGTTGGTGAAAAACTCATTTTCACACTTAGTGAAAAAACTCATTTTCCACTAGTTTTTCTCCCAAAATTCCAACAATCCCCCACATGAATGGGTATCGATCTATTCTTCAAGAATCAAGAGCAATTTCGGCAGTCCAGTATTGCAGGATAGGTAGGTGTCCCCTTTGAACCTTCCTTTGTGAAACATACTTGGGTTACTGGTGTTTGGTAGACGCGATGTCTTTGAACCAACCGACCGTTTGTGTAACCGTTATTATGCCCACACAACACTTTCCCTAACTTGGTTAGCCCTCATTGTCGTGTCCAATCATGGTCCTGGAACACTCGCCTGGTTCTGCTAGAGCTCTAGGATTTGTGCCCAACAAATCCATTCGAAGCGACCGCACTTCTCTCTTGCATAGGTGATTACCACAATCATTAAAAGCATTGGTATTATGATTTACTCAAAATCATCTATGACTTACACAAAGTCTTTGACCATCGTATGCTTAACCTCACACACTTCACTGTTTGGTGATAGGAATGGACTAGGAAGTACACAACTTCCTTTTAAGATTTTAGGGTACTCCCCCACAGTGACCTTAGCCAATGCGGTTAGGTTGTCCTATTGAACCTAGAGCCTGGGATCTCCATTTTCATAGGTTAGGTTTTCCTTCGCATCAGCTTTCAACCCAATGGGCTTTAGTCCCATTCCCCTTGACGACTTCAAAACTAACTCTTTGCTTAAGCCTTTTGTAAACGGATCCGCAGTGTTATCCTTTGACTTCACATAGTCAATTGAGATAACACCAGTAGAGATTAGTTGTCGTACCGTATTATGTCTACGTCTAATGTGCCTTGATTTGCCATTGTACATCATGGATTGAGCGCGCCCAATCGCTGATTTACTGTCACAATGTATGCAAATAGCCGTCATTGGCATAGGCCACCTTGGAATTTCTTCCACAAACTGACGTAGCCATTCCGCCTCTTCACCAGATTTATCCAAGGCGATGAACTCAGATTCCATTGTGGACCGCGCTATAACAGTTTGCTTAGCCGATTTCCAAGCAATAGCCGCGCCACCAAGCGTGAACACATACCCGCTTGTTGATTTGGAATCCTTTATATCCGAAATCCAATTCGCATCGCAGTATCCTTCGATAACCGCTGGATCTCGGGTATAATGCAGTCCATAGTCTCTCGTGTATCTTAAGTACCTTAGTAAACGAGTCATTGCTTTCCAATGTACCGCGCACGGATTACTCGTGTACCGACTTAGTCTGCTCACAGCATAAGCCAAATCTGGTCTGGTACATGTCATAAGATACATGAGACTCCCAATCACCCTTGAGTACTCCAACTGAGCAACCCCTTTTCCTCTATTCTTAGCAAGATGAAGGGTAGTATCAACCGGAGTTTGAGACACACTCTTATCTCCCGCGTTGAACTTCTCAAGGATTTTGTCCACATAGTGAGATTGACTCAAGACAATACCATTTGGGGTTCTGATGATTTTTACACCGAGTATCACATCTGCGAGCCCCATGTCTTTCATGTCAAATCTCGCTTTCAACATGTCTTTAGTAGCTTTGACCATCTTATCATCACTCCCGACGATAAGCATGTCATCTACATAGAGACACAAAATCACATAACCTCTAGGTGTGTCTTTCGCATAGACACACTTGTCGCACTCATTTATTTTGAATCCGTTGTCAAGCATGACACGGTCAAACTTCTGGTGCCATTGTTTCGGAGCTTGCTTCAAGCCATACAAAGACTTGACGAGTCTACACACCTTGCCTTCTTGGCCAGGAGCGGTAAAACCCTCAGGTTGTTCCATGTAGATCTCTTCTTCTAAATCACCGTTTAGAAACGCGGTCTTCACATCCATTTGGTGAACCTCCAAATTTCGTAAAGCCGCTATAGCAAGCACCAACCTTATCGAGGTTATGCGTGTAACAGGTGAGTAAGTATCGAAGTAATCCAGACCCTCTTTTTGTCTGTATCCTTTGATCACTAGCCTCGCCTTATACTTGTCAATGGAGCCATCGGCTTTCAACTTCTTCTTGAATATCCACCGATATCCAAGTGGTTTGCAACCCTTAGGAAGATCGACAAGCTCCCAAGTGTGGTTCTGCAAGATAGACTCTATCTCACACTTGATGGCTTCTTTCCATTGAGGCCCATCTGAGGAGGTTACCGCCTCGCGGTAGGTATTGGGATCACCCTCAACCATGTAAGCCGTGAAGTCAGGTCCAAAGGATTTTCCAACCCTTTTTCGCTTACTTCTTCTAGGCTCACCCTCATCAGATGCAGACCGTTTACGAACTTCGTTACCAACCGATGGTTGTTCATAAACCTCGTCACCAACAAATGGATCTTCACGAGTCTCGTCACCAACTAATGGTGTCGATGAACTCGCGCGTTCTCGTGACAAACACGGGAATACATTTTCAAAGAATGAAGCATTCCTTGATTCCATGATAGTGTCTTCTAGTATATCGGGATTTTTCGAGTCATGAACAAGAAACCGATATGCACTACTGTTTTCTGCGTATCCAATGAACACACAGTCCACGGTTTTGGGTCCTAACCTTTGCACCTTAGGCAAAGGAGCTAATACCTTAGCTAGGCACCCCCACACTTTCAGGTATTTGTAGGATGGCGTTTTGCCCGTCCATAATTCATAAGGAGTCTTATCCTTATCTTTGCGGGGTATCTTATTCAAAAGATAGTTAGCCGTCAAGATGGCTTCCCCCCACATGTCTAGGCTCATCCCAGAACTATTCAACATGGCATTCATCATCTCTTTCAATGTACGGTTCTTTCGTTCCGCAATGCCATTGGATTGTGGAGAATAAGGTGCGGTGGTCTCATGGACAATTCCACTTTGTGCACATAAGTCCGCAAACGGTGAAACATATTCACCTCCTCTATCACTCCGCAAAACCTTAATTTTCTTGGTGAATTTATTCTCAACCAAGTTCTTAAACAAGACAAACTTGTTTATTGCTTCATCCTTACTCTTAAGTAAGTATACATAGCAATATCTTGTACTATCATCAATAAACGTGATGAAGTACTTGTGTCCGCCACGCGTGGGGACGACTTTCAAGTCACACACATCAGTGTGAATTAAGTCTAGGGGTTCGGTTATTCGTTCAACCAATTTAAATGGTTGTCTTGTAAGTTTGGATTCGACACACGTTTCGCATTTTGATTTCGAGTCTATTTTAAAATTTGGCAAACATTTTAAATTCATTAAACGGCGAATTGAATTAAAATTGACGTGTCCTAATCTACCATGCCACATATTTGAATCATAAAACTCAATCATATAAGTAGAAGAGGAGGCTTTCGCCATTTTATTAATCACCATTGTAGACAATTTAAACATAGCATTTTGGGCATAGCCCTTGCCTACAAACATGCCGTTTTTGGTCAAAACGACCTTATCAGACTCGATCACAATGCGAAATCCAAATTTGTGGAGCAGCCATCCAGAAACAAGATTCTTCCTGATTTCTGGCACGTACAGAACGTTGCTCAACGTCAGTTCCTTCTCAGAAGTGAACTTCAAGACCACGTTGCCTTCACCCATGATGTCGGCAGTAGCTTTATTCCCCATGTAAAGCTTCTCGGTCCCCTTCGCCTCTTTAAACGTACTAAAGAGGGACTTGTCTCCACACACGTGGCGGGTGGCACCGGTGTCAACATACCAGCCAGGGTTCTCCCCCACAATGTTGACTTCAGAAATGAAGGCAGACGCCTCCGTGATCATGGCCACCAGTGGCATGTCATCCTCCATCATGTGAGCGTGCTCACGTTGAGGCTTCGGGCACTGATCCGCCCGATGACCATGCCCCCCACAGTTGTAGCACTTTCCAGAAAACTTTAGAGGCTTCTTTTTCACAACCCCTTTCTTTGGTGCCAAGTGCTCAACCGCTTTGCCTTTGCCTTTGGCTTTGGCCCCACCATTGCGCTTGCTTCCCTTGGAAGACTGACCAACCTCCACCATATTCACCTTAGCCGAAGGTTGCATGGTGGTGGCTTTTTGAGCCATCTTATTGTCCTCCTCGATACGAAGACGGACAATGAGATCCTCAACGGTCATCGCCTTTCTTTTGTGTTTAAGATAATTCTTAAACTCAAGCCACGAAGGCGGGAGCTTTTCAATCATTGCCGCCACTTGAAATGTCTCACAAAGGGACATACCCTCTGCGTGGACCTCATGTAGTATAATTTGAAGCTCTTGGACTTGACTCATCACGGTTTTGTTATCAACCATTTTGTAGTCCAAGAAACGGGCTACCACGAATTTCTTCGTGCCAGCATCCTCCGTTCTATACTTCTTGTCTAAAGACTCCCATAATTCTTTGGAAGTCTTAAACACCGAGTAGACATTATACAGAGAGTCCACTAGGCCGTTCAACACATAGTTACGGCACAAGTAGTCCGAATGTTTCCAAGCGTCAACCGCATTAACGGTTTCAGCGTTGGCTTCCCCTTCACCGAGTTGGGGAGCGGACTCCGTGAGACACCTTGCAAGGTTCAAGGTGGTTAAGTAGAACAACATCTTCTGTTGCCACCTTTTGAAGTGCAAACCCGAGAACTTCTCGGGTTTTTCGGCATGACTGGCGATGGTGTTGGCCGTTATGCCAGTGGAAGTACCAACCGATGGTGTTTCCTTAGGCTTTTCGGTCGTCTTAACGGTTTCGTTAGTCATTTTTCTGAAATATAAAACTACACAAGTTAATGTTCAGAATTGTTATTTAAACGCGCACGTTTAAAACGTAAGAAAAAACCTCCAACTAATGGATGGTTTTCAAGGAGTAGAAGAGAGTTTTAATCTCTAAACGCGCACGTTTTGAAGAGATTAAAGTCCAACAAATGGATGGAATTAGAGATGTAATAAATTTTATAACTTCCAACTTATGGAGGTTAGATTGTTTTAAATAAAATTTATAACGTCCAACTAATGGATGTTAAGGTTATGTCGTAACCGACAACTCGTTTAACTCTAAGTCCAACTTTGAGTCAAAACGAGTTGAAAAATATTTATTTTTTAAAATACTAAATCACCTCGAGAAATCTAAGTCCAACTTTGAAACTCGAGGTAATGAAGTTTTTATAAAACGAACGGTGTTTTAAAAATTTGTTTTAAGTTTGTAGGAGAACCGTTCGTAAATTTAATTAAAATAAATACTTTTATTTAAGTACGATTACAACGAAAGAAATAAATCTAATCTATTACAATATAATGAAAATGAAATTCTACTCCTATCAACAATTACAAGGAAATGATTAAAGGTTACACGGAAATGATATACCATACAGGGAAATAAATAAGAATTACAACGAAATGAAATTGCAATACAAATGAAATGAAAGCAAAGTTTAACAAATGCTTGTAAATAAAATATTAATGTTTTGAATGAAATAAAACAAACAGTGAGTTATAGAAAATGTTTTAAATGAAAAGGTTTAAGGAAAACAATTTTGATATTAGTTTAATAAAACGATGAAGATTCCAAGGAATCTTTGGCGAAGGATTCGGGTCAAAACCCGGGTCCCTTAAAACAAATTCCGGGTCTACCGAATATCCGTTTTGTTTCCCAGGGTACAATCGCCTAAACCGTATTGTACGGCCGGGATAACTCTAAGCTTGAAAATACCTTGAAGCTTGAAGAGCAAGAACGATGAAGAAGATGAGAGAATTATTGAGGAGAGGCAGAGAGAAAGAATTCTGTGAATTCTAGTGTGTCTAGCCTCAACTAATGAGGCTGTATATATAGTGGTGGGAATGACTTGTTGAGCACACAAAAATAATTCGTAGTCAAACTTTGCATTAAACGTCTTTAATGCAAATTGATTTCTAATTAACGCGGAATTACCTTATTTAGCTCAAAACGCGTTTACAGCTGTCAATCCGGAGGAATCTCCGCGTAACAGCTGTTTCCGGAAGAACTGATCTTCCGCTTGAACTTCAAGCTCCTTTTCAGCTGAGCTTCAAGTTCAAGCTCCTTTCCAACTGAGCTTCAAGTTCAAGCTCCTTTTTCCACTTGAACTTCAAGCTGGAATTTTTTCCGGTTGAACCCAGTTCCGCTTGATCTATCTGCCCAGCGGCTCGCGGCGATGCGAGCGTGCGAAGTGCAAAGTGCGCCATCAAAGCGCCACATTGCGCCTCATACGCCCACGCCACGCGCGCGTGCGTGTGCGAGTGCGAGTGCGAGTGCGAGTTAGGGGTGCTTCGCACCCCTCAGGGTCCAAGGGATGTGTCCTACTAAAGGAAACAATAGTTGGTAAGGTTCCCACCTTATAAACCACTTTTGGTTTCAATCCCCAACCAATGTGGGATGAGTTAACATGCTATACTTAGCATTTTTCTCTCTAATTTTCGCAGCTTCACAAGTTGCGAGACCTCAACTTTGAGCTTCGATATCTCATTCATACGAGCTCGGATTTGGACGTGGTTTGATGCGTTGGAAAGCCCTCACAACGTACTACACAAACCCATTAAATACAGAGGCAACAACCTATGTTATCTGTATTTTATTTTAGTCCAAAGTTGGTGAAAAACTCATTTTCACACTTAGTGAAAAAACTCATTTTCCACTAGTTTTTCTCCCAAAATTCCAACAAACACAATAACATTGGCATTTTACACTTAATGAAAAACACGTTTACATATGATATTATTTTTAACGGTATGCGGTCAACACGTGAGTTTAATGAAACGTTGAACTGTGCGACATCACCTGAAATACACCAATTTTAAAGGGAACTCACCTACCGTAAGAAAAAAACCATTGAGTTGGATTCGAATTTAAACCTTAAAGGGTCATCTCAAACTCTACTTTCATCGTCAAAACCACTGAGCAAGTCCTACCAATAGATATGATATTTCTAAACTATACACATTTTAATACAACAAATAAAATTGCATTAATTTCAATAGTTTTTTTTCTACTATTTAATACCCCGATCAAATTTATTATTATCAACAAACAATTATATAATGAGGGTAGATTACAAAATTAACAAATCCATCCAATAACCATTGAGTCACGTCTCTAGTGTTGTTAAATAACGTTTATTCTTTTCGTAAACGGGTATCTAAAAATAAAAAAGACTCAAATAGGAATCAAAGAACTCTACTGCTCTACCCATCTGGCATATCTAATCGTATGCCGTCTCAACCACAGCTGATAAATAACCATATGGAACGCATCGTGCGGCTGTGCTTCCGCGTTCCACCCTAAGTGCCGAGTCGCCGCCACACCAGATTCCATCATCTCCTCATACTCACCTTCCCCTATTCCCTCCAACACCCGTTTCAGCCCCTTGGCCCCACCTCCGGGACCCACAAAAACCGCCATTTTCGACCAGTCGATCACGTCCATCAACGGCAGATCCTGAATCGGACGGTCAGTAATCACCACCGGCACACACCGCGAAGCCATCGCCTCCACCATCCACGTCATATCAGAGCCGCCGTACACAAACAGACAGAATTTCGCCTTTTTGCTCGCCGGCGGATCATATTCAACCGTGAAATCAGGATGATCGGTGATCTCTTCAATTAGAGTAGTTAGAGTAACTGGAATTTGATGATCGGTTAGTTTCATGTAACCTAGAAACGACGGTGTGGCGTTGACGGAGGGGATGGATTGAAACGAGTGCACCGGAGGTAGGGTTACGTCCTTATGCGGGATGAACAAGCCGGAGGAGGCCGGGAAACACGAGATCTGAACAGAATTCTTCTTCAATTCGACGACGTTTCGATCCGAAGAGGAGTCAACACCGGCGGAGGAGAGGTAGAAGTGATCGGCGCCTAGCGTGCGGTTCCAGAACGGGAAGGTAACACGGATGTTCCTGATCAGACGCGCGAGATTGCGAGTGGAAGTGGAGGAAGGGAAGGGGAGGAAGAAGAGGTGCGCGTGGGTAGGGTCGTCGGTGACGAAAGGGCTCCGGAGGAGAGATTGGTAGAAGTTGGACTCTTGTGTGGTGGTGAAGAGAGGTGCGTCGGTGGAGGATGGTGGTGGGGGGTAGAGGAAGATTTTGAAGGAGTGGAGCATGTTGTCGTAATTGGAGAAGATGGTTTTAGGTGAGTGGTAGAGGGAGGTGGTGGTGGTGGTGTGTTCGGAGAGGACGTCGCCGGTGAGGGTGAGCAGGGAGATGAGGAGGAAGATGAAGGCAGCCATGGAAGGAGAGGAAAGGAAACAGGGGGGTTTGGCCGTTTGGGTGTTTAGGCAGGATGAGGAAGAAGCGAGTTTATGATGACCGTGGTAGGTCAGTGGGGAGGAATTGTCAATTGGCATAGTGTCTCCTTCATTCGGCGCAACTGTATTTATTTTATTAATTGTTATCACAACTACATAACTAACTATTGTATTTAACACAAACTATACATACTTTAAGCAAATGAGCTATACCAGACATATACGTTTCTTTGGTGATTAAAAGGTTAAGGTTAGAAGTAGAATAGAGGTTTTTTCTTTTTGAACGGTCAACGAATGTCTCGGAAAACTCGGGGACTATTTATACTAGTTAAGCTAATTTCAGAGAAAATCAACCTCCGCGAGCGGTCGGATGGTAAACATAGGAGCTCAGGGATCGAACTTGTGATCTTTCATTTTCAAGTCTCCTCTTATCGCCAATGCCCCCTCTAAAGTGTTGCCGGCAAGAATAGAGTTAGCCGTTAAAAAAAATACATAGTCTAAGAACTTTAATATTAACTAGAGTTGATTATGGGGCGATTTTGGTCGATCTAATGATGCTTAATGATCCATTTCATCAATTCAATTCTCATTTCGGTAAGAAGAATCTTTAGCTAATCATTTCATAGTTGCAATTGGGTGTAGGAGTTCTTGAAACTTGTAAGACTAAACTTATGTTTGATTTTAGAGTACTCTGCTACCTGTAATCATGTCACGTGAATGTTTATGAGTTTGTTTAGTATTAATATGTTTATGTCAATGTGCGGAACGTTTTGGACAGAAATCTACGTTGGTTGCATTCCACCCTAGAAAGACTTTATACGCGTAGTTTATGTTTCCATTGATGAGATTTATCATGAATCATTGTGGAATGCTTGAGTTTACACGCATTTCATTGTTAGATTGACATAAATGTAATTTAAGTTATGTCTATGTAACTTATCCATATTTTGAATGTGTGCTAAGTCTTACTTGTGATTAATTGAACTTTGAATCCGAAAAGCAATCAAGTTGAACTATGGACTGCCTAATAATTATTGGGTATTTCAGTAACTAAGTTTTGTTTAATAAATTAATGACTTGGTTAAAAAATAAATATGGACTTAAAATATCATTATAGTTATTGATTATTTGAACGGTTGAGTTGTGTTTATAACAATTAAGAATTAATATAGAAATGACTTAATAATTTGAATATTTATTCGGTTTATATTTGTAACACTTTAAAGTTTATCAATTTTTCTTTGTGTTGGTCTGAATAAATTTCATGGGCATTCGTATCAATTTTTTTTGGGGTTGATTAAGATTGAATCGTACGTATCCTACTACAAAAAAAATTAATGGGGTTCGGATGACCCCATACCATAGGGGTGAGTACTCCAGTGATTTAAAATTGTAATAGTTCATTTAGGAAAATTAGTTATGCGTCACCAACAAAAATTGTCAATGGAAGAGGGAGAATAGGAGGACCGCTATTTTCTACTCTAAACCAATGTTTTAAAAACCGGTTTTGAAGTTGAACCGGAAAAGTTTTCAGGACTGATTCGACTAGTCGGACCGATTAGACCGGCCGGTTCAATCAGTTAGGAGATTTTAATATATATTTTTTATAAAAATACTAATAAACTTGTACACTCCAACAAAAATAGTTAAAATACAATTTTAATCTACTAAAAAATAATACCAAATAGGTATTCCACAAGAAAATATAAGTTTTAAAGTTCATAAATAATAAAAAAAAATAACAATAAAGCATACACATATAATAAAAATATTTCAAAAAATATATAAAAAAATCGGTTAAAACAGACCGGTTCGGATCTTATAAAAAATTATGAAAAAACCGAACATAAAAAGCCAGAGACTCTTATAATCCGATCAAACCGGTTCAACCGACCTATTCAAACCGGTTTTAAAACATTGCTCTAAACTCCAAAAACTCCAAAGATAGTTGGAAGTTGATATAGAAATGAGAAAATATATATATTATCGATAATAAAAACACTCTTTTATCTACAAACCTAAAAATAGTAGGAATCAATAAATATTAAGATACCAATGATCCCTAGCCCAATTGGCTAGGGAAGGTACCTAAAACATTATAAAGGGGAGCTTTTAGATTCAAGTCCCACTTGTAACAAAAAATAAATATATGGGGGTTACAAGCTGTGGCAGGGGGTTTCTCACCTATGGTGAGTTTCCTTCTGATGAGGATTGGAGATGATATGGTGGGTGGGTAATGCCCCCGTCAGTGATCCAAATTTGCCGTTCAAAATAAATAAATAAATATTAAGATCTTCACATATATCATTTAATATCTATCTATCTATACTATTATTAAACACAAGTTTTTAAAGTACAAATGTCATTTTTTAAAGTGTGCCACATAGGATAAATCCTATGTGTCAATTTGTGAGATTTTTAAATTAAATAATTCAATAGAAAATTAAATTCTTTTCATCATATCTCATTTATTAAAATAACACAACTTTAATTCATTATATCTCATTTATTTCTCAACAAAAATTCGATCCGTAAATAGCTTTGGATTCGTGACAGAAAACCCAACAAAACTATATCCATATTGCTTAGGTTTTAATCAACGAATGATGGTGAACAAATCAAAAAACAAAGTCACAGCCTCGGGTATTTACCCAGGTTACTGCCTAGTTACTTAAAAATTATAATAAGGGGCAGTTTAGTAAAAAGTAATTATGCTTTCTCCCAATTTTTTAATTTTTTTACGAAATCCAACACCTTTTTATCACAAAAACACATCTCTCACTTGATCCTCACAAACGCACCATCATCCCTCTTCTAGCTCAAGTTTCATCTAATATTTACAAATCCATTCGATTTCTAGGAGACATTCAAAGTTGTCACCATGTAGGCATGTACCCGGACTAACTATTAGGTACCCACCGTCATTATTTTTATTTCTACCTCCTTTGAACATCAGGTACTCACTCTCACAATTAAAGATAAAAATGCTCTTTATAGAAAGGAAAATTGGCGCCATTTAATCCCAAGTTTTCACAATTGGCAAATAATAATCACACTTTTCAATTTGGCAACTGACAGTCCCAACTTGTCAACTATTTGTTTTTAACAGTCCGGCCGTTGAAAAAAACTAACTCCGTTAACGAAAGCTGACGTGGAAGCTGACATGTATTTTTTTTATTTTTTCTTTTTAAATAATCCCAATCTTTTATTATTAAGGGACTATTTTTGTAATTGGATGAAAGTTTAATCCCTTAATTATAAATCCTTTCCACCCTCCACCCACCACCCCATCTCTGTACGTCCGATGCTAAAAACCCTTCCAAAACCTAGAACCTGCAACCATTATCAGGAAGAAAGAAAACAGAAATGGAGACGACGGCGGGAGGAAGAGCAATGGTGGCTCTCTGCCCTTTAAAAGGCGGCGAAATCGTCCTCCGTGACTCCCCCATCCTCCTCTACTCCGCCATTCCTTTTCACTCCGATAACCACCCCGACAGCCATGGCTACTGCTCCAATTGCTTCACCACCATCGCACAACAATCGCAAGACGTCTCTTGCTCGACCTGCGGATGCCGATTTTGCACCCTAGACTGCCAATCGACCGCCTCTGCCACCTCCCACACCCCCTGGGCATGCCAAGCCCTAACCGCCTCCAGTCTACCGTCGTCGAAGCGCTTTTAGGGTTCCAATTCAATGTTCCGAGCACTTACCCCATGTTTATTTCACCTGCTATTGTTCATAATAGAGATTTAATTTGGGGAATAAAACTTTAGGGTTTTTGGGATGGAAAGGGTGAGGAAGAAGATTGCTTTGTTGCCGTGAGATCACCGTCGGACCGCCGCTAGTTAGCCGGAACCACCTCCGGAAACCATTGCCGGAGTTGATGATGATGGTGGCTGTAGTTATTGATGGTGGTGGGGTGGTGGAGTGGGGGTGATGTGATGGTGACTAGGATGATGACTAGGATTATTTAAAAAGAAAAAATAAAAAAAAATACATGTCAGCTTCCTCTGTTAACGGAGTTAATTGTTTTTAACGGCGGGACTGTTAAAAACAAATAGTTAACAAGTTGGGACTGTTAGTTGTCAAATTGAAAAGTGGTATTATTATTTGCCAATAGTGAAAACTTGAGATTAAATGATGCCAATTTTCCTTATAGAAACTATGAAAAAAATTATAAAAACAATTTTTAAACTTCCACTTCATCAATCAGGAACTTTTAGTCTTAATATCATTTTAAAATTTTGATAAAACTTTCAGAAACTTTAATATAAACTACTAAAAGTATTTATAATATTTTAAATGTTTGTATAAAATCAAAACATTTAAAACAATTAAAAGATATGTAACAAAAATTATTAAAACATGTCAAAAACAAAAAATAAATTACAAAAACACTTTCTTGTGTATTTCTAAGATAAACTAAATTTGTTTTAAAAATCAATATATAATTAAAAGTTTACGTAAAAAATCATATATAAGAACAGTGTACTATAGAAATTTATGATTAAAACCTTTTAGAATAATCATAAAACATTAAAAAATAACTTTTATAAAAATCATGATATAAAAAAGGAGTTTTATTTTATAAAAAATTTTCTTTAACTTTTATAAAATATTAGTTTTTAAGTATAAAAGTTATTTCTTTATCTTTTTTAGAAAACACTAGTTTGGTAAATAGTTTTCTATCAACACCATTTTGATAAATAACTTTTCCCCCAACACCATTTTAGGAATAAGCTCTTAATTTATTATGATTTGATAAATTGTTAAACACAATTCTTAAAGTTCATAGGATCTCACATTTATTATTATTACACCTTAACTATATATACTATGATGTATCTAACCTTAATACACCATGGTGTATCTAACATGACCCTATACATTAGCTATGAATACTTATACGTCATTTATATCACCAATTTTACCAAAGCAGTGGTGGGAAGCCAATTCAACCAAAGCTGCATGGCGGGAGGGAGGAGGCGGTATTCTCGCATGGGTAATCATTGTCATGTCATCAGTGGCGGAGCCAGGAATTATTTCTTATGGTGTCGGTTTTTTGTGTTTGAAATTCTAACGAGATGACGATGAAATATTCGGGTCGGGTCGGGTCGGTTATGCTAACCTTAAATTTGGCTTGAAGAATGAATTCCATGTTCTACAAATATACTAACCTTAAATTGACTTGAAGAATCACAAATTTTAAGTTTTGGCTTGTTATTTTGTTAAATATTTTAAGAATTCCAAAAGAAGAAAAAAAGTGGTCGGTAATAGCCTCGAACACGCGACCTTGGGCCTTAAAAGCGTTCAAATAACCACTATGCCAAATCACGTTATATGATTTACTTTGCCACTTTGGATTCAAATGGTTATTTCTAAGTAAGAGAAACTAAAAAAACAGCAGATTCGAACTTGGGACCTTTTCGAAATGAAAGTCAACGACTTAAATGAATCCAGCGAACCACTCGACTAAATTGGATTTTGTGATTTTCTTTGGTTTCAAATAGTTAAAACTATTGGTGTCAATGTAAAATCCGCTTAAATCGTCCCTCTACGGTTTGAAAATTCATTGGTGTCGCTTGACCCCGACCATTTTAACATAGCTCCGCCCCTGCATGTCACCATCCTGACTCCCTCCCCATGCTCACTCCCTCTCTTTTAATGTTGAGTAAATTACGGATTTCGTCCTCGAGGTTTACATAAATTTCGGATTTCGTCCCTAACTTTTGCAAAAACGTTACGGATTTCGTCCCTGAGCCTAACGAACATTATAAAATCTGTTAACTTTTTTAAAATTTCTAATATACCCTTATCCTTTTAATTTTAATAAAAATTATATATATAACCTCACAAATGTTCAAGAACCAAGGGGTTGTGTATACCATATCAGAAAGCCGTCGTCACCACTAAATCGGAAAGCCGCCGCCACCACCAAAAAACCAAGGGGCCGGCTAACTCCATTTCCGTCACTCCACCACATCTCCGGAAACGATTGTTTGATTTGTATCGATTGCTTGATCTGGTTCCACATCTCTATCGATTCAATCTGATGGAATGACAAAAAATAACTTACATTGATACGAATCGATTCAATTGGTTGTATCGATTGCTTGATCTGGTTCCATTATCTCCGACCACCATTATACCCCTGCTTCTCCATCGTTCCACCATTATACCCCTATTATACCCCTGCTTTATTATTTTATTTTTAGTTTTGGTATTTATATATATCAAATTGTTCGTTTAAACCGACATTATCGTTCCTTTGGATAAAAATCCGAATTGAAATCGATAATTACTTCCCCTTCACGCTTCCTCCCCCTATAAATCTCACAGTACTCTCTCAAACCCTAAACCATTCGTACCAACACTACTCGTCTTCAATTCATGGATAACTGGAATGACATGGACGCCGGAAACACCTTCTCCTCCTCCACCACCGGAGCCGGAGCCGATTTCGACCACTGGTACCTCTCCTACCCGCTTTCCCACGTCTCCAAAACCAACCACGAAACCGGCAACAAGATCATAATGCCCGCCTCCGCCCTCCACCACCTCGCCTCCCTCTCCGTCTCCTACCCCCTCCTCTTCCGCATCGAGAACACAACCGCCGGAATCCACTCCCACTGCGGCGTCGTAGAGTTCACCGCCGACGAGGGGTTCGTTTTCATGCCCACGTGGATGATGAACAACATGCATTTACAACAAGGCGAACTCGTGAACATCAAGAACGTCACCCTTCCTAAAGGAAACTACATTAAAATAAAACCACACGCCACCAAATTCACCACGCTTTCGGACCATAAATCTTTGCTCGAAAAGGCGTTTAGGGAGTTCGTTTCTCTTACGACCGGTGACACTATTGTGATCAGCCATGATGATGAGAAGTATCTGATTGATGTAGTGGAGACCAGGCCATCACCCGCGGTTTTAATGTTTGAAACTGATTGTGAGGTGGAGTTTGCACAGCCGTTGGATTATAAAGAACCTGAGAAGAAGAAGAAGAGGAAGAAAACAACCGTAGAGTGTGAAAAACAAAAACCTGATCAGAAGAAACAGGAGATTTTGGGGTTTAAGCCGTTCACCGGAGTGGGAAGGCGGGTTGACGGGCAACCGTTGGTGGCTGTGATAGAAGAGGGGATGATGCTGCAGCATGATCATGAGAAGATAAACAAGGAAGGATTCAAGGCGTTTACTGGGAAGAGTTACCGATTATCATAGATATTATTATTATAACTAATATGGTATTTTGATTTGTTCTTATTTTTTATACTGATTCTTTATATTTCGATTTAGAGACAGAGGGTTCATGTTGTTAGATTCTATATATGTTATACGCATTTTGCGATATTGTCATTTAAATCTAATTCTACATCCTTTTGACAAAGTTTGTGTTGACCGGGTAACGTTAATTATCATATGTTTATAACTTGTGCTTTTAAATTTAATCACCATGTATGTTCCTAAGTTGCATATAACTTTAGAGATTAATTTTATATTTGTAGTTAGTATAATTTTTCAAAATTATTTATAGTTATTTTGTGGGTCTGGAAGAAATATAGTCCAATAATATAGCTAAGCAGTGGACTCTAAATAGTTATCGGATTTTCATCAAGCCCAACTAAATAAACTACTAAACTAGAAAGCTCATTGTCTATAAAAAGGTATCTAAGTAAATTATTCGGATGATTATTATAAGGGCTTAGGGAATACGAGGCTCTTAAGCACTTAACTTACATGTGAAACTCATTAAAACGACGTAGTTTTAATAAAAACTAATACAAATTTGAAAGTATTTTATATTTAAATTTGATGGGATTTATGTAAGGAAACAAGAAATGATTCCATATTTGAATAATTTATACCAAATTTAATGAGTATTACGCTAAGTTATATGCATAACAACATCATATTCACTTTAATTTCCCTTATTATAATTTGTGGTAAATTAGGTATTTGATCCCACATAGTATTTACGAGGCATTTAATACTCAAAGTCAACCTCGTATGCGGCTCGTATAAAAACAATCACAATAAGAATCAGAAAAATATGGGACTAGCTAGCCCACTCGGTAGAGACTATTGCCTCTTAACTGGAGGTCCAAGGCTCAAACTTTGACATTGAGAGTTTAGTTATAATATTAATATATTTGGGGTAGTTTAGGAGTAGTGTAATTTGAAATTAAAAAAAAAAAACAAATGACTAGTCATACCATCCCTCACAAAATCACTGATTCTTTAAATATTTACCCAACTCCCAAAACCCAGTCTTGCTAACACCACATCTGTTTTTGTGGTTCCTCATAAAGAACAAATTCTTCAAAACCACTCTTGTCCGAATGAAGCAAAGGCATTTTCTTTGGATCCAAAGGCAGCCCACAAGAAAAACAGCCCACAAAATCAACCCTTGTATATTAAAGAAATCGTGTTGACTCAAAGTATTAGGTGGCCCATGTTTGATGACGACAGTTGCTTCTAATCTATACATAAACCTTCCGGTCAACGTTGTTCAGAACTACTCGACTATGTAAGCACATTTTTACATCAAACTTTATTTTTGTTTTTTTGACATTCTAATTTCCGTTTATGTTTGTAAAACATGCATTTACTATGTAAACAGTGAGGTGCCGCCAGTTTCTTTTGGGTTTGATGAAGATCACGCTGAAGACTCTCAATTGATTTCCATTCCAGAGCTTTTCATAGCATTACAGCAAGGAGTTGAAGTGGTATTATTACTATTACAAGTCTACTTTCGATAGTTTGGCACATGTAATTTTTATACTAAATGTTAATGTTTAAAAGGGTACAATGTATACCGTTGATGGAACGATAACTGGCATTGACATGACATCTGATTGGAAATACGTCAACTGTGACGCATGCAATAAGAAGGCATCATTCAAAGATGGACACTACTTTTGTTCTACCTGTAAGAGGAATGTTATCAATCCACGTCAAGCGTAAGTGTGTATAGTGTTATTGCAATATTTAGCTTTATTACTATATTATTAAATCAAACTGATATAGGTATAAATTGGTATTACGGGTTTTTAATGGAGAGGAATTGGAATGTGTTCTATTCAACTCTACTGCCAAACCACTCCTTCGTATTAGTGCTGATGAGTTGCTAATGAGGAGTTTCACAGAGGTTACTATGCTATATCCTCATTTATATGTTTATATATTTATCTGTTTAGACATATGTGTCACTTTTTGCACTTATATGTACTCGATTTATCTTTGAATTTGTGTAGGGTGGTGATGATCCGCATTGGATTGAAAATTACTTGAATGACAATTTAGTTTGTTACAAACTGAAAATTATAATTAAGATCGATGCATATAACCTTGCACCTAACTATGGTCGTCGGTTCACTGCTTCAAAGTTAATTGATTTTGATGCTTTCGATATGAGTAATCCAGCTCCAATTCATGATATAGTTCCTTCAACAAGTACTGCTAGGGTGAATGTAGATGACAGTGCAAGACAAGTGTTAGAGCATGATGTTAATAATTCTTATGATGAATCGAGTGAGATGCTTGCTAGGATACCAGCACATGAATGGGATATGGCGGATGAAGCATTTTGGGGACCATGTATTCCATCAAATACACCTACATCAGCAGTTTCTGAGGTATGTGCTCTTGTGTTTTATTTAAATTTTTAGTGTTAAAATTTTATATTTTTTAAACGAGCCTATACATTATCTTTTAGGTTCTTCAAACTGATCATGAGGAGGATTCTGGTACCTCCACAATGGGTGTTACTATAAAAGATGATGTCACACAATGTCCCAAATCTGTTGAAAACAATTTGGTTGTTGAAAATACTGATAAGAAGTTGAAAGGTAAAGAAGTGGATTCTGGTGCCTCCACAGTGTGTGTTACTACAAATGATCATTTCATACAAAGTCCCAAAGCTGTTGAAAAAAGATTGGTTGTTGAAAATACTGATAAGGAGTTTGATGCTAGCACCGCGAAGACCAATGACCATGATGATGATGTTAAAGAAAGTCCACAGCCAGTTGAAAATGTGACCAATGACCATGACGATGCTGTTAACGAAAGTCCACAGCCAGTTGAAATTGTGCATGCCGAATCTGGTGGATCAGGTTCCAGGCCAAAGAGGATGAAGAAAACGCCCAAACGTTACATTCAGTAGTTGATGTTCTGCTTTTTTCAAATCCTGCAACCAAAACTTTCGTCTTAACATGAGTGAGTTTTTAGCTATCGGTATGCTTAGTAGTCTTATGGAACTAAGAATAACATTGTCGTGTTGTTTTCGTATGCCTTTATGATATTGTCTGATCGTTTTCTTATGTCTTTTAAGTTTTTAATGACATGAACTGAATTTAAACTATGGTGTTTATAAGTTTTCATGACACTCAAATGAATTATATAGGAACCCACTATAGCAACATTCAATGACAACTGTAATATGAACAAAATATTCAGCATCATACATAATATTTCAAGTGATGTAGAAATTAAAAGGCAAATCAGGATAAGATTCGGTAAAGTGGAGCTGAAAATTCAATAATTGGTTTACAGTCTTACATTGATTTGAGGTGCAGGTTGAACATCGAGTGGCGATGGGGTTCTGTGTGTTTGAGAGAGAGGTGCGCACGAATGACAAATTTAGATAACCTTATTATTTAAATTTGAGTGAATTATTTCTTGCCTTAGGAAAAACAATTATATGCTAAATCAGCAACCCAAAAAGGAAATTAGACCCAAACGGAATATTTTGATTTTTAACATATATTTGTAACTATGTGAAAGTATTTGACACATAGTTTTATTTTTTTCTTAATGTTTATAAATTATGAAATTAACTTCAATAAGTAGGATTTGTTTTGCCAAAAAATCGTATTACGAAACCCGGTCACCGACCGGGTATGAAGCTAGTTAATAATATATTATAGTGCGTGTAATGTTTGAAATACTATCGTCAATTTCGAAGGGCTCTGCTGCTTCGCTGCTCCCAATTTCCTACTCAAAAATCATAATCCATCAAATTCGCCCTCCCTATTTCTGAACTAAGACGTCATAAAGTGCTTTCCCCCAGTTTTGTTACTCAAACCCTCGCTCGTTTATCACTATGGCCCTCTATATATTCGCCATTTTCAGGTGCCACTTCACCACACATAAAACATCATCACCTCTTTACAATAATGGCTGCTGCGATTGATCCATCTCGTGGCTTTCTCAAGGATGTCAAACGTATCGTAATCAAGGTGACTGACTCTTAATTAATTTCATAACTTTCTTCCCCCCCCCCCCCTTCCCCCCCCAATCGTGTTGATTGGCAGTTGTGTTTGATTTGTTTCTCTCTTGGATTCATTCATGGTCTTCTATGCTCTTTGTTTTTCAAATTGCTCCTGTCAATTTGTGCGAATTTCATCAATGTAGGTGATCTAATCCGTTAGGATATATTAATCAGTATCTTTTCTATAATAACCTTTTCATAATGCTAGCCACGTCACTAAACGTGGTGGGAGATTTATCCTTTTTGTTTGTTGACCGTTATTAAAGGCTGTATAGATTTCAATGGCTAAAATGGAATGAAATTCTAGTTACCATGATTCAAAATGGAATGAACTTTGAGCTTGGATAGGAACTAGTTTTGACTTCTATGGGATCTGGTTATATTTTTTGTGCAGCAGTTCTCCACAATTAGAATACTTGTGCCATCATGAAAAGGAAATAGACAATAAACGTTTCCAAAATAAGATTTGTTGATATAATTACTCAATCATGGAATTGATTCGATCATATTAACTTTATTACATCTTTTTATCCCTTCTTTATGTTGCATTAACTTCTTAAGGCTTAAACTTATGCCCATGGCAAATATGCCCTTTTTGTGGAACCTTTATGACAGATAAATTCTTATATGCTAAATAACCTTTGAAGGGAAGAAGTAGGTCACTGGGCCTACAGAATGTTCATACAATTTGTTGTTTTGCATTGATGTATGAACTGATCAGTTTATTTTCAAAGGTTGGAACAACTGTCGTCACCCGAGAGGACGGAAGACTTGCACTTGGAAGACTGGGAGCTCTATGTGAACAGGTATTTTAATCAAAACCCATTCTTCGGCTATTTGTGTAATTTATGTTGTCTTTCTATTTTTTTTTTCAAATGTTTGTGGAATGTCTTGATTTTTTTTTATGTTAAACTTATGTCCTAAATGCCAGCTTCAAACACTAAACTCTCAAGGATTCGAGGTTATCTTGGTCTCATCTGGTGCTGTTGGTGCTGGCCGGCAGAGACTTAGATACAGAAAATTAGTCCACAGCAGGTAGTTACATGATGAAACAACTGCAACATAAACTTTAATTTTCATGGAAACTGGTTATAAATAAATTTCTCTTAAGTTCTATTCTTTTTATGATAAAAACTTATGTCCTAAATGCACCTTTAAACTCTAATATTGTATGATAACATATGTTTTCAGTTTTCCTAAATCTGGTATGATTCTGTAAATTCTGTAACAGCAATATCAGTCATATGGATTAATTTTAGAGGAAAAAATAATAGGAAGAGCCAGAAACTGCTGGCTTACATCGATCACTTTATACATTATTTAGTATTTCTTCTATTATTATGCTTAAATAGCAAATCAACCTAATAATAAATAATAATCAACCATGGTAGTGGATTAATTACTTAAGAAAGAAGTTTAGAGCTCTAAATCTTTTAAGTTTGGATGTCTTACCAATATCTGAATTAACAAAAATCTGAAAGAGAGAAATAGAGCATCAATGATGATAGGTATAGGATAATAGGAATGATAGTTTACATTTAGTTTAAAATATTCAGTGACTAATAAGTTTGTATTCTTCAAGTTTTGCTGACCTTCAAAAACCACAAGTGGAGCTTGATGGAAAGGCATGTGCAGCTGTTGGACAAAATGGTGTCATGGCACTTTATGATACATTGTTCAGTCAGGTTTATTTCATTTTCTTTATTTCTATTTGCTTTTCTCTTATTACACTTATTATAGCATGATTAATGATTAATTTCTCATGACACTTTATGAGATGTTTCGTATTTTGTTTGCAGCTGGATGTGACCTCAGCTCAGCTCCTTGTGACTGATAGCGACTTCAGGAATCCAGAATTTAGGAATCAACTTACTGAAACAGTGGATTCATTATTGTCTTACAAGGTTATTCCTGTATTTAATGAGAATGACACTGTTAGTACCCACCGAGCTCCATACGAGGTGTGTTCTGGTTTCTAAACTTCTCTGTCCATAAGTTTTACTAATCATAATGCCTACTTATGTTTTATTCTAATGATGTATATATATTGTAGGATTCTTCTTGTATTTTCTGGGATAATGACAGTTTGGCAGCTTTATTAGCACTGGAGCTCAAAGCAGACCTTCTTGTGCTGCTAAGTGATGTAGACGGTCTCTACAGTGGCCCCCCTAGTGATCCTCAATCAAAGCTAATTCATACATATGTTAAAGAAAAGCTTGAGAATACAATTACTTTTGGTGATAAGTCAAAGTTAGGAAGAGGTGGAATGACAGCTAAAGTCAAAGCTGCTGTTTACGCTTCACAGGCTGGCATCCCTGTTGTTATAACCAGGTATATACGTATACTCCTAGTTTATGTCTGTTTGTCATTGTATTGTTTTTCCATAACTAACTTTTGTATTAAGAATGTTTGAAGTGGGTTTGCTGGGGACAATATTGTGAAAGTTCTCCAAGGTCAGCGCATTGGTACGCTGTTTCATCAGGATGCTCACACATGGGTCTCAAATGGAGAGTTAAATGCACGTGATATGGCTGGAGCTGCAAGAGAAAGTTCTAGACGCCTTCAGGTATTATCATAATAAATTATGAGTTTATGATACATCTTAATGAATTATTGACACATTTTAATGACTGCAGGCCATGCCTGTGAAAGACAGAAGTAAGATTTTACTGGATATAGCTGACGCCCTGGAAGCAAATGAGAAAACAATTGTGCATGAAAATGAAGCTGATGTGATAAATGTCAAAGATGCTGAATATGAATCTTCATTAGTCTCTCGTTTGGCTCTCAAGCTTGGGAAGGCAAGTCATTTTCCTTCTCATCGACGTTCTTTTTTTGTTCAATTTTCTCTTACAATACGCATGAATCGTATTTTATAGGTTTCTAATCTTGCCAAAGCCGTACGTATGCTTGCAAATATGGAAGAACCGATCACAAAAGCCATCCCTCTCACAATCGCAACTTATTTTTATGTATAAATATATAAATTTGTGTTGGATTTGGTTTGATCTTTGCTATTGTGCTATTTTTTTTTGTCGCACTAGTTTTGTTGTGCTGGCCTGCTGTGTTGTTTAATTATACTGTTTTCTTGTATTTGTTTATAATTTATACCACTTAATAGATTTGTTATTTTATACTTTTGTGTTGTTTTTTATTTTGTGCTATTGATCCTGTACTAGTTTTTATGTTCTTTTGTATTGTTTTCTATAACAAGCTTATGATGTATTTATTTTGATCTTATACCGCTTAATATGTACTGATTTATCATCTTGTACTGGATTTGACCAAATAAAAAAGTGTTTTGAGTCCAATTCCTGATTATGATTTCATGGCAGTTTTTTGATACGGAAAAAGATAAGTTTGGGGATATGATGAGCGTCTGGATGTCTATAACTACATATATTTAATTATTACTTTTTAATAGTTATAATGTTTGGATTATCATTGCATTTCACATCTTTATGGTTGCATGTCCATGGAGCTAAAATGAAGCATATGACTAGAGTTTTGGAAGCGTTAGAGAAGATCGGAAGTGGACCTGAGCTAACAAGGGAATACAAGATGAAGCGGTGAAATAATAAAAGAAAGAATATGGAAAATTGAGATCTCGCGGTACGCAAGATGTCGCAAGAACTTTCTCGCGGTATGCGGTGACTGGTCAAAGGGGGTTTTCGGTTAGAGGCTCGGGAGGTACGCGGAGAGTTTGTGAGGGACAGTTTGCAGTATGCGAACTGCTTAAGTCGGCAGAAGTTTTATTTTTTACTTTCGATCTTCTACTTTAACGGTTTTTAGGGTTTTTCGAGCACTTAGCACTTATCAGCCGTATTTGGAGTCTGGTTACGATTTTTACAAGATATTTTGAGTTTCAATCATGTTTTTAATGCAAAACATATCAGGCTAAACGCCTGTGTGATTACCAACGGTGAACGGTTAGTTTATTACTGTTTTGAATGTATTGTTGCTCTGCCTAGACTGGATTAATTAGGGTTTCTTATTCTAATTAAGATTGTTGTATGTTTGATTAATCTTGACAACTCGATCTGCCTTTCAAAAATACATATGCCAATCCTTTCTTGGTCTATTTAGCACTATGAACTATCTTGTCGTGTGTGTGGATGGTTGGTACAATAGGGTTGGGTCGAACATCTTAAACAAATTCATGTTTATGTGAATTCTAAAGTATGACTGCTGCAAATTGAATCGATAATTGAACTAATCGAGATCCCAAGGTTATCAGGTTCTAATGCATTGGTTACAAACTCAATCAATTTCAATTCAACCTCTAAACTTAATCAAATCAACAAATCATACATCTTCATAGTCAAAACTTAATTTAGATTAATTTTAGGTTAAGTTTAGCCTTAGCATAATCTAGATTAATGACAGTTTTCTAGGTTAGGTAATTAGCTTAAGTTAGTTAAAATCTGAATATGCTAATAACCATCAACTCCCTTAGATTGACACCCGACTTATCTCGTCTACAGGTAGAGTTAGGATTGTTTGAACGGTTGAAAGACAAGCCGTTATCAATCCTCAAAGATAACAAAGATAATCTCGTCATATTTTACAAAAGAGTGAGAATGAGGTGTATAAATGAGTACATAGATCAACAAATGAAGTGAGACGTGAAAGATAAGTCTATAAGATATTAGGACCGTGAGCACAAATAAATGTCAAATGACGGGCCATACTCCATAGAGGTTGTAACAGTTAACAACTTAAAATTACGCACAAAGTATATAGTATATTGTGAGTCTTAACCAAAAGCACAAAAACCTATAATCAATATTTTATCTTTTAAGCGGAAAGGTCATTCTAAGTGAGCACATAGATCAAACAAATGACGTGAGACGTAAAAGGTGAGTCTAGAAAATGTTAGAACTGTGAGCACAAATAAATGTCAAATAAGCCCCACTCCATAGAGGTTACAGGAGTTAACATTACAACATCACACAAAAATATATAGTCTATTGTGAGTCTATCAAAATCAGACAAACCTATAATCAATATAATCAATATTTTTATCTTTTAAGTGAAAAGGTTTTTCTAAGAAAGTCTCCAAAACCACCATTGTAACCTTGTTCAATAATGAAGAATGAAGCAAAGGCGTTCTATTGAATTTTGATCCAAAAGCAGCCCACAAGAAAAACAGCCCACAAAATCAACCTTTGTTAAAATAAAGAAACCGTTAATTTATGGAAGAAAACAATGTCACGGTAATCAAATCTCTCCATGTCAAATGTAGTAATTCACTCAAAGTCTCGTATTAACTCGTAAAGTATTAATATTTAATCGCTGCGTGTAATCCTACTGTCAACGGGCTCTGCTCCGCTACTCCTCATCCCTACTCTAAAATCAGAATCCACCAAATAATCAAGCAACGTGTCACAATCGGGAGACCTAGGGCCGTGTTCCCAATCACACCCTATCATAGTCGCCATCCCTATTAATCTGAACTACACGTCAGAAAGTTGTTGCCCCCAGTTTTGTTAGTCAAGCTCAAGCCCTCGCTCCTTTGTGTCTGGTTATCACTATACATATAGCGGCCTCTATATATACGCGATTTCCAGATACTGAAACCCTACGCTTTTCAGGTGCTTCGAATTCACCACACACACACACACACACACACAAAACCTCAAGCTGTTAACAATGGCCGCGATTGATCCATCTCGTGGCTTTCTCAAGGATGTCAAGCGTATCGTAATCAAGGTGACTGTTAATTTCACAACTTTTATTGTCCTTTTTGAGTGGAATCGTATTGGTTGTCAGTTGTGTTTGATTTGTTTGTTTATTGGATTCATTCATGGTTTTCTCTCTCAATCTCAATAACATGCTGTTTATTTTTCAAATTGCCCCTGTCAGTTTGGTTTTTTGGTGTTTGTATGCTAATTGAGTAATCATGCAAGGGTTTTAGCCGAGTTAATCAGAATTTGTGCGAATTCATCAATGTAGATGATCTAATCCGTTAGGATATATTAATCAGTATCTTTTCTACAATAACCTTTTCATAATGCTAGCCACGTTGCTAAACGTGATGGAGGGTTTATCTTTTTGTTTGTTGACCATTATTAAAGGCTGTATAGATTTCAATGGCTAAAAGGGAATGAATTCTATTTACTATGATTCAATATGGTCCTACCAGTTATCAGAAGAATCTCTCTAAAGGAGGTCTGGCATAAATATAATACCATATAATTCACCTATAAGAATCAAATTCTACCAAGTGTATTGCGGATTGGCTCCTCATAGTTTGGAAAGAATATAGCATTGCTCTTTTATTTATGCAATTCCTTTTCTCATGGTTTATGGCATTTGATAAATATGGAAAATGTACTGTAATGATGACTAGCATCAGGCTACCAAGACCCTATACATTTTATGGAAGTAGCTACCTGTTTTTATCCGGATATGTTTATAAATCATAATAATTAGGAAGATTTGTTTACTACTCATTTTACTTGTTATCCAAATTTGTTGGCATGGGGAAGTGAACTGTGAGCTTTTGGATAGGAACTAGTTTTGACTTCTATGGAATCTGGTTATATTTTGTGCAGTTATTCTCCACAATTACAATACTCGTGCCATCATGAAAAGGAAATAGACAATAAACGTTCTTAAAATAAGATTTGTTGATATAATTACTCAATCATGGAATTGATTCGATCATATTAACTTTATTACATCTTTTTTTCCCTTCTTTATGTTGCATTAACTTCTTAAGGCTTAAAGTTATGCCCATGGAAAATATGCTGTTTGTGTGGAACCTTTATGACAGATAAGTTCTTATATGTCTGAATAGCCTTTGAAGGGAATAAGTAGGTCATTGGGCCAACAAAATGTTCATACAGTTTGTTATTTTGCATTGATGTATGAACTGATCAGTTTTTTTTAAAGGTTGGAACAGCTGTTGTCACCCGAGACGACGGAAGACTTGCACTTGGAAGACTGGGAGCTCTCTGTGAGCAGGTATTTTAGTCAAAAGACTCGAAACCCATTCTTCTGCTATTTGTGTAATTTATGCAGTCTTGAATTCTTTTTATGATAACGTATATCCTAAATGCAGCTTCAAACACTAAACTCTCAAGGATTCGAGGTTATCTTGGTCTCATCTGGTGCTGTTGGTGCCGGCAGACAGAGACTTAGATACAGGAAATTAGTCCACAGCAGGTAGTTACATGATGAAACAACTGCAACATAAACTTTAATTTTCATGGAAACTGGTTATTAATAAATTTCTCTTAAGTTATATTCTTTTTATTATAAACTTATGTCCTAAATGCAGCTTCAAACTCTAGTATTGTATGATAACCTATGGTTTCAGTTTTCCTAAATCTGGTATGATTCTGTAACAGGAATATCAGTAATATGGAATAATTTTACAGGAAAAAATCTAAAGAAGAGCCAGAAACTGCTGGCTTACATCGGTCACTTAATACATTATTTAGTATTTCTTCTATTATTAAGCTTAAATAGCAAATCAACCGAATAAAATCAACCGAATAAAATCAACCATGGTAGTGGACTAATAATTACTTAAGAAAGAATTTTAGAGCTCTAAATCTTTTAGGTTTGGATGTCTTACCAATATCTGAATTAACAAAAATATGAAAGAGAAGGTAAAAAACTAAAAATCATTAATGATGATAGGTATAGGATAATAGGAATGATAGTTTACATTTAGTTCAAAATATTCAGTGACTAACAAGTTTTTATTCTTCAAGTTTTGCTGACCTCCAAAAACCACAAGTGGAGCTTGATGGAAAAGCATGTGCAGCTGTTGGACAAAATGGTCTTATGGCACTTTATGATACACTGTTCAGTCAGGTTTATTTCATTTCCTGTATTTCTATTTACTTTGTTTTTAATTTTATTTGGAAATTAGATGTTTCGTATATTGTTTGCAGCTGGATGTGACCTCAGCTCAGCTTCTTGTGACTGATAGCGACTTCAGGAGTCCAGAATTTAGGAATCAACTTACTGAAACAGTGGATTCATTATTGTCTTACAAGGTTATTCCTGTATTTAATGAGAATGACGCTGTTAGTACCCGCCGAGCTCCATACGAGGTGTGTTCTTGTTTCTAAACTTCTCTGTCCAAAAGTTTTACTAATCATAATGCCTACTATGTTTTATTCTAATGATGTATACATTATAGGATTCTTCTGGTATTTTCTGGGATAATGACAGTTTGGCAGCTTTATTAGCACTGGAGCTCAAAGCAGACCTTCTTGTGCTGCTAAGTGATGTAGACGGTCTCTACAGTGGCCCCCCTAGTGATCCTCAATCAAAGTTAATTTATACATATGTTAAGGAAAAGCTTGAGAATACAATTACTTTTGGCGATAAGTCAAGGCTAGGAAGAGGTGGAATGACAGCCAAAGTCAAAGCTGCTGTTTACGCTTCACAGGCTGGCATCCCTGTTGTTATAACCAGGTATATACATATACTCCTAGTTTATGTGTGTTTATCGTTTTATTGTTTTCATAAGTAACTTTTGTATTAAGAATGTTTGAAGTGGGTTTGCTGGGGACAATATTGTGAAAGTTCTCCAAGGTCAGCGCATTGGTACACTGTTTCATCAGGATGCTCACACGTGGGTCTCAAATGGAGAGTTAAATGCACGTGACATGGCTGGAGCTGCAAGAGAAAGTTCTAGACGCCTTCAGGTATTATCATCATAAATTATGAGTTTGTGATACATCTTAATCAATTATTGATACATTTTAGTTAATGCAGGCCATGCCTGTGAAAGATAGAAGTAAGATTTTACTGGATATAGCTGATGCCTTGGAGGCAAATGAGAAAATAATTGTGCATGAAAATGAAGCTGATGTGATAAATGCCAAAGATGCTGGATATGAATCTTCATTAGTCTCTCGTTTGGCTCTCAAACCTGGGAAGGCAAGTCATTTTCCTTCTCATAAACTTCCTTTTTATGTTCAATATTCTTTTACAACGCTCACACATCGTATTTTATAGGTTTCTAATCTTGCGAAAGCCATACGTATGCTTGCAAATATGGAGGAACCGATTGGACAAGTATTAAAGAGAACAGAGGTAAGGAATTGGCATTTTGATACAAACACCTTATTGCTGGATTTTATTTATCAGTTTTACGGAAATAAGAGCATTTTGTATTCTAAGTTATTTTTATTTTTTGCATTTTGTTGTTATTTTGTTCTCTAATAACTCTTGGTTCTCCAGCTGTCAGATGGGCTCATATTAGATAAGACATCATCTCCTTTGGGTGTACTTCTTGTTATCTTTGAGTCTCGGCCAGAGGCACTTGTTCAGGTAGATACAAGGCTACCCAAAATTGTGTTATAACATCTAAGCATGCATCTCAATTGCAGCAAGTTTTATCTCATTATCATTCAAGTCCCGATTTTTTTACAATGTGAACAGATAGCATCATTGGCTATACGAACTGGGAATGGGCTTTTATTGAAAGGGGGAAAGGAAGCAAGACGGTCCAATGCAATCTTGCACAAGGTCACTTTTCTTTAGTTAATTAATCAGTATATATTTATTTGATTTTCTTATACTTTGCTCTTTTTCCAACATCTTAGATTATTACGTCAGCCATACCCGAAAAAGTTGGTGAAGGACTAATTGGACTTGTGACTTCTAGAGATGAGATTCCCGAGTTGCTTAAGGTTGGTCTCGTATATGAATCTAGATGTAATATATAAACTTGTACTCTACTCTACGTTAAGTATTTGGTATATGCATCTTTAAATACTTTGCAGCTTGATGATGTTATTGATCTTGTGATTCCAAGAGGCAGCAATAAACTTGTCTCCCAAATCAAGTCTTCAACCAAAATTCCTGTTCTAGGTCATGCCGGTAAGATGAAACAGTCATAAGTTTTTCATAGGTACTAAAAAAGCAGGTTAATATAGTGAATCTTGTTCTTTAAACACATTTCAGATGGAATTTGTCATGTTTATGTTGATAAATATGCTGATATGGAAATGGCAAAGAACATAGTATTGGATGCAAAAACAGATTACCCAGCGGCCTGTAATGCTATGGTATTTTTCTTTCTTGATAAACCTAATCCCTCCACCCCCACCTCTTCTATTATGATAGAATGTGATTTATAACATGAAAGTACCTATATGTTTTCAACCAGGAAACACTTCTTGTTCATAAGGATCTGATGGAGAATGGTGGTGTTAATGAGCTTCTTATTGAACTTCAAACTAAAGGTGTGAAATTTCTTAACCATACATGCACAAACATTCAAAATTATATAATATGATTGTGTTTGTTTCAGGTGTTAGCATTAATGGTGGACCAACAGCAAGCTCCATGCTTAATCTTCCAGCAGCACCTTCATTTCATCACGAATATAGTTCATTGACTTGCACCATTGAAATTGTGGATGATGTTCATGCTGCCATTGATCATATACACATGCATGGAAGGTAAACTGTCTGCTCCTCTGTACTCAACTCCTTGTTTTTATCTTGTAGTTCCTTTTCTATTATCTTCTATACATGGTGCTTATAGAGCTCTATAATGGCTGAAACTTGCAGTGGGCATACTGATTGTATCGTTACGCAAGACCGTGAAATTGCAGATATCTTTCTACGCCAAGTTGACAGGTTCTTGTCTTCTGAATAATGAAATTTACAAGATTAGAAATCTGAGTATTTATATTTTATCAGTCTAAATAAGGCACAATAAAGCTTCAAAATATCATCCCCTTGTTGTCATTTGCAGTGCTGCTGTGTTTCACAATGCAAGCACGAGATTTAGTGATGGATTTCGCTTTGGTCTTGGTGCAGAGGTGAATACTTACATTTCTCCTTTGAATAGCATATTGCTAATTGATCATTTTTTTCTGCACTAGTAAATAATCCATGGTAATTGTTGGATCACTAAACAGGTTGGTATAAGTACCAGCAGGATCCATGCTCGTGGCCCAGTAGGAGTTGAAGGATTGCTTACGACACGCTGGTATATTATATGTCATGTTTATTAATTTTTCATTATATTTTCTATTTCTTAGAAATACATTACATCCTCTCCACTGTTGTCACTTTTGACAAAAATAATGAACTGATTTCAGGATTGCCAGAGGAAGTGGACAAGTGGTGGATAATGATAAAGGGGTTGTCTATACTCACCGAGATCTCACTCACCAAGCCTAAACTCTGGGCTTGAGTGGCAAGTCTAACCATGGTCAACTAGTGGACTTGAATGAAACATTTTCCCCAGAAAGAAAAAAGAAAAAAAAAGAGGCGGAGAAGTGAAAGGTCATGTTGCACGACCGAGTGTTGTAATACATTTAGCGGCTTTTAGTGCGTTTGTAGCTTAAGCGGACCGGGCTGTGAACAAACTATTGGTTGGTGATCTATTTATTATTATTTTGAGGGAACAAAGTGGTATTTTAGTTAGTTCGGGCCGGTTAACTGGTTTCGTGATTCATGTTTCTGAGTACCTTCTCTTTCTTTCTCTGTCATGGTTTCATTCTTCTCCTGTGAAGTAAACATTATACTGTTTTCTTTTACTTTGTGATCTGAGTTTTGAAATGCTAATTTGCAAGTAAGTTTTGTTTTGGTATCTAATAGCTTGCAACTTGCAAGTGAATCATGTTAAAAGCTTAAAACCCCAATGGAAGTTATTTGTAAGTTATTTGAGATTGACTTGTTAAAAGTTTAAATTTACTTGAAACTAAAAGGGTATTCAGCCGATTAAATGCTTAAATCAATATATGTTATATTTAGATGATAGTCATGGTCGACTAGATATGGGGTGTTTGGTTAAATCTGTTTCATTAAGTGCTGGATGAATAAGTGTCTGGATGAATAACTTGTGTAGAAGGCTGGATGGATAAGACATTTTTTTAAGGCAAACCCTTAGCAATTCAAACAATTTACCATTCAGACCTCGTTAAAAGGTAAGCCAAACAGCCCATAGTATGTTATATATAACTAAAATTATAAATATGTATTAAAATTATTAAACAAAATGAGCCAAGGCTTTGGACAAAAGACTTGAAATGAGTGGGTTTTAGACATAGGACATAGGTATAAACTAACTTTCTTCCTATATAGGTACGTAAGTTATTTTTTTTATAGTTAAAAGGCGAGTTTGTAGAGAAAGTGAAAGTATACCAAAACCACAAACTAAGAATCCTTGTCTTGATCATAAATTCGATTATTGAATTAAGAAGCTCTTAAAAGGCGAGTCTTTCTGTAAAGTTGGTGACATAATTGCGTCGCACATTCTTTGGGTAGATGGCGACTGATTGGAATGTCCTAACAAACCTAATTCTCACACCATTCAACATTCATCTTCACCCACCCACACACGCACACGCACACACACAGATGCAATGAAATCGGTTTTCGGTAGTCCAGGGAAGCCAAGTGGGCTCCTATTGAGGACCTGCCAGTGCTTATCGGCTTCTGCTTCTCTTGTTGTCATGGCTTCTGCTTCCGGATTCTCCTCTGCTACTTCATTCTGGTCTCTCTCTCTCTTTCTCAGATCTCAATTGGCCTCTTTTAATTTCATTTTGTATAAGTGATTTGATTACATGTGTAGTCTGATAGCTATTGATTAAACATCAAAGGGATGAATTCTAATTTCTTCTGGAGATGTTGTTCGATTAGATTTACTTGCCCCTTTTTCCTCAGTAACCAAAAACTAACTTAATGTATAAGTTTTGTCTCTAATGGTATTAAACTTTGGTCAAATTTCAACACATTTTCTTTTTAGCTAGTTATTTTAATCAAAGCATTTGAAAATAGAAAACATAACACAAATTGACCGGTTCAAAATAAATAAGCACTTCTACTTGAGTGCAGAGGTGTAAATGCTTAAACTTTTAGCTGGTTTCTTTCAGCTTTCTAATTGCAGCAATGGGACTTGAAGTGTTTTGGAGTTTTGGACTTGCCTGCCTTGATATTCATGCTTTAATGTTAAAGAAAGATCTGCACAATCATATCTTCTTGAGCCTTCTTGTGGTTGGTGACTGGGTTAGCACTTTCACTTTTCAAATATCAAACAGCTCTTATAGTCTTATCGCCATCATATTTGTTTATATCTTCCTGTTAACAAAGCCCGATCAAAGATGAACGAGTTTTGTTATTCTCGACTATCTTAGACTAGTTAGATAAGTAAGAAGGTGCCGTATCCATAAGGAGTGTGTGGTTGGCAAATAATTCAAGCTGATTATGAAAAGGAAAATTTGATTGTGATTAGATTGTTAATTGAAGTTCAATTGCATAAACAAAATGAAAGCAATCACTCCCAGGTTTGGGTTTGATCATACAAATTGCATAACTCAATATGTAACTCCAATGTTAGTCAACTACATAAACATAGCATATCTTAATCACATATTTATCTTAGATTCTTAGGAGCGGTACATGAACACTACACCAATTGTGCTTTTCCCAAACTAAACTAACTAAGGTTGTATAATTATGCGATTCACTATGGTCCATCTTCAAAACAAACAAGAATTAAGCACATAGAATAATGTTTTGGTTCTTCTTTGATTCTTCCTAATTCAAGTCCTCATACTTTTACTCAGAAGCAGTTGTCCAGCAACTGCATGTTTTTCAACTGTTACCCTGTAATACAAAATATACTCAAAGTTACATGTTTCCAAACATGTGTATAGTGAAATACAAATATTTAGCTGCGACTTATGGAAATGCTATACATGTACTTCAGCCATGACTTATGAATACTGCATGTATTGTGTTTATGCAAAAATTAATTTTAAAATTTTGAATTTGATGTTCATGTAATCTGACATAATGTTTGGTTATTATGATTTGTAAACAGGTGACGGGGATTCTATCACTTGCAGCTGCTTGCTCATCAGCTGGTGTGATGGTTGCGTTCATAAAAGACACAGATATCTGTAGATCACAGACCGCTTTGTCATGTAATACATTCCAGATCTCCATAGCTTTTGCTTTCGTGGCATGGTTTTTTCTTGCTGTTTCTTCCTATGTCATGTTTTGGTTGTTGGCCACCATTTGATTTTCAGTGTGCAAATTTCATCAACCGTATATCGTGTTGTAGAGCATAGAAATATAACTTGTGATTGTTTAGGCTATACAAGAGGCATTCATTTCAGAACCAATGTTAAGAAGTGCGAGAACCGTCTTACTCTTTTTGCTTTTTTAATATATAAATTAACTACAATGCATATGGATTTTAATATGTTTGACATTTATTATTTATAAAATATGGTATTTATAGCTTTTCGTGGTGCACATTTTTTAAATAATTCAAAAAGAACGCGATAAAATCATAGAAAACTAAAGAATATTATTTCTTTCATTGAAGCAGTATGTACAAATTTTATACGGATATTGGTTTTGAGATATCTTTATATAATGTAATACCAAAATAAAATAACATTTTAGGCATAGATATATTGTATCATATAACTCATAAAAACCTCATACATTTATCCATAACAAAAAGTATAACTCTTTAAACATTTAATCTTTGCATAATTGCATCTACTAATGTCTCATGAGGTCTTTTTAACAGTTTTACACCCTTATAAAACAAACACAACTCAAGAAACATAAATACAAACACATTACAGAAACTAAACCTCTGAAAACATCAACTAGACATATCGACACAATCTTCACATCACTATCTCCGGCTTCAAGATGCTGGCTTTGATCTCCTTATGTGGCAGAACCACGCCCCCGTTACTGTACACCTCATCACACACGTGCACATCTTCTCCAAGAATTGTCATGTTCTCGGCCCGTGCCCACTGCCCAACAGTCGAGTGCCAACCAATAATACTGCTTGAGATGCAAGCATGTTTCTTGATACGGACCCCACGCATCACAGTACACCTGGACAGCCTGACACCTGACTCAACCACGCAGCCCGGCCCAATTGCAACATCAGGCCCAATCAAACATCCTTCACCGATCTTAGCACTTTCATGGACCAGAACGTTACCCACAATGTGCGGTCCAGTGGCCAGTTTAGATGGCGCGTTCTTTCTTAAAGAGTCTAGGTAGAGCCTTAAGCCCGTGATGTAATCTTTGGGCTGTCCAATGTCCATCCAGAACCCGGGTAGGACCATGGCATATAGTAATTTCTCAGATGCTATTTTTGGGAAGGTTTCTTTCTCGATTGACGTGGGTTTCAGTTCGATGCGGTCAAGAACAGATGGGCTCAGTAGATAAATCCCAGCATTTATCTTGTTACCCACAAACACTTTTGGTTTTTCAACAAATCTTTCAACTTGCCCTGTTGATTCTTCCATAACCACCACACCATATTTTGAAGGTTCATCCACCTATTCATGTAACTCAAAATCAATGAAATACACAAAATTGATATCGAGGTTTGATTACAGAATTAACTTAAATTACCTTTGTCACCATTATAGAAGCTTCGCCACCATGGGACTTGTGGAATGCAATCATCTGTTTCAGGGGATATTCACTGATAACATCACTGTTAAGAACGAAAAATGGTTCTCCAGAATCATCTATTAGCTTGTCTCTGGCTAAGGCCAGAGGCCCCGCAGTTCCAAGCGGCTCGGTCTCTTGTGAGCATGAGATCTTTATCCCAAGTTTAGCCTCAAAATCCTTTAAAAAGTTAAGCATTACCTGCAAAAGAAAAGGAAAAAAACAAGATAATATTACAATTTGTATGAATTATAATAAATTCAAAAGAAAAACAACAAAAGCTTCAAACTTTACCTCTGGCTGATAATTAATAGCCAGAACCACTTCAGTAACTCCTATATCCTTCAGAGCTTCAATCTGATACAAATCCCAGATGTAATAGTAAATAATAAATCCTTCTATATAAAGCTTAATTGTCAAGAAAAAGAAAGATGTTTATGAATATTCACCTGATGAAGGATCATGGGCTTGTTGCCAAAATCCACAAGTGGTTTTGGGACACTGAGAGTTAACGGTCTCAACCGAGTTCCAAATCCTCCAACAAGAATAAGTGCCTTCATATTGATAACTTTTTTTCTGTAGAAGAAGAGTTATCAGAAACTAAAAGAAAGAATGCAATCTGAACATACATGGAATGGCATTCAAATCCTTCAATATAAAGTGCTAAACTATGAAAGATGAACATGTACGTAACTATGATCAAAGTGCTATATTCAGTTAAAAGGACAAAATTGTCGGTGATTCAATTGACGGGTGTACATCAATATTGACACGCGTACATAGCATTCACGGAAGAAGATGATTAGGAGTTAAAAATCATTTGTGAATAAATTAGGAGATAAATCTTGAGAGTTTAAAAGCCGGAAATACCGTGAAAAGCTGGATATTAAAGAACACATCATCATGTGAATATAATAGCATTGCTGGATATGGAATCAAATACCAGATATGCAACAGACTTCAATTAGGTGGCAAGAAACATTTACTTTTTATTAATTTTTATATTTCCTAACAGAAACTTTTTCACACCTAAACAACTTGCACTTGCCGAGATTTGAACCCACCCCATATTTGTATCAAGTTTCTAGACATTCAAAGAAGACACACTAAGGCTGCAAACAAGAATGCCATCGTGTAGGTTCCATGGAACAACTAAGCAGACTGTACAAAACACCGCATAAATGAAACTCAAGATGATAATTGATAACACTACTTATCAGTAATCATGGAAGATGAGGAGCTAAACTGCTGCTTTCAAGAGCCAAATGAATATCTAAACTGGTTACTGGTTTTGAGTTTTGCACAAATTCCTTTCCAGTTCTTTCCTGTTTACGGTTTAATCCCCAACCAAAGCTCAACAGAATGTAAATCATGACAGTAAACCACCTTAAGATTGTTACATAATATTCAATTAATGAACCAAAGAATTATGATCAAGCACCTTAAGGGCAGCATCAAGAGTTTATGTTTGTAATCTCAGATCTTTTCTGAGGTTTTACTGGTATGATAATTTCAAGGACCAAGACCTGATCTTAATAATGTGATTTGCAATAACCACTGGGAATTATGAACTGTTTCAACAACAAACTCAATAATCCACCAGATTCGTTCCTAAATCGAGTCAAAAGCTTATCAATTCCACACAAAAAAGCGATGGAAAGCATTGAAATTCGCTATTAAAAACAGCCTGATTTGCATTGATTAGAGCTACATTGTTCAATTCCCACACAACCGACAGTTGTTCAGTTAAACAGAAATCCGCATCTAGATCATGAATTAACCAAGATTCAAACAAGGAAACAAAAAGAGAAGAATTACCTTAGGGGAAGAGATCTGTAGTCTGAATTCTCTGTTTAGAATGTGTTGAAACCAGATTGAACCCTAATTTCCCTCACTCTGTATACAAGAGAAAGAGAAACGATTGGGCGTCAGGGGTTTCTACACGCAAACAAAACCTTCGCCGATGATTGATCAGCACAGAGCCTTGCTGTATGTATCTATAGATTTCCATACATACACATATATATAGGTCTGTTAGTTATTTGATTTCTCCAGCATCCTAAATTTTAAAACAATTCCATAAATGATTTATTTTTACTCCAGAAATGATTTGTCATTAAACATAATTAATATAGAGTTGTTATAGAGAAACCCAGTGATTTTACTAGAGAAACCTAATTTCTACGGTCGTTTTGTTCAAAACGGTCGTTTCAGGCAAAACGAGGTGACGTGTCGCGATGACGACAACCTTAAAATTCAGGGGCCTCTCTTTTCCACAAATCGTATTGAGGTCGTTTTGCTTGAAACAGTCGTTTTGAGGTCCTTTCACATGAAACGGCCGTGGAAAATATATGAATATATCAATTTGATGGGTGGATATATCTACAGTCTTAATATATAGTTTCTTGCATTTAATATTATTAGGTTTGTTATTATTTTTCAATTCTATTTTAAAGAGAGGCACATAGATTTGGTTGAGTGTTTGGTTCACAAGTTGTTTCATTCTTACGGATATATAAAACTAATAAAAGCCGTTTCACACTTTCACATGCTCGAACATGAGCAGGGCCCGCGAGTAAAGGAATAATTAATTTCTAAAATTTTTTTTTTTTCAAACAACAACTTAATTTATTTTTTTGAACAGCAGCATATAGCTATCCTATAAGATCATATTATGTATTATAACAAGATAGAAGATGTTAGGGCAGTTCGCTATGGAAATTTTTTGGTTTCTTTAGCTGTTTTTTTTATAAAGAACTAATCGCTATCTTATAAGTCTAGTTTCATGAATTGGAGTTGAGGTTGTTTTGGTTGTTAGGGTTTATCTTTGTGTAAAGAATTTGATTAGAAAATAGAAGAATGTTTGGTGTAAAAAATTATTTATGTGAAATGAGTTTAAATAGAAAGTGTAAGGTAAATTTTTTTTTATTTTTTTAAAAAAATTTGTAGGCTCCAAGGCTAAAAAAATTGATCGTTTCACCTTCCACCAACGATCACAAACACAAAGCCACGCCGTGGCAATTACCACGCGAGCACCCATGCCCAATCATGGTGGTGTTACGACGTGGTTTGGAGTCATGCAGCAAGTCCTTGACCCATACCGCATTAATTACCTAAAGAAAACATAATGTCAAATGGAGGGTATGAGACGCCGACTTTACTTTTTTTGACGACTACTCGGATCATTGTAACTTGACACTTCTTGGACTCATTCACAAAGAAAAAAGTCAAAATTCAAGTTGAAGCAAACACAAAAAATGGTCAAATGCTCAAGTAACATGGGTGTCAAATCGTGTTATCAACATAAAGCTCTTACTTTTATTAATTTTGTCCCGGACGCTATTAAAAATTGGTTTGGCTTTTGAAGCTTCTAACTCGATTCTATTGAAACTAAAATGAGTTTGAAATAAATCTACATTATTTGGTAAAAGCACTTTTTTTTTTTAAAAAAAACAACAAGAAATTTAACTATAAAATCATCAAAACCACCAAACAGCCAGAAGAGTTTGCGAGGAGCTAAACAAACAAAGAGCCCAACAAAAAACACTACAAATTAAAAGACTCCCTGTTTCTCCCGATCTAAAGATGCGTCCTTGGATCTGTGTTAAATCCCAAGATAGCTCGAGCTCTTGATCTCTTTGATCACGTAGCTAATCGGCATTCTCCTTCGATTGTAAACAACATCATTCATTGCTCTACATAAGCACCAACACGTGGTATAAACACAACCGCATTGAACCCATTTACTCCTTTCCATTCTAAGATTAACAGTGTTATGTAAAGCGTTATTTCGTGTGTAGTTTTATGTTTTTAAATTGATGAGAATTATAGTAATTAAAATTAATACATGCTTGTTTTGTTTGTTCTTTTTCAGGTATAGTCAAGCCGGCTCTAAGAAGCCCTGAAAATATTGGGGCCTGAGGCCTGTATAAAAAATTTAACGCCTAAAATATAAACTTAATATCATTTTAATGTTAAAAATATCATTCAAACTTCAATATATTATAAATCAATATTGTATGCTAGCGAAAAAGATGTTAGTCGCATGTTGCAACAGTGAGTCGGCGACGACACGACCTCAAATATCAAAAGACAAATAAAAGAAAGACATCATAATGCCCAACAGCTTAGCAAAAGATAGTATAGTTCAAATATAAATAATAATATATACACGTAAACAAGCTGGTGTTAAACAAAAATAAAAGAAAAGATAAATATGTAATAAGTGATAAGTAAACAAGAATGTTTTAAACAAAAATAATGAAACCCAAATAAAAATATAAAAGATACAAAAGAAAATAATAAAGGAAAAAAAGACAAACATAAGTTACAAAGAAAAAACAGAAAATAGAAATAAAAATAATAATTATGAACGTGGTACTTTTAAGATTTGAAGTTGGACCTAAAGATTTTACCACAACTATTTTTTAGCACACCACTTAACTCATTTGTAAATAAAATAGTATTCACACCTATATGCACATATTTAAAAAAATATATAACATACATTAAAAAATTAAACAAGTTTGGGCCTCTCAAAGACCGGGTTCTAGACGGTCGCCCTCCACATCTACCCACGAGGCCGCCACTGAGAATAGTTTGATCTTAGCGTGATTTAAAATTTTAATTCTTCAAAAGTTTAATGAAATTTAAACATATAAGTTGTAACTAATATTTATTCTTAGAACACTAACTAATATATAAAGATATATGTATAATGTGTGTATATATATTCAAAGTTTTGATACTTTATAGGTTTTGGTTCTGTTTTTATCAATAAATACATTTTGACTATTTGTTTTTTTAACTATAAAATTTCTTCTAAATAGAAATGAAGTAGATGAATCATGAATGACAATGGGCCGAATGTCACCCAAATGGCCAGATCTACTTCTTAATTCTTATAGTGGATTTATTTGTTATCGATGGACCATTATCCAGCAATCAAAAGAGTAAAATGGGCCTTCTAAAAGAAAGTGTAAACACTAGTCCATAAACATAAACCCACCAAAATGTATTTACCATGTCTACATCCAAAACCAAATGACCAAAAAGATAGAATACCCATGACCTAACATAACACATGCACCAAATTAACAAATGGAACTTATTGACACACCAACATCCTTATTTCTATTCTTCTGCTAAAACTTATGTCGAGTTGATGCATTTTAGTCTTCAGATTTACTTGTTGCAATGCTAAGTATATACTCAATCTCCTCGGTCACCTCTTTCATCGAAGGCCTATTTTGTCGACGTTCCTCTAAGCACCCGACCGCCAGAAACCCCAACGCTTTCATCGTCTCCAACTCCAACTTGCTAGCACCCTCCTTCAGGTCCGGGTCAACCGCATCCAGCAACCTTTCCTCTTCCACAACCCGTTTAACATAAATCGCCAAGTTCACATCATCTGGCGGTCTGTTAAAATCTATTGCCTTCTGTGATGTTAATAGCTCTAACAGCACGACTCCAAAGCTATAGACGTCACTTTTATCTGTTAGTTGATAGTTTCTATAATATTCAGGATCTAGATACCCTAACGTGCCTTGAGCACATGTTGTCACGTGACTTAAATCCGCTTCGGCCAACCTTGACAACCCGAAATCCGCAACCTTTGCGTTGAGTTTCTCGTCTAGTAAGATGTTGCTAGATTTGACGTCACGGTGGTAGATCGGTGGAACCGCGGAGAAATGTAGGTAAGCTAGCCCCTCCGCCGTGTCACGGGCAATGTTTAGCCGGTGGGTCCACGTCAAAATGCGGGTGTGTTGACCTTTTAGGTGCTCCAACAGGGTGCCGTTCGGGATGTACTCGTAAACCAGCAATGGTTGCTCGAGCTCAACGCAGCAGCCCAGGAGGCGAACCAGACCTTTGTGGTTAACCTGACAGAGGATTCGGACCTCGTTGAGGACCTGATCGGTGCCTTTGATGTTCCCGACTTTCGCGCATTTGACGGCCACGACTGTGGAATCTTCTAGAATGCCTTTGTATACATCTCCGTATCCTCCGGAGCCCAGGAGGCGGTCTTTTGAGAAGTTGGCTGTTGCCTTTTTCATTTGTTTTCCGGTGAAGACTTTAGCGGTTTTTCCACCACCGGAGTTTAGTATCTCTTCACGCTCACGAGCAAGGCGTGCTTGTGCTTCTTTGTGGCGACGGTGACGTTTGTAGAGGAGGAATCCGATTATGGCTGCCACAAGTGCTGATCCCAGGCCGGAGGTCAAACCTAAAACCATTCAAATGTCAACGAAACGCTACAACAAATTGACTCAATTCTCACAGGATTCAGGTTATAAAATTGTTATGTTTAATTTGCGATTGAAGTTTAATTTTTAAGTTAAGCAGATGTAAAATGACAAAAATATTTTTTTAGTTAAAAGAAAAATCACAAGGACTACTTTTGTAATAAACTTAAGCTTAATATAGAGGGGCTATTTATGGGAAACTAAGGGCCATCCCTCATATATATGATAATGAAGGACTAGGAGACTAGTAGATGGGATTATAGCATTGACAACCTCATCCTCAAATTTTTTTAAAAAACACACTTCATCTCATTTTCCATTTTCATACGTCCATCCTCATATACAGTATTTAAAGAAAACTAAACCCGACCATCCCTCATATTTGATTTTGTACTATTCACCCTATATTTATTATTTTATATTTTTTAACACATATGCATGGTTGAGAGAGAATATTTAATTAAAAAAGAAATAAAGAAATATTTTTTAATTAAATATATTTGGGGAATGAGATATGAGAGATTTTTAAAATGATAGTAAATTTTAAAAATAGTATTTTTAATTAAATTATAAGGATTGGAAGTGGAAAATGGGTTAGAAGTGGGACCATTACTTTAAATATTATTATGATAATATTTTATTTATTTTTTAACTTAGTTTCATAAACTATTGGATGTGATTAACACTTTTTTTAAACCTGAGAGTCAAAAATAAAAAATGTATTATGACTTATCTACAAACCATAGAGACGGTCATGTACTTTACTCTTAACAATAATTGTACATAACATGGTGGCGAAATTGTTTGATTACGATTCCCATGCCGTGCATGTAAAAGCCCAGCCCACATAAATGTGGAGTTTGATCTCAAGACATGGCTTTGACCTATAAATATATTGCCGTCCGACACGATATATGATTGCCATTTTAAGTTGAGTGTGTTTGGGCCAAAAGTGGGACAATCTTATATTTTTTAAATAGTCTATGTTCAAAACTGAAAACTTAAAAATGGTTAGAATTTTCAAAATTCAATTTTGGTACAATTTTGACCTTAAAAACATGGCTTTGAAGTTTGACCAAAAAAGATACCATCGAACGTTCAAGTAAAACCGAGACTTATTATACCTGCAATAAGCGCAGTCCGGTTTGAGTCGCTGCAATCTCCCCTGTTCTCACAAGTATCATCTGTCAAACAAATTAACAACAATCTAATAGTTAATTTTTAATTCTTGGCTGTAAAAAGGGTTAAAATGTTTTTTCTTTTTTTTAAATCAATTTACCTAAGGCGCAAACTCCAGCAAAATCATCCCAGTGAAATCCGTTATTACAGATACACCTGCTAACCCCACCGTTAGCAGACGGCCCACAAGTAGAGCTCCCATCGCAATCCGTTTGGCTGCTACACAACGGCTCCGGCGGCGGCACCCACTCTATCTCCACTCCGGGAGCCGGCCACCTGCTCACCGGCAACGAATAATCCAGATTCGGAAAACTCCGGTACGCCTGACACCCCCCGTCCCTCACCCGAATCGCGTACATCGTCGACGACCCACCCGACCGAAACGTGCAACAGATCGGAGATCTCCCACAAGCCGACGCTTCAGCCGAGTTGTTTATGTAACTATGGCAAAGGCTCGTGGCCGTACAGTTTAACGGCGACCTCAGAAGCGAATCGGAGCAGTTGAGGTACATGATAGTGTTCCCGCTGGTTATGTTGAACGGCAGGCTAGGGTTTAGTTGTAGACCCTGGGAGGAGATATCGGCTGTGACGCAGGTGTTGTTGTTGTTGAGGAAGCTCGGCGGTCGGATAACGAACCGTTGGGTGGTCGGAGAGATGGAGGAGATGGGGTAGGTGTTGTTGAGTGTGTCGAAGAACAGAGCTCCGGCAGCCGCGTCACATCGGACTTTGTATGACTGGTCGCCGCAGCCGGGTCCGGTGCTGAGAGGGTATGGGAGTTGAGTGGAGCCGCAGTCCGGGCAGCGGGTGGCGGAGGAGGCGAAGCCGGCGCACGTTAGCAGCAACGCCACCACGAGCATGGTAGATTTGGCCGCCATTTTTGAAAACGTTGAGAAAATTAATGGAACTGATTATATCTCGATTTTATTTTAGTTTTATACAATATATGCCGAGTTATTTGCTGACTTTATTTATGTCCATGTCTATGTCATTGACTTTGACTATTTGTTGGTCAAAAATTACATCTATCTTCTCAACTACTTCTGTTGAAATTCATCGTACGACAAATCAGTTTTTAGGCCCACTATGGTTTGGGTTTAAAAACGGTTCATTTTGGGTTCAAAAATGGATTTTAATCGGGTTGGTTTGCATCATGTTTGTATGTGTTTGACTTTTTATCATTGTATTGACTTATTAATGATCTCATGATGTTTGACTTTACATAAGATTTATTAGTCAAAGATATCACATTCAACTACTCCTCAACAACTTTTACAGAAATTTATTGTGAAACGTCAAGAGAAATGTCTATATTTTCTAGAATACGAATACGCTTATGATGTGTTTCCTTACAACTCTTAATGCACGAGGTTACGGTTCCTGATGCATGATGCACAAACTACAAAGAGTGTTAACCGTTAACGAGTAATACTTGAGGAGGAGACCTCTAGCTATCCAGACGATGAGATGTACGATGATCTACGACACCCATGATATATTCGATCTCTTCCGATACTTCCTTCATAGATGGTCGGTTTTCTCTTCGTTCCTCCAAGCAACCCATTGCAAGAAACCCAAACGCTTTCATAGAATCGATGTCCAAGGATGTTGCGTGTTCCTTAAGCATCGGGTCAATAACATCCACCAATCTTTCCTCGTTCACTACTCGCTTGACATACGCAACCAAGTTTACATCATCTGTGGGTCTATCAAAGTTTATAGCTTTTTGACCAGTCAACATTTCCAACAAAAGTACTCCAAAACTATATACATCACTCTTATCAGTCAGCTGATAGTTCCAGTAATAATCAGGATCTAGATATCCCAACGTACCTTGGGCACAAGTTGTCACATGGGTTAAATCCGCATGAGCTAGTCTTGACAACCCAAAATCCGCCACCTTTGCTTTCATCTTATGGTCGAGTAAAATATTGCTAGACTTCACGTCACGATGGTAGATAGGGTGAGATGCGGAGAAATGGAGGTATGCAAGCCCCTCCGCGGTGTCATGAGCAATACCTAGTCGTTGACTCCATGTTAAAGGTTGTTCTTTTTTATCATGCAAGTGATAAAAAAGGCTTCCGTTTGGAATAAACTCGTACACCAACAACGGTTGTTTTTCTATGCAACAACCAATAAGCTGTACGAGGTTCTTGTGGTTGACTTGACAGAGGATTCGGACCTCATTTAGGACTTGATCGATGCCTTTGGTGTTCCCGAGCTTTGCACATTTAACAGCCACCGATGTGCCGCAATCCAACATGCCTTTGTACACTTCCCCAAAACCTCCTACACCTAGAAGTCCCTTAGATGAGAAGTTGTTTGTTGCCCTTTTGATCTCTTTGCTGGTGAAGATCTTGGCAGAATTTCCACCCTCACCCGTTGCTAACATCTGTTTACGGTCATGAGCAAGTTGTTTTTGTTGCGCTTTAATTCCTTGATGGCGAACGAGCATTGCTGCAGCGTATACAACCGATAGGAATAGTATCACACCACTGCACATTGTAGTCGCCACTAGTATGATTCTTTTTGGCTTGATTGTTGCTAGATCTGCAATAAAGTTTGAAAAAGTCAAATGACCATTCAGTCAATGTATTTTCAAACAGTCATTCATTACCTGAAGCACAATGGCCGGTCATTGCGTCCCAGTTGAAACTAGGCTTACAGAAGCACTTTAGAGCTCCATCACTAGTAGCCCTACACATTGGCGGTCGATTCACAACAAGCATCTGTTTTACATGGTGGCTCGGGTGGTGGTGCCCATTTCAACTCAACCATAAGATCACTGCAACTGACACGGGTGATGGTGAAGGGCAAGGAGGTGTTCAACCGGATGCTATTGGTTGCATGATCAGATGTGACGCAAGTGTTTGGTAAGAGACGTGGTTGGTGGATCACAAGCGTCTGGTTTTTTGGGAAGACCGATATGATCTGGTAGGTGTTATTGAGTGTATCGAACTTCAACACACCTCCGTCACACCGGATCTTGTATGGCTGTTGGCCGCAGGTGGGTTCAGTGCTGAGCGGATACGGGACCGAAGTGGTTCCACATTTTGGGCATTTTGGTATAACTTTGGCACAAGTGGTGTGTAGCAGCAAGGCCACTAGGAGTACAAGCATTGTTACAGGGAAGTTAACTTTCATTTGAGTGGAGGTGATAAGGACTAAAGATTGGAGAAGTCCAGTATTTATAGGAAGGTGATTTACAAACCCATACATAGGTTGTTGATCAAGTTGTAACTTACAATGCATTCTTGTCTCCACATACCGAAAGTGGTTATGGCTCTTACAATGAGCACAGGTCCAAAGAAATCTAATGATTTCCTTTTGGGGATGGAAGTTTAAATTGGAAACCATAATAATTTAAGATCCCATAACAACGAGGGCCAATCTCTATGTATATAACGGTATCAACTTGGGGCGGAAATATCTTACACGAACTCAAACACTACACAAAAATACCGGTTTTGAGTTGACAAACATGACTTGTTTAATAAGGGGTTCGTATTTGGGTAGACCCATTTATATGTTGGGATTAGTTACCGGTTCAAATTTGATAAAAGTTATAAAAATGTTTATGAATGTTTAAAAGGATAAGATAATAATAAAATAAGTGTTTGTGAATGAGATAGAGATTAAAATAAGAATGAGAAATTATAGGTTAAACAAATTTTTTAATTTTTCTTAATAAACATATGATATTTAATTCATTACAATGCTCGTTTCGTGCACAAATCGGTTAAGCAGTTCTTGCATAACCGGTCCCTTAAAAACCATAACGGGTCAAAACTGTTTTTTAACCGGTTTTTTAAACCCCTAAAACTCTAACCGTGAAACCGGTTAACAAGTTAACCGAACCGATTAACCGATAAAAATCGGTATTAGATTAACCTAGAACCGAGTTTTTTTACCCGGTTCGCAATTTACAAACCCCAAACCGGTTTGTACAATAACGGTTAATAACTGTTATCGGTTAGCGGTTAAAAAATGGGCCAGGTTCCGTTAACCGTTTTTTTTTTCACTTCTAGTTTCCTTAGTTTTTTTGGTTCCAAATCTCAAGACTCTTCAAGCATTATTTTCGTGTTAAGACTTTGATACGTATTGATAGATTTGCCAGTTCAAGATCGAAAACTCAATGGTTGAACTGATCAACAATCAGGGGATCAAAAGAAGAAGATCTCGAGATGTCTGTTGATTAAGTGTGTGTGTGTAAAATGAGAAACAGATAAAGGAAGAAGATGTTCATTTCATTCATAGCCCCATTTACAACTCAGTCCCTCTATTTATATGCTATAACACATTGACCTCTAACTAACAACCTAACTAGGGAAAATGGCGAGAAAAGCCATTTTTGACTTTGAAAATCAAATTTTAACCCCCTAAATTTAGCCTTCACCAAAATGACAAACCTTAAATTTACCATTCACCAAAATGACCGAATTTAGGCTTGTACACTCCAAGCCTTAGCCTTGTTCACTCCAAGCCTATCAGGTGTTGACCCATCTTAAAGAAATGACACATCATCATCTTATTTAATTTAAATCTGCATTTTTCACTCTCTCTCTCTTAACCTAAACCCAATACCAACAAAGAAATCCGACGACCCTTTAACTCAACATTCCGACCAATATACTCAACGATAAATCACGTGCGACTCGTCTACGAACTCCTCTCGATCATACGAACACAATGAGACTAGCCTTAACCACCGACACGAAAACCCAAAAATGCTCCGGGTTAATTGTATGAGGCGAGTACACGAAAACCCAAAAAGGTTTCCGTGAGAACTCACTTCTGTCGAAATATCTCCACTTCTTCCGGAAAACATATGTTTTTTTATGGGTCACCGGCATCAGCGGATCTACAAGAGGAGTTCGTAGACGGGTCGCACAATATCACATATACTCGCCTCATACAATTAACCCGAAGCATTTTTGGGTTTTCGTGTCAGTGGTTAAGGCTAGTCTCATTGTGTTCGTATGATCGAGAGGAGTTCGTAGACTGGTCGCAAGTGATTTATCGTTGAGTATATTGTCCGGAATGTTGAGTTAAAGGGTCGCTAGATTTCTTTGTTGGTATTGGGTTTAGGTGAAAGAGAGAGAAAGTGAAAAATGCAGATTGAAATTGAAGAAGATGATGATGTGTCATTTTTTTAAAGATGGGTCCACACTTGATAGGCTTGAGGTGAACAAGGCTAAGGCTTGGAGTGTAAAGCCTAAATTTGATCATTTTGGTGAAGACTAAATTTAAATTTGATCATTTTGGTAAAGGCTAAATTTATGGGGTTAAAATTTGATTTTCAAAGTAAAAAATGACTATTCTCGCTATTTTCCCACCTAACTAACTCACTACTAGAAATAGGTACTTATCAATACCTTCTCATTGAGAAGATCCTTGTCCTCAAGGAACAACCAAAAGAAAAGAAAATATACATTGACAAAAATACCAAACAGTAGAAGTAGTCAAGGAGTGAACTTTAAAATTTACTTTGACTTTTGACTTGCTGTTCATCACATATTTGTGCACCTTTTTTTTATGAGCAATCAATTCGTTGATAATTTGTAGACCATTGCAGTGCAATTTTGTTGAATATGGATTTCTTTATTGACTTTCTTCTACATCTAATTCACCAACCAGCTTGCTCAATTGATACGTACCTATTTCTAGTAGTGAGAGTTAGTTAGGTTGTTAGTTAGAAGTCAATGTGTCATGGCATATAAATAGAGGGACTGAGTTGTAAATGGGCTATGAATGAAATAAACATCTTCTTCCTCTATTTGTTTCTCATTTTACACACACACTTAATCAACAGACATCTCGAGATCTTCTTCTTCTTTGATCTCTTAATTGTTGATCAGTTCAACCATTGAGATTTCGATCTTGAAATGGCAAATCTATCAATACGAATCAGACTTTCATGCTCTATCGTGTCTCAGTATTTCAAATCTAAATTCGCAATATAACATTAGTGATTCGGTTCTTTACCATTTTACCACTCCACCGTTAAGTCGAAAACATCTTCAAACAACTAACGCTTACGAATAACAGATGAGCTTTCACCTGTTTTAACAGACAAGTTCCTTACACTCTCTTACTCTGGTGTAAATTTTAATTAAAAATTATTCTATCTTTTTCATCGAAGATTTTGTTGATTTTTTTATTCTTTTTGTCTTTTTTATGGATGTTTAATGAATTACCTGAAACAAATTTGTTTAATTATTCTTCAGACATTTTCAACTAGTTTTTCATTTTTCTCAGGTCATTCAGTTGTATATTATTGGTAATATTATTTGATATTTAGTTCTAAATTAATTTTACATGATTAATAAGATAATAATAAAAAGGATTGTTAAATGCTTTCATTTAACTATTATTTTTTTCTAGTCTTTCTAAGACAACCGTCTCTAGTTATTTGACGCTACATGTTCAACTTAAAAGTCCTCATAATAAAACCCCCTAACAATCGGATAAAACCATCCCTGATATAGGCACCAAGGGTCGAATAAACGACTCCTCCTATAAAAAGTCATCAAGCTACCACAAAATCATAAAACTGCTACAACAAAATCATAAAACTTATGGTTGTTAATTGCTGATTTATACATATAGTGCACCATTTTTGTCAACATATGGTTTTGTGGTCCCATATGTTTTTTTTGTCCTTTTCTCCATCAAGGCTAAAACTGAGCCTTCTTGTTATTCATTGTGTAATGTTTGCTTTTGGATCTCATGTTAAAAATATAAATATATGATCAAGCAATTATGAACTCATTTAAAGTAAATGTTGACAAACTACATAGACTACATAGCTTTTAGTAATCAAATGTTAACGAAACACAATTTACACCTAAATCACATAAATAGGACATTCCCTAACTATATTAAGTAAGATTGAATGACATCATCAGATAATTTATTATAGAGGTGTGTCAGAGATTTTACCACAGTGGGCCTTTGGTGGTGAGTTTCCTCTGGGATGGACGTGCAACATAGAGGGTCCCGGTTACTCGCACGGATTATGGTCACAACATGTCGTGGGTAACATCGTTTGTCATGATGAGACCCCCAGATAACCGGATGTTTACAGTATAAAAAAAAGGACATTCTCTCATAGTAGAATTCTTTATCTTAAAAAGATCAGCTACTAATATAGCTGAATCAAAGGAAAAGAAGTGAAAAATCGGAAAGAAGTCAATGTGAGAAAGCAAAAAAAGATTCATTGGAACCACTTTTGGTTACCTATCTTAAGTTCTCTTCCAAATAAACGGCTCCTATTCTTGTATATCTGGCTTTTCTGCCTTGATTTGCATGCCTAGCGAAGCGAAAGCAGAAACCACGACACACACGGTGATGCAAAAAAATTAGACAAGCACAAAGATTTAACGTGGTTAGGTTGATGTGACCCACGTTTACTAGCTGCAATTAGGGTTTTCTTATTAAGCTATGACCAAGATTACAATTACATATGAGGGGGGTATATATATAAGATAACAGTTAGGGTTTATAACTTAGATGTCAAAAAAAATAAAATAGTATGGACCATCTTCTCAGGCGGCTAAAACTCAACTTTCTTCTCAAAACAAAAACAAAAAGAGAATTTTCAAATTCTGCCATTCTAGTTATTATATAATACAAAAAGGAAAAGGTTGGTAACACACAACATGTACTATTCATAACAAATAGACCAATCACAAGCATGAGGGTATTTTTGTCAAGTGGTTCACCAGATGATTACTTCATGGAACTGCTCCACCAAACCTCATCACATCAATCTCCTATCTCCTTCAAGAAACACACCACCCCCCATTCTTCATTATCTCTTTCTGGCTCATCCGCCATATCCAACGATGATCTAATTCCAAGCTTTTGGTTACCGCCTACACACAAAGCCACAAAGGTGGATGCGACGACGACAAGGTACAAAGGTGAAGCGGGTCTGCGTTCCGACCAGGAGGAGCACCAGGTCGTCACTGAGTAAGGTACTGATGATTAGTGCCTCAATGGAGAACATGCGACGATGGCAAGGTACAAAGGTGAAGGAGGTCTGAGAAACTTCAGTACCCATGTTCTCCATTTTCAGTTTCTCTCTCTCTCGAAACCCTAACTTCTGATTTGCACTAATCGTGTGTTGATTTCTCTTTCTTCTGTTTCATTTAGGTTGCGTGCCATCTGATTCTCTAAGAAAGAGGGATGGAATTTGAAGATGGAGGAGCTCCTGAAGACAGTGGGCACTATGAAGGCAGCGACGATCATTTGTGAGGAGCGACGACGGTGGTTATCGTGCCTTAACACAATCATAATCTGCATTCATCCGGAGCCGTTGTATATTACGCCGCCAACAATGGCTGATCGGTATCTATGACAGGTTTCAGTTCATCTTTGCCCCTATCTATGAGTTAATTGTTCTTGGAATCATCTATGATTTGTGGGTTTTTTAACAGACGTTGAATGCAGAGGCAGAATTCAGTGCAAGACCAAAAAAACAACAATTTAGGTATAGAGGCGGAAATCACTTCGTGTTTGCAAAGTGGAATCATTCCTTAACTTGAAACCATCGAATCAGCTTCTATTTTGTTTAGTGACAACACTTATTATTTTGATTTTCTTATACCCATAATGGTTCAAGTCGTTCCTTTATCGAGTTTTTTTTTATGTTATTTACAGGTTTCATTTATTGATGATTGTTTAACACAACAGCTAATTCATAGAAATCTAAGCATTAGTTTGGTTACTTATCAAGCAGGTAATTTAAACGATTAAATGAATTATGTTATGCTTTATTGCGTTTGACCGTTATTAATTATTTTTATTTGAATTATTACTAAATGATATGTCAATATTTGCTAAATCGGTAGAATAGTTTGTCATTGTTTTGACTTTTTTTAGAATCTCATTTATGATATGATATATTCTTTACACCGTTTTTGATGAAATTTGTTATGGTTGCAGTACTATTTGAAATACAAAGTTTGCTACAACTGATCTTTGTTTACCAGATTATAATCCATGTATAACTATTTATCATATCCAACTAATTGTAAGAAGTCATTTGTGTTCATCTCCTTTGCTTTATGTAAGAGCTAATTAGGCTTCACTAAGTGTAAGAAGTAATTTCTTAAGTTATGTGTTCATCAGATCTTCTTTATATAGATTAAAGATTACCCTATGAATCACATGTTTTAATTTGATTTCCTCATCTCTGTCATGAACTTGATTCCACAGAAATATGATTCTATTTGTCCGCATTGTAGGTATATCAATGTATATGGATCTAGAAGACGGTTTTTTTTGTCATGCAATTCTAGCAATTTTAGATTTATACTTGGTTCCTTTTCTTTCAAATCATAATCGTTGTTTCAGCTCATGTCTAATTTAATTTTCCTGTTCTATGATGTTTTAAGTTTCAACTTTCTCACTCTTCAAGAAGGTTGCTGGTCTTGGCTTCACCTCTTAGAGAAATATGGTTGCTGGTTTGTTAAAACTATAATTTTAAAACAAAAGACTAATTCATGATATATTAATACCCTGCTAATCAAGATTGCAATTGTAAAAAAGTAATTTCCTATTCTCTTTAATCACTAACTTTTTTTAACTATCTTTGTTTTAACTTAAACTTTTCAAATGCCTTTAAGGATATGTACTAAATAAACACAAACAGATGTACACGTTGAAAAATTCATCTTCAAACTTCCTGTTCCAATCACTTTCTTCTCATCTCAGAACATATCTGACCATACTATTAATATTACATTTACTCACATGTTTATGACTTTATTTATGACACCAAAATGTGCCAGATGAAAACCAAAGCTCACCAAAGAAACAGAAGGACAAGGACAAATCCCAGGAATGAATGTTACAAGTGGAATGACACTTTTGTAAAATAGATGCGCAAATAAGCAAAGGCATAACCCAATGTCTACATAGGGTGCCTTATGACAACTCTTTTTTAATTGAAACCTTCAGTTCTAGAACCCAATATATGTAGATGGATATCTTTTGTAATAGCAATGTAAATGAAGATATGTAATGAAAACCAAGCATAACCCAATATGTACATGGGTATCCTTTAGAAAACAAACAATATCTTTTGTAATGAACATGTAGGTTAACATATGTAACGCCGGCTACTTATACTTTGGTCTACAATACGTATTACTTTCCAGGTAACAAGACGTTGGCCCGCCGCAACGCGCGGGCGGGTCAACAACTCGTTATGTATGAGAAAGATAGAGAAGGTTTTCTATGAATCAACTCTAGATTTTTTAGGATCTCTATATTGTACTTCAAGTTTGTTTTTCACTAACATATTTCAAATTAACTTGAAGCTGGTAAAGGAGCTAGAAAGTCGAGATGATTATATAAAGTTAAAAAGATACTCATGAGTTTAATCTTTTATGAGGTATAGATTTGGTGTTTGTTTTAATTTGCTAGGTTTACTTATGAGATGTTTTTATGGTAAAGAATTGATGACTTTTGTTCATGTCATGTAAAACCTAATTAACCTAGATAGCTAGGGCATGTAGAGTATCATATTCACGGAAAATATACGGTTAGTGTTATACGTTTCATTTGATTATTTATACTAAACCTATTTACTTAGCTAGAATTGATTTTGGATTTATTTGAAATTGTAAACAACCTAAACTCAGTTTAATTCAGCAATTTGTATGCAAATAATTAAAAGATTATCACAATCGGGTTTGAAGTTGTAAAGCACAACGTATAATCAAGTTTAAATACTTAGTTGAAAAGTTGCATAGATATAAATTAATTACATCACATGTCAATTTAAAGATATAATCAATTGAGAGGATGTTTGTTTTCATAGACAAAAACTGTCTACAGTCTGAGTTTATCTGATTTTATGTCTGCAGATGAAGATGTGGTTTGAAGGTCTGTAATCTGAAATATAAGACTGATTGTTTTATAATCTTGATACTGTTTGTAAAAACTGAATATATATAACTATCAAACTTATCTTACTAGATAAAAGTCATTTAACATTCAAGTTACAATAGAAATACAAAGTACATTGTTTTGCATTAATTGTTGTTGTTGGGTGCGGCGGCGATGGTGGTGGTGGTTGAGCCCATTCTAGAGAAAAACCAAAAAACAAAGTCCTGACCCTCACAAGAAGCTCATCGGGCAAAGAAGCTCTCTACAGGAGCCCTAGCCAACATCAATTGTTGAGCCAATTCCAGAAAAAAACCCTTCCTTCTCTGACCCTTAAACCCCCTGCATCATGACAACACCATGACACCCACTCACACTTGTAGCCAAACCATTATTATGTTCAACCTTAGAACGAACCCACAAAATTATGTGCAGAAATACCTTTACATTAAATTTTATGTGATTAGAAATAAATTCATTAAAATAAACAATAAAAGAAAATGGAGATCAATAAACCAACGAACTCTAGGGCCAGAAATTAATTAAAGAAAACGTTTGGGTAGATTTCTTTTACAACTACTTTTTTTCATAAAAGCTAACAAGAACCTAAAACCTTGAACCTAAAACCTTGAGTAACAATGATACAAATTACACATCCGAAAACAGAGAGTGATGGACACATAAAAAAGAAAACTATCAATCGAACCTGCGTCTCAACCGACATCATAAGAAAATTATAATAGAACCTCCATCTCAACCGACATCAAACTTGCGTCATTGGACCCAATCAATACTCATTTTCTTCAAACGTCCTCCGACTCGTATGTGCTCTATGATCGTCTCCACCGACACATTTCTTTGGTTAAAAATCATTTCATTCCGGACGCAACCAAAAGCCTGAGAGAGATATGTATATATCCAGTTGGCAATTAATTTGTTTTTTTTTTTTTGGGGTGGCAGGAGAAAAGATTTCATTGCAAAGAGAGAAAAAGACCGTCGGCAATTAATGAAATAGTGATCACAAAATTTTGGTATCCCAATCTTGATGTGGATCTTCATACGCACCCAATGGATTCATTCGAGGTTCCTGTTCGTCATCTTCCAATCGCAGAGTTACAGTCACCGACAGATGGATTTTTAGGCACGTGGTATATATACATTCATTCATTCAGCTTTCGATTCAGCCAATTCATTGGGCGCATAGATTTATACATATAATAATATGCAACAAGAAAGAGGGAGAAGAAGTGAGAAACACTTCAACACTTCACTGAATTGCTGCCACAGTTGAAGCTCTCGAATCTGGTGAAGAAAATGTGTGCGCCCACACAATTAGTTACATATTGGTGAATTAAAATCACAGGAGAGAGGGAGCGGATCACTGGATCAGATCTGGTGAAAATGCCTGCAAAGTTGAAGGGATTTGCTTCGTTGAAATCGCCAGTTTTTGTTAGAACCGCCGGGTTTGCCTTCGTAGCCCTAGCTTTTTTCTTTCTAGGTAAACACTGGTCCGACGATACGTATCAGCAATTGATATTTTCCCGTTTGAATTCAGATCCAATTGCCAAAACCTCTTCCGTTTCGATTTCGCCAAACTTCAACAAATCCTTCGATGTCAAGTCCTTAATCAACGAAACAGAAGTAGGCACAGTAGCCGATCACACGTTACCTGCGATTCCTTCTCCGCCGCCTCCATCTCCACCTCCGCCTCCGCCTCCATCTCCGCCTCCGCCTCCGCCTCCGCCAGGGGTGCAGAGGCTAGGGGTAGTGGATGAAAACGGCGTGATGAGGGACGAGTTTGTGATTGGGGAGTATGATCCCGATGTGGTGGAGAATCGGAGTAATGAAACGAAAGTGGTGGACGGTGATGAACAGGTTACATTTAGGGTTCCGAAATTCGAGACTTGTCCGGCGAGTATGAGAGAGTATATACCTTGTTTGGACAACCAGGAGGCGATTAAGGGGTTGAAATCCACCGAGAAAGGGGAAAGGTTCGAGCGGCATTGTCCCGCCAAAAACAAGGGTTTGAACTGTTTGGTACCAGCTCCAAAGGGTTACAAAGCCCCAATCCCTTGGGCGACAAGTCGCAATGAGGTGATCTCTTTCTCCGGTTTTATGATTTGCATATCTTATTATGTAATTGGCAGATTAAAGAATCTAGCTTGATGTTGTTTTATGATACTGGTTTGTTTTGGATTTAAGTACAGGTGTGGTATAGTAATGTTCCACATGCACAGCTTGCTGAATATAAGGGTGGTCAAAACTGGATTACTGTAGACAAGGATAAATTTAAGTTTCCAGGAGGTGGTACACAGTTTATTCACGGGGCAGATCAGTATCTGGATCAGATTTCAAAGGTATATATTCTTGAAGGAATATCTGTAATGTTGGTTATACCTGTGATAGACTTGTCTTTCTTTTCAATGAAGTTAACAGTCTGGTTGAATTGTTTTGGAAGATGATTCCTGAGATTGCGTTTGGAAATCATACACGGGTTGCATTGGATGTTGGATGTGGTGTGGCAAGTTTTGGTGCTTATTTGTTTTCAAGAAACGTACTCACTATGTCTGTAGCTCCAAAAGATGTACATGAGAACCAGATTCAGTTTGCGTTAGAACGTGGTGTGCCTGCAATGGTGGCAGCATTTGCAACAAGGCGGCTTTTATACCCGAGCCAGGCTTTTGAGCTGATTCATTGCTCAAGATGTAGAGTCAACTGGACTCGCGATGGTAAGTCACTTGTTATGTTACTGTTTTTAATGTGTATTTGGGCACACATTTAAGTTTCTTTCAATCTGTTTACATGTATCATGATGAAGATGGGATTTTGCTACTTGAGGTCAACAGATTGCTAAGAGCAGGAGGGTATTTTGCTTGGGCTGCACAGCCAGTTTATAAGCATGAACCACTTCTAGAAGAACAATGGGAAGGTATCCGGTTTATGTTTAATATCTTAGGTAGCATAGACGTTTTGCTAAATATGGAAGTATATCTCTTAACCTATGTTTCATTTTCTCTTTCAGAGATGACAAACCTAACAACTCGTCTTTGCTGGAATCTTGTGAAGATAGAGGGATATATTGCAATATGGCAGAAACCCCTTAACAACAGTTGCTATTTAAATCGTGACTCGGGGACATTACCACCATTGTGTGACGAGAAAGATGACCCAAATGATGTTTGGTATTTAGCTATCCATCATTCTTAGTCAATATATGCAGGGAAGGGTTAAAGTAAAAAAGGCTTCTTATCTTGAGAAGGATTTTTGGTGCATAAAAAATGGGTGTGCATCAAATTCAAGAACTTATAAATATATTTTTTATTTCTTGAAAGAAAAGGTCACAAGGATTTCAAATTTTTGGGGATAAAAAAATAAAGAACAACATTATCAAATTATCTTTGAGTTTTCTTTTGTAAAGTCAATAGTCACCCAAGTCAATAGTCAATAGCAAAATTATCTTTTTGCCTCTCTTTACACACAGGTATGTTGATTTGAAGCCATGTATTTCTCGACTGCCCGAGGATGGGTCTGGAGCTAATATCAGTAATTGGCCTGAGCGACTGAATAATCCACCTCAAAGACTGCAAAGCATACAACTTGACGCATATGTAACAAAAAACGATATGTTTATAGCAGAATCTAAATTCTGGAATAAAATAATAGAAGGCTATATACGAGGTTTAGGTTGGGGCCGTTTCAAGATTAGAAATGTGATGGACATGAGAGCCGGATATGGAGGGTACATTTGTCTTTCCCTGTGTTAGGAACTTTTGCATAACATACTCTTCACTAATACCAATCTTTTCTTTTCTTCATTTGGCAGTTTTGCAGCAGCCTTGATCGGCAATAAACTAGATTGGTGGGTTATGAATGTGGTTCCTGTTAGCGGTCCAAACACCTTGCCTGTGATCTATGATCGTGGACTCGTAGGAGTTATGCATGATTGGTATATGATGATACTTTGTTCATTAAATTCATTACTATAAATAACAATAATAATCATCACTATTGATCACTCAAGATTATGACAGGTGTGAGCCATTTGATACATACCCAAGAACCTATGATCTCCTGCATGCAGGTGGTCTCTTTTCTATTGAGAAAAAAAGGTGATGTGATTTAGACTGAGATTATTTAACAGAGTCATATGGTAGGTAATTCTGAAAATTAATATGGATTGATTACATTCTGTTTCACTCAGATGCGATTTAAGAAGCATAATGGTTGAGATGGACAGAATCTTGAGACCTGGGGGGCGTGTATACATTCGTGATTCAGTTTCAGTGATGGATGAGCTTAAAGAAATAGGGGAGGCAATTGGATGGCGTGTAGCAATACGGGATACGGCTGAGGGCCCACACGCACGTTATAAAATTTTGACATGTGACAAAAGCCTGCCATAGTCGTAAATTGATATTTGGATTTTTATTTGTATTCTTTAAGAACAAACTCTTGCAGTAATCATTAATGTGTTATTACCTTATATATCAAAACTAATGGCTGAGTTGTACACTAATGATCCACTATTCCCTCCACGTGTGCATTCACATGGCATGCCACGTGGCAATTTGTTTTGTTTTAAATTTTTTTTAATTGCACAGTTGTTTCGTGATGTTTTATATTAAGTTTTTGTAAATCTGTTTGATGTTGTGGTGTGTCTTGGTGGTACGTATTTCGGTTGCGTAGGTAGAGGTCTCAGGTTCTACTCCTGAGCCCTACCATATTTTTTTTTAAACGCTGAGCTGTAGACATACACTTTACTTCTTATTGGGTAAATGAACGGTGGCCTATGAGTCATTAAGTTTAGTTGGTGTCTTTAGTTTACACGTATCACTGTCTGTCTATTTTCTTTTGTCAAGATACACGTATATCCTCACAGATTGTGAGAGAAGAATCTTATCTCCTCTTTTATATCACACTCTTCTCTTTCTCTCTAACGTGTTCTTCACACTTCTCTCTCTCTCTTCTATATTTCTCTCTATAATTCACATGTTTCGTCGCTACTGTCATCGATTTTCAGCCTCGATTTGCTGGATTTCCGCTTTGTTTGTTTGTTCTTTTAAACGTTCTTGATTTTACAAACGTTTGGTTTGGTGGTGACTTTGGTTAAATCGGATATATGGTACGTAATTTTATGTCGCTTTCTACGCCTTTATCACAGATTTTGGCGATTTTCAATTGGTTTTGTTGGATTTGCGTTTGGTTTGGTGGCGAATTTGGTTAAATCGGATCTATGGTTTAGCGAGTTAGTGTTATCAGATCTAGGGTTCATCACAGATTTTGGTGATTTTCATGTTCCTTTGCCGGATTTTTTTAACGTTTTGATTTTCTGTTTAAGTTTGGCATTGTTGCTCGGTTCCCGATGACGGTTGTCGTTGTTCGTCGGCTTTGCTGATGGACGTCGATGGAGTCGTTTGTGATGGATCTGAGACTCTTAATTTACATACAATAGTGTTCAGAAATTTATTTTGTCGCTGTGTTTCCTCATTTTGTTTATCCATGGCCATTTTGACTTATTTGGCCAGTGCTTCTGGATGGTTAAGTAATTTTAATTTTGACTCATTCGAAGGCTGAAATTTTGACTTATTTGTTCCCTTTGCAGATGGAAGATGGAGGCTGTTGGCTAACTTCAGGTCTGGTGTACTATACGTTTTGATGAATCTGAGTTACTATACATTTTTTTGCCTTTATATGCATGTTTAATTTTTCTTTTTGTGCAATTCATTGTGTTGGTCAATTGTATGTATGTGATTTAGGTCTATCCCACTTTTGCATTTGCATCATTTATATTTTCTCTCTCTCTCTCTCTCTCAAACTGTAATCTTTGGTATTATCTTTCTAAACATTTAGGTTTTTCCTCCCTAAATTTCGTTTCTATCTTGGTCATTTCCGGCGACAGGTCTGCTGTTTCTTTCATCTGCGTGCATCGAGGTGGCGCTTCCGACGTCGGTTAGTTGTTTATTTGATTCCGACGAAGGCCGGTCGCAGCTTGCGGCTTACCCGTCAGATCTGTTGCTTTCATCTCCGTACATCGATGTGGCTAACACACATGTCATCGACGACACAGATCTTGACGTTGAAGCGGCTGTCGTTGTCCGTTGAGGCGTGGTGTTGCTCCGTTCAAGTGACGGTGGTTTGCTTTGCCATCCGATCTAGATGTGAAAGCTTTGATCTGTGGTGCTCTTTGTCGGCGTTAGGTTCGTTTTTTACGGATCTTTGTTCTTTTTGTCGTTGTTCATTTTGATGGTGGGGGTTTTTTTCCGACTGATTTTCTTGACGTTGAGCTCGCGATGGTTTGAGGCTTTGTGCTTTGTAGCCATTATAGTGATGGTTTTGACCTTACCTGAGCCTTTATGGCTATGATGGCTCTGGATCTTTCTTTCGTGACAGGTTTGTATGCATAAAATTGATATATATGGTAATGTGATGGTTGCTCACTTACCGCCTCAGTTTATTTGCTTGACTAAATATACATCTGAGGTTCATCTTAGATTTGGGGTTGATGATTCAAGAGACGATTCGTATTTGTATGAATCTGTTGTTGTTGCTTATCTCATCTTTGTGGCTATGATATTTTTTCTGGTGATTGGTAAGGCGTTAAATGCAACCTCACTTAGATCTGATTTAATTTCGATCTTTTATTTATCTTTTATGATTTTGAGTTTTTGGTTTTTTATGTCTTCTTTTTAGTATAAAGACGACATGGTTATGACGATGTGGCACTGTCCCTAATATATGTGTCATGATCGGTGTCAGTTAATCTGAGCCTCTTGCTTTTCGTTTTTTTTTTCTTTCCTCTTCTTCGATATTGATCTATTTTGAAGATTATTTTTTGTTTTCCTATTTCTTTTTACTTTTCTTTTCGAAGTTGATCTATTTTGAAAATTATTTGTTGATGGTGTTTGCTTATACGCGATATAAGGATTAAAGATGACTTTGCAAATTGTTCATGTGGTTGTAACTGCTAATAAATCAAAACCTTGATAGAAAAATACAAAGTTAACAGGTAAAAAATCAAAACCTTGATAGAAAAATAAAAAGTTAAGAATAGTATTTTCTTCTATTAATAAAACAATTTGTTTAGAATACTTAAAAATTTGTTGATTTATAACAATAAAATTGGTCAAATAAAAATGAACTTACCTAAAAAGAAGTGATGATGATGAATCGGTGATCAAGAAGAAAGGAAATGATGGATTGAATATATAAAAATGGGATTTGAATGGGATTGGTACTTTCTGCTCTCTCCTTTTTGAAAATAGTCAAAGGCACAAACAAATGATTAGGATCCAGTTATACTCTACGACAAGATTTCATGCAACTTATTGCTTAAATTCTTCCTTATTTTGTAAGAACGTTTTTATTCAAGATAACATTTGGTTAACAAAAGGGGTAGATACTATGAGTAGATGCTAGATGTGTATTTTAAATTGTATACAAACAAATAAAATGACTAATTTTATATTTGAATTTTGTTGACAGTATATAACAATCGCATGCAGTGCTTACAATGTTGCAAAAGACGCTAGGCGGTACCTAAGCGGCTGACTAGGGAATTAGGATTAATCGGCCTAGGCGGGGATTAATCGGGGATTGATCGGTCCTAGTAAATTACAAAGATTTATAAATTTTCTAGAGACTATATATTGTAATATGTCAAAATGTCAAATATCAAAAGTTACTACTTAAGTAGTTAGTAGTTAGCACTTACTAATATTAAGTTATAAGTCATAACAAAAGGATACAACTTAAAATACTAAAAACACTTCAAAAACTAGTAGTAATAAAGACTTCTAAAATAAAAAAAAAAATTTTTGAAGTGAAAAAAAAATTAATTTTTTTTAATTTAACCCGCCTAAAACCCGACTTTGACCGATTTTGACCCAGGGCGCCTAGACAGCCCGCCTAGCCAAAAAGCGCTACGGACGATGCCCGCATAGCGCCTATGGGCCGATTAATCGGCCGCCTGAGCCGCTTTTTACAACCCTGAGTGCTTATATTATTCACTCTAACCTTTGAAGATACTTTTTATATTACTCGACGCGTTCTTGCAGCAACGTGCGGGTTTGTTTAATGTTTTGTGATGTAATATATATGGCTATGATAATGTATGCTGATAAAAAATGTCAACCCGCAGCAACGCGCGGGACTTTTGCTCGTATATATAAGAGATGAATAGTAAAATACTATTCATCTTTATTTTTTCTTTCCTTTTTGTGTTTTAGTGATATCAAAAGGCTCTTTAATGTCTTTATTTCTATGTGTTTTATTTAATATGTGTTCAATTTCTTTGTGTTGCATGTAATTTCTTTTAGTTAGATAGCTAAATAGTGTTACACCTGGGTTCGATTCCCACAAATCTTCTACCTCATATTTGTTCACCCTGTCTTTCATTAAATTTTTTAATTCATTATCTTTTCTTTCTCTGTTTTATGCTCTTTTCTTCTTTCTTTCTCTTGCTTTTATTTGTGGATTTTAAGACCGGACATGTTTTAGTGTTTTACATTGGTGTGATTGTCATTATAGCATTTTTTCTATTTGGTATCTAGTATGTATTTTGGTATTTTGGATATTAACTGTATGCTGAAGTAATTTACTATTTTTAATATGCAATGGTTTTACTATCTACGTTACGATTTAGTTTTTATATAACATCTTACTCTGTAGGGTTCCATTAATTAACTGTTTTGTTTTAGTCCGACATGCCACCACAACGCACAGGAAGTAGACCACTAGTATGTTTATGAACTCAACAAACTATAAACGATCGATCTCAATAGCTCGTAGAATAAACTTGGAATTTGCAACCATGTGAAAGCGGGCTTGTAGTTGTATACATCGAACATATATAACTTGTGAATTATCAAATAAACATGTCGAGTCATATAATAAGTTTTCTTTTACGAAGACATTACGATATTTGGTGGTGTACTTAAAAAAATCAATAACTGGAAACCGGAATTTCCAATTAGTAAGAAGTGTAGTTGAAAATGTAACAACAAGCGTTTGTAGTCCAACGGTTAGGATAATTGCCTTCCAAGCAATAGACCCGGGTTCGACTCCCGGCAAACGCATTTTTTCTTCTAAATTTTATGTAGCACCTTGTTTTTTGGTGATAAAATCCTCAACAAAACAACTTGCGTTTGTAGTCCAACGGTTAGGATAATTGCCTTCCAAGCAATAGACCCGGGTTCGACTCCCGGCAAACGCACATTTCTTTTCTAAATTTTATGTGGCATCTTCTTTTCTGGTGATAAAATCCTCTACATAACACATAAAAACTCTTGTGACAAGTGAAAGTTGTCCCATTATTATTGAGTCTATAAACCTAAAAGGTTGTCGTGTTACTTTATTTTCTATTTTTTTCTTTCTCTTTTCTGTTTAGTTTCTGTAATATGTAAATAACATGATTTAATGTCTTCTTTCAACATTTCGTCATACAAATCAATTCATTATTCATCAATTACCCATCATAACCACAGCTATGAACTATCCTTTCATGTGGTTCACAAAAGTTTGGATTTGTAATCTTTAATTGGTCAAAGCATATTTTAGCTCAATAATAACCCAATATACGTACATATCCCGGCTAGCTCAATTTAACTATAGAAAAACTGTACTTGCTTCTTTTTTTGTTTGGTACCTACGTATTCCAAAACAACATTTTTAAATAAAAATCATAGAAATATGTAACTGATAACGTACTTAAAAGTGATAATTTGTTTTACTGCTTTAAAGAAAAATGTTAATTAAAACGCATCCAAGCTTTACTGTGAGCAATGTGAGTGGACCGATATATATGAAACACGAGTGTGATTTATTTCTTAAATCACGTGGGCCTCTACAAAGCCATGTCTGAACTAGAAAGTTTGACAGATCCAGCTTCTCAACATATATCGTACCCTACCACTAATGGGTTTTGTTTAATCATATAAACATCGACTTGTCCTTGGCATATAGTTGCCAAGGTCAGCATTTTGTCCATTATCACTTATTTGTAACTATTAAAGGTTATTACCTATTACTATAATAGACATCTTTATAGGTCTTCAAGAGTTGCATCGGTTGTTTTCCTACTGGGACTCGACCTATAAAATAAACAGTTATTTATAGCATATACCTGCATTTGAAACTTGAAAGATACTAATAGTAGACTAATTCGAGTAAACTAAATGCAACTTTGTGTACACGGTACACCTTTCCATTTCCCAACCACAGCAAAGTTGTAAAACGTTAAAAACGAGTCAATATCATCATATACATAACGCCTCTTAGACTTGGACGTATCATATATACACAAAACATGTTAAGATTCATGATCAATCAAGAATGCACTGCACACCTAACAAGATCGGTCGTTCTACGTACCTTCCTATGGGTAAATGTATGAATGAGGAGTTCTATTGCCTTCAGAAAAAGATTCAAAAAAAAAATATTTATAAACATATTAAAAATCCTTGAATTTTATTATCAACCATCTGAGTTTAATAGGTACCTTCACTTTTGCATGTGTGTAGATTGTGTGATGTAGATCAGCATGAGTACAGTACAACTTGTCACTTGTGGACCGCGGGCTCATGACAAAAAGAATGTAATTAAGAAAGGCTTAAATGAGGTATTAAACCAATTCAAAGCCTCAGTTTCACTCTGCATTCCAATGCTATGGAATTACCTGGTAGCTGACATGGTTGCAAAAAAAATACGGATAGTTGACGATGTTCGTGACTTCGTGAGTTTTCTACCTCTTGTTGCTTAAGTCTATCCAAGGTATATCAATACACACACACACACACACACACCTTTTATGGCAGCATGAAATAATCAAGAGAAAGTCTGGGGCCTTTTCCTTACAAGAGTTCCATTTACTTGAGCTTTCATCCCAGTAGTCTTTACTCATAAAGCCTCAAATGCTTCAAAAATTGCTTCCACCTACAAAGTTGGTATCATGGTAGCATTTTTATGTATTTTGTACAAAGAATATTTTAAAATTTTAAGTATGTATTAATGTAAAACAAAGTGGCTTCTATTTTTATTTTTTTTGGGAACAGCAGGAAGTGACTTCTATTTTTTATTTTATTGAAAATCAGGAACTAGCAGCAGTAGTAGTACCCGTTCAGGCGGCTTGGAGTACACCCAAATTCTCCTGATGAGTTTTCTTGATTCCTTAAGCTAATCAGCATCACTAGTTTCAATCATCTTTACTATTCAATCATATACCTTCCACACCTGAGATGGGTGACGAATGCATGAATGAATGAGGAAACAAGTAGATAGTTATCCGTCCTTTACAAGAGTATCAACAAACATGAGTTTTATTTCCTACAAAAAGAAGATAGAAAAGAAGTTATACAACATATTACAACCTTTGAATTTAATATCAACCAACTGTGTTTAACAATTACCTTCACTTTTGCACGTGTGTAGACTGCGTGATGCAGAAGAGCACAAGTGTAAGATAACTTGCAGACTGTTATATCTAGTCAAGAACTATTTGTTAGTTATCAGATAATGGATGACAAAAAATTTAAGAGAGACTTAAATTAGGTACTAACATTCCTTGGCATGATGGCATATTTCATTTTCTCTGACATGCATAGTATCCAACAGCCTAAGACATTACTAAAAAGCATAATTTTCAAAGCATGTGGTCATACCTTTCATATGAAAGTTGCAGCCAAGACTAGGACCTTGAGAGTCATGAACAATTTAATCAAATCTTTAATAGAAAGAAAACAGAACTTTATGTTCAGGTTTATTCATTATGACACAAAGCAAAATCCATAATTGTAACACGATGTTAGTTTATACTTATCAACATCTATGCCATTTCGACCATTTGCAACAATTTTCTTATAAGAAAAGCTTCTCTTTTGTTATGAAATGACAAGAAAAGATTGAATTAAAATCATCATTTCTTAACATATAGATAACAAAAGCATTTCTCAGTTTTCTGTTTCTGTTCGGACCGTTTTAAAAACTAGCAATAATCTTCCGCGTAAAAGAAGATAACATGCATCTCTTTATGAATAGACAAGAAGCCAAATATACTAATTTATCTATAAGCAACAAGACAATAAAAAGATGGTGTTACTGCATAATCTTCACTTTCTTAAGGCTTCACAGCTTCATGAATCTACATCGAGGCTGTCCTCATCAACCACATGGTCTATAATCTTTAAAGCCATTGCCTCATAGGACTTGCAAAATCACCAATTTGGTACCTAAATAGTAAAACATCATATGTTTGAGTTATCATTTAATCCAAACAAATGGATAGGGTGCAGATAGTTCATTGCATTGTGCAACCAACCAATACAGAAAAATTTTAGAATTAAGAGAAAAGTGGCAGTTGAGTTAAATGAGCATTTATTCTTCTTATATTTCTTAATGATCATCAATATAGTAATAAATGTTGTGAAATTCAATTTTAAGCAAATGCACCATGTGGAGGAATGTAAGACTTACAATTTAGAGCCATAAATAACCGAAGGAAGAAACTCTCTCGAACAAGTGGTTGAATAACCCATGACCGACATCATGGAGTAAACCTATGATAAAAAGTAATAACGTACCAAAGGCAGTGATCTTAGACATCATAAGTCTAATTTCTGTGAAGTTCTACAGTCTGTATATCTGAATTGATTAATGTCAAGCTCTAAGCCCAACAAATATAACCAGGCATGACAATAAGTAAGTATTAACCAATAGGATTAAAGAAAGCAATCAGGAAATCAAGATCAACTCCTTATTTGGTGTGTCTTAATTTTTTTCAATTACGTTACCAGCAAGCCAATAAACACCAAGTAAATGCTCAAACCACGAGTATACACTTCCAGGATATACCTTGTCTGTTAAGCTTGTCAAAAATAAAGAACAAACCAGTATGTGATATCTGATGAGAAACATGAAAGTACTTTATATAAATGGTGTGTCATCATTGTTATATATAGCAGCATATCAACAGGGGTAAGGAACTGATATTAACATAATTACAGAACTTGCTCTTGCCCTCAAACGGTTTCTCTAGAAGAAAGTATTCATAACAGAAATAGCCTAAGATATTATCAGAATGTGAGATTAATTCAAGCAAATCATTATAAAGAGAAAAATAAGATTGCATGACATACGTTTCTTATTTTTACCTTTCGAAGTGAAAGTTATAACCAGGGCCATAATCTCAAGAGTCACGAACAATGTAATCAATCTGTATGATAATGAAAATAGGAGTTCATTTTCTTATTTATTGATAATGACACAAAGCAAAATCAATAATTCTAACATGTCAATCCAAAGTAAATAACATACTTATCAACATTTATGCCATTTCAACCATTTGCAAAAAGTCATATAAGAAAACCTTCTCCTTTGACGTCCGTTAAGAAATGAGGAAAAGAAGATTTAATAAAAAAAATCACTGATAGATATAAAATCATGTGTTGATTTAAAGTAAATAACATACTTATCAACATTTATGCCATTTCAACCATTTGCAAAAAGAAGTATAAGAAAGCTTTTTCCTTTGATGTCTGTTAAGAAATGAGGAAAAGAAGATTTAATAAAAAGGCATCATTTCTTAACATATAGATATAAAATCATGTGTCTATATCTTTACTTTTAAAGAGCATTTTCAGAACTAAAAAACGATCATCTCCTGTTATAATGAAGATAGCACGTTTCTACTTATAAAAGAACAAATTATTTATCTAAATACAACAAAACAATAAAAACGTATAGTGTTACAACTTACAAGAACGTAGCATTGTGCAAGCAATAAAGAACAAGTTGTAATAAATGATCTGAAAAACAACTTTATGTAGATCCTCCATGTGAAAAAAATGTGACAGTGACAAGTTTAGATCCATGAATAACCTGAGGAATAAACTCTCTCTCAAACAAATGGTTGAACGAACCATGACCACATCATGCAGTAAACCTATAAAAAGAGGTGAATTTAAATAATAATGATAATAAGTAATAACATAGCAAAGGCACTGACATTAGGACACAAACTTAATTACCAGCAAGTTTTGCATCTGTATAGATCAATATAAAGCTCTGAGCCCTACAAATATAACCAGGCATCTCAATGAGTAAGTATTAACCAACACGATTAAAGAAAGCAAAATATTGACCAGCAGGGTTAAAGAAAATAATCAGGCAATCAAGTTAAACTTCTTACTTAGTATGCCTTATTTTTTCAATTGCATTACCAGGAAGCCAATAAACACCACACGTGAATGTTCAAACCATGAGTGTAGCGCTCTAGGATATACCATGTCTATTGAACCTCAAAAATAGAAAACAAACTGCCATATACTATCTAATAAGAAACATGAAAGTACTTTATCTAAATGGTGAGTCATCAATGTTGTATATAGCAACATCAAAAGGGGGGAGAACTAACATTAACATAATTACTGGATCTTCGTTTGCTCTCAGATAGTTTTTCTAGATTAAAGTATTGAGGTACAGTGACAGATCATAAGATACATTCTTCCTACATCGATAAAAAAAATACTTTAGAAAGGAAATTCCTCCATAGTATCAAGGATGCAAACAAAAGGCTAATGACATTTCTTTGTCAAACATAAGTAGAGGCTTACCCAGCTGGCCAGCTGCTTCAGATCCTGAAGTCTGTCAATAGTAGAAAAACTAAGCGAGTTAATTTATGTAAAAATTTTAATGCAGAGAAATGTGGATCTTCAAATGGACAAACTTGTCCTTGAAATTGTTTAGTGTCAATGAATTCTAGTGACAATTGCATTTTCAAAGTACAAATAAAAGGGATCAATCTAAATGTTGTCTCAAAAATCATAATTTTTCTTAGTGCTAACTTACGAAAAAGAGGGAAAACATATTATCACAGCTAACATTTCTTAGTCTTAACTTAGAAAAAATAATGAACGACACGTGTTCTACTAACATGTACAGTTTCAGTTTTCCATTTAAAACTTGTGTTTTATAGAATTTGTACGATAATGAATCAAAACATGTTTGGTTTCTAAATGCTCACCTGTTGAGTGACTAATTCCCCTCCTTCTCAAGTTCTCTGTAAGTTGTTGTCTTGCTTTTGATTAAAAAAAACTTAGACGAAACTTGATAGCTACAATACTCAGACCATCTTGTCCTTCATATAGTCCAAATAATAATGCTATTTGTCAAAAACAGCATTAATCTTGGCATACCTCAAGGGTGGCATTAATCCCATACAGGCTTTGCATGTGTTAAAGAGTGTCCTGCATCAAACAAATACAGAAAAAGTATCAGTGGATTGATACAAAAGCTCATATGTGTTGCATGTGCTCCTTTCTACAAAGTTTGAACTAACTAACAAATGCAAAATTCTATAAGCATGTAGTGACAGAAAATAACAGAAATGTTAAGATTAGTAAGGAGGAACGTACAACAGTGCCTTTAAGAACATTCAAAACACCACTGGGTAAGCCAGCTTCCATCGCCAGTTCTGCAAGTATCATAGAAGCCCCTAAAAGAGCATGGATATTGCAAGGATATATCAGTATAAAAACAAAAACCAGAAATAAAATATCTTATAAATGTTCATAGCTTAAATATAATACGTGTGATCACTCAAGATATATTCTTCCCATTTTAACAATTCAAAGCATCATCACCAACCATAGAAAAACGAAAACTGGAAATAATACGCTTCCCTCAGTGATTATAGAAAAACATTCAAGTTGTAGCTAGTCAAGATTATTTGCATTATGAAAACGTAAGGAAATCTTTAAGGTCTTATAATTTGAATAAATACAAGTCAATGACCTGGATCTTTCTCTGATGGCTTTTGTACAAAAGTATTACCACTATAAGGATCCGCAAAGATAACAAAACAAGTGCGTTAAGGATCCATGACAACATTGTAGGGAATATGATAAACGGAACACATCACCAATTCACCATGTGCATTCTTCAATGTCTTCACATCCTCTGTAGTAATGACTTGTACTAAGAAAAGTACATAAATGCATGGTGTCATCAGTCATACACAAAAGAACAATTTGGTAACAAGAATATATGCATGCTAACCATGTCTCTTTTAATAAGTTGTTAAAGATTCAATATTATGAGTTGGCGAGTAGTAATTGGTGTATTTCGGCATGATGGAAAAGCCTGTTTGGCTGCCGATATTGCAAAAGCCTGTTTGACGGCAGATGCTGCAGCTTTAAACTCCTTGTTTTTTCGTCAACAGTATTTGAGAAACAACTTGCTGTGTTGCCTAACTGCACATGAATAGTTAACTAGAAATTTAGACAAAAAATGAATTGAACAAGGACTAAGGGAAGATTTTCGAAAGCATGGACTTACCAGGTTTAAAACATCGATAATGTCTAGTGATTGCGAGTTTGCAAAACTAAGCCCAATTAGATTTAGTACTCATCGGTACAATTAGACCAGTTTTCACAAGAAAACATCTAATATAAAAAGGGATAACATTGATTAAAGGTTAGTGCTTCAAAAGAAAACATACTAAAACCAGTTACTGTTTCCTAAGATAAGTTTGAGTCAAAACAAACTAATAGTCCTTGTTTGATATCAAAATTTAAAAACGGATACTGTTCGATCTTGGAGCACCACCCTTTCACATGTCGTAGTTCTTATAAATCTTAACATAACTTGCAACTTTTTCACAGGAAGCAGAAAATCCCAATCAAAATTAAAGTGAACTCGTAGTCGTTTGACACTCCAAATGAACTTTGCTTTTTTCCCGCGGGATTGAGGTGGTAACGTACCAAAACTCATGGCCGTTTTCTTCCCAAAACGAACATTCAATATTTCAATCTACGATGCCTGTAAAACCAGAATATCGGAGGATATGTTACACTATTTTAGGGCAAATATTTGAAGGTATGTCGTTGTTACACAAAACAAAACAAAAAAACTAGACCAGATATATTATGCCCAAATTCACTCCGCTAATTAACAAGAGAATCGAAACCTATCTCGTCGGATTGATAATGGCAGCGTCCTTTAGTGACGGAGATAGGATATGCAGATAACTAACCACAAAACATTACACTGAAATTACGGCGAAACACGTGATATGTAAACGTATACGCACCAGTGCCATGGTTAATGTGATTGATTGAGCACAGAGATGAAAAAACTCCATGATCGCCTCTATTCGACGTTCTTTCGAAACCCTAGTTTTATTTTAATTTATTTTTTAGGCGTTGGAGGGAAGGTTGCCGGGAGTTTATCGTGGTGTCTATTTGCGAACGGATAGTTGTGATTCGAGATCCCGCAAATCCCGGCGATCATTCGCCAACGACTGGTTGTAGCTCCCAAAACGCGTGTAAAAGTTGCACCATTATTTATTTTCCAAAACGTATTTTATTTTAGGAACATACATATATTTTAACTTTTTAATTCCTTTTTATTATGACCGTCACATTTTTATTTCTTTTAACGGTTAAATTTGGATTAAGATCCTATCTAGAGGCAATCTCGTATCATCTCGTGTTTCAGCTTACCTCGATTTTAAAAAATGTGAGGCGTACTGAGACGATTGGGTCCCGAGCTAGAGCGCGAGTCACAAAGCATAAAAGCGCACCGCTTTTCATACACGATGTGCAATATGTTTATTTTTATCTTTTATAGGTTTCTAGCAACTCGTATCCAAAATTTAGTTATGAATAAGCTCTACTATATATGACTTTTATATAAGTAACCTACATATACAACCTAAATGTTATATGTACAACAACTTGATACACAAAATCCAACCATTTACATGAGGCGTGCCTCAACTTGATTCGGAACCAAATCGGATGAACATGAAATCGAATTAGAGCCAAACAAATATATACCAAAGAACTCAGAGAATACATACTTGATAATGAATACGAAATCGAATATCAGACAATCAGTAAAAAACAAATTACCTAATCTAATGAATACAAAATCGAATCTCTGTAGTCGCGAAGAATCTGATTGTTAATATTGGTGTTAATGAACCGGCCACTGAATCAGAACCTTGTGATATTTCAAAAATATTTTTCTGAATTTGATATAGACTAGGACCATTAGATCCACCAAACCTGTCATTGAGATCTTTCCAAAGAAGAGTTGCAGTTGGAAGATACATTACACTTCGGCTAATTTCAGGAGACAAAGTGTTGAGAATCCATGATATTACCATGTCATTGCATCTCTTCCAGCATGATGATTGTTGAGCAGTTTCAGGTTGCACAACAGTACCATCAACGAATCCAAATTTGTTTTTAGCCGATAATGCAATTGACATAGCTCGTTTCCAAGCACCAAAACTAGTTCCATCAAAGGATTTTGAAACTAGTAGCATACCAGGATGATCAGAAGGATGCAAGTATATCGGATCAGATGAATTGGTCGCCATGAGATTAGAATGAAAGAAAACGCTCGATATAAAACTGAAATTGAAAAATGTGATGAAATCGAAACGATTTGAACGAGAAGAGGAATCAAGCAATCAAATGAACAATTCGGAAACAACAGTATGAAACGATCTCAGAAACTGATCGGAATTTGAACGGAAGTACAACCGGAGAAGATGATCGGAATACCGGAGAGGATGATCGGAGCACCTTGCTCTGATACCATATTGAACAAGAGAGATCGTAACTGTTATTTTTCATAAACCAACTGATTACAAACAAACAAACTATATACAACTTGAATACAAACTAACTTTACCGCCTAAATTAACAAACATTAATATCCGGGTTGATCACCATTTCGAACCCGACTCATGTCAAACACAGCTTGAATATAAAACCTGGTTGAACCCGGTTCATTAACACCAATATTAACACTGATCAACAATTTGTACGAGAAAGCTTTGATCAGGGGTTTTTGGAACAATGAAACACAAAATCGAATCAGAGCCAAATGAATACATACCAAAGAACTTTGGGAATACATACCTGATAATGAATACGAACTCGAATCTCTGTAGTCGCAAAGAATCTGATCAACAATTTGTACGAGAAAGCCTTGATGAAAGGTTTCCAGAACAATGAAGATTGAAGGTTCTGATCTTTGCGTGGCTTTGATGCAGAGTATTTTTTGGAATAAAATGGAAGTCAATAGATTTTTAGATTTTGAGAAGCTTCTTTTTGTTTTTTATTCATAAAAAAATGTAGATTAGTTTCAATGCATTTTAATAAATAAATTTTCAACTACACGTATTTAATAAATAAGTTTTATAATCATACTCATTTGAAGGAAAGAAAAAAAAAACTCTAGTTTTGTTGATGTTTCAATTCCCTTTATGTTTCCGATGCCAAGTTGAGAGGTATTGCGTGTAACATGCACCATGCTCCATGATGTTCAAAGTCTGAGTTTCCATGGTTCATGTCTTTATTAGTCCTTAAAATTTTTAATCTTAAAAGGTATAGAAAAATAGATGGTGATTGATTGTTTGGAATCAAACTCGATTCCTTGTTCTTTAGTGGTCAAGATCGAGCTAGCAGCCCGTACAAATAGACTTATTAAGCTAGAATCAATCATATATGTATAGTAACAAGAGCATCTATTCTATTCAAGTATATTTTATGGAATTGAAATGATGCACGCTAGGCATCTTCATAAAAAGAATATCAAAGTTTGGGAAGAATTGAAATAAATTCTACAAAACTTCTGCTTGTTTGATAAATTATGAATTGCTAAAATTATAATCTACTCGATTGCATGCAACATATATACATGTAGCTAGCTTAAATATAATATTAACCCTATAATTAATTTTATATTCTAAATTATATGACTCGGTTTATGTATGAAATGAAATATATATCTACATATTTATATTCTTTTCACAACCTTACGTCGTAAAAGATGAGGTGGAAGACAAAATTGTCAACACTAGCTTGTTAGGAGACGAATAAAATCCAGAAAGAATATATAATATATATGATGAAAAGATAAAATACCTAACATATATGCATCATATCTAGAGAGAAATATATGTATGTATGTGTTGTACCAATGTGAGAACAACACGACTACGTGGAATAACAAAGTCAAGACGGACGTTTCTTTCAATTTATTGTTGTTTCTGTCTTTTACGTCTCAAAAAGAAATCATGATAGATGATCGAACATATTTCCTTCAACACCAATCATCTAGGTCAAAGAATTTATCTTATTTAATATAAAATAAAAACAAAAGAATATATATCATAAATCTTGAGCTAATATCTATGTGTTTTTTTTTTAATTTATTTATTACCAAAAGGGCTTGTAAAGAGCTTGCAGTCTATCTTATCTAATATCGTTTTAAAGATATTTTTTTAATGATTAAGAATTAGCAAATAATTAGGAATATTAAAAAAAAACACATAAAAATACAGGACGCCAACTCAAAAATCCCCGTCTCATTCCTAACGTCGGGCATCACATTCGACAACTATCCCGAATAGTTAGTTATATACATATAGTGGGATAATCAGTAGAGAAAGTTGTGGTTGTTGCGATTGTTGTTGTAGTTGTTAACGAATGTCAGGGTTTACTAGATGTGATTGTTTTCTTGGGCCTAGAGGATGACTCCATTTGTTTGAGAATAATATTATAAATTTTATAGGTTTTGTGTGAAAGATTAAGTGAGTTTGGTGTAAAAGAATATGTATTTTAATCTTAATTTAGGATAATAAAATAATTTATCTTTATTATCTTACTCTTGTACTTGCATCCAATTTTCGATTAATACATTGGTGAGTAATCTCAAACCAGGGGTTGCACTTTCAATGAACCACATCGGGTACTGTTTATAATTGGGAAAACCGTTTCTCATAACCCTTAGGTGACCACTAGTGATGGTAACGATCCGGCTTTAGGAGAAATTTGGTTATCCCAACTCCATACTCAGTTGTAAAAGTTTGTTTCATACTGGACTCAAAACCGGTAGAGTTTCTATTGGGTATTTACCTGTCAGGTACCGAACGTATCCATAGATTTCTGGTATACCTATTTGGTATATCTATCGGGTACCTTTGAGGTAATCATTACCTAAAATATCTCGTATATATAAGTTTCGACAAATAAATAAGTACTCTAGATAAAAATAAATAAATAAATAAATAAAAGTTATATCTACAAAATAATTTTTAGATTGTAGATCTTTACTATTTAAAAATAGAATGGGACAACGAGAACTATTGGAAGACAAGTAAGATACGGTTATCAGAATTGGTAAGAACTGGCCCATGCAAACATAAGGGCGGTTCAGAAGTCCCCTATGCACAACACACGCCCTCTATTTCTGTTATGTTGTAATGTCACAACGAAGGATCACCGAATCTCCTCACTGACTGGCATGGCAAAATTTGTCCATTGAAAAACGCATGAACCACAAGGATCAATCAGGAGAAGGGCTTGCTTTCTTTCGGTTAGTGACATCACTATGAGACCACTTCTAAAAATAATATAAATAAAGAAATTGTAAACCCTAAATGGATACTAAATATCTTACACATCAATTATACTCTTAACTCACGAGAGATTATTAATACCTTCGAGTTTTACCCATCTTCAACAAGCATATACTTACTATATATTTACGATAGCTAAAATTAATAAAAATTGAAAAGTAAATCACACATAATATATAATTGATTAAACAAGTATATGTTATTGGATAACCGAGTCAGATAAACACATATGTTACCAAATTATATACCTCTCCCATAAAAGTAATCGTTGGTCATGTCTTCATTACCCAACCGTACACACACACACACATATATATATATGTGTGTGTGTCCTGTTTGTTTTAGTTTTCAGATAATTATTCAGATACGATACGGGTTTGATTATCATCTTTATAATTGTTTGAAATTCTAGATAATCATTCGGATTCGGATTTGATTATCATCCCTATAATACTATAACCAGTAAAGGTGAACAAACCGTTTTTTTTTTGTTTTTGTTTTTTGTAACGGGTTTTGCTTACAAACCGGTTCCGGTTAGGGTAGTTGAGCAGTCAGAACTGGCTAGGGAAATAACCGGGTCGGTTAGTAACCGGTTTATAAGGAAAATGGGTGTAATTGGTTTGTAACTGGTGTGACCATTTAGAGGCTGGTTAACCGGGGTTTTTATCGGTTCTTAGCCGTTTTTTCGTAACCGGTTAGTGAATAAACGGTTTTTTAACCGGTTTTATGAGCATTGGGATGGAACAGAATGGTAACCGCCGGGCCGGTTTAAAACCGAACCGGTTTCACTAGTAACCGGTTTTATTTAACAAGCGGTTTCGATTATTTTGTCCCAACCTGTTCTCCAATCGATTTTTTTTAACACATCTAATAACCACTATACTTGGTCTACTAGTTAAGTGTATGAATGTTTAAGATATGTTCAAAATACTTTTAAATGACTAGTTAAGTGTAAGAATGTTTTTAAGATATGTTCAAGATATTTTTAAATGAGAATGTTTTTAAGATATGTTCAAGATATTTTTAAGTGATAATAACCGATTAGCTGACACATTCTTAAAGAGTCAAAGATAAATCATACATCAATCACGTTACGTAATAATTAGAGTCCAAGTAGAAGCATAACTTGACACATTCTTAAAGAGTCAAAGGTAAATCGTACACCAACCACCATGTTACGTAATCAACCATGTTACGTATTTAATCAGCTCAACAGAAAACCCACTTATATGAAAAGTAATTAGAGTCCGAGTAGAAACATAACTTGACACTATTTTAAAGAGTCAAAGATAAATCATACATCAACCACTACGTTACGTATTTAATCAGCACAAGAGAAAACCCTCTAATATGAAAAATACAGAGTCCGAGTTAATGTATAACTTGACACATTCTTAAAGAGCCAAAGGTAAATCATACATCAAACCACCACGTTACATATTTAATCAGCTAAAGAAAAAACACCCTAATATGAAAAATAATTAGAGTCCTAGTAGGTGGATACATCAATCACCACCACGTTACGTATTGCAGAAAAAAAAAATTAGAGTCCGTGTAGATCCATAACTTTTGAAAGCCCAAAATTCTAACTTTCATTTTCTCTGTTAATGAACTAAAGAAATAAAGAAAGTAATTGTAGATCTCCTCAAGATTGATTTATGTATTATATCAAACAAACATTTTTTATGCATACAATAAAATCGGAATGAGGACCAAAACAAAAGGTATCATATTTCTTTCCCAACGTACTATACATTTATGTATTCCTTTTCTTGATAATACATCAAACCGTCCAACTTCGATCTGATGGACTAATGTCATTTGCAAATATCACAAATACGATTAGTAAAATCTAAAAAATAAACAATAAAATTCAATGTTATAAATTTCTCCGAAGATCAACCACCAGAACGCTGACGTTATCCGTGCTCCGTCTCGCCAGTGCCAATTTCGTCAACAGAATTGACGCATCTGAACACGCCTTATCGGAGCTCTCCCCGCGGGCCACATTTAACAAACTTCCGGGAGACCGCGGCGGTGACGGAACCTCCTGCGAGCTCAGGCACATGCGCGCCACACTGCATGCGACGTCGTTTGATACCACATCCCACAGCCCGTCGCTTGCCAGAATTAGGCACTCGTCTTCTCCGGTACGTTCCGTTATCGTTACTTCCGGTTCCGGTATCACGTACGGCTTCAGATAGTTGTCGCCTGAGAATTAATTTCCAGGAACATCAGTTAGTCGTTGAATCCAGATCTCGTAATCTTAGAAATTAAATTAAGTTATTTTATGAAATGAACTAGCTAGTCGATGAACTCATGAACATACCGATTGCTCTGGACATGGCGAGAACGCCGAGAACCCTAGCGCCGTCCCAATATATCACACGGCCGCCGGCGTCTTCGATTCTCTTAAGCTCATCAGGTCTATCCGGCTACATTCAAAAACAATTTTGTCAATAAACCAATAGATGTAAATATGTAAATCAATCAAAATCCTAACAGATTTGAGAATATATGGAGATCGGAACAGGTACCTTATGATCTGTGGAGAGAGGAATAGCAACGCCGTTTCGGCAGAGGACTGCACGCGAATCTCCGCAATTGGAGACGACGATTTTGTCCGGAGCAACGACGGCAACGACGGCGGTGGATCCGACGGCGTCGCACTGAGGAGTTTGAAGCTCGCATCTACAGTTTGAGCTGGAAGCACAGCTGCTCCATTCGGTTATATCCTTATCCATTCGCGTGAAGCTTTTCACCATCGTCTCCTTCCATTCGATTGATTTCTCGCAATTCTCTACTTCTTCCTTCACTATTTCGTGCATCCTGTCTTTGCACTTCATTGCGACCTGAAAAGTTGTAACAGAATAAATAATCAGCATATATACAGATCGAATTGAACAAACTTTTCGAATAAACTGTTAATAGATCGGATGATTAATTACATGTGAGCAGCCATGGCCATCGTAAACACCATAAAAGTGCAGATCGTCGGAACTCGGAGATTTCGTTTTGCATAACGACGGTTTCACCGCCACGGCATCTTCCAAATCCCTCCTCCGTCCACACACTACGGTGAGACCGAATCTGGAGTCCTCCTTATCCAAAACCTCCTCCCGAGACGCCTCCGACGAAGCTCCGCATCCTCCGGAAGAACCGACTTCCTTCGGCAAAGCCGTATCACCGCCGCTACTCTCAATCGTCTCGATTCCTTCGACCTTTCTTCGCTTACTGTGGTTGTTCTCCGGGAGAGGCATCACGACGTTGGAGGCGGCAGCGGCGAATAATTTCAGCTGTTGAATCTCCATCCGGCGACGCCTCCCTTGACCACCGCCGCTAGGCTCAACGGTTGATGGCGTCTTCGTCTCACCAACAACACCACAACACATGCCGGCCATTTGAAATATTAATCGATCGAATTATTATTGACTTAATTAATCCAGTCAGTTTCAGATCGACTCTGCAAATTAAGAATTGGAAGTGAAATAAAAGGAGATGGAATTGAATTAAATTGAAGAAGATGAGATCCGAGAAATCTTTGATGAAAGGAACAAGACGCGAGAGAGAGATTGAAAAATATAAAAAAAGTTTTGTGGGAAGGAGGATGGGGAAGAGATCATATTATACCTGCTGGAGGAGTGGTAGGGACGGACAGCTGCCCGTCACCGTCACGGGAAGACACATCCGACATGTATAGTTGGTGTGACGTAGAAATCTGAACACCAAGATGGAATCTGTGCCGTTGATTTCCAAATAAAATCTTCACGCTGGTGAAATCGTAAGGGTACACGTGGGTAGTTATTGTGTGACTGGTACGTGGCCCAATGAGAAGCCACCACGATCTGGTGAAAAGAAACAGGCTACCTTTTTTGACATGGGTGTGGTCCTAAACTGTGGGCTCCGACCCGATTGTCTATCCAGTTTCACCAAGAGCTATGATTCTGCTGCATATTTGGCGCATTAAATTTTTTGAAATGCATTATGAAATTGATTGAGAAAGATCCACAAGCGATCCTCCTATCTCCAAAGAAGATTTTTCTCCCAATCCTAATAATTGTTTTAATGGAATTTCTTTATACCTTTATTGTGTTATTAACTATTTTATTTTTATACTATGTCGCCTGTCGAATACCGGGCCATTCTCAAGTATCGCCTCATGGTTCCCCTGTTCCCTGTGGATGAGAAATGTCCCGTCTGCAACAATGCATGTTTGGATTCGTTCGGGGAGCACGCCGTCCATTGCAAAGAGCTCCCGGGTTTTAAATATCGACATGATGTGGTTCGGGACGTTTTGTTTGACATCTTCAGGCGGGCTGGGATCTCGGCCAGAAAGGAAGCTCCTGTTAACTTCCTGTCTGACCCCCTGGATGGGCGTTCAACTCTCCGGCCGGCCGACATACTCGTCTTTGGGTGGCAGAACGGGAAACACGCTTGTGTCGATTTAACAGGGGTTTCCCCTCTTGTGGGTCTGATGGCCAGCTCCTTCTCAGCGGGTCAGGCGGCGTCCAGAGCAGCGGCTGGAAAGGTTAACAAACATGAGAAAGCTTGCATTGAAAACCAACATGTGTTTGTTCCTTTCGCCTTCGATACATTTGGGCATCTTGAGTCAGAGGCGGTGGCCATGTTGAACCGGATACAAAAAGTCATGCGCGGGAATAGTGCAACCTCTAGAATGAAGAATGTTGTTTTTATACGGTTGGGTTTTGCTATTAAAAAAGGGTTGGCGGCGCAGCTTGTTGCCCGCCTTCCCTGCGTGTTGACTTAGGTCATGTTTGTTACCTTGCGGTTAATCAATATAAATATTAAAGAATTTAAGTTTTTAATATTAGATAAATATAAAAAATAATTAAGCCATTTAAAAGTTATAAATATCATAATTCATTATAAAATATTAATTGATAATTTAATACATAATAAATTTATTGTGCTTAACATATTATTGATTAATTTTCTTAAAAATACTCAGATTATTAAGTAAATTTATAGAATTTATATTAAATTTACCAATTTTTTAAAATAAAAATCTAGTTTGAACATAATTGATCATTAATCTTAAGTAATAATTTAATAAGTTTTTTTTTTTGAACGGCAAATTTGGATCACTGACGGGGGCATTACCCACCCACCCGATCATCTCCAATCCCCATCAGGAGGAAACTCACCATAGGTGAGAAAACCCCTGGCCCAGCATGTAACCCCCATTTATTTATCTTTTGTTACAACTGGGACTTGAATCCAAGACCTCCCCATTATAATGTCTTGGGTACCTCCCCCTAGCCAATAAGTTAATAATTAAATATAGTTTTAACGACAATGCTAAAATGAATCCTCTGGTGCTTTATTAGGGGAGGGGGTATGGTTGTGGCATGGCTTGGTGAAGCCATGCTCACCAACCAATCATAGCCGGCCAACTCAAATGTGTAGTTTTGAAAACCATTTGGAGCCACACCACATGGTATGGTTGTGGTGTGGCTTCACCAAGCCGTGGGGATAGAAAACAAAAAAAAAAAAAGAAAAGAGAGAGAGAAAGAGTCCGGCTCTCGCCGGCTTGGAGGAACCGCCCTAGACCAAAAAATGGAGCCACATGGGGAAGCCTTGCACACCCGGTATCGTTGCCGCATGGAGCCACGCGGCTCCCTTGAAGCCGGGTGGGGAGCCGCCCACCATACCGCCCCCCCTTAGGACTACCATAAACAAATTGAGTAGATTGCTCAATCCCTAACCTGTTTCCCCTACGTTACTACAGCCACAAAGCATTGTGGCACTATCAACTCAAATTTTACTAAAACCCATAATCATTGTTACTCTAGAGTCTTAACTCTTAATCAATTTTTATTGACATCGGGTTGGCTTGTAGTCTTTAGTCAATGGTCATGTGTTTTGTTTTCTGAAGTTTTTTTTTATAATAATTCCGAGCAGCTTTTTTTAACGGTGATTTCGGTCATTGACGAGGGTTTGACCACCTAGTCGATCATTTCCAAATCCTAATGAAGCCAGAGACTGAAACATTTCCGTAGGACAACTCGTACACCAATCCATCACATGCATTTATGAAATATAATTGATGTTTTGGCTTGTATATATCTGTTCAATTTGTGCACGGAGGCAATAGTTTTCCTATATAGTGTTGCATAATTATATTTATTAAAAAACTTAAAAAATAGAAAGAATAAACTAGTATAATTTCATATACAAAATATACTGACGGGTTAAATAATTAAAATATAAAATTATATTATGTATTTCAATTTATTTGATGATTTCAGTAGTGGCATGTTAGAAAGGAGGTGTTACTACACGCCTAAGTATGGGTCGTATTGAGGATATGACTACTATTATTATCTTTTGTCAACGATAAAAGCTGCATAATGTTTTAACGATTATTTCTTCTATATGAGTCATAGTGGCCAAAAATGACTCGTATCTCTTTTTAAATATAAGATTTGCACATAATGCAAAATAATAGTTAAGGGTATGGGTGTAACACTAACATATGAGGATGTTTGTGCATCCGACCCCTTTCAGGCTTTCACTATAACTATAAACTGTAAAAACTAAAAAGAGAAAACTAACATCTTTTATTATTCCATTTAAGTCTGACCTGACACTAAGCATAAAAATATGTTATCTTTATACGATAAAATAAATATATATAATTACCTTCGATGACAAATTTGATAAAATTTATAATATTTTCCCCTTGCCGTTTATTAAAATTATCTTGGTGTCTACGTGGCATATATGTGGTGATATTTTTAATTAAATTGAATATATTATATAGTTTTCCATGCAAGTGTGGAGTAAAAAACTATAAAATATAAAATATAAGAAAAAAGAAACATGAGTCAGGTAGTGTTTAGGAATTGAACAAGTTGGATGGGAGGGACACATGTGGGCCCACTTGCCAACGTTGATTGACGGAATATCAGAAGCCTCTCAGCAACACGACACGTGCTTTATCTTCTGACGTGGATCTAGACTTTGCTTCATCTCCCTCCATACACGTTTCTCTACTTTCATTAATCATTCATTATATTCTTTCTTTTCTTTTCAATTATTTTAATATTGCCGTCCAGTTCTTAAAGACACACACAAGTGACCAACATACATGCATCTCCCACTTTTTTTTTTTAATCATTAAATTTCGTATTTTTTAAATAGTTTTATCTTTAGTTTAGATCGATCATAGATTCAACTATACTTTCTTACGGTATGAAAATATATATATATATATATATATGTGTTACTATTACTAATTTTAGAAGTCACACATGCCAATTGGGTTATACGTACAAACCCGTGAGAGACCATATATGCAATAATATGCAAGAGATGGAAAGAAACGGATCATATTTTTGGCAATTGTCTAGTTGCTTTAAAGGCTTCAAATGTAGTTTTGTCTTGGTTGAATTTTAGAGGGCGAATCAAATATATCCCAAGGAGTTAAGGTTGGTTTGAGGGTACACATCTAAACAAGCAAAGAGAACACTCGTTGAAGGAATTATTTTCACTACTTGGTGGGTCACCTGAAAATCAAGGAATGAAGTTATCTTTAACTCAAATGACATAAAGATGTAGCCTATCTTTTACTCAATTTTATATTTTTATTACTTTGAATAATTAATAGAAATAGAAAGGTAAATATATTTTGGACCGAATGGCTACAAAATCCGTCTTTTTTTTTATGTAATTGTCTAAGTTTGATGTTTGGTTATGTTCTTCTAACCATCATCAATCTCAATAAAATTTTATTGCTGTAGAAAAAAAAAACAGTAAGAGACCTTGCTTTTTTAAGTAGATAATGCATATTTAAATTGTTGGATGTGAAAATCTTTAGGTTGGTTATCTTATTTAGGGTTCGTCTCGGTCTACTCTAATTAAGTTGTTTTCCCAATCTTGTTATTATAAATACTTACTCATGTAATTGTAATCTTATACGCTATGAGCTAATAAAAGAGAAACCCTAGTCGTGTCATTGGACGCAGGTCACAACGATCGAGCCACGTTAAATCTTGTATCGCTTATGTTTTCTTATCGTTTGTGTGTGTAATCATTTCCGCTAGCCACGAACCTAACATAAAATCCGATGAATGTTAAATTTATGAATGTGTTTTTAGAAATAGTATAAATGCGTATGTGTTAACAGACGGTTAAAAACGATACAGAAGTCACTTATTGACCAAATCACAGAAATTAAGACAAACATCCCATGACAAACTACCACAACCGTGGTCTAATCGTCTTTCTCCTTTCTTAATTTGCACCATCAATGTATAGTATCCCATCATATAGTCAGAAACCGGCAAAACACACATTGTGTTGTTGTCCCTTTCCTAACACATAAACCACGTGTAGCTCATACCAACTCAAATGTCACATGATAGAAGGAAAAGAAACCTAGATTTGTTTCGATAATGACACGTATAATCTCTTGGCCGAAATTTCTTAGAAGACTTACACGTATAAGGCTAGAAAAATACAAGGTTATAATTAGTTGAAAGTTGAAACTAGCCTTTTTAATATAGGTTAGAAAGAAGGATTTGTGTAATGAGAATTTGATGTTTAACTTCATTGTTTCTTAACAACTATTTCATAAATTTATGTCACCCTTAAACTATTCATATACCGAATTACTATATATTAATTTTTTATTTTTTTACTTTTAAGTTCACAACTAATAAACACTACTTGATATTCTTGACACGTCTGTTCAAACTAAACATTACGTTTCGTACGTTCCCGAGTTTATTTAAAGAGGAACAAGAAAAGAAATAAAAGAGAAAGAAGATAAAAGAAAAGAAGAGAAAGGGAGTGATTCATTTCATTCTGAATCCTTCCAAATCGAAAAGAGAAAAAATACACAAGAAATTGGCTTAACTTTTCTTTGACTTCCCTCTTTTTCCATCCTTAAATGAAATTCGGGAACAAATTTTTTATATTCATTTCCTTTATCTTAAGAAAAACTCAGGTACACAAAAACTTTTACATTTTTTTTTCTTCCTTTCATTCCGTAAGTAAACTCGGGAACACAGTGTAATATTAATGTCTAGCTTGAATAGTTTGAATGAAAAATAAAGTGAAATAAAAAGAGAACATACATGATAATTGGTTTTTGAATTGAAGTGGAAATCAAAATATAGATGATGCTGTTATATGTTTTAGAATGGAATGGAAGTTTTGTTTCAATTAGATTTCTTTTTATAATTTTATAAAAATAGATTAAGAATAAAAAGTAAAAAAGAAAGTAAAAATATAACAAACCGAAAAACCATCTTAAAATAAATATAAAATTAAAATAAAAAACTAAATAAAAACTTAAACAACAAATAATATAAATAAAACTAAATTAGAAAATAAAAAAAATATAAAAAATAAATAAAATAAAAAATAAAAATTAAATTGTTTAATAAAAAGTTAAAACTAAAAAAATGTAAAAATTAAAACATTGAAAAAAAATAAATATAAACAAATATAATAATTTAAATGAATATATAAGTAAATTATATTCGATTATTTCGTTTTTACTAACCATAAAACAATAAAAGTTAATGATTTATTTCATTCATATATGGTAACCAAACAAGACGATAAATTGGTAATAATCCATTTCATTTCCTCAACCATTTCAATCCTTCGTTCATTCTATTACCTCATACTAAACAGACCCTTAGTATTTGAAAGAAGACATTTACTCTAGCCCAACATCTCATCTCTCTTGTGGACAATACAAGTTTGTCCCTCTTAAATTTTCATATATATGCAAAAGAGTTTGGGATTACTAGGAGAAAATATGTGAAACTTAGGTTTGATGAAAAACATTTTGTAATATAGAATTAATGTCAGTCAACTGATGAAACTTATAAGTGATTTAAGGTAAGTTAAAAGGCAAAGAAAACAAAAAACTATACTTAATTCGACAAAACTATATTAAGAGTGATCGTATGTTTACATTACAATATATTTGTTTGATAATAGCTTTATTTACCAAGAAACAGTTAATATTTGTAAACACCGATTACTATATAATTCAAATTGCACAACAGATTTAATCCAATTCATATGTAATCACATTACAATATACAACCTAATCTAGGACAAAATCATGATGGAGTCACTTATTGACTTCATATTCCGTTGTAACCTACCATAAGCCCATAACATTCGTTAATGGAAACTGTTCTTTAGCAATTTTTTAAGAACAATTTCATTAATTACCAATTTATACTAAACAAAATAATGCAAAGTTTTGTTAAAAGATGGATTTAGGGAAAGGGACTTGCAGGCTTGACCCGAGATGGGCCCAATATTTACCCAACCCAATTTAGGTAGAGTAATCTCCTACTAGGTGACACGTGGTGCTTTTATGTGTTTGTCCACCCAACCTTTTTCTTAAATTTACTTATTTACCCCTGACAAAACACAACACGTGATTGATGTTTCATTATATATATTTCTTTTGTAAAGTAATATAGGAATACCCACCTGTCTCCAACCTAACCTACTTCCGTTAAAGTGTTGTTAATCAAAAAGGGACACGTATTCACCCAAAATGGATCCCATACCAAAATACCCATTCTTCTTTCCCTTTTTAGTCCCTAGAGTTTGAAAGTTACGCAAAAATAGTCCTCAAAAGGACACGTCAGCATCATCACCTTTGATCACCACCTCCACACTCCAACCGACAACCACCACCATTACACCACCGATGATAACTACCTTTAAAAGCTCATTTAGGGTACGATTTTTGTTTTTAATAATTATTTAGAATATTTAAAAGAAAATTATGTGTAAATAAATATTATAAAGCAGGGCAACCATTTTTTGTAATTGACTATAAGCACAATTATTGTTTGGCGTTTGGCGTCTTCAAACATTAAACATTGGTGACTCTTGGTCTTTTCCTGTATACAATAATTAAAGTAATGATGATGTCATTATTAAAAGGTGGATACGTGTCACTTATTAAACATAGTTAATTAATTTAATACATGCCTAACCACGAAACGGGTAAAATGCCACGCTACCGCACTAATTTTTGGTCGTCTTCCAAATATAAACACAATGATTGTCCGGCATCTTTGGATAAATACGAATTTCTTATTTATTTTTTCTGTGAACCGCTAAATCTTATATCAACCTATCTTTAACGCGACTCGAACTTTTAATTTGACATCAGGCAGTTTTTAACTAAAGCAACCCACCTATACGAATTGTATAACTATATACGAGTCGTCTGGTCATTCGAGTGGGTGTGCACAGATACAATAAAATTACACATGACACAAATCTTATAATAAACATAATTTTAGTATGAATTAGATATGTTAGAGAATTAATCCGAGCAAGGTTACATCCGAATGATAATTCTCAATGACATTCTTTAATCGAATCGACATCTGAAACTGGTTCAATTATATGAGAGTCAAGTCGGCTCGGTTCGGTATGTAAACGAGCGAAGCCTGAACCATGAACAACTCATCGACATCTGAAACTGGTTGAATTATACGAGAGTCAAGCCGGCTCGGTTCGGTATGTAAACGAGCGAAGCCTGAACCATGAACAACTCAACTAGTGGCTCGCTTGTTTGACTTGTTTGAATTAAAGACCAAAAATTAAATATATACATACACATACATACATATATGTTAATTTTTTAAAATTCATACAATTTTAAATTTTATAAAATAATCTAATTGGCTTGACGGGCCGGCGTGCTCAGTTTTTAACAATCCAAACACGAGCTTAACATTTCAACTTGTTAAAATAAACATGCCAGCTTGACTTGACTCGGCCCGTTTATAGAATTACTGGCAACATCAATTATTGTTGCTTGCGTACTTTGTAAACTAGCTGAGCCTGATACAGCTTGACTTGACTCGCCCAGTTTACAGAATTACAGCGCACATCAATTATTGTTTTTAGGAAAATCGTGGAAACGTTAAGAAAATAGATTTTAAGGTTAAACGATATACATTAACATCTAGTTGATATTATTATACACCTCGTAATCGTATGAACCAAAGGCCCAATAGACGTGTCACGTGATGGTTGATATTATTAATCAGCGGCCCAATTAATACATATACTTAGATAATGTTATTAACCAAAGGCCCAATGAAGATATCTCCTAGACTACTATATAAATGACTGAAGCTAGACCACAGATCCTTAAAACCCCATGTGGAAAAGATAGGTTTTCAGATCCTGAAATAGAATAATTTTGATGGGATCTCTTACAATATTAAACTCCCACCATAAGTAGTCATATTCTCTGCATACCCAACAACATCAATATACTTTTCTGTAAAAAAAAAACTAAAACGGTATCATGACACAATCTTCAAAAAAACCTTCGGTAATAACATAACTTACCAGATGTAGTTAGGGTTTTGGGGGTATTGTAGTCAGGGTTTGAATATAAATATTATAAACTCTCATTAGAATCTCCGTATTAGCAGAAGTGATTAACAGACACAAACAAAGCAGAAAAAACTCCATTAATTATGAAGCTTTTTTTAACAACAAATTATAATATTACTTCTAATCTACCTCAACTAATTACACCAAAAGAGTCTTCAACAAAACTCAAACTCTTGAATTCTCAATTAAACCCACCCCTAGAAATTCTTCTATATATGAAATACCAACACTGTTAGGAACAATTTTTATTTATTTTATTTGTTAGAGTCATTATATTTAAAAACATCTTTTTGATAACAACACACACTTGATACGATCGTATGGGGCAAAACGACCCTACGTGGATCGATGATGACCGTATAAAATTCAGACTGTGGAGTTTTTTTTATATAATAATAAAAAAAAATCGGACTAAACGACCTCTTCAAACGGCAATTTGAAGAGTGCGAATATACCAAAAAGTATGTGTGAGTAACGAAAGCCATTTGTTGATAGATAAAGTTAATCTAAGTTTTTCTCCTTTGAGTTTGTTAATCCATAAAAATAATTTAAGTTATATAAAAAGCATTATTTGCTTTTGTCACGATGATGATGATTGATATCCTAGATTTCAAGGTTTGAGGTCCTTTTTTTTCGCGGGGACCATTATTATTTGTGGGTTTTTGTTCAACTTTCTTTTATTACAATTCAAGATTTTGGTAAGTTATAGATTTTGTTTATGAGTTGTGTTTAGATTTTTTTATTTACTTTTTTGGATACTTATGGTGTTTTAAGTGCAATCTTTTTTGATAAAGCGAAGTACAAGTGTTAACACAACAATTCGCTATTATATGATAAACCATGTAGCGTAAGCTCATACAATAAAAAGACAGATTAACCTAATATACAAAATAGGAAGTAATGAAAATAATATCAATGCATTGAAAACCTTCATATTTCTACTACAATAATTATGATTCACTATGCATGAAAGCTAGCTAGCCTCAACTCAAGATCTAACCCGCCCTGCATCTTCACTGGTGTCACATTACTTGTCTTCAGCCTCTTACCACCACCACCACCCATATCCAACTCAATTAACCATAAACCTTTATCATAAACACAACTTTTAGCGTCGGAGCTGCTATGATCAACACTAACTTCTTGATCACCTGATGAAGGAAAGAAACCAGCACTCGGGTCTAAAGATAAAACACTCTCCTGATTATCGTTTTGTGGCGGCGGAGCTAATGTAGTCCCGACGTTTCTGTTGTTTATTACGGGTTGCCTGAGCTTGGCTTTTGCTCTCCGATGGACATTCGTGTGACCACCAAGTGCTTGAGCCGACCTGAACTCCCTTCTACAAAAGCTACAAGAGTAAGACCTCGGTGGCCATACGAAACCGCCAAGTGGGCCTCGACCGTCTTCTGCAAACGCTTCTTCTTCCCATGAGTACCGGGGATTCATGGGGCCGTTGGAATCGTTTTTCTTCATCGGCATCAAGTACGTTAAGTGAATATTGTAGAGACTGGTCAATGGATTACTTTAGGTTGGTACATGATATATACATACATATATATTGAAGAGTGATAGTTATGATCATATATGTACTTATAGGCAGTTGAAATTAAATGCATGAAAGCTACAAGAGAATCCAAAAGGAAGAGCATATATATGAGAAGGCTATAATACGTTGGATTTTAGAAATGAAGAAAGAGAGAGAGAGAGAGAGAGATATGTCACAGAGAAGGCCAACGTATCATAAGGTCATACATATGTACACTTAATTGTCATTTGTCTACAACATTTATGGTTATATATCCCTGGAACAATCATATATCCTAAGCTTGTGGAAGATAATGCTATGGTTCGTTCGTACACAAAATTGTAACCATCGAACAAAACACATAATTAACCCCCAACCAATGAATTACTTTATACGTCAAGATTTATATCCTCATCCTCTCAAGGTGGTGATAATTTTAGTTAGTTTATTTCAAATTAATTGGGCTAAGTGTAATTTATATTCAACTAACTACATTTACAGATTTTGTGCTCAACTCTGCAAACATGTTGCGGAACCTTGGGGTGTAAATCCATGTGGTTGTTTGAGACATATAGTTCTTGACAAGATCGTCACGGTAATGAACTGTCATTGTAAGATATCCAACTGTCATAATGACAGCTTTTGTGCTCAACTCTAGCTAGTTGTAGTAACTAGAAAAAACCCTTAATGGGTGATTGATAACTTCAGGCGTGTGAGCGTATCTATATATAGCTCTTTGAATTGGTGACCAAGTAACTTAACCGATCATGTACTAATTCGAGTGTCTTGTTCGTCACCATGTTATGAACTTAACCTAACCAAAAGTTACCTTTGGTTCGAACTGTATCGCACGCAGAATCCACAATACTAATGTTGATATCTACATCTACATTCTTAATAATCAATAAGAATAACATACGCACTCACGCCTACTGGTAAAGATAACAATCAATAATTATATCCATTTTGTGCCCAGAAAAGATTTAGACATTTAGTCAATACTCAACAATTGCTGCAGACGATGCATGCATTTCTTTCCTCAGATTCTCATCCCAGAACAATTCTAAAGCCTTGATGCTTTCTCATGGTGTGTGGCCTGCTTCATCCTTGTAACCTTTTGATATTTTCCCCAACTTGGCACGTACACTACCACGTCACATTACAGTGCTCTGTTTCTTTGGAAAGAAGAAAATATATTATGGGTCAAGTTCTTGAGTTACATACAGATTCGCTCATTGTCCTTGTATCGGTTTGCAACCTATCAAAATAAATCTTAATTCAGTCATCCTTGAATGAAATAGGAAAATGAACAGATTAGAACATCCAAAACATCACACATCCTAGAAACTCATATTGCTAAATCATATGGGTAAACAACAACTTGAGCATAAAACCATCAATAGATTTAGAACTAAACACATTATGAAAGTGGTGTCAAAATATAGCCTTTCATTCATTTAGACATTTTATCACATACTAATGTTGCATTATTAAGAGTTGGGAGTTGGTGTTTTTAACTTGCTCTCTGCATTCACATTCCTACAGAAACTTACATATAAAGGTAAAAAAGAACTACCTTGCACCAAGAGACTAAAGAGAAGGAATAAATTAACCACTAACCCTCTACTTGCTAACTACCCATGATCTTTAAAACAATAAAAAACAAGTGACTTAAAATAAAACTCCTGCTGACCTGTAACCATTTACCCGACTTTGACCTGATAAAGATTATTCCCTACAATAATAATAAATTCACGGAAAGGAAAAGCACACGCCTTTTATTAATCACAATTTGAGACTGAAGATTTCAATTAAAATAGAGGATTATTAAGAACACCGAACACAGAAATGGAGAAATAGTGTAGTAGCCGCAACCAAATTAAAACAAAAAAAAAACTGATCAATTAATATTTTAGTCTCCAAGGATCAAACCAGCGACCGGCAGCCCGGCATGATTTTGGTTATAGAAGAAATAGAAAATCCGGAGAAAACAAAATCAGATGACAAAGCTATAAGGCCAGTACCACTAGAATCAGAGTAATTATTTGCAACTAGATGTGTGTTGCAAGTTGCAACAAAAGGATTGTTAAAGACGAGCATTGTTACCCTCGTCACAAAGGCTAGACCCGTGATTAAACTCAGGCATGAGTGTATGTTGGGGTTCTCTCTCTATATATATAGAGAGAGAAAGCAGTATCATATAATTGTGAGAGAGAATAGAGTGGACACATTGCTACCTCAGAGGGGCTATTTATAGGGTCAAGGGGTTGAGCGGGTCACAAGCGTTCCAAGGTATAGTCTGCTGAAAGATTGGCACCTTGCCGTGTACAAACACGATACTAATATACCACCTCTGCAATTTGTCAGAATAAACTTAATGCTTGGTCTTTCTGGACTTATGCGTCTGTAACTCTAGACCAAAGTTGGTCCACTATACTTCTTAAACAGATTATCTGCAGCTAAGGACTCTCGACTCTAGTCATCAGGTCTGGACAGTGAATGGGTTACCCAACCACTTCCTACATCGAGGTGTAAACGAGCCGAGCCACTCACAGGATACTCAAGACTGCTTGCTAAAAGCTCAAACCAAGCTGCTTGGATCTTAAATAAGCTCAAGCCTAAAGTGAAGCTCATTTAATAAATGATCCCAAGCCCAAGCTTCATATACCGAGCTTACTAGGTTGAGGTTCGTGAGCCTAAACGGGCCTATTGTTTATATAAATATAATACCTTTTATTTGATTACTAAATACATTATAATACATATGAACATAACAAAAAAAAAATAACTAAATAATATATATCATGTTACATTCATAATATTATCGTGATAAAAATATAGAAACTAATTATATATATAAATAAATTGAATAATAAACGGGCCAATCTAGATGACTTTGACAAGGTGGACATTTTGATGGTGATTAAGCTAGGGTTGAAATGTTCTAGTAATGCATCTCAGCTACTTGGAAGTTGGAAGGGAAGGTTGTGATCAATACATATATCCCTCTTCTAACTACACTTTCTTAAATCAGGAGAGAAAAATTATTCTTTTGGTTAAAGCATCAAATTGGCATTAGAGCACATTTTACAATATAGAAACATAGATCATCCATATATTCAATTTCTGACAAAATATGATGCCTGAAACTAAGACATAAGATAAAGAGACAAATCCTATAAAGCTTACCCAGTTGTTGTACATTATTTTCACCATTTTCATCTCCAGTATCTTTCAACCCATCAAAAATCTCATGATCATCAAACCCTACACATAGCAGACTCTAGATAAGTGCTCAAGAAACTAAAGTCACTTTCTATGATCAAGAGAACATAAACTATAAGCAGTTCATTATACAAAATTTGCTAAGTCTCAATTTTGTGTTATTTATATGGAAAACAGCTCATGCACGCTACCACTTGCTGCACAAAATAGAAGCATTGAATACGCTTATGCTTCTTTATTCTAGATTAGCAAATAATTAAATTAAAGTTGAAACTACCTTCACCAAGGGCTTCAATATCATCGGCTTCAGGTCCTAAAATCATGACATTACCTATTGGTGGATCAACTGTCATCCAATCAGACCTACCAATCTCATTTGTGTGAATCTCTTTCTCTGTTACCCATGCCTCAACAGAATTAATGTTTTCGTATGAAATAGGATCGGTGTTTTCCTGCTCTTTGTTATAAAACCTACAAGATCATTTGTATTTCAAATTCTTTTCCCTTCTATGAAAAATTTCCACTAAATAAAAATAACGAGGAACAGTTGAGACTTACATTTGCTTTAATCTCATGTTGTATTGAACAAATACGATGTCACTAAGCCTCTGGTGTTCTACATAATTCTTTGTTTCATGAATATGTTGGAAAGAAATCTTGTTTGGGTTACAACCAACCAAACTGCAGGTTTGGCTGAGAATACGAATGGCTAAACGGACCAAGTTTGGACAAGCCCCTCCATATGTTGACCACCATTCAGCTATTGGAAATCAATAATTAAAACAAGAGTAGTCTAGTTATAGCTTAAAGACAAATTTGATGAATTCAAAATAGAAAAAATAACATTTAGGATTACCAGGAAATAAAGTATCTCTTCCTCGTATGGCGATTTTCCTCCCAAAATCACCAGCAGATTCACGATACAATGTTGTCTCTTTAACAATTTTATCTTGGATTGTAGTGTCAGGAATCAATCTTTCAACACAGTCATAGACTGATGATCTAATCTGAAGATGAATATCTCCTTCGGTACTATAGAAATACTTTGGATTAAGATAAAAACCAGCAGTGTGAAGAGGATGTCGACGAAGTTGTTCCCACCTACGATCTATTATGTTCCAATAAACCATATAATCTTTCTTATCAACAAGTTCTTTCTTGATTGCTTCTTTTGCTCGATATACCCCTGCATAAACATACCCCATTCCGGGTCTCTTTTTTCCGCTAACGATTCTCAAAAGCCTCAATAGAGGGTCCGTTAAATGGGTGATTACAGTACACATGGACCAAAAAGATGGATTGCTGATGTAATCCAAAGTAGTGTATCCTTCTTCTTTCTTAGAGTATGAACACTCCATCCACTCCTCGGAGGTTACCATGGACTGGAGGTTGTGTTTGACACTTACCATTCGTTTTAATGTGGAGAAATCCGTTGAAGAACTTGTAGGACCCACTACAACAATGTCGACTCCAAAAGTATACCTTCTCATCATATTCAAAACAAGGCTATGATTATAAATAAACTTTGATATTGATCTAGCTTGTTCAAGTATAGTACTTATCCATTCAAGTTCTCTGAAATCCTCCAATATCAAATCCACACAATGACTTGCACATGGAGTCCAGAAAATGGTAGGGAAATTATCAACTATTTGTTTCCCTAGTTCAACGTAACGCCCTTCATTTTTAGTAACAATTTGTAGCACATTTCTTACTCCAACTTCTTCAATGACTTCCTTAAACAATGTAAATAAAGATTCGGTGGAGTCCATAACGTTGGTCCCATCAAAAGATTTAAGAAACATTAGCCCTTCAGGACAATACACCGAGAAATTGAGAAACGTTTTACCATTTTCCGATATCCATTCATCAGCTAGAATAGAACAACCACTTTTTCCCCAACTCCCCATGCACTGATCAACATCACTTCTCACTTCTTGAACAGTATTCTTCAAAATCCAACTTCGAAGATCATGATAAGAAGGTCCCACAACTCCTAACCCTTGGGAAGAAATCGCATCAATCATCGGTTGGAAATATATAGAGTTCGCGGCATCTAAAGGTACTCCGGCATCTAAGAAAAACCGCCCAATTGCTAAACTAACTTGATGGTTAACCCTTTTTGAATCATCATACACGGAATCACTAATAGCTAGGGCATTTGAATTTTTTCTCACTTTAAACCCTTTCTTTCTCCTACCTTCACCTCGCTTATTACTTACATTGTCCTCCTGTTCTTGATTCACTAATAAACTAGAACTCGGCTCAATAGCTTCGGGAAGCATCACAACTTCCGTGCTCAAAGCACATTGATTCGCAAACGAATCCGGCTCACCGGAGTTGAAATTTTGAATTTCATCAGCTAATTTCTGCTTCTTCCTCTTCTTCACCACAACCCCATTCAAGCTCTCCTGCATCATCAGCCGAACATCAGGCTGTACTCTCAAGCAACTAGACGCATTACCTTTTTGACCAGCCAGATGTTCTTTAATCCTATGAATCCCACCGCCCTTAAACATCTTGCCACAATATATACACTTCAGTTGAACCTTATCGCCACTTTTGTACATATGGCAATGCTTCCATGCCGGATCGTGTTTTTGTGAATTTACAGGCACTGGTTCTAAATCGGAAGCCATTTTTTCAGGCTGCGAATGAAGGTATATGTGGAATCACCAACAATTTACAGCATTAGTTGCTGCTAAATTCAACAATTACCGAATCAAATTCAATCTTCGAACAAATGTCGAGCAAATGAATAAGGGCAAAATCAAGTACAATAAGAGCGCCTACGAGGCCTGGATTTCAAAGAATCAAAAGGTTGATGAGTGGGAAACTTACTTGATGTTTGAAATTTCTTCGTCGAAAGTCCGGCGAGACCGAGTTATGGAGGTTAGGGTTAATATATAGTCGGATGAAGAGTCGAACGAGAACCAGATAAACCGGTTATGTATTTTCAAAACGGGTTAGTTTTAACCCGAGTTTTGGTATTGCCCCGGCCCAAATAGGCGGTCAATCTCAAAAGTCGTGACTTCGACTTCCCCGTAAATGAACGATTTTCCGGAAGCGAACCCGAGTCTTTCGGATTCATAACTTGAACCGGAAACGGTTAATTTTTATCTTTCAAAGTTCAAAGAGGCAAGTTACCAAAACACCCCAGTGACGCCTATTTTCCATTTTAGATTATTTAACTGATTTTTTTTAAAGAGCAGTTTCTAGATTTTAAATAATAAATGTATCACCATCTTTTTTTTTTTTTTTGAACCGCAAATTTTATTAGAAAGGGGCTAGCAAGAAAACTAAAACCCCGTTAGAGACGGAACAAAAAAATTAAAGAGCGACCGAACTAACTCGGTCACCACATCGCCAAAGAAAAAAACACGTCACTCAAAATAAAAAAACACGTCACTCAAAATGTATCACCATCTAGATGTTGGTTTTGAACCTCTCATTGTATTTTTTTGTTTTTTTATCGTGAGACTATCAGAATATATATTTGAGAAGGATTATTTAATTGTTCAAACAATTAATCATCTAAAATAGAGTTGGGAGTTGTTGATAAACCTTGCTATGTTTAAATTCGGGTTGGATACTCTTCTTGGTAGTCAAGGCTATAACATATAAAAAACTCATTAGAAGATACGAAGAGGAGCTTTGAGAGCATTTGTTACGTTCAAATAAGTTATATAAAAATTATCGTGAGCTCTAGGAACATTTGTTCATGCTCAAACCAATTACAAATGCACACCAAAAGAAGGAATCGACAACTTCAGATGGTGGTGGCTATCTACGGATTTTATGTTGTTGTGGCTGGAGATGAAGAGGATGGCTCACATTTCATAATGAGATTAATGAGAATTGGGGGTTTAGTTTATTTCTTTTTAAATTAAATTTAAGAAAAGGGTATTTTGATTATTTAAAACTAAATAATCAAATTCAAGTTGGAGACTTTTTGTGTTATATTTTTACATTCTCGTTGGAACTAAGTCCTAAGGCTATGCGTTGTGGTAAAGCCTCACTCTTGAGCGTTTATGGACATGTGTCGGTTCAGTAAGCAAGGGGCTCCATGTGTAAAAGTGGTGTAGTGGATGGAGTCCCATAAAACCCATATTTAAAAAAATTAATAATCATAATATGTGGACCAATGATATCAGAGCCTTCAAAATTGAGTCAACCACATAAAGGGGGGATGGCGCCATGATTATAAGACGGGGGAGGGAGGGAGAGGGGGGGGGGGGGAGGGGGGGGGGGGTTATACTAAAGGGGTGTAATGGTTTTGGGATTTTGTGACACCCCATAAAGCCTCACTACGAATAGCATAATATTAATATGAAGTTTCTCATATTCAAGGACAATCCAAAATAATGACATATCACATGGGCCTTCCATGGGCCTTCGGTATGACTAACTCGAGATTTTAACATGCATCCATTATGAAAACTATGCCCATTACGTTCGTAGTGGTGTATTTAAAATCCATAGAGACTCGCTTATTTTCTGAATCAACTATATTAGCTAATAAAAAATTATGAATTTAAATCATATAAAGTGTAAATTATATGATATGATTTTAGAAAATTCAGATGCTACTTCTAAAAAAATAGAGTAAAGTGAAGGGATGGTCCATGTGGTTTACACATATTGCACTTGGTCTTCAGATTTAAAGAAGTGCTAGTGACATTCAATATTTTTCAGATCCCGTTATGTTCACTCGTTATCATTAACAAAAAGTTAATTTTCTATTAAGTGGATGAAAAATGTCCAAAATACCCCTTATAATTATAAATTTTGAAAAATGTCCACTAATGAGTGACTTAAAAGTGTATTTTATTTTATATTAACTGTTCCCTAAACACACCGAATTGAGTATAAAATAGATTGATTTAAATAGTTTTGGTGTTTAGTAGTTATGGTGTAAATGAACTTAAATTGTTATTATTAAATTGAACACAAGCTTGAACAAAGAATACTAGATGATTCTGAATGTCCTTAACCTCGGACAAAGAATTACCATCGAGATCCCAACACCATTTATCATTCTCAAGTGATAACTCGACATCCTTGATAACAAATAAAAGATGAGAAAAATGTTCTTGTTCAACTCCACCTCCAATCGAACGACGCCAAAACCAATTCCATTCCATGTTATCCAGATAATTGGATAATAAACCATCCTTGTTCAATGATAAGGCGAAAAACAAGGAAAAAAGGTGACAAAAAGCACGATCTCCAATCCACACATCTTTCCAAAACTTAGTGTCACACCCATACGTGCTTACGAATAGTGTCATAAGAATAAAATTTTAAGCATGGAGTTTATCGTCCCATAGAGAATACGATTCCAAATGCTAGACGCTTTCCCTTTGCGGGTCGTACCAAAAAGCGGACCGCGAATTACCCGAATAACCCGGTTACATAGGTTATCTTTGAAAGAAACAAAACACCATTTTCACTTGTAAAGAAGAGCCATATTCATAGAAAATAAATTACCTATACCGATGCCACCATGTTCCTCGCAAGCCAGTGAGAGATCCCATTTGATCCAATTCGAACTTCTAGCATTGTCTTCCACTCCCCAAAAAAAAGTTTGATCGGATGGATTCTAAAAACAGTAGAACCTTGGAAGGAACTCGAAACACGGGAAAAAAGTAAGAACCGCTAGTACACATAACGAGAGTAACATGAGTAGCCTGCCCACCATTCGATAGTAATTTTCTCTTCCAGTTACTCAGTATTTTCCTGAAACGATTAATTACCAGATGCCGACTGGAAACACGATACATATTAGATCCAACGGGCAATCCGAAATAAGTAAAAGGAAGAACCTCAAACTTACAACCAACAAAACTAGCCACTTGTGCAACCTCTTGAGAAGTCACGCCAACTCCGAAAATGGAGGATTTGGATAAATTGACCGTTAATCCGGACACCAAAAAGAAACATCACAAGATGTTAATAATATTAGAAGCGTTCTGTTCAAACCAATGACTGAGGAAAATGACACCATCTGCATAAAAGAGATGGGATAAAGAAATGTCATTAATACTGATACCTCGGAAATGATTAGCTTCTTCAACGTTTTTGATAAAAATATGTAGGCCTTCCATCACCGAAGGGAATAAGAACGGAGCCATCGGGTCATCTTGTCGTAGACCACGACTAAGAGGGGGAATTATGAAGACGGACTACTATTAAGCAAAATTGACTCTTTGATAGGCATTTTGGATATTTTAATTCACTTAATAGAAAATTTAACTAACTATAACAAGTTTTATAAAATACTAGATGTCAATAAAAACTGTAACATATGTAAGCCACAAAACCATCATGCACTTGACTAAAAAGAAAATATTCACCGACCCACTATGTACCAATAATTCATTGCTAAGAAATTGCTAAGAAATATCAATGGTATTTCCAAAGTACTTGTTGAGGTTGAAAGTGTGTTACTCATTTTTCATGTGTAATGTTAGGACGAAAGGTCAACTCATAAGTATAACAAACACATACACACACACACCTATGTGCAATCGATTGATAAAACTCATGTAGAACCTATATTCCGTCCAAGAGAATGAATATTTATATGTCTGATAGAAAACCAAACAGTTAATAATAGGTTTCCGGAAGAAAATTAAGAAATTAATACACCTATTCTCTGAAGAACAACATAAAAAATTAAACATAGTTATGTAAGCATACAACTGTCTTAAGAAAATTCGTTTTTAACGGGGTGGGTGTCGTAGCTGGAAAGCTATCGTGGAGCCAGCTCACTGGTACACCGCCTCACACAAATCGGCTCGCAAAATGCGATGGAGGATTACCGATTTCGTTGTTGTAAGTTGTAACGGGAGCCAGTGAGCGAGACTTTGATGCGGTGGAGGGAATCTGCTCGGAAACATGGTGAACCCTTTTGCTTAGTGGGAAATTGGAGAGATGGAAGATACATGGACAAAAATGATACTAGTGATGTCTTTAAAACAAAAGTTATACAAGAACCTTATTTTTATCAAAATACATGCCCGACGAAACTAATAATGTAGTAGTGTGAAAATATCTGACCCCTCTATTGCCTAACCCCCAAACATAAATCATTTAAACCATGAAACATGATGGCACCAGTCACACCCAATTGACCTGACCTGACCCACTGCATTTCCTCCACTTTAAACAACCATCACTCCTTTATTTTCTTTCTTTCTTTCTTTCTTCTCCTAACCAATTGAATAAGCTCACATGTTACATTCATTTATAACACACTCTTTCTTTATAAACACACATTCATCTTACAAAACCAGCAGTACTATCCAGATGATTCCATGATCATCAAACCATGTCCCTCCCCCACCTCACATGCCTTCTTTTTCTTGCTCTCTTTACAGTCACCCCATCTTCTTCCATCTCCTTCATTTTTAACGGCTTCAAACACCAAAACTCCGGCGACTTATCCGTCAACGGAGCCGCCGGGATCATCCCCGGCGACATTCTCAAGCTCACCGACCAAAACCCACGCTTAATCGGTCATGGGTTTTACCCCGACCCGATCCGTTTCAAAAACCCCACCACCAAAACACCCTTATCTTTCTCCACCTCTTTCGTTTTTGCCATCGTGCCGGGATATAAACCGTTAGGTGGCCATGGGATGGCCTTCACCATCTCTCCGACGAAAAATCTCGCCGGAGCTCAGCCCAACCAGTACCTCGGACTCCTTAACATCACCAACAATGGCAACACGTCCAACCACCTGTTCGCCATAGAATTCGATACTGTTCAAGATTTAGAATTCGCAGATATCGACGACAACCACGTTGGGATTAACCTCAACGCCATGGCATCCAAGAATTCCACGAAAGCTGGGTTTTTTATCGATGGCAATCCAACAAAACATGATCTTAGTTTAAAAAGTGGGAAAAAGATTCAAGCTTGGGTAGATTATGACGCTCAAAAACCACAACTAAACGTCACTCTTTCACCGTTTTCACACAAACCCACCACCCCAATCTTGTCCGTTCCGGTGGATCTTTCGCCGGTTTTTCAAGATTTCATGTACGTAGGGTTTTCAGCCTCAACAGGTGTGCTTGCAAGTTCTCATTATATCTTTGGCTGGAGCTTTAACATGGGTGGGAAAGCTCAGTCTTTAGATCTTGATAATCTGCCTTCATTACCCGGGACTAAAAAGAGCCACACACGTTTCATAGTTATTGTTTCTGTTGCCGTCTGTATATGTCTTGTAATCACAGCCGTTGGTGTTGTTTTTGTGATCAAGAAGATGAATCATGTGGATGAGATTGAAGAATGGGAGGTTGATGTAGGCCCACATAGATATTCCTACAAAGAGTTGAAAAAGGCTACAAAAGGGTTTAGGAAGGAAGGGTTACTTGGGTTTGGGGGATTTGGGAGTGTTTACAAGGGGGTTTTGCCTGATTCTAAAACCCTGGTTGCGGTTAAACGGATTTCGAACGAATCGCAACAAGGGATGAAGACGTTTGTGTCGGAAATCTCCACGATTGGTCGGCTTCGACATAGGAATTTGGTTCAGTTATTGGGTTGGTGTAGAAAGAAACAAGATTTGTTGCTTGTGTATGATTTTATGGCTAATGGTAGTTTAGATAACTGCATTTATGAGAATCCCAAACTTAAGTTAAGTTGGGAGCAACGGTTTAAGATCATAAAAGACGTAGCGCGAGGATTGTTGTATTTACACGAAGAATGGGAGCAAACCGTGCTTCATAGAGACATCAAAGCAGGAAACGTGCTGCTGGATTCGGAACTCAATGGTCGTTTGGGTGATTTTGGCTTGGCTAAGTTGTGTGAACACGGCTCAAACTCGAGCACAACTAAAGTGGTTGGCACATTAGGCTATTTGGCTCCTGAGTTGACTCGAACGGGTAAGCCGACAACAAACTCAGATGTGTTTGCTTTCGGGGCCTTGTTGTTAGAGGTGGTTTGTGGAAGGAGACCCACTGAGCCAAAGGCGTTGCCTGAGGAGCTCATTTTGGTGGATTGGGTTTGGGATAAGTGGACAAAAGAGGCGGTTCTTGAGGTGGTTGATTCAAAGTTAAAAGGTGAGTTTGATGAGGAGGAGGTTTTGATGGTAATTAAGCTGGGGCTAATGTGTTCTAGTAATGCGCCTTCATCACGACCCGCTATGAGGCAGGTGGTTAGGTACTTGGAATGGGAGGTTCCCTTGCCGGAAGGTTTAGCACCGCCTTGGGAGAGTGGTAAGGATGGTAGTCAGGGGTGGGAGTTTGAGGATTACGTGCATTCTTACCCATCTTCGTCGTTTTTAGACAATGTAAGCAATTGGTCACCGGGGATTGAGGAAGGGTATATTGATGTTGAAGCGGGCTCGACTACACCGCCCTCCCTCTATAGAGGGCAACTTTAGATGTTTATTTGTTTTGCTTATGTAGATAACCTTATGCAATAATATGTTTTTGTAAGTATATTTTTTCAGAGCATGCTGATGAACCTTAATGTGATCCAAAATTGTGTCAAGTTGCTGATCATTACAAGTCTCCAATACTTTCTGTACAACACAATTAGCAAACTGATGTTTCATCATTACCTACAGAATATCAAATACCTTGAGATTAGTTTAGAATAACTATGTATGTTTATTAAAAAAAAAAAAACGTCTAACAATTTAATAGACTAACCTGTAACGGTTCATTTTCATCAGTGGTGCCTAGCATCTCAGTCACAGGGATCTATCGTTCCACTAGAGGACCAAAAGTCAAACACTTGTCAACAACATTAGAAGCAAACTTCTTTTGACTCATCTGAACTATCTGACAAGTTAATTGGTTGATAATAGAGGTACTTTCATGGGGCTTTCCATGTTCTAGCACATGTTGTTAACCAGAATATCAAAATAAATCACAACTAATTATTCATAAACAGGAGATTTAGTCTAAGATTCAGTAAAAACAATAACAGACCTGAACAACATAATTTCCATACTGATCTTGTGCTAGCATGCGTACAGATGTCAAGATTTCATCCATCACTATGCTTTGTGTTTTTGGCTCATGGCAGTGCTCCGGGACTGCCAGCTAGAAGACTTGTGGGGTGGTTTCCATAGTAACCATAGTTAGTTAAATGCCTAATTTGTTCAAATAAGGAAAAGACCATACTGTGATTTTTGAGGGGATAGCAGGCGTGAAAGATAAGCTTTCTGAAGTGCAAGAAATTCCATCGCTGGATCATTAAGAGCAGCAGTATATTGAAGGTTCTGCAACTCTGCGGCTGCAGTTAGTACATTAGGTCCCAAACCAAACTCGTTATCATCAAATAATGGCGGTAACTTACCACCAATAATCTGGTTTGCCATCATGGATGGCGAACCAAGAATCATCATATAACCTCCTTAACCCATAATAAGATGAATTCAGACTATCCATATTTTGATAGTTTGGAGAACCCACTGCACTTAAGTGTGAATTAACCGGCGATCCTTGTGATTCGCCTGAAAAAGAAGGCTTGCTTATATTGGAATATAATATTTTATTGCTGAAATATGATTGTTTGAAATGCGTACTTTGATCATCAATTTCGTTATCTTGATTCATTATAACATCTGTTGATAGACTCATGCCTGCCAAATGCCAATGCAACTGCTAGATCAGAATGTTCTGCTAGTTGAGGGTGAGGGCTAGACCGTATAGATTCCATATAAAGCAGATCGATCTTGGTGAACACCAAAATGTGACTGCATTCTGATATCGGACATCATTTTCCAATAGCTATCAATAATCATCACCAACAGTTGCATGAAATCAACCTCTTCAAATCAAAACTATAAACCTATTGAGCTTCAACTGACAAAACTGATAAAGCTACAATCTTTACAAACTTCTAGTTCCTAAATTACATTAATTTCATAATACTCTACTAAACAAACCAATTTTTCATGCTGATTCAATGCGTACGTCTAAATTTACAGGAAAAAAAATCCAAGATCCGATTATTGAACATCATCGTCCTCTTAATCGACTGATCCCAAACTATTCTTGCAATCTGGCCATTTCAGTTTGCAAGAGACTGATAGAACAGAGAATTGAATTGATTGTTATGAGAATTTCGTAACAGAGATATGATCAAAATAGGAGCGTATATGCTTGAATTTCGAAAACCATGAATTATCCAAAAACTGCCGAGGCAGTTTAATCCAATTTAGGGTTTAACGGGTTGGATTTTGCGGGTCGGATTTCATGTCAATTTTGGGAGTTTTACCCATGTAATTGCGGCGCTTTCTCTTTTGACCCCGATAAACACAACATACCTCAAATAAATCACACCAGTGACTGACTAGTGTGCAATATGCATCTCGATCTTTAGACTTGTTTGATATAATCGATTTCCATCGATTGCAAATTAATCCAATTACTTTTAGATAGTATTGGTGATCGATTTGCCATCATTATCAATTCTACGTCATAAATATTTGAAATTGTAACGGTAACCGATTTCAAATATTTAAACATTAGTGATTTATGACATAGAATTTCAAACTTTCCTTTTACAATTTAAATTTTAAATTTGAAAATGGATCAACATTACGACGAAAATTATGCTAATTTTTTTTATATATTTTAAATTTTCTTAAATTTTTAATGTAGAAAAATTTATCTATTTCTACACTTTCATTATATATATACTTTTTATTTGTTATTTGTTTTCACATTCGGCCAATATATGCCTAATAGAAGCCCAAAATTGTAGGTTATTGTAACATCCCGAAACCCGAACGAATATTGTATTCGTAAATAAATGAGATGGGACGCTAGTCCATAACTCAACCCGTTATGTATATGAGAGATTTATCATGTAAAATAAAATCTTGGATCAAATGGGAATTTAGTTGCTTAAAATGTTAATATTGAAATTTGAGGGGCCAGAATAGTAATTACACTAATGTGTAATAAATAAAAAGAAAAGGGAAAGGAGGGGGATCGTGATTCTTCCCTGGAGTTCGACATCCACCCTCCAAGCCCTAGCAAACCTCAAATTCTGCAATTCAAGGTGTTAAGCTGCGATTTTGGTGCATCAAAACAGAAATTGGAAGTGTTTTCTAGCATCTAAACCCATCTTTGAATCAAGTAAGTAAACCCCATCTCCATGCATGCTTAGGGTCCGAAATTTTGACCAAATTGGATGCCCTAAAGCTATGATTTAGTGTCGTGATGATTATATAATGATATGCCCATGCTATAGACACATAAATGCTTGAAATTGTGACCAAAACATCAAGTTTTGGTGGGGTGAACTCTAGGCTACGAATTTTAGCCATGGGGGTTAAGTTTTTGGATTCCATGTTGTTAATTACAAAAATTGCATGTGTTTGTATACTTATATTAGTTAATTGATGCATGATAAGGTGAAACATTGTTGTAAAACCTTGATATGCAAGTGATGGAAGTTAAACCTAAATCAAAGTAGGTTGAAATTATGATATCATGTTGATGCACACCAAGTGCTCGATGAAATGTCCAAATGAGCTAGTGATTAGCAAATGGATGTTTATGAATGCTAAACATGAGGCCTTAATGTATTAAACAAATTTAGTGCCCAATATGTGAATATGGACTAATGTGAAATTCATGCTTATATAATGTGTTAAATGGAATGATGTAAAACCATAAAAATGATGAGAATCTTGTTGCAGGGCTGTTTTGTAAGTGAGGTATAAGATCACTCGTATGTCCATTTAGGATGTATGATACACGATCGAAAAGCTTGTTGTGAATACTATGTTTCGTGTTTGAATGCTTGAAACTGAATCTGAGTAATAATGGGTCAAAATGACCCGTTAATATGGCCATCTAATTTTCCAGCATGCTGTTTGGGAAAAATTATGGTTGCTGTCCTGTTTTTAGAAAAATCGTATAAAATCAACCGTAACTCGGAAAAATGTGTATTTTATATGCTTGGAAAGCTCTATGAGTCTACTACGTTTTATGTTTGAACATGTTGGGTCGATTCAGCTGTTAAAAGGGTCAAATGGTGACTTGAACAAGGGCTGGACAGCAAGTACCACCCTAAAATATTTAGTGAATTGATGTCGTGAGTTGTGAATCGTTAGATTTATATAACTAAATGATTCATGTACTAGAATGTGGAAAATGTGATATATATATATATATATATATATATATATATATATATATATATATTGATGATTATGTTGTCTCACGAACCAAACAGGGAATTGAGTCCACTTTAGGCAAGCAAGCGGAGGCAACTCAAACGGAAACCGGTACTTATGGATAAAGCTCACGAGGTAACATCTATGTTATGTTACACATTTATTATATTACCCGTTAATGTTATAATATTATGCGATGCAAATTGACAAGTAAAGCGTTAAATTTGTTCACGGTTGACAAGATATGAAATAGTTTAAGTAGAGTTGAACTCTAACTAATTGATGACGTGCCTAAACAAGGTTACATTATGACATCTTAGATGTATAATGTTGAACCTTGTACGGTATGGATACATGGGTGCTAAATGGTATATAGGAACCATAATTATGGGATAATGTGTTAATGGTGGAAAATATGAATCGTCGGATTCATGTTAACGGGTCAAGCAGGTTAATGAGTAATGACCTAAATTAATCACTATGATGGGCTAAGTGTTAGACGTTAGCGTAATGGTTTATATAAACCATGATAATTGTGAGATCGTAGGAAGTTGTTTGTAACGTATTCCTACATGTTATTATGAATAAGAATTTCGTTGTATAAGTTGCCATTAAATTGACTATATGTTTGGTTGATAAATACACACTTGAGCTAGTGAAGTGACTTGTAGTAGTCATGGCTAGCCAAGGGATGGCACAATGGGTAACGTTGGTTCATGTAAAGGTAACGGTTTAACAAGAAGGTTCATAAGGACGATTGTTAAACCTATGGGTGTCTAATTGGAACATCAAGTGATGTTGAGGCCTAAGGGATTATTGAATCCTCATGCGTTGGCACAAAGCATCGTTGGTGACCAATGGGACGTTGAAATGGATTGCTGCAAACAAACCGTATGTAGGAATATGTATATATATAATATTGTTGAGTTAAGCACAATTTGATTCCTGGGAAATAATCCCCTACATAGACAAAGGTGAAACTTGAAGCTTAACGGGTCAAATGGGTGAGTTCAATGGTGAACCCGATAAGTAAATCATAGGCATATAGCTTGTGGTAATGATGATTGCCGTGAAAATGCGTTGTTTTGGCCTATGGTTAATAGCAGGTTCGAAGGGATACGATGGGATAGTCCCGAATGGGTTCCTAACGAAAAAGTGCAAGAAAAATGAAGGTGTGCACCAGTAGCCACCGTAGCTTACGGTGACCACCGTAGCTTACGGTGGCCACTGGCACAAATCTGCACCGTGAATCAGCTGACAGCTACCGTAAGCTAGGGCCAGCCACCGTAGCTTACGGTGGCCACCGTAGCTTACGGTGGCCACCGTAGCTTACGGTGGCGGCCACCCCAAATGTTGAATTCTGGCTATTTTCGCACCGATGGATCATCCCTCTTGCACCCAATGCTATTATTACTAATGAGATTAAGCTGAATGCAGGTAAAAGAAGCTGGTGACGAGATTCCACATGATCGCTTGAAGAACCGAACACTTAATGGACGTTTCGTTATGACTTTCAGTTTGAATTAGTGGTTATGTTAACCTAATTGAATGTCTTCTTTTTGGGAATTGAAAACCATGTCTTTGAATTATGTATGTTAGATACCGCGTTACTCTTGAAAAATTTTCTGGGACCAAATATATTGTTAATGTTTTAACGTTATTTTTCACAATTATAACTCGGGTGTTACAGTTATTGCCCTAAAAATATATTCAAAACTTTTCTTTTATTCCTTTCGTAACTATTTAATACTAAAATCTACAATCAATCCTATTGATTTCGTATAAATTATGACAAGTATTTATATTGATATCATGATTCATTTTTAAACATGGTAATAGTTATTGCTCCTAATTTCTAGTAATTATTTAGTAGATATTTTAGTACTTTTCAAAGAAGTTTAAATTATTAAATCTCAATATTTTTGAAAGACTTGTCCTAGTGGTTACCCTCTTGGCTTTTTGAGCTCTGGTCATTATACTATGTGACCCGGGTTTTAATCTAAAGGGAGACAGTTTACCACATGTGGTCCCAGAACGGGGTTTCTGCTAAGAGAAAGCTTCAAGAGGGGGTGTTCTGGTTCTCACGGAAGTCCGAGTAATCGACCTTGGACATAGCTCTGCAAAATTAGGTTTACACGTAAAATTAGAGTCGTCTAATCAATGCCTTTCCAAAAAAAAAAAAAGAAGAAGATAATTTACTATTGAACTAATTTCACGGATTTTGAAAATCAGTTGTTTTAATTTTTAAACTGAAATATACGAAAATATACGAAAATTAAGGCCTTTTAAAGCCAAATAATTGAAAGTATTTTTTGTGGAAAACTGTTATATTTTAAAAAACGAAGAATATGACTTATCAAAAATTTAATAAATTAAAATTCTAATAACTGCAAATATAATTCAAACTTAAATATATCTAAACCTTTTTTCTTAAATTTTGGTAATTTTTAAAATTCAAACGTATTTAATATCTTTATATAATGATTTAAACTAGGTTTGTAACCCGTGTACTACACGGACTGCCATACAATGAATAAAAAATAAACATAAGTTAATGGAATGGTAACGAAATATTTTTATGCAACTTAATTTTACTAAAAGTTTTATACAAAATAAAAGCAATCATTGATGAGTTGATTTAAATATGTTCAAAATTATTTGAAGTTAAAAATGTGTGGAAATGATATTTGTCAAGTTCTTGTTGATTTTAGAGTTTATTGTGATGATTTATAAAATCTCCATGGTGTTCTAGAACCTAATTTATTTATGTTTTTTTTTTTTTGTAGGTGAGCTATATAAAGCACAATGAAATGTTATAAAACATAACAACAATGTTGTATAATTCGCTCAACCTTTAACAACTAAGAAAAGGGATTATGTATTTTCTTTATTATTGGTTTTTAATGGTTTTTTTTTTCTTATCAAACATCTATATTTAATTAAGTTGAAGTGAATATGGTTGGTAACCTACTAATTTTAACACATTCTAGTTGTCGCAACTACACTATAATTGTATCAATTATATTTATAAAAGATTTAAAATCAATGATTTATTAATCTTTTTTATAACATTTTAATCTTTCATATCGCAACCTTATATAACTATCCCGGTTAATAAGATAGTCATTAAAATAAACATAATGTTTTCTGTACCGCTTTTCCAATGTGTCGGTACTTTTCCTTTTTTTCAATATCACCATCGTTGGAAAAAAGTAAACATAGAAGCCCTTGACCAAATTTTAGTTAACATATATTATTTGATACTTTATCATAAGATGTTGGTTAATAGCTAGGCATGTCAATGATATGATACTCCCAATCACACTAAAAGTAAGTTTCCAACAATTTAACATATATAAAAAATGAATCTTCCATTTCTAGAATGTAGCACGAATTGCGCCACTGATTGAGCGCGCAGCATCCAAAACCACACGAATTCAATAATATCTTAACAAAAAGTGACCACATTTTGTCACTTATTGAATACCAGCCACTTGTAGATTAGATTAAACCGAACCGGAAAGGTTGATTACAAATCGAGCCGGCCGGAAAATCACTTGTCTAAGATATTTAAAATGCCGCCTTTACTTCCGTGTAAGTACGTCTTTTACTTTAAACCCGACATCCATGGCTTCATTCTACTTGCATGCTCTTTGTGCCTTCCTTCCTTGTTGCTACTTATATCTAATTCTTCCTTGATAAAACATCAATTCAATTTTCCATTTGATTTATATATTATGTGGAAACCGTAGACCTAATTGACTCGCACATCTTCCACCTGGCTTGATGATGCTAGAATATAGAAGCTTAATCTTTGTGTACATGGTAATAGAATTCGACATGATTACGTCTTAAACTGTAAGTCGCACATAGGTTGAAGGGGCAAACAAAGACTTTCTTATAAGAAGATGGGATAACTCGTCTAACAAGATGCATATTACCTGGCCTTGCAATTCGTCAGATAAAAACAAGAGCCAGGGGTCGGAGCGATGTGTCAGCGTGGACGCTGGGCTCCTTAAGAGGTGGTTGGAATCCCATATCGGTTGAGAGGGAAGACAATGTATTCTTTATAAGTAGATGGATACCTCATCTACTAGGACTCGTTTTATCTTGATATGATTTACTTAGGTTGTTACAAATGATATCAGAGCCAGGTCTTCTTTATATGAAGGTGATCTACCAGGTCTCGTTTTATCTGGGCAAGCAATTCTTTGGGTGAAAACAAAATCGTGAGTTCCTGAATAGGTCTCGTTTTATCTGGGCAAGCAATTCTTTGGGTGAAAACAAAATCGTGAGTTCCTGAATGAGGGGGTAAAAATAGTATCTTGATATGGTTAATTTACTTAGGTTGTTACCTAAACCAATCGAAGCCATCTGGTGTCGGGTTGATTCACCACCGCAACAAGCCTCAAGTACTAGTTACGTGGTCAACTTAGAGAGAAAAAAAAAACTAAAAGTATACTATACTATAGATCTATATGGATTTTTGTGTAAATAGTTTTTCTTTTTATCAAAATGATATAACTTTAAAATATGCTAGAATAAAGTTTCATGAATAAAATATGTCCCCCTTTAAAAAGATCTAAAATTTTATGGCAAAACTTAGTAACTATTAGAGGATACTTTTATATCATTACTTTTGAATTTATATGATAGTATATGATTATTAGGATGGTAAGCTGAATATATAATTAATCTTAATACTAATAAAACAATAAAATGGTTTCCACATGTCTTCTTTTTAAGGTGTCCACATCACCAATGCCACATGTCAATACAAGATTCAATTACAATTTAGTAAATTACCAATCAAGAATAATTACCAATTTTATCTAAATTAAAATTTTATTTAAAAAAATGACAAACATAATGTAGAGTTGATAACTCGAAAATTTAAGTCTTTTTAAAGAAACAAATCAAGAATTTGTCATCTTTAATTTATTAAATTATCAATTAATATTTTATAATGAATTATGTTATTTATAATTTTTAAATTTCTTAAAATCTTTTTTATATTTAGCTAATATTATGAACTTAAATTCAACCCGTGTAGTACACGGGTTACTAACCTAGTTTGATTATAGAGTTTTAAGATTCGTTTAGCCTTTAGGTTCCGAAAATTAAAAGGTTGAACTACAATAAAATAATTAAAAGGTCAAACTTCCATTTGTATTATATCTTTGTATATCTTTTTATTATTCTTGTCTTTGTCCTCTGTTTTTTTGAGAAATATACCTTTTATTAATATTTTGGTGGTTCCCTAAAACCGTGGTCTCCCTTGAAATAAACTAACATATCATTGTTCCTTTATACCCATTTTAATATATTATATTTGTTTAGTAACGGACGTCTCCGAGATTTCGAGTGTCCTGTGTCAATACTAAAATGCAAGTCCTTAATATAAACAATGACGAACTGAGAAACTTTTTTTATGGGGGCGGCAAATTCTAAAGGCCGGTTACCTACTAAAAGTTAAACTTTTCAGATAAGTTGCGGGTCGGATCCCATAATAAAAGATAGAAGTAAACTAAATCCCAAATACATAATCGGATGTTGGGCCTTGTTACCTAAAATAAGTGTGTTTAGAAACCTCATTTGTAAACAAAAAGTGTATTTATTAAGTACTAGGATAGAACCCGTGTGCTACACGGGCTTAATCATTAAAAAAATCAATTCAAAATTCATGTTAAAGATTCACATTAAAAAATATTTGAATGGATATTTTATTGTAAAAAATATCATCCACTACGAGGTGTACAATATTAAAACTAACACGGGCTTAATCATTAAAATTTTTTATTCGAAATTCATGTTAAAGATTCACATAAAAGAAAGTATTTAAATGGATGTTTTATTATAAAAAATATCATCCACTACGAGGAGTACAATATTAAAACTAACATTCTGAAAGACAAATGGTAGAATTTGATAAACAATTATCAATCACTTATTGTCATGTTATGGAAATTTGATATCTGGGACATGATGATTTGCACAAATCAAAAGAGCAACATAAATGGATCATTAACTTGAAGAAGTGCCCTTTTTGTACAAGCCACATGGTGCCCTTTTTGTATAAAGATTGAACACCTATCAAGTACATAAAGATCATTACCTTGAAGAAGTGCAATCAAACTGAAGCTAAGATTGTATGATGAACTGGATAATTAAGAAAAACGATGAGAAGCAAAATAGAAAGAAAAAAATATACACAAAGCACATATACTACACAAATGTTCGTGTATCTTTTAAATTTGACCCTCAAATTTAACACATTTACACTCAAAAGATACTAACAGAACAAAAAACACAACAAAGTAGTACCAAAACCGAAAATCAAAGCTCTAATGATTAATGCATTTAGCTAAAACAAAAGGTGTGAAGAATCGTAAGATCACGTACCATCGTTAAATAAAAGAGAATTCGTAACCTGAGATTAGAAAAACAATTAGTGAATTGAGAAAAAAAAACACCCTAATTACTCAAAATTTTTAAAAGGTGTGAATATCGTGCTATTCAAGATTGAGTTTTTTTATAAACCTAAACCCCAAAAAAGAAGTAAGCAACAATCAATATACAATTAATGATTGTTTTATACACAAACATAGATGTGCCTATATCTAGATAATCGTGCTATTCAAGATTGAGTTTTTTTATAAACCTAAACCCCAAAAAAGAAGTAAGCAACAATCAATATACAATTAATGATTGTTTTATACACAAACATAGATGTGCCTATATCTAGATAAACTAAGAATAATTACACCGTCAAATGGAATTACAGATAACTCTATAAGACAACAACTGAGAGGAACCAAAAATCAAACTCTCCAAAGAATATTCAAGAAACCAGAAATCAAAAAAGGGGTCTCGAACAATCGAAGAAAGCAGATCCAAAAGCAGAAGTCAGCCATCGCATTTGTGGACCCAGATTGAAGATGATAATGAACTGGTGATAGAGGATTTGAGTCGAATAATATCAATAGTTGATGATAACTGAAAACGGAGATTAGGGTTTGAAGAAGAAAAAAGAAAACATTGCAAGTTAGAGAATTGGGTTTAGGATCCGCGAGAATTATTTTTAATTAAAATGGGTATAAAGCTTTAGGCGGGGAAAAAGAGTTAAGGTTGAATGAGAGACTGACACGTGTCTATAGATGTAATTGTTTATTAAAAGGTATAGATTTAGTCTTGCTCATTAATTATCATCATCTTCGTGCCTTTCTCTAAATCTTACACAGAGCACCCTCTACGATTCCAATGTTGGTAAGTTAACATCATATCTCAAAACAACAACTTACTATTCTCACTTAACTTCAAAAACCTAGTAGATGCAATATAAATGGTCAAACTATAAATATCTTCTACATCAAGTATTCTGGTACTCGAGAATATGAAAATTTCTTGGGTGTTGGTGACATAATTTTTTAGGGGTCAGTTGGGATTGGACCGTATTTATAGTACTAAATAGAAAAAACTCATAGGGTGCGGATGAACCCCATGGTTTCCTCTTGGGTACGCCCCTACATGCAAAAAAAGTTTCATGGATTAACGGTAATTACGATAACAATGAAAAAACAGAATTATCGTAGCAAATGATAAATTTTACGTACTTAAACGAATCACGACATTCTTATATAATTTTTTTTCAAAGCAAATTTGTTAATCCAACTCTTCATATACCACACTTTCTAATATATCATTTTCAACACCCGAATAGCTATGATACCATTCTTATTTTTTTGAGACGACTATGTCATGATCCAACTCTTTAGATTCGGATAAAGAAAACATAATATTGTAACAATTCTAAACCTTACATGACCATCTAATGATCCACATGACTATGTACGTGACATGGGTTGTCCATATCATTTCTGAGACACAGAGAGAGTAACCGGGAATTGTTTATACACACAACCATGTGACCTGAAAAACAAACATGTGTCAAGGGGTGGAAATAGTATAACACATATATCCCTTTTGGACCTGACCCGACTTGAGTTAGGATTAAATCCCGCGCACTCAAGTCCCAATCGTATATTAAGAGATAACAAAATAAGAAACGACTCTCTTTTGTTAACTAGAAAATATATCTCAAAAAAACTGGAATGCAATCTGTCTAACCTTTACTCGGTATTTATATAATGAACCAACTTGTTCTCTAAAACCACATTAAATAGAAAACAAATAAGAAATATATTCTATTAAGATACTTATTACTAAACTTTAACATACTCGCTAAGTTTAATTATTCCACATTTAGCTAGTTGTCAATTATGGAATTAAGTCCAACACGATGTTTCGTGTCACTTTGAACCTTGCTCTCTCTCTAGAACTCAGGACTCGGTCTCTCTCTCTCTCTATAATCCGGCCTTCAAGAGTGTATGCATGTATAATTTGAACATCCAAACTGATTTTCAACGTCAGGGAAGCAAGAAAACATCATCAGATTGTAGGAAATCGTTGTGTAAGCGTTGAGATTTTTCATTTTGACCCTAAAGATTTTAGTTTATTTTGTTCCAGACACAAAATTTTTAGATTATTTTATTTTTAAGTTTTATGATTTTTTACATAAAAAGCAAAAAGTTTTAACTTATTTTATTTTAGTTAAAAAAAAGTTTTAGATGATTTATTTTAGCCACATAACTTTGTTCTAGCATAGTTTTAGGTTCTTTTATTTTAACCATGAAACTTTGATTTTTTTTTAATATAAAGATCTCTATTAACCTATAATAGTATAGATTTAGATTTTACATTTTGGTCAAATAGCTGGCTGGGACTGGTTGCGACGGTGAATTAACATGGCATCCACCTGGGTTCGATTATCGGGGCATGCTAGCTTTCTTTTTAAAAGAGTTATTCAAATATTTTTTGTTTTGTTTTTTACTTCTATAACTCATTCCTTTATTCTTTTCCGAATTATATTTTGCTAAGAAGGTTCAAGACGTGTTTGTATCGAATTTCATTAGTTTTTCGTATATCTGTGATTCCGTACACACTTCAAATTTTATCATCAACACATGATGATGATTAACGCACTAGTTAACAACAATAAGCTAAAGTATCTCAAAATGAAATATAAATAAGAAGAATCCAGAAAGGTAAAAATAAAGAGGAAAATACAACTGGCTTAGACTGTTAAAGTATCAATGGATGAACATTAAAGTATCTTGTTATTTTGTGCAAAATAATGTAACTCAACAAAAATCAAGGGGACCCAAAATTCTCTTTTTAGAACATCACCGGTGCAAAGTGCCTTTGACTATAAAATAGAGTTAAAACATATAAAATTATTGATAAACTTTACAGTGTGCTGTTTTTTTTTTGTGAAATAAGGAAATTAATAAAAAAATTTAGGAAAATTGACTTATATTAATTTCAGTTATCAGCTATTTGCCGATAATAATCACAGTTATTGTTTTTCCGCACGATAAACCCAGTTATTAACATGTTGGCCTGTATTGATCTGTCGTTAAATTCTGACTAACGGTGTTAAATTTTTGCTGACTAAACGTTCTAGTAGGATCCTACGTGTTATTTTATTTAAAAATAAGTTTTAGTAAAATCAAAAAAAAAAAAAAAAAACAAAGGCCTAATTAGATGACAAATAGATTTCGTTCTCAAAACAAATAAATTGAAAAGGATGTCGGTTTTAGTAAATTTCGTTCTCAAAACAAAGCTTTTAGTAAAATCAAAACAAATAAATAAAAGTAGAAACTGTCGTTCTTAAAATTTCCATGCGCTACTAATATTTCGGTCGTAAATGTGTGTCTTTGCTGACTTTGTCACCTAATTAGTGCTTTGTTTTTTTTTTACTAAAATATTTTTTTATAAATAAAATGTCGCGTAGGATTCTACTAGGACGTCTAGTTAGCAAAATACTTAACAGCGGATCAATAATGCCAATATGTTAATAACATGGATTGTTATGGGAAAAAACAACAACCGAGATTAATATCGGTCAATAGCTGATAACTGAGATTTTTAAAGGGCAATTTTTCAAAAAATTATATTTTTAACGGCAATTTAATATGCCTAAATGCCTAATAGAACATCACTGGACACTGGTGCAAATGACTAAACAGTAATTATACTCACAAATAATGTGTTTTTAAAACATCATTTTTCTCTTTTAACCCCGAAACATATTTATATGTTTACATCATCACTTTTTTATATTTATTTTGAAAAATTTTAGTTTTTTTATTATTAATCTTTTTTTATTTTTGCTTTATTTGAATTATAATCATATAACTACAATGTAAAACAAATTGTTTTATAAAATAAAAATAGTGTAAAAAAGTATTCAAACTAATGATTTTTAAAGTCAAGACATTACAATTTGTTGTTATTTTACCCAATCACTAGATTTTAATGATTTAAAAATGAAAATAAGTAAAATACATTATTTACAAGTTATTAATACATCTAAGATCAAACTAAAACAAGAAAATGTTTTAACTTTGTTAGATTCACGTACATTTCTATGTAGTTCTATACTTTTGAGCGCCCACGCAGATGTATGACGACCTGAACTGCATTGGTCTCTAATGTAATGCCCACTTAATAACGACCATATCATCATCTTAATACAGTGTAAATGTAATCTGTTGGCCATGATCTTTGTCTTATCCCGAAAATAGGGCTAAACTTTAAATTAAAATTGTAGAAAATACACATTTACTTTTTTCTTTGTTAATACGGTTCCTCTAATTCTATTCCAAGTACGTACTTAGTTAAAATTTAAAATGCAAGATTGCAAACTCCTTCCTTTACACTTTAGTTGGTAATATAATAAAATTAGAAAATGATTTAAACGGACAACCTGTAAAATGTCAAAGTCCACAATGTTATTTTCAGTTTATAATTTTAAAATAATTGATCCAAAATAAAAAGTTTTCTAGAAACTATCCATTTCATCCGTCCCTCTCAAACGGTTCACACATAGTTGAGTTTTTTGGTATTATAGTTTTCATAATTAGGTTTCATCATAAGTAGCTAAAACTAAATCATCGTATTGATTAGGTACAAAAATACTCTCACTTTAACTTCAACTATCTATTTCGTAATTTCTAAGGTTGCCTTTTTCAAATAAACATGAGTTGCATTTATTAAGTGTTGTTGATTCAACAAGACAACATTTTATATACAACACACATATATAAAAGACATATAATGATTGTTTTAAGCATGATATATAAGTAGGCTATATGCACACAACCTAACTAACAAAACAAAATTTTCATCTCACGAAGACCGTGGATTAAATGATGACAAACATTATTTTTATCTTATAAGATAGATAAATTACTCTAAAGACATTAAATAGTGGGTCATGCTTTTATTGATAACGTGACCAAGTGGAAGAATTGAAGTGAAATACCACCACCCTTCAATCTTTCACGCGAAAATGAGTACTTTATGTGGACTGCACCATACAAGTCTCCACTCTTCGGTACACCTTTTTCGATTTGATTTTGCTTTCAGTTTTATTTCAACCCTGATTTTATATTAAAATTTGTATTTCCGTGTGAGTGGTAGAGTGGTATATTATCTTGTTAAGTGAGACAAAATGGAGTGTGATATGACGTTGATATGACATTCGGTTGAGGAGTGATATAGTGATCAAGCAAATAACCTAAGGACAACGTCTCAGTTTTAGTTATATAAAAGATTGAATGTGTTAGTTTTTTTTATGAAGAATCAAATTATCACCAATAGTGGCTCAATCTAATTCACGAATTTAGTAGTAAACGAGAGAAGGTTGAAAATTTGATAGCAATAACTTAACTACTCAAGTATATTTGAAAGGAAATGAATTACGCATGATTAAAGATGTAAGAATTGAAGTAAAAATTGCAAGCCCCTCCTCTAAGTCCCATCGATTCATAGAGTTTGGGTCTTAGTTTTGCTTTATCTTATGTAGCCAAGCCCATGTGTGACGTTTTATTGACCATTGTAACCATACCAAGCCTACCGAGCCTAAGGCTTCAAATTTAGAACCATACTACTTAATCTTAAGCCTAAAGACTTCAAATTCTCTCTCACTCTTCTCTCTCATGTAACAACATATTATTAATGAAGTTTTTGAAGTCTTAAACTCAAAGTTGGATATACCGCCCCTTTAAGTAACAAATCTTTAAAATGAGTAATGGGTTATATGAAATAACACCACTATCCCCAAATTTTTACGGATCTTGATACACCTATTTTATGCAATTTCAATTTCAATTTCAAATTCGATTAAAGAGTGTCCACACCAACGACTCCAAAAACAAGAAAGACCTATACTATGTGTCTTTTTTAGTAGGCCCTCCACAACCCACAAAAATCCTTATATCGACACACACCTAGTACACACGATGCTGTCCTTTCTTCTCATCCACTGTATAACACAAAACATAGCCACCCAGCGTTTCACACCCACTCAACGTGTTTCTATGTGAGAGAGAATCACACACACACACACAAATATATATATATATATATATATCTTTTGCATATTTCATATATATTTATACCCTGAACCCCCTCATACAACCAAATCTTTAATACCTGAAACATGTCCACTGTTCATCTTCATCTTCTTTCCAAACTGTTCTTCATTTTCTGTTTATTTTTTCAACCAAGATCCTCACTTTCGTCGAAAAATGCAATCTTGCCCCTCAAGATTCAATCAGTCTCATCTGGGTTCCTCCCAAAACCTCCAAAGAAGCTATCTTTCCACCACAACGTCACTCTCACCGTCACCCTCACCGTCGGCTCGCCGCCGCAGCCGGTGACCATGGTCCTCGACACCGGCAGCGAGCTCTCATGGCTGCACTGCAAAAAAACACCCACCACCCCCTTATCGTACGACCCACTACGTTCCACATCCTATAAACCTGTCCCCTGTACCTCCCCCATTTGCATGTCCCAAACACGTGACTTCGTCGTGCCCGCTTCTTGCGACCCGAAAAAACTCTGCCACGCCACCCTCTCCTACGCCGACGCCTCTTCCGTCGACGGCAATCTCGCCTCCGACATATTCCGGTTAACGGATTCCAACCTCACCGGAGTTATATTCGGGTGCATGGATTCGGAATCTAGCTCTAACGAAGGCGAGGATAAGTTAACAACCGGGTTAATTGGTATGAACCGGGGCTCCTTATCTTTCGTGACCCAAATGGGTTATCCGAAATTCTCGTATTGCATTGCGGGTCAGGACTCCACCGGCGTGTTAACGTTTGGGGAATTTGATTTTACCTCCACGTGGCACCGGCCGTTGACTTACACGCCGATGGTCAAAATTACGACGCGGTTACCGTATTTCGACCGGGTTGCTTACACTGTCCAGCTTGAAGGAATTAAAGTTGCGGGTACGGTTCTACCGTTACCCAAATCCATATACGAACCCGACCACACCGGGGCGGGTCAAACCATGATTGACTCGGGTACCCAGTTTACTTTTCTCCTTGGATCCGTTTACACCGCTTTGAGAAACGAGTTCTTGAAACAAACCCGGGGTGTGTTACGGGTCTACGAGGATCCGAACTTTGTGTTTCAGGGGGTGATGGACCTTTGCTACCGGGTTGAAAGGAACCGGGTCGGGTTACCCGTGTTGCCTAGTGTGAGCATGATGTTTCGGGGGGGCGAAATGGTGGTTTCGGGTCAGAAATTACTGTTTAAAGTGGCGGGTTTGACGAAAGGGAGTGATGACATATATTGCTTTACGTTTGGGAATTCAGATTTGTTGGGGATTGAAGCGTACGTAATCGGACATCACCATCAACAAAATATGTGGATGGAATTTGATCTTACGAATAATCGGGTCGGGTTTGCTGAGGTTAGGTGTGATTCTGCGGGTCAGAAGCTTGGAATTGACTTGTAGGGACTCCGACCAAGATTCAAAAATGGGTTCGATCTCAACCGTTGGATCATCATATCCGTCAATGCATTGTTTGACGTTGGATTCAGTTTAATTCATTAGTTAGAGTTTTTTTCTATAAACATTATAAACGCAACATGACCAAAATATAAAGTTTAGATTAGAAGTAAATATTGTATTTACAGTGGATTTATATCATGGTATTAAAACTATAATACTTTTTTTTGTCATGACTCAGTGTTTATATTATTTCATAACTTTTTTTTTTCCCCTCTCCAACACAAATATTAAATAGGTAATTAGGGTGTTTGTGGAAGGACAAGGTTGAGGCTAAAAATCATTTGTGGGAAGGATTTAGAATGATGTATAAAAAGCTGATGTGACATGCTAATTATGACTATTTATGTGAAGAACGGACACCAACGTTAAAGAGAATCTTTAATGGTTACCATTCAAAGGTTACAATGGTTCATATTTAGAAGGTTACAACATTTTAATTAAAGATATTTTCTTTATCAACAAGATATCTTTTAAAACAGCAAATTGATTTAATTGATACATAAAAAAAACTTGGTTTTTAGGAAAAAAAAAATGGCTCCAAGATTACGAACATGGAATGGAATGGTCTCATTACTACTCCTTCAAAATAGATAATACAGTGTAATATCATAACTCCTATATGGTGCCTCAAGTCTCTTTCTAGCATTAAGTTCTCATTTTATTAAGGGCCCCATTGTTTATAACTCCTTTAATTCGCATTTGAATCCTCTATGATAATTATACGACTCGTATAGTAACTACATGATCGTATAGATCATGTTGGACACATCTATACGATCTGTATACGAGTTACATAGTTTCATGATCATGTTAGATATAAATATAAGGACCTTATATTTAGGATATTTGCTGTGTTTATGATAAATGTAATTAATTAATAGAGTTTTAGATCTGATATGATATACACTTTTATAACTTAGTAATAGAGGGTTAAAGATTATCGAGACCCATCCCACCGCCATTTGTAATTGATGGAATTAAGATTATAAATATTAAGATTGTAAAATATTGACATGATTTGACTTAAAAAGTCAAATGAAGAAAGACAGGTTGGCAATGCACGATCACCAAACATAGATAACCGCGTGGCATGTCGCGGTCGAATCCCACCAGCTTTTGACTTATGCTTCACGGTTTTTGTCCATTTCCTCTTTGCTCGATCGATTACCGTTTGACGTTAACCACATAACTATTTTTTATCTATTATATTTAGTTTTATAAATCTATATATTATACGTGATTGAAACATATCACTAAGGCTATGTGTAGTGGTCTCGGAGCGGAGTGGGGGTTATGCGATGTGGCGGATGACGTGGAAATGGGGGGTTATGAGGTAAGAGGTGTAGTGGGGGTGATGAGAATGGGGGTTATGTGAACTGTAAGAACCAATAGTGAGAAAAGTTTAAAACGATTACAAAAACACATGAGCCGCACAGTGGCTGCAACATGTTTGAGTACGCCGTCGACGATTAACCTAATATAGCTTATAGAGTGGTAATACTTGGTGCCATGTTGGGCGCCATGTGACTAAAAAATTGTACCTTTATTTCCATTATAATATAACATTATTACTCGCTATATAATTTAAATAAAAGTGCGAAAAATTTTAAACTGTAAATATAAGTGACTATCAACTTATAACAATCTCGACGTGTTTATAATTGCACTAGTTTAATAAAGAAAGAAATCAAAATGAGAATAAAAAATAAATTACTTGATTGCTTTGGGCATAATGGCATAAAATAATCAACGTGAGGGTTTTGTTTTTTTTTTTGAAAGACTGATTTTTTTTTTTAAATAGCAAGAAGCTAGGTTACATGACAAAGGAAGAGAGAGAAAAATTACACCAATTTTTCTAGTCTAGGCAACTTACTACGATGCTTAAACCAAAAGAAAGACAAGGATCTAACGTCTACAAGAATATCACGGTCTCTTTTCTCCCATTCTTAATTAAACACAAGCTCATTACGCGCTTTCCATAAGCTCCAAAAAGTAGTAAGGATAATCCCGTAAACAACCTTCCACGATTTATTGTTCGTGACCCACTTGTTGACCCAAGCTAAAACTTCTTCACTGATACCAACCGAATCTGCAGGGGCTTGCACCACTGCCAAATGAGCGCCCAAGCGTGCTTAGCGATATTGTAGTTAACAAATAAATGATCACAAGACTCCTCGAGCGCGGAACACCCAGCACACAAAGTGTCCACGTGCATCCCTCGACGAGAGAGGTTAGATTAAGAAGGAATACATCCGACGCTATCCGCCACACTAACGCACAAATCTTGACGAGCATCTATTTGAGCCACACGAAGTCCGAGTCAGAACGGGGAAGAGATTGTCCCTTGACGCATTTCCTTGATGACGTGGACGACATGTATCGGATAACCCCCCTCATGGGGTTGTATGACTACGGATAACCTAATAAGTTGTATTTATACAACTCATGTAATACATGTCTTCTAACCTAGTTTAATTAACCCGACCTGTGTAAAGGGTTAAAAAGCTTCTAGTCTAACGCGTAATAATATCTTAATGTTTGTTCTTTAAGATGATCATTTTCCAAAAATTAAATGTTTAATTAAGTCTCATTCGGAATAAGTGGAGAAAACAATGCTACTATAAAAATAAACAAAAAAGGTATTAAATTAAAAGAATTTCAAATATAGAAAGATTCAAAGTCTCCCACCATATGGAGGAACCTGTATACTTCATTCAAACACTTGAATAAGAAAAAAGTAATATGTCAATGATATTTCATCACATGTTAACTGGAAAGTATTTAATAAAAATACATGAATCGAAAATAAAGTTTTGTTAACCTGTTACTTTCTGTTACATAATTCATATATCTTGTTCTATAAAATGGATGATTGATGTGATGATTAAGATTAAAAGCTGAAGACATCGCTAACTCATATTTGAAGCAAATAATGGAATGTTTGCTTCCACATATGGAGTCATTAGGGCAGTTCACGTGCAATTAAATCATTCTCCATGGGCCATGTTTCTAAAAGCAGAAAAAGAAAAAGTTAAAGTAAAGGCAGAGGTTGCCGATATAATAATAATATTTTGATATCACTTTTACTCAATGATCTAACTGTACGTAACATTAGGTTAAGTGGTATACCACTACCAGATAGGGGGCGTGACTCCCATTCACGCTACAGAACACGTGGTGTGGCGTGAGTGTGCCACGCGAATGCTCGCCGTGAGAATTCCAATGTCACGAGAATGGTGGGTGCGAGGTTTTTGACCGTTGAGCGGTCCAGTGGTGAATACATAAATTTTTTATTTTACGAAGGACAAAATACGGATCAATTAAAAGATAGGACGGGTTATAAACATGCATATATTGTAACAGATTGGGTAAAAAAAGGTATACATATGAAAAAATATAATTTATCAAATATAAAAGAAAATTTATCTCTTACAACATATTATTATATTTTTAAAAAATAGTCTGTTGTGTATAACATAATAAACAATATTTAGTTTTAAAGAGCAAACTAATAAATAGAAAAAAAACATATATAATATACTCCATAAAAATACAAATATGGAAAAACTTACTATGATAAACTTTCAAAAAAGTAAATAAGTTACTTTCTAAGTTATGAACACTAGATTTATACTTAAAGAAAAGCTTTTATTATTATCTATATCCATCTTCTTGATTTTAAAAGTCATTATTAAAAATTGTGTCAGAGAACTCTAAACTCTCATAATAAAACAGTATTAAATAATAGGTTATGAGTGCTTCTAGAGTAAATAGTAAATAGAAATATAAATAATTCATATATCTCTATCTTCTTTTTCACCATTCACCCCATAGAACCAAAATCTTGTTCTTTTCTCCTTTTTTTTTTCTTTTACAAATGTGCTCCTAATGAAGATAAAAGTACTTATCTAGTTAATGTTGGTGCCCGTCTATCCATTCAAAATCAAGATACTTGAAAAATAACTAGATTTTATGAAGAGTTTTAACAACTTATACACTTCATACGGGGGGCCTTCCCACCCCGTCCTTTCAATGTGGCTTTGCCACTGGAGCTGTCTGAATTATGACCGTTGAGGTTATTAATTTAAAAAAAATTATTCATCTTTTTTTCATCTATATAAACCCATTTTTTTTTCCAATTTTATAACGCCTTCTGCTACTTCATCATCTATTCTATCTTCTATGTATTTTTTTATAGCAAACACCATGAACTTTAACAACCAAAATATGAATTCATGGAATATGCCTACTTACAGGGTCAATCGAAACCGTTGTATATGGGTCAGGTTTCATCTACACAACCAACTTACACACCCGCTTATCCAATGAACTATGCCCAATAGGGTCATATTCCACCATCTGGAATTCCACCGCATGTGCACCCACAAACCCAAACTTAATCCGAATACGAAGACGACGATTTGAAAATCATACCGGAAACACAAGAACCGGTTAAAAAGGAAGAGGTAAGGGATAGAAGTTGTTGAAGGGTCTTTTTCCGGAGGTAAACAACAACAGTGGAACACCAGAGAAGAAAATACGTTGGTGAAGGCATATGTTGACGTTTCCGAAGACCCAATTGTTCGTAAACCTTTTCTATTTTTTATATCTATTTTTTTGTATCATTAATATTTTATTTTTATCGTTAATAATTAAATTTTTAAATATTTGTTTGTAGGCAACTCTCAAGCTAGAGGTATTTTTGGGCTTGAATGAGCTTGAGATTCCACTTGTAAATCGAACGAGAAGAATATCGTACCTTCAATCAACTTAGCTGCAAGTCTAGCGACATCAAAAAGAATGTTGCCAAGTTTAATGACATAATCGCGGGAGTCTAGAGAAATTGTCAGAGTGGTGCAAGCGACATGGACATGTTGAGTATAGGTATTACTCGATATAAAGACGACCATAACGGCACCACACTTACCATCGAACATTGGAAAGTTTTGAGAAGGTTGCTGAAATTTCAGGAAATAATGGAGGGGGTCCGAGATCTAGAAAAACGATCGTCGACCGAGATGGATAGTCCTATAGGCTCGACATTGATCAATGGGGTGTTGTTAAGTTAATTTTAACGACGACACACCCGAGGAATGAGATGTGGGGAAAAAATGCAAAGGCGTTGGCGAAGGAACAAGACGACGAGCTCTAGAAACAAGGCAAAATATTTAACGACGTTCAAGATAAAAAAAACGAAACTTAAGTTGCAAAGACATCGTCTAAATTTACACATACTCATCGTGAAAAAATCCAACCTTGATCCCGAGGAACGATAACTTATCAAGATGGAGAAGATGATGATCAAGAAACAATTGATGAAAAATTAGTTTTTTTAGTATTTTCTAATTTTTAATCTTGAATGTTTTAATGAATTTGTTTTTAATTAAAATATTATATTTGAATTTTATTTAAAAAATGTACGAAATAATAATAATAAAATAACACAACTAACACTCGTATACCTGTCTCGTGTGACTCGTGTGTGAGTTTGTGTATGAATCCAATCACTGCTTATGTGACAGACTTACATCACCAAACTCACATATGTATACTTCATATTCTTAGTAAGCGAAGGAGTATTTTCTTATAATAAAAAAGTTCATATGATAAAGCAGTGGCGGATCTTGAAATTTTTTTCCTGAGTGACCGAAAATTAGTGGTGACCATTATTAGTATATAAATTTTTTTTAGTGGTGACCGACAGGATATATATAAAAAATTTCTTCGTAAAACACGTATATATAAAAATTTTCTTCGTAAAACATGTATACTCGGTACCTCTGGACAAAAAATCAGCAGTGACCGAGGTCACTGCTGGCACACTATAAGAATCGCCCCTGTGATAAAGTTGGGCTATTGGGGGGGGGGGGGGGGGGTATGAATAAGTATTAAAATGCTCTTATACCCAACAAGATGGTGACCCGCCCGTGCTTCGCGACGGGCCACCCATTTTCTGAAATGCCGTGGCCAAAGTCGAAACTCTAAAAGTGATTTAAAAGTTGACCACTTGCGCTTAAGTCTGAAAAATACCACATGTACATGATACGCGGCCTAACACCCATTTTTCAAAACGCTATGAGCAAAGTCAAAAACTCTAAAAGTGGTCTAAAGTTGACCACCTGCGCTTAAGTCTGAAAAAAATATCACATGTACATAACACGTGGCCTAACACGTAACCACGTGTCGCAAAAACATTGGCCTAACACGTGGTCACGTATTGCCATACGTGACGACCTAACACATGACCACGTGTCGCAAAAGCATTAGCCTACATATGACACGTGACCTAACACGTGTCCACGTGTCACCATATGGCCTAACACGTGGTTACGTGTCAGGCCACATAGTGGCCTAGATATAAATAGTGATTATGTGTCACAACCAGTAAAATTTTAAAAAACCACTACGACACGTGCCAATCTATTATTGTTTGAACATGACACGTGTCATATTATTAGTGGTGGAACATGAAACGTGTCATGTTCCTATAGGCGAGCATATGAATAGTGGAAGTTGTGTGTATGACACTCATTTATTAATGTAATATATATAAATTTGTTTTAAATGAAGAGAATGTACATTTCTTAAACTACTTAGGCAAACCCCTATATGTAGGGGAAGTGTCCCCCTTATATGTACACTATTTACGTATTATACATGTATTCACTGATCAAAATGTGTAACTTATATTTTTAAGTACTTTAAATACCATTACCTATGCCATCCGCATGTGTACAAGTTAGAATGTTTTAAAGGATGTAATTGCAAGTAGCAGATCCACTAAACCACTTTAAGTTTCATCCTTCCACCAATGACCTATGTGAGATAAGTTTTGTTTTTTTTTTTCCAATTAATTTTTGCAGCTCTTAACAACTTCGAACGATCAACTTCGAGCATCAATATCTTACTCATCTTAGCTTCATGTTGGACATGGTTTGGTTAATTACAAAGCCCTCACAGAAGAACACAAAAACATAAAATAACATGTATATTATTCATAGTTACATTCAAACCCCGGAAGCTGGACAGGGTACCTTACTCGCGTCCAGACCGTCACTGGATCCGAATCCTGGCAATGCCTAGCGGGCCCGAACGCGCCTTTCACTCGGTTAGGCTTCGCTATTCAGAAGGGCTTGGCGGCGCAGCTCGTCGCCCGCCTCCCTTGTTCTTCATGTTGAGTTGTAACCGTTGTTTTGTTATATATAAGATAATATCACTTGCCCGATGTTTTAAAAAAAAGATGATAAAAAAATTATTTATTTAACTTGGTTAACCTATTTAATTCAACCTTTCCAACAATTTCAACATATGTTTAGATATAAATTCCATTCAGAAGTGAGACTCAACGAGAAGCAAGACTCGAAGGCAGATAAATTCCATTCATAAAGTGACGTACTACTATTATTACAACAATTTTCATAAGTTTTTCTTTACATAATAAGAGAAAAGACCTACAAAAAACCAACAATTATAAAAAAACCAAAAAAACAACTTTTTTTTCTCTATAACTTCTTCATATATTAATAATTTTTAAAAAGAATTTCATCAAAAACTCTATAATTTTAGGGTTTGGCTATAGACACCCCCCTTTTTACTAAAAAAACCCAACTCCTCACGATCGTTTTGGGATCGTTTTGTACAAAATGGTCGCTCAAAAGGGGGGACCCCCTGAATTTTAAGGTTTCGTCGTCGCGACACGTCATCCCGTTAGATCGTTTTGGGATCGTTTCATCTAAAACGGCCGTTTTGGGTGAAACGACCGTATAAAAATGGTGTTTTTAGCAAAAAAGAGGGGTTTCTATATAATCACTCTAATTTTATTAGCTTTATTTATGGGAAAAAAATTTTTAAATAAAAAGTTTAGTGATTTTTTATTAGTGCATCATGTAATAGTACTAATAGTATTGCATAATACATTATAATTAAAGCTACTTAAAAAGAAGAAACTTAACTTAAATATGGACGTGGTTTATGCGAATAATATAAAAAACAAAGAATTGACATTCATAAACCAATTTTTATATTATTGTTGCATAGTACATTATTAATTTCAAGCTAAATTCTGAATTTTTATTATTTAAAAAAAACTAAAAATGTTTTTTAAAGTTTTTTTCTCTTTCCAGTATTCTTAAAATCATGAGAGAAACATATAAAAAAAGTTTAAAAAAAATAATTTTTTTCTTGGTTTTTTGGTTTTTTAGAAAAAACTAAATTACAATTTTTGTTCTTTATACTTTACAAAACTATGAGTTTTGTCATTTTTAAAAAAAAACTTTCAAGTATTATCCTTTATTTAAAAAGTTATTTCATATATTAACCTTTACACTAACACCATTAAATTTGGGGAAAAGGACGAAAATGGCCGTCGTTGACCATTTCGTCCCCAAAATAGCCCCATGACCGGCGTTGTACTCATCATGGCCCCCCCTGACGGTCGTCGACGACCGTCGTAGGTTGTCTGGACGACCGTCCAGTCACACCCAACGAGGGATTGACACGTGGTTATGACACGGTCGTCGGCGACCCTACATCTCCGACAACGACCGTACATGGCCGACAACGACCGTAGCACCTGAGACGGTCGCCGGCGACCGTCTGCCACCACTGACAGACTTGTCCACGGTCGCGGCGACCTTTTGAATATTTTAATATATTTTCAGGTCGTTGACCAGAACATTAGGTCGTTGACCTTCACGGTCGTGGACCTGTAAGAACGGTCGTTGACCATGGATGACGACCGTCGGGACGTTAACGATTAATTTTTTTTTAAATTTTTTTTAAATTTTTTTTATCTTTATTATATACCTATTAAGTTTTCATGCCTTTCAGAACTGTATAAATATTGAGAAGTTGTCTATGTGTTTAACACCCTAGAGAGGAAGAAGACCTCGCATCTTGGAGGTTTTTTCAAATGACTAGAGGTAGCTGGTCCGAAAGAGAGGAAGAAGACCTTGCATTTTGCTGGGTCTATGTTTATGATAAGGAGCCAGTTCCACGTCACGGGAATAGGTTTTGGCATCGTATCAGTGATTGGTTTCATTGTCGTTACTTAGCTCCTGGTCGGCGTTCGGTTCATGAACTAGTGGCACATTGGAATCAAATGCGGCCTAAAATGAAAAAGTTCAACGATTTTTTTAATAACACATCAGAGCGTCTCACTGTTCAACACTCATACAATGATGTTTTGAGGTTGTCCAAAGCGACTTACCATGCCAAGTGAAGGTAAACAGTTTGAACACTGTTCAGCATGGAACGTACTCAACGATCACCCAACTTGGAGGTTTTAGTTTTATTTATTTTTGTAATCTTAGATTGTCATTTCGAATGTTCGTTGTTATGGTTTTAGTTTTATTTATTTAATGAATGTTTCTTGTTATTGTCATTATTAATCCCTTACCCTTTCAAAACTTATCAATTAATATCCTATTTTAAAACATAAGTTCTAAAATTATTATTAAAACGTAACATTGCCACTTCACTTAAAACAAAAGTTACCATTACATCGTTAAAACATAACTTAAAAAATTACATTGAAAATTTATTTTCAATGACAGTCATCGTTTGACCATTCAGAATCAGATGAGTGCTCGTCTTCATAAGGATTGTGGTATCTTGTTTCATAATCATCCGTTGAATAGCCATCTTCGTAATTATAAGCATCTTTCAATACATTCGGGTCTTCGTTTTCAGTTGGATCATAGTGTTCACTTTCGCCATGTTTCGGTGACAATAATACCCTCTCTTTATTAAATAATTAACGGACAAATTTAATGATGTTAGTGTAAATATTAAAATATGAAATAACTTTTCAAATAAAGGATAATAGTTGAAAGTTTTTTTTTAAAATTGATAAAACTTATAGTTTTATAAAGTATAAAGGACAAAAATAATAATTTAGTCTTTACAAAAATATTGATTTTCTATAGAACCCAACCCTACATAATAAAACGACTAAGGGCTTGTTTGGGATTGCTTATTTAAATGGATAAATGTTTTTTGTTAAAAGTGCTTATTAGCTTATGACTTTATAAAAAAGAGTTTTTAAAAAAGTGTTTGGATTTGCTTATTTAAGTGGATAAGTGCTTTTATAGGTAAAATGACTAAAAAGGGGTTGAGTGGGTATAAGGTTAGGTGAATATAAGTTAAAATAAGAGTAGTATGGTAATTACCACTCAAAAGCTATAAGCAGTTTTGAAAAGCCAGAAAAACTTTACTTATTAAGGGCATGTTTGGGATTGCTTATAAAAACTGCTTATGGCTTTTGGAGGAGGCAAAAAGACACAAAATACCCCTCCAAAAGCTAATAAGTCATAACATTGTGGCTTTTTGCTGCTTTTGGAGGGGTATTTTTGTCTTTTTGCCTCCTCCAAAAGCCATAAGCAGTTTTTATAAGCAATCCCAAACATGCCCTAAAAACTGACTTATTAGCTTTTTAAAAAGCTAAAAGCAAAAGTGCTTATTAACTTACCAAACACTTAAAATTGCTTATTGACTTTTTAAAAAGCTAATAAGTCAATAAGCAGATTTTAAAAGCAATCCCAAACAAAATACTGGTTAAATTTGCAA
>JBCNJP010000019.1:5491148-5707318 GCA_039602395.1 Deinandra increscens subsp. villosa
TGACACATTGACCTCTAACTAACAACCTAACTAGGGAAAATGGCGAGAATAGCCATTTTTGACTTTGAAAATCAAATTTTAACCCCCTAAATTTAGCCTTTACCAAAATGACCAACCTTAAATTTAGCCTTCACCAAAATGACCAAATTTAGGCTTGTACACTCCAAGCCTTAGCCTTGTTCACTCCAAGCCTATCAGGTGTGGACCTATCTTAAAAAAATGACACATCATCATCTTCTTCAATTTAAATCTGCATTTTTCACTCTCTCGCTCTTAACCTAAACCCAATACCAACAAAGAAATCTGGCGACCCTTTAACTCAACATTCCGGCCAATATACTCAACGATAAATCACGTGCGACCCGTCTACGAACTCCTCTCGATCACACGAACACAATGAGACTAGCCTTAACCACCGACACGAAAACCCAAAAATGCTCCGGGTTAATTGTATGAGGCGAGTACACGAAAACCCAAAAAGGTTTCCGTGAGAACTCACTTCTGTCGAAATATCACCACTTCTTCCGGAATATCTCCACTTCTTTTGGAAAACATTATGTTTTTTATGGGTCACCGGCATCAGCGGATCTACAAGAGGAGTTCGTAGACTGGTCGCACAATATCACATATACTCGTCTCATACAATTAACCCGGATCATTTTTGGGTTTTCGTGTCGGTGGTTAAGGCTAGTCTCATTGTGTTTGTATGATCGAGAGGAGTTCGTAGACGCGTCGCACGTGATTTATCGTTGAGTATATTGTCCGGAATGTTGAGTTAAAGGGTCGTCATATTTCTTTGTTGGTATTGAGTTTAGGTGAAGAGAGAGAGAGAGAGTGAAAAATGCAGATTGAAATTAAAGAAAATGATGATGTGTCATTTTTTTAAAGATGGGTCTACACCTGATAGGCTTGGAGTGTACAAGGCTAAGGCTTGGAGTGTAAAGCCTAAATTTGGTCATTTTGGTGAAGGCTAAATTTAAATTTGGTCATTTTGGTATAGGCTAAATTTAGGGGGTTAAAATTTAATTTTCAAAGTCAAAAATGGCTATTCTCGCCATTTTCCCACCTAACTAACTCACTACTAGAAATAGGTACTTATCAATACCTTCCCATTGAGACGATCCTTGTTCTCAAGGATCAACCAAAGAAAAGAAAATATACATTGACAAAAATATCAAACAGTAGAAGTAGTCAAGGAGTGAACTTTAAAGTTTACTTTGACTTTTGGCTTGCTATTCATCACATATTTGTGCACCGTTTTTTTTATGATCAATCAATTCGTTGATAATTTGTAGATCATTGCAGTGCAATTTTGTTGAATATGGATTTCTTTATTGACTTTCTTCTACATCTAATTCACCAACCAGCTTGCTCAATTGATACGTACCTATTTCTAGTAGTGAGAGTTAGTTAGATTGTTAGTTAGAAGTCAATGTGTCATGGTATATAAATAGAAGGACTGAGTTGTAAATGGGCTATGAATGAAATAAACATCTTCTTCCTCTATTTGTTTCTCATTTTACACACACTTAATCAACGGACATCTCGAGATCTTCTTCTTCTTCTTTGATCTCTTAATTGTTGATCGGTTCAACCATTGAGATTTCGATCTTGAAGTGGCAAATCTATCAATACGAATCAGACTTTCAGGTTCTATCGTGTCTCAGTATTTCAAATCTAAATTCGCAATATAACATTAGTGATTCGGTTCTTTACCATTTTACCACTCCACCTTTAAGTCAAAAACATCTTCAAACAACTAACGCTTACGAATAACAGATGAGCTTTCACCCGTTTCAACAGATAAGTTCTTTACACTCTCTTACTCTGGTGTAAATTTTAATAAAAAATTATTCTATCTATCTATCTTTTTCATCGAAGATTTTGTTGTTTTTTTATTTTAATTCTTTTTGTCTTTTTTATGGATGTTTAATGAATTACCTGAAACAAATTTGTTCAACTTTTCAGACATTTTCAACTAGTTTTTTATTTTTCTCAGGTCATTCAGTTGTATATTATTGGTAATATTATTTGATATTTTGTTCTAAATTACTTTTACATGATTAATCAGATAATAATAAAAAGGATTGTTAAATGCTTTCATTTAACTATCATTTTTTTCTAGTCTTTCTAAGACAACCATCTCTAGTTATTTGATGCTACATGTTCAACTTAAAAGTCCTAATAACAAACCCCGTAACAATCGGATAAAACCATCCCCGACATAGGCACCAAAGGTCGAATAAACGACCCCTCCTTTAAAAAGTCATTAAGCTACCACAAAACCATAAAACTCATGATTATTAATTGCTGATTTAAACATATAGTGACCTTTTCTCCGCACAATTTTTATTAAAAAAAATACATGTGCACCATTTTTGTCAACATATGGTTTTGTGGTCCCATATGTTTTTTTTTTCCTTTTCTCCATCAAGGCTAAAACTTAGCCTTCTTGTTTTTTTTGAACTGCGGATTCAATAAAACGAAACCGACTAGCTAGACGCTAGAAACGGCACAAAACACAACAAACAATAACAAACGGGAGGTGGGTTACATCGAGAAATTATCCCACTCATCCCAAGTGAGATCCGCCCACTTACCTCTATATTTGACCCAAAGAAAACTATTACATTTGACATCCTTGAACAACGCCGAGACACAAGTTTTCACTCCTTCAAAGACCCATTTATTCCTTGCAAACCAAATGACCCAACAAGTGGTCATGATAACCGCGTAGAACACCATCTTCCCTTTTCGATCAAACCGGGAATCTTCAACTAGATTAAGGAGCTCACCTAACTCCATAGCAAAGATATGGGGGACCTTACACCAACCGGACACCAACTCCCAAACACCCGCCGCCACCCGACAACCCAATAAAAGGTGGTGAAGAGACTCATTACAATCCGAACACATTTGGCATAAGGGATTAGTAATAACCATCCTCCTTCTAGCAAGCGCCTCCTTAGTGGCTATCCGATCCTTGAGCACTCTCCAAAAGAAAATATTCACCTTATTTGGAACAAGTTTATTCCAAGGCATAATGAGACCATTCGACCGGGGGAACCAATGCCACAATCTTCGAATACTCGCCACCGAAAAAGACCCCGAAGCGTCACCCATCCACTCAAACCCACTTCCATTAAATCCGATCAGGCCCTCCACGTCAACCCCCAACCCTTTTAGCCCATTGCAAGCAGCCCATATATTATTCCATACCCCCCCCCCATGCAACGTCTCCTAGGAATATCATTACTGTTTCCGGAAGGATTTTTGTGGACACCGATTATAACCTTTCTCCACAACTTTCCGGGCTCCGTTCTAAAACGCCAAAACCATTTTGCAAGCATGCACGTGTTGGACACACCGAAGGGAACAAGGCCAAGACCTCCCTCTTCCACCGGTTTTGAGACTTCTTCACGACATACCCAATGAATAGACCGGTGCTCCCCATCTTTATATCCCCACAAGAACCTCGATCTAATGGCTTCTAATTTTTGAAGAACCCGTATTGGGGCCTTATAAATAGAAAAATAGTAGGTTGGCAAACTTTCAAGAACCGCCTTAGCTAGCACCAACCTACCACCCATCGATAAAGAGAGCGCCTTCCATCTTGAAAGCCTTCCTTCCACCACTCTAACCAAACCATCCCAACTCTTTATCCGATTCATGTTAGCACCCACCACCAACCCAAGATACTTGAACGGGAAAGACCCACTTTTACAATTAAGGAGACCCGCTTTATGCTCAATATCAACCTCATCCACATTAACACCATGGAGCGCACATTTAGCGATATTGATCCGAAGACCCGATGTCAATCCAAAGACCCGAAGAAGACGCACAAGACTTTGAACATTTGAGAGTGACCATTGCCCACACACGATAGCATCATCCGCAAAGAATAAGTGGGATATTTGGGGTCCTCCATTAGGAACTTGAAGCCCGGAAAATAACCCACCCTCCACCGCTTTGGCCAACATCCAATGAAGAGCTTCCATAACTATAAGAAAAAGAAATGGAGATAGGGGATCCCCTTGTCTCACACCTCTTTCACATTCGAATTCCCAAGTCGGAGACCCGTTCACAAGGATAGAAGTTCTCGAGGCCTTAAGACTACCTTTAACCCAAAGTCTCCATTTTTCATGAAAATTCATTTGTTCTAATATAGAGTCCAAAAAACTCCAATCGACGGTATCATAGGCCTTTTCAAAATCAATTTTGAACAAAAGAGCGGGGATCCCCCTCTTTTTACACCAAGACACCAACTCGTTGACAATAAGAGCTCCATCAATAATATTTCTCCCGGCTAAGAATGCCATTTGAGTCTCCGAAATAATACTATCAAGGGGTCTTTTTATCCTATTAGCAAGAACCTTGGAGACAACTTTAGGAATAACCCCCACAAGACTAATTGGCCTATAATCCGATAAACCTTTTGGATCGTTGGACTTGGATATAAGGTGGATAAAAGCCGCCCCACAACCTCTACCCAACTCCCCATCACGGAAAAAATCATCAAAAAGGTCCGCAAAATCATCCTCAAATTTCTCCCAAAACTTTTTAATAAAAGCAAAGGGGAACCCATCGGGCCCGGGAGCCTTATCACCCCCACAATCCCAAACGGCACTTTTGATTTCCGCCCTTGTGAACGGGGCCACTAACTCAACTTTAACCTCCTCCGATAACCTATTAATCCCGGTACACACAATCTCGGGTCTCCACCTACCCGGTTGTTTAAATTTTTCCTTGAAAAAATGAAACGTCTCCTTCTTTATTTTGTTCGGATCCGTAACCCACGAAGACCCCACCATCAACCCATTGATCCTACTAGCCTTCTTGTTATTCATTGTGTAATGTTTGCTTTCGGATCTCATGTTAAAAATATAAATATATGATCAAGCAATTATGAACTCATTACCATATTAACACATTATACAACTTGTCTGATTTTTGTTGACTTTTATTCATATAGAAATCTTTATTTATATATTGTTTATGAAAACGTTAGCAGTTGCCGGTTTGTTTCGATGGTTACGCTGTTGGTTTCTGAATGTGAATACCTGAGTTCTAAACTCGCTGCTGTCGATAAGGGTTTTTTTGCCCCTTTTTTTTTAAAACTGCTTCGTCATACAGTTTCTGCCACGTACTTGACACGTGGTAAAAAAAAAAACCCCTTCTCTTGCGCCGTCATCATCCTACCCTTTTCGCTTTTTACCATATCCGACTACAATCTTTTCTCTTCTTCGTCTCCTTCCTTTCGGTTTCGCCTGCTTATACAGGTTCTCTTTTCTGTTCTTCAGCTCTTTGAATTTTAGTACATACATTATCTTGATGATTGTCTTCATTTTTTTGTTTTCTTTCCTCAGACAGGACTGTGCGCATAGCTCTATTGCTTGAAAGGTTAGATCCGGACATTGATTTCATTATTGTTTATGTATGTAAACATTTTCCGGTGTATCACGACGTTCAATTTCGTGTTATATATCGTTTTCAGACACAGTCTCTATGATTTTTTTTCCTCTTCACAACTTTTTCCAAATTCTTCCTCTAACAGGTTTTGATCTGCTGAATTTTTATATATATATTTAGGTTTTATGGTTGGCTTATTCACTTTAATTACCGCCTCTCTTCCTTAGGTATTTCGTTTATGGTTTCAGTTACTAAATTTGTTTTGGTTTCTAATTAATTAACATTTGTATTTTTTACCAGCTTCTCATCCGGCTTACACTTCAATTATAGCTTTCCATCCTCAGGTATTTACAGATTCAATTACTAAACTTAATTTGATTTCTGATGACCTAACATTACCAGTTGTTAGGTTTTGCGATGAATGTTTAGGGTTTTATATATGTTGATCATAGGTTTAATAGTTTAGCAAAAAATTGTATCCATCCTTTCGTCTCCACTAAACATAGTTTTAGGTTTCTACTTTCAAATCTTTAGTAAATTTCTGCAGGCAGTGTCCAAAAGTGGGTTCTCAGGTATGTATAACTGTGTTAGAGGATGCTAATACTAAGGTCAGATAAAGAAAGAGGGCAGAATATAGGTCACTTAAGAGGAATGGTTCTATAACAACAGTTATGGTTACCTGTGTAGATAGCGATAAAATTAGATTTGTGAAAAAAAAAATGGATTACTAAATATGTATTAGTACAACAGGAGATATGCCTGATTATATTTTGTCAAAGGTATAAAGAAAAAGATAGTCAAATGAGAAGAATAAGTTTATGTAAAAGCCTAGAGTTAGAAATTCTAAATAAGTTTGACATATATATTAATTTCAGTCATATAGTACAGAGGAAAATACAAATTAGGCCTTAGAACTATACGATCACTTAAAGGATTGACTTTTGTATGAGGTAGTGTATAAATGCTGGTATTATATAGACTTAAGATTAAAACTTCTTCTACCGGTAGGAAGTTAAATTAACCAAAAGTTGGGGCATACTTTTGAGTAACTACAGTAAGGAAACACAAATCTACTATAAATTCATTGCCATTAAGGACCACCTAGAGTGTTTTGTATTTTGGATTGACTGATAGGGCGCATATTAGGTTCATATTGTCTTTTAGTATGCTATAATATTTATTGTCTACTGTTTCTGCAGATGACATTTTAATAAAATTTTCAAAAGGACTTTTCCTTTAATACTATTAGCGGGTTACATAGGTTCGGTTAGGTCTTCCCTGTAAGAAACTGATCACGGACAAACATCTAAAATTCTAATCTTATTTACAATAGATTTTCATCCATTTTAAGATTGAGGCCTCCCTTATTTTATTGTTATTTTTCCTCTACTAAGTCTTCTTGCAATTATAAGAACATTTAAAAGGCTTGATAAAAGATAAATTTTACATCTAAAAGTAGCACATCTGTTTAAAGGAAGCAGTAGAGGGAGGCCTTAACTGATAGACTTCGCTTACACCCAGGTCCAATTTACCTATTCGTACCCTTTTCCTTTAAGTATTCTCAGTCTTCTTCTATTCATACATGCTACATCTCTGCACAATATTTTACTGGTCCACTCTTACCCACAATTCTAATTACACTTGTCAAATTGTTTACTCATTTTATCTAGAAGAGGGTCATTTATTGTGCTGTATAGGAATAGGAACAACAAATATATATACTTTACCTATTTACTTTACAAAAAAAAAATAAAAAAATAGAGTCCTTATACTAGCACACATGCATTTGCTACTTAAAGATACTGAACATGCGTTTGTACCAAATCGATAGTATATAGATTGTCGTTGACCCCATAAAATCCTAGGGTGTCGTCTCAACCCATTTACATGCAAGTTAACTTTGAATCTACAAGGTACGGAATTCTGATTATCATGTGATTCCTAACTGAAAATTGGGAAGCATTTACTATTTTTACTTTCAAATGTTTGTTTTTTCAATCTGCAATGATCTTATTTTAGGTTTCCTGCATTTGCACAAGATCTTTTAATTGGTTTTTGTAAATAAAGTACTAACCCTTTACAATTAATATGTGTTTTATGTGAATCAAAAGTTTATTCGCCTAGCTGCAAATAACAAATCTTTAAGATGCATAGGAAATCTAATGTTAAGGGACCGTATTTTATTACTAAAATTTACTTAACATATTTTACCACGAACATACAGGCTAGAAAGATGTCATTTGGGATCAGTAGTTATTATTACAGTTATCAGATTTGTTATGGGATTAGTCTTCGAGATTAGGTGTCATCATTACCTCTTATGGTATGGTTTTTTTAGGTTTAATCTCATGTGCCTTTTAAGATGTCGTCTATTGTATATAATTTAGTTGTAAGGAAAACATAGTAGATCTTTATTGAGGTCTTTCATTACTTTTTTTTATACAGGAGGCACATATGTTAGGTTTGGATTTGTAGGAGAACCGTTCGTAAATTTAATTAAAATAAATACTTTTATTTAAGTACGATTACAACGAAAGAAATAAATCTAATCTATTACAATACAATGAAAATGAAATTCTACTCCTATCAACAATTACAAGGAAATGATTAAAGGTTACACGGAAATGATATACCATACAGGGAAATAAATAAGAATTACAACGAAATGAAATTGCAATACAAATGAAATGAAAGCAAAGTTTAACAGATGCTTGTAAATAAAATATTAATGTTTTGAATGAAATAAAACAAACAGTGAGTTGTAGAAAATGTTTTAAATGAAAAAGGTTTAAGGAAAACAATTTTGATATTAGTTTAATAAAAACGATGAAGATTCCAAGGAATCTTTGGCGAAGGATTCGGGTCAAAACCCGGGTCCCTTAAAACAAATTCCGGGTCTACCGAAGATCCGTTTTGTTTCCCAGGGTACAATCGCCTAAACCGTATTGTACGGCCGGGATAACTCTAAGCTTGAAAATACCTTGAAGCTTGAAGAGCAAGAACGATGAAGAAGATGAGAGAATTATTGAGGAGAGGCAGAGAGAAAGAATTCTGTGAATTCTGGTGTGTCTAGCCTCAACTAATGAGGCTGTATATATAGTGGTGGGAATGACTTGTTGAGCACACAAAAATAATTCGTAGTCAAACTTTGCATTAAACGTCTTTAATGCAAATTGATTTCTAATTAACGCGGAATTACCTTAATTAGCTCAAACGCGTTTACAGCTGTCAATCCGGAGGAATCTCCGCGTAACAGCTGTTTCCGGAAGAACTGATCTTCCGCTTGAACTTCAAGCTCCTTTTCCAACTGAGCTTCAAGTTCAAGCTCCTTTTTCCGCTTGAACTTCAAGCTGGAATTTTTTCCGGTTGAACCCAGTTCCGTTTGATCTATCTGCCCAGACCACACAGGTCCGCTTGGACTTCAACCGGAACGCCATCAAAGCGCCTCATACGCCCACGCCACGCGCGCGTGCGTGTGCGAGTGCGAGTGCGAGTTAGGGGTGCTTCGCACCCCTCAGGGTCCAAGGGATGTGTCCTACTAAAGGAAACAATAGTTGGTAAGGTTCCCACCTTATAAACCACTTTTGGTTTCAATCCCCAACCAATGTGGGATGAGTAAACATGCTATACTTAGCATTTTCTCTCTAATTTTCGCAGCTTTGACAGCTTCGAACCCTCAACTTTGAGCATCGATATCTCATTCATACGAGCTCGGATTTGGACGTGGTTTGATGCGTTGGAAAGCCCTCACAACGTACTACACAAACCCATTAAATACAGAGGCAACAACCTATGTTATCTGTATTTTATTTTAGTCCAAAGTTGGTGAAAAAACTCATTTTCACACTTAGTGAAAAAACTCATTTTCCACTAGTTTTTCTCCCAAAATTCCAACAGGATTAACTCACTTTTCTTCAGTTTACATCTTTGCTTTTTAATTTAGGGTGAGTCTTGGTGGTTTAATAAAATATAAGGGGAGCCGTTTGGAGTTTAATAGTTTCTGTATCTCATCTCTAGATTGGTAGATGTTAAAATGATGTCGTCTCAATACAGCTATACAGCAACATCTTCTTTGTTTGTGGGTTACCTTCAACTCGGTAGGTAACTTGGTTTTAATATTTTTACCTCTGTTGGGGCGAACACATTTACTATGGGGCGAACACATTTACTAATTCAGGGGCTAACCTTTTTAAACATATAAATGTGTTGTGCATAGTATATTATTTGAAAACTGGTCCTTTATTAATTATGACGCGGTTGTTTATTATATTTTTAAACAAACACCTTATAAACAGCCTCTTATGTTACGTTTTCATTTATATGGAAATCTTCTAGAACTTTGATATACATTATGTGGCCGCAAAGAATCTCACACAAAAGGGGTATTTCCTCAACAGAACATTTTGGTTTACATCATTATCATCAGGTCACAAATGCATTAGATGTTAACAATACAACGCCGATTTCTATCGCCACAACACCTATAGTTAATAATAGGGGTTTGCTTTCTGACGTATGTGCGTCACCATCTGATAATGTACACCAAATGTCAGATGCAGCTGCTGACTCAGATAATTTTGAAACCTCACAGAATAGATCATCTAAATACGTTTCTTTAGGTCAGTGTGATCAGGTGTGTGAGTTTTGTGGCGCATACTTTTGGTTAGAGGAGCGTGTGTAGTCACGTTCAAAGCGTGAAAGGCCAAGGTATTCTATGTGTTGCAGGGTCATAGGTTGTGCTTCCTTTGCCACCAAAACCTCCAGATGAACTGTTATCCCTTTTCAAAAATAATCATTTTCCTTTCTAATATACGTAAGTACAATTCTATGTTTGCTATGACTTCATTTGGGGCAAATATTGATGAAGAAATTAAAAAAAAAAGGTCCGTACGTATTCAAGATAAAGGGTCAGGTTTCACACTGGATAGGTTCCATATGCCCTCCTCCAAATAAAAAAACTCAATTTATGCAGTTATATGTTTATAATACTGATCACAAGGTTGCTAATAGATTGTCTATTTTTGATATCCAAGACACCTGTGGTGTTTACTCTAGAACCATAGGAGCCCTGACACAGATCCTAAATGAAACTAATGGATTCGTAAGGCTACTTAGGACTGCTAGAGATATGTGTTCATCCTTACAGGTCCCCGACTTTTGTATTCAGTTATATGCATGATTCTAAGTTGCAAAGGTGTTACGACCTTCCATCTAGGGGGACTCTTGGTGCTAATGTTTATAGTGACGATGAATTTACTTTTGAATTCGATATTATAATTCGTAATAAGGACAGTTTTGCAGAGAGAGTTAGTAAGCTTCACCCTACTTATATGGCGTTACAGTGCCCACTCTTATTTCCCTATGCGGACCATGGATGGTCCCCCAGCCTTAGACTTAGAATTCCTCCGTCGAGCCCTAGGTATCTTTCTCAGCCTATGGTCACCGTACAGGGCAGATCACAGTCAGTCGCCGCTGTTCGAACTCAACTGACTTTAAACATGTACTACAGTTACCAAATTCACGACCGAGCTAACGTTTATAGTTTAGTGTTAAACAGTGATCGTTTGTACCAGCAGTATTTGGTGGATGCGTATGTTTCCACAGAACAAAATAGATTGGAGTACATACATAAAAACCAAGCCGTTTTCCGAACAGACTTTCTGCATGGATTATACGACGCTATCTCACGCGGAGATACATCCGCAAAATCAGTGGGAAAAAGAGTTATCTGGCCATCATCATTAACTGGTGGGCCTCGGTATATGTACAAGCATTATCAGGATGCTTTGGCAATATGTCGCGTTTACGGTAACCCTTGGGTTTTTATCACATTTACGTGTAATGCAAGCTGGCCTGAGATTACAAATTACTTAAAGTCTGTTCCAGCTGTTCCTTTTTTTGGAAAAAATCGTCCTGATGTTATTGCGAGAGTCTTCGAGCTAAAGGTTGAGAATTTTTTAAGTTTCATCAAGTCGAAACGAATCTTTGGTACTGTTACAGTAGGTATGTATTTTTATCAGCGTATTTTATGTTCTTAACTTTTATTTGCTAATATTCAATACTTCTTATGTAACATTTTTTTTATCTGTACAGATTTCTACACAATTGAATTTCAAAAAATGGGTCTTCCTCACTGTCATATGCTTATTTGGGTTTCGAAAAAAGATCAGACACTTGAGGCAAAGGACATTGATCCTTTCATATTAGCGGAGATACCTGACTACTCTAAAGAACCTGATCTTTACAGAATTATAACTGAATCAATGATGCATGGACCTTGTGGATCCGTGGCACCGAATGCACAGTGTATGAAAAATGGTTCCCGTTGTAAATATTTTCCAAAAGACTATGAACCGTCAACACAATATCACATGGAATAGAATTTCAACCGCGATTGGAAGGTGTGTGCGCATAGATATAGCATAATGAATATATACCAAATATATATATATATATATATATATATATATATATATATATATATTCTAACATTTCTATAATTCACCGACTAATTATTATTAACAAAATAATAATAATAATATGAAATGATTAGTTATTATTTATATCAATATATAAATAACAATGTGAAATCATTTTGGTTTTCACAGAACAACGTTTACTAATTAATCGTGTTCAGTTTTCGTTGCCCTGTTCTAAGTTGATTACTGCAGAAACCATCCATGATTCTAAAGCCTTACCTGTAGCAATACTACAAACAAAAGGAAAAAATTTCCGGCTCCATCTAAGGGTTCAGTTATATACAAAAATTGGGATGACAGGTTTCAACATAAATAAAGCCGAACACATAGGTGACACATCAGGTAGGGGCGCAGCTTTTAAGGGGCGGGAGGGGCGTCCGACCCCCCGAATTTTTTTTGTGCGATGTATGGGGTATATAATTTTCATGTAGAAAATTTCGATATACTCCGGTTTCGACGCCCTATTTACCCAAAAATTGACGTTAGGAAAAAAAAATTAGACCCCGACCCCCCACTTGATATTTTCAAGCTTCGCCACTGACATCAGGGTCAGCAGCAACACAACCACCCTCTGGAAGAGGTCCCAGAGGCACTGACGCCTCTCTACCACTACAAACCCCAACACCAACAAGGTAGTCACACCGTCAAGCAACAACTACCGGTGTCAAAAGATCTCTTCCTGCAGAAATCGGTTCGAATCTTACCTATCCATAGCAACCGTATTAAAATGTCACAACAACTTGATACTGAAACCACTGTTTCTAACATGTTTAGACGACACTACTAACATCGGTCGTTGAATTTTTGTAAACACTGCAACCGGATGTTCCAAACGTTATATGTACATACACATGCACCAAATTTTGCTATGTGATATATAGGTGTCGAATTCTCTATATCTCCATACTCTTTGAATACACAACCGCTGCAACGCGCGGTTGATTCCTCGTTTAAAGTAAATGCTGACAAACTACATAGACTACATAGCTTTTAGTAAGGGTGATTCTAATAGTTGATACCATGATCCCAAGCCATTTTTGGTGTCATCTCATCTTTTCCCACTCTTATGATTCCATGTCATTTTTACTTGTAATACCTATCCCACAATCCCATGATCCTAAACACTTTTTTTTTTATTCAAGAAAATTAAATAATAACTAAAATAAAATAAAAACTAGATTTAAATAAAACAAAATATTAAATTAAAAATAACAACTTTCATTAAAAAAGAAAAAAATACAAATTCCTAAAAAATAAAAAATTACCAACTCCTAAAAAATAAAAAATTACCAATTCCTAAAATTACTTATTTATATTTTTCGAAGAGTTTCGCCTTAATTTTATCAACCAAGGCACGAGACGCGTCATCCAAATCTTTTACCGGTTTAACAACCGTCTCGATCTCACGACATATTTGTTCGCGTTTCAAAATGTCGAGTTGTTTCTTTCTATCCTCTCGGGCGTCTCGTCTTCAAGGTTGAAGCCATCGTGTGAGAAACCGTATTCTTGACCCCAACCGGTTTCTTGATTGCCAAAAGACGGTACGTAACCGGGTTCATCGAACAAGTTTCGTTGAGAGGTCGGAGTCGGTGGTTCGTTCTCGGGTTGGGTTGGGAAAAAGTTGTGAGACATGGTGATTGTGAAGGTTGAGAAAACAAAAGTAATTTGAGTTGGTGTGGTGAAATGTGTGGAAAAAGTGTGTAAAAGGGGGTTTAAATAGGTAAAAAAGGTAAAAAAAAATTAAAAAAAAAACGTCAAAAGGACCGTTGGGGGGGGGGGGGGGCACTCCAACAGTCACCTCTCCCACGCATTCCCCCCTCGGTAGCCCAGTCCAACGGGACGATCCAGAGCCCCGAGTCCCAAGAAATTTTCCTGGTGTTCCAGAGGCTCCCGTAAATCCCAAGCTCGGGAGTGGTCCTAAACTTGAACCATTACAAACACCCTAATCAAAAGTTAACGAAACACAATTTACACTAAATCACATAAATAGGACATTCCCTAACTATATTAAATAAGATGGGATGACACCATCAGATAATTATATATATTACATTTGGGATTGTAAAGGAATAGTGACTTTAGTATTTTTGTAACTTTGGCCACAAAAAAGTTTTTGTATTTTAACTTTAGTATTTTTAATTTTGGTTACTTATCGTATTTTTATTTTGGTCACATAAACTTTAGTGTTTTTACCTTTAGTCATAAAGTTTAGGGTTTTTAACTTTGGTCATTTTTTTTAGGGTTATTGGCTTCAAATAATCCTAACTATCACTTTTTTGCCAATAACACCCCCAACTAACGAATTTTCCTCTGTCACTCCCATCAACATATTTTCTTCCACCACTCCCTCCGTTAATTTTCTTTAACCCCGTTAGTCATCTGCCTACGTGGCCATAAGCCACGTAGACAACCACATAATCATTTTATGCCATGTAGGACAACCACATAGGCAGATGACTAACAGAGTTAAAAAAAATTAACGGAGGGAGTGGTGAAGGAAAATATGTTGATAGTTGAGAGTTCCAGAGGGAAATTTGTTAGTTGGGAGTGTTATTGGCCAAAAGGTGATAGTTAGGATTATTTGAAGGCAATAACCTTTTTTTTTTATAGTTTTACACTTTATCACGAAAGTTTTACACTTTTACATTTTATGCCCCTTAACTTTTCTACTTTCGTTTTTAGTATACGTTACACTTTTAGACTTTTACGTTTTATACCCTTAATTTTTCTATTTTCGTTATTAGTTTATTCTCAACTTTGGGCATGATTTTTTATAGTTTTATACTTTCACCACGAAACTATTAGACTTTTATGTTTTATACCCCTTAACTTTTCTACTTTTGTTTTTTAGTATGATTTATATACTTTTACAGCTTATTATATATATTACATTTGGGATTGTAAAGGAATAGTGACTTTAGTATTTTTGTAACTTTGGCCACAAAAAAGTTTTTGTATTTTAACTTTAGTATTTTTAACTTTGGTTACTTATCGTATTTTTATTTTGGTCACATAAACTTTAATGTTTTTACCTTTAGTCATAAAGTTTAGGGTTTTTAACTTTGGTCATTTTTTTAGGGTTATTGGCTTCAAATAATCCTAACTATCACTTTTTTGTCAATAACACTCCCAACTAACGAATTTTCCTCTGGCACTCCCAAGTATCAACATATTTTCTTCCACCACTCCCTCCGTTAATTTTCTTTAACCCCGTTAGTCATCTGCCTACGTGGTCATAAGCCACGTAGACAACCACATAATCATTTTATGCCATGTAGGACAACCACATAGGCAGATGACTAACATAGTTAAAAGAAAATTAACGGTGAAAGTGGTGAAGGAAAATATGTTGATAGTTGAGAGTTCCAGAGGGAAATTTGTTAGTTGGGAGTGTTATTGGCCAAAAGGTGATAGTTATGATTATTTGAAGGCAATAACCCTTTTTTTTTATAGTTTTACACTTTATCACGAAAGTTTTACACTTTTACATTTTATGCCCCTTAACTTTTCTACTTTCGTTTTTAGTATACGTTACACTTTTAGACTTTTACGTTTTATACCCTTAATTTTTCTATTTTCGTTATTAGTTTATTCTCAACTTTGGGCATGATTTTTTATAGTTTTATACTTTCACCACGAAACTATTAGACTTTTACTTTTATACCCCTTAACTTTTCTACTTTTGTTTTTTAGTATGATTTATATACTTTTACAGCTTGACCATCAAAATTTTAGACTTTCACATTTTAAATCCCTTAAGTTTTCTAATTTAATTTTTTAGAATACTTTTAGAGTTTCCGATCTTGGCCAAGACTTTTCTTATAGTTTTATACGTTGACCACATTCAAACGTTTCTTATTTAAACTGACGATAGATGGGTGGCCCGCCACAAAGCGCGAACGGGTCACCATCTTGTTTACACTAATCAGTATTCACATCAACGAAACATCTCCAAATTCCAGTAACTAACACGTGTCATGTTTATTAAATAATATATTGGCTACGTGGTCTGACACGTGTTCGCGTGTCATATGTAGGTCAATGTTTTTGCGACACGTGGTCATGTGTTAGGTCACGTATGACGATACGTGGCTACGTGTTATGTCAATGTTTTTACGACACGTGGTTAACATTTAATTCACTTTTAGAGTTTTCGACTTTGACCATGGCGTTTCGGAAAATAGGTGGCCCGCCGCGAAGGGTCGTTAAAAGGTGACCCGCCGCAACACGCGGTGGTCAACTTTCAGACCACTTTGAGAGTTTTTAACTTTGCTCACAGCGTTTTAAAAAATGGGTGTTTGGCCGCGTGTCATGTACATGTGGTATTTTTTCAGACTTAAGCGTAAGTGGTCAACTTTTAAATCACTTTTAGAGTTTTAATATATATTACATTTGGGATTGTAAAGGAATAGTGACTTTAGTATTTTTGTAACTTTGGCCACAAAAAAGTTTTTGTATTTTAACTTTAGTATTTTTAATTTTGGTTACTTATCGTATTTTTATTTTGGTCACATAAACTTTAGTGTTTTTACCTTTAGTCATAAAGTTTAGGGTTTTTAACTTTGGTCATTTTTTTTAGGGTTATTGGCTTCAAATAATCCTAACTATCACTTTTTTGCCAATAACACCCCCAACTAACGAATTTTCCTCTGTCACTCCCATCAACATATTTTCTTCCACCACTCCCTCCGTTAATTTTCTTTAACCCCGTTAGTCATCTGCCTACGTGGCCATAAGCCACGTAGACAACCACATAATCATTTTATGCCATGTAGGACAACCACATAGGCAGATGACTAACAGAGTTAAAAAAAATTAACGGAGGGAGTGGTGAAGGAAAATATGTTGATAGTTGAGAGTTCCAGAGGGAAATTTGTTAGTTGGGAGTGTTATTGGCCAAAAGGTGATAGTTAGGATTATTTGAAGGCAATAACCTTTTTTTTTTATAGTTTTACACTTTATCACGAAAGTTTTACACTTTTACATTTTATGCCCCTTAACTTTTCTACTTTCGTTTTTAGTATACGTTACACTTTTAGACTTTTACGTTTTATACCCTTAATTTTTCTATTTTCGTTATTAGTTTATTCTCAACTTTGGGCATGATTTTTTATAGTTTTATACTTTCACCACGAAACTATTAGACTTTTATGTTTTATACCCCTTAACTTTTCTACTTTTGTTTTTTAGTATGATTTATATACTTTTACAGCTTATTATATATATTACATTTGGGATTGTAAAGGAATAGTGACTTTAGTATTTTTGTAACTTTGGCCACAAAAAAGTTTTTGTATTTTAACTTTAGTATTTTTAACTTTGGTTACTTATCGTATTTTTATTTTGGTCACATAAACTTTAATGTTTTTACCTTTAGTCATAAAGTTTAGGGTTTTTAACTTTGGTCATTTTTTTAGGGTTATTGGCTTCAAATAATCCTAACTATCACTTTTTTGTCAATAACACTCCCAACTAACGAATTTTCCTCTGGCACTCCCAAGTATCAACATATTTTCTTCCACCACTCCCTCCGTTAATTTTCTTTAACCCCGTTAGTCATCTGCCTACGTGGTCATAAGCCACGTAGACAACCACATAATCATTTTATGCCATGTAGGACAACCACATAGGCAGATGACTAACATAGTTAAAAGAAAATTAACGGTGAAAGTGGTGAAGGAAAATATGTTGATAGTTGAGAGTTCCAGAGGGAAATTTGTTAGTTGGGAGTGTTATTGGCCAAAAGGTGATAGTTATGATTATTTGAAGGCAATAACCCTTTTTTTTTATAGTTTTACACTTTATCACGAAAGTTTTACACTTTTACATTTTATGCCCCTTAACTTTTCTACTTTCGTTTTTAGTATACGTTACACTTTTAGACTTTTACGTTTTATACCCTTAATTTTTCTATTTTCGTTATTAGTTTATTCTCAACTTTGGGCATGATTTTTTATAGTTTTATACTTTCACCACGAAACTATTAGACTTTTACTTTTATACCCCTTAACTTTTCTACTTTTGTTTTTTAGTATGATTTATATACTTTTACAGCTTGACCATCAAAATTTTAGACTTTCACATTTTAAATCCCTTAAGTTTTCTAATTTAATTTTTTAGAATACTTTTAGAGTTTCCGATCTTGGCCAAGACTTTTCTTATAGTTTTATACGTTGACCACATTCAAACGTTTCTTATTTAAACTGACGATAGATGGGTGGCCCGCCACAAAGCGCGAACGGGTCACCATCTTGTTTACACTAATCAGTATTCACATCAACGAAACATCTCCAAATTCCAGTAACTAAGATGGGATGGCACTATCATACAATCAAGAAGAATATGCATTCAATAAACATTATAATCACTAATCAAAAGATCAATCAACATAAATGAAAGACTACAAGCTAATGATCACATATTCAAACCGGTTATGATTACAATAAAACAATTAGCTAAACATGAAGTGAAGGAATTAGATACTCTCCCATCATTTGGTGGAGTGGATACTCCTTTACCTTCCAATATGAAGGTCAATGGTTCAAATCTCACATGACACAAAAATGTAAAAATATTATAGAGGTGTGTCAGAGATTTTACCACCGTGGGCCTTTGGCGGTGGGTTTCCTCTCGGATAGACGTGCAACATAGAGGGTCCCGGTTACTCGCACGGATTATGGTCACAACATGTCGTGGGTAACATCGTTTGTCATAATAAGACCCCCGGGTAACCGGATGTTTACGGTAAAAAAGAAGAAGACATTCTCTCATAGTAGAATTCTTTATCTTCAAAAGATCAGCTACTAATATAGCTGAATCAAAGGAAAAGAAGTGAAAAATCGGAAAGAAGTCAATGTGAGAAAGCAAAAAAAATTCATTGGAACCACTTTTGGTTACCTATCTTAAGTTATCCAAATAAACGGCTCCTATTCTTGTATTTCTGGCTTTTCAGCCTTGATTTGCATGCCTAGCGAAGCGAAAGCAGAAACCACGACACACACGGTGATGCAAAAAAATTAGACAAGCCCAAAGATTTAACGTGGTTAGGTTGATGTGACTCACGTTTACTAGCAGCAATTAGGGTTTTCTCATTAGGCTCTAACCAAGATTACAATTACATATGAGGGGGGTATATATATAAGATAACAGTTAACTTAGACGTAAAAAAAATAAAATAGTATGGACCAAAAAACAGACCCAAATCTTCTAAGCCTTTACTAAACCCAACACACCTTCTCAAGCGGCTAAAACTCAACTTTCTTCTCAAAACAAAAACAAAAAGAGAATTTTCAACTTTTGTTACATGCCTTTAATCATTTTGTTTTAAGTGATTCTAATTTTCAAATTTTGCCATTCTAGTTATGTATGAGAAAGATAGAGAAGATTTTGTGACTCTTAGGTGGTGTTTGGTTCACGGAATGTAATGTAATTGGATTTGTAAAGTTTTCCTTTTAAAGTTGTGTTTAAGTTGGGTAAGGAAGGGGTTTGAAATACAATGAATTCCTTTAATCAATGGAATCTATAAATCCTTCACTTTAACGAAGGAAAGTTACATGACCTCAAATTCCATTGATTAAAGGAATTCATTGTATTCCAAACTCCTTCCTTACCCAACTTAAGCACAAATTTAAAAGGAAAACTTTACAATTCCAATTACATTACATTCCGTGAACCAAACGCCACCTTAAGGTTTTCTATGAATCAACTCTAGTTTTTTTAGGATCTCTATATTCTACTTCAAGTTTGTTTTTCACTAACATATTTCAAATTCACTTGAAGCTGGTAAAGGAGCTAGAAAGTCGAGATGATTATATAAAGTTAAAAAGATATTGATGCGAGTTTAATCTTTTATGAGGTATATATTTGGTGTTTGTTTTAATTTGCTAGGTTTACTTATGAGATGTTTTTATGGTAAAGAATTGATGACTTTTGTTCATGTCATGTAAAACCTAATTAACCTAGATAGCTAGGACATGTAGAGTATCATATTCATGGAAAATATGCGGTTAGTGTTATACGTTTCATTTGATTATTTATACTAAACCTAGTTACATAGCTAGAATTGATTTTGGATTTATTTGTAATTGTAAACAACCTAAACTCAGTTTAATTAAGCAATTTGTATGCAAATAATTAAAAGATTATCACAACCGGGTTTGAAGTTGTAAAGCACAACGTATAATCAAGTTTAAATACTTAGTTGAAAAGCTGCATAGATATAAATTAATTACATCACATGTCAATTTAAAGATATAATCAATTGAGAGGATGTTTGTTTTCGCAGACAAAAACTGTCTGCAGTCTGAGTTTATCTGATTTTATGTCTGCAGATGAAGATGTGATCTGAAGGTCTGCAATCTGAAAATATAAGACTGATTGTTTTATAAACTTGATACTGTTTGCAAAAACTGAATATATATAATTATCAAACTTATCTTACTGAATAAAAGTTATTTAACATTCAAGTTACAATAGAAATACAAAGTACATTGATTTGCATTAATTGTTGTTGTTGTTGGGTGCGGCGGCGATGGTGGTGGTGGTTGAGCCCATTCTAGAAAAAAACCAACAAACAAAGTCCTGACCCTCACAAGAAGCTCATCGGGCAAAGAAGCTCTCTACGGGAGCCCCAACCAACATCAATTGTTGAGCCAATTCCAGAAAAAACCCTTCCTTCTCTCACCCTTAAACCCCCTTCATCATGACAACACCATGACACCCACTCGCACTTGTAGCCAAACCATTATTATGTTCAACCTTAGAATGAACCCACAAAATTATGTGCAGAAATACCTTTACATTAAATTTTATGTGATTAGAAATAAATTCATTAAAATAAACAATAAAAGAAAATGGAGATCAATAAACCAACGAACTCTAGGGCCAGAAATTAATTAAAGAAAACGTTTGGGTAGATTTCTTTTACAACTACTTTTTTTCATAAAAGCTAACAAGAACCTAAAACCTTGAACCTAAAACCTTGAGTAACAATGATACAAATTACACATCCAAAAACAGAGAGTGATGGACACATAAAAAAGAAAACTATCAATCAAACATGCGTCTCAACCGACATCATAAGAAAATAACAATAGAACCTCCATCTCAACCGACATCAAACTTGCGTCATTGGACCCAATCAATACTCATTTTCTTCAAACGTCCTCCGACTCGTATGTGCTCTATGATCGTCTCCACCGACACATTTCTTTGGTTAAAAATCATTTCATTCCGGACGCAACCAAAAGCCTGAGAGAGATATGTATATATCCAGTTGGCAATTATTATTATTATTTTTTTTTTTGAGTGGCAGGAGAAAAGATTTCATTGCAAAGAGAGAAAAAGACCGTCGGCAATTAATGAAATAGTGATCACAAAATTTTGGTATCCCGATCTTGATGTGGATCTTCATACGCACCCAATGGATTCATTCGAGGTTCCTGTTCGTCATCTTCCAATCGCAGAGTTGCAGTCACCGACAGATGGATTTTTAGGCACGTGGTATATATACATTCATTCATTCAGCTTTCGATTCAGCCAATTCATTGGGCGCACAGATTTATACATATAATAATATGCAACAAGAAAGAGGGAGAAGAAGTGAGAAACACTTCAACACTTCACTGAATTGCTGCCACAGTTGAAGCTCTCGATTTTGGTGAAGAAAATGTGTGCGCCCACACAATTAGTTACATATTGGTGAATTAAAATCACAGGAGAGAGGGAGCGGATCACTGGATCAGATCTGGTGAAAATGCCTGCAAAGTTGAAGGGATTTGCTTCGTTGAAATCGCCAGTTTTTGTTAGAACCGCCGGGTTTGCCTTCGTAGCCCTAGCTTTTTTCTTTCTAGGTAAACACTGGTCCGACGATACGTATCAGCAATTGATATTTTCCCGTTTGAATTCAGATCCAATTGCCAAAACCTCTTCCGTTTCGATTTCGCCAAACTTCAACAAATCCTTCGATGTCAAATCCTTAATCAACGAAACAGAAGAAGTAGGCACAGTAGCCGATCACACGTTACCTGCGATTCCTTCTCCGCCGCCTCCATCTCCTCCTCCGCCTCCGCCTCCATCTCCGCCACCGCCTCCACCAGGGGTGCAGAAGCTAGGGGTAGTGGATGAAAACGGCGTGATGAGGGATGAGTTTGTGATTGGGGAGTATGATCCCGATGTGGTGGAGGATCGGAGAAATGTAACGAAATTGGTGGACGGTGATGAACAGGTTACATTTAGGGTTCCGAAATTCGAGACTTGTCCGGCGAGTATGAGAGAGTATATACCTTGTTTGGACAACCAGGAGGCGATTAAGGGGTTGAAATCCACCGAGAAAGGGGAAAGGTTCGAGCGGCACTGTCCCGCCAAAAACAAGGGTTTGAACTGTTTGGTACCAGCTCCCAAGGGTTACAAAGCCCCAATTCCTTGGCCGACAAGTCGCAATGAGGTGATCTCTTTCTCCGGTTTTATGATTTACATATCTTATTATGTAATTGGCAGATTAAAGAATCTAGCTTGATGTTGTTTTATGATACTGGTTTGTTTTGGCTTTAAGTACAGGTGTGGTATAGTAATGTTCCACATGCACAGCTTGCTGAATATAAGGGTGGTCAAAACTGGATTACTGTAGACAAGGATAAATTTAAGTTTCCAGGAGGTGGTACACAGTTTATTCATGGGGCAGATCAGTATTTGGACCAGATTTCAAAGGTATATATATATATTCTTGAAGAAATATCTCTAATGTTGCTTATTCCTGTGATAGAGACTTGTCTTTCTTTTCAATGAAGTTAACAGTCTGGTTGAATTGTTTTGGAAGATGATTCCTGAGATTGCGTTTGGAAATCATACACGGGTTGCATTGGATGTTGGATGTGGTGTGGCAAGTTTTGGTGCTTATTTGTTTTCAAGAAACGTACTCACTATGTCTGTAGCTCCAAAAGATGTACATGAGAACCAGATTCAGTTTGCGTTAGAACGTGGCGTGCCTGCAATGGTGGCAGCATTTGCAACAAGGCGACTTTTATTCCCGAGCCAGGCTTTTGAGCTGATTCATTGCTCAAGATGTAGAGTCAATTGGACTCGTGATGGTAAGTCACTTGTTATGTTACTGTTTTTAATGTGTATTTGGGCACACATTTAAGTTTCTTTCAATCTGTTTACATGTATCATGATGAAGATGGGATTTTGCTACTTGAGGTCAACAGATTGCTAAGAGCAGGAGGGTATTTTGCTTGGGCTGCACAGCCAGTTTATAAGCATGAACCACTTCTAGAAGAACAATGGGAAGGTATCCGGTTTTTTGTTTAATATCTTAGGTAGCATAGACGTTGGCTAAATATGGAAGTATATCTCTTAACCTATGTTTCATTTTCTCTTTCAGAGATGACAAACCTAACAACTCGTCTTTGCTGGAATCTTGTGAAGATAGAGGGATATATTGCAATATGGCAGAAACCCTTTAACAACAGTTGCTATTTAAATCGTGACTCGGGGACCTTACCACCATTGTGTGACGAGAAAGATGACCCAAATGACGTTTGGTATTTTTGCTATCCATCATTCTCAATCAATAAATGCAGGGAAGGGTTAAAGTAAAAAGGCTTCTTATCTTTAGAAGGAATTTTGGTGCATAAAAAATGGGTGTGCATCATTCAAGAACTTAGTTATATATATATATTTTATTTCTTGAAACAAAAGGTCACAAGGATTTGAAATTTGTGGGGATGAAAAGATAGAGAACAGCGTTCTCAAATTATTTTTTAGTTTTTGCACAGTATGTATGTTTGTAGGGAGGGAAAAAAAAAAGAAATTGTGCATTATAGTGAATAAATCAAAATTTTAATTTTCTTTTGTAAAGTCAATACCAGAATATTACAAAATGGTGGAGATGTAAAAAAAGAAAAGAAAATGAACTTTTTGCCTCTCTTTACACACAGGTATGTTGATTTGAAGCCATGTATATCTCGACTTCCTGAGGATGGGTCTGGAGCTAACATCACTAAATGGCCCGAGCGACTGAATAATCCACCTCAAAGATTGCAAAGCATACAACTTGATGCATATGTAACAAAAAACGATATGTTTATAGCAGAATCTAAATTCTGGAATAAAATAGTAGAAGGCTATATACGAGGTTTAGGTTGGGGCCGTTTCAAGATTAGAAATGTGATGGACATGAGAGCCGGATATGGAGGGTATATTTGTCTTTCCCTGTGTGTTTTAGGAACTTTTGCATAACATACTCTTCACTAATACCAATATTTTATTTTCTTCATTTGGCAGTTTTGCTGCAGCCTTAATTGGCAATCAACTAGATTGGTGGGTTATGAATGTGGTTCCTGTTAGCGGTCCAAACACCTTGCCTGTGATCTATGATCGTGGACTCGTAGGAGTTATGCATGATTGGTATATGATGATGCTTTGTTTATTAAATTCATTATTATAAAACAATAATCATTACCTATTGATCACTCAAGATTATGACAGGTGTGAGCCATTTGATACGTACCCAAGAACCTATGATCTCCTGCATGCAGGTGGTCTCTTTTCTATTGAGAAAAAAAGGTGATGTGATTTAAACTGAGATTAAATTTTAACAGAGTCATATGGTAGGTAATTCTGAATATTAATATGAATTGATTACATTCTGTTTCACTCAGATGCGATTTAAGAAGCATAATGGTTGAGATGGACAGAATCTTAAGACCTGGGGGGCATGTATACATTCGTGATTCAGTTTCAGTGATGGATGAGCTTAAAGAAATAGGGGAGGCAATTGGATGGCGTGTAGCAATACGTGATACGGCTGAGGGCCCACACGCACGTTATAAAATTTTGACATGTGACAAAAGCCTCCCATAGTCGTAAATTGATATTTGGATTTTTATTTGTATTCTTTAAGAACAAACTCTTGCAATAATTATTAATCTGTTATATATATAAGAGATGATTAGTAAAATACTATTCATCTTTTTTTTCTTTCCTGTTTGTGTTTTAGTGATATAAAGGCCCTTTAATGTCTTTATCTCTATGTGTTTTATTTAATATGTGTTCAATTTCTTTGTGTTGCATGTAATTTCTTTTAGTTAGATAGCTAAATAGTGTTACACCTGGGTTCGATTCCCACAAATCTTCTACCTCATATTTGTTCACCCTCTCTTTCCTAAAATTTTTTAATTCATTATCTTTTCTTTCTCTGTTTTATGCTCTTTTCTTCTTTCTTTCTCTTGCTTTTATTTGTGGATTTTAAGACCGGACATGTTTTAGTGTTTTACATTGGTGTGATTGTCATTATAGCATTTTTTCTATTTGGTATCTAGTATGTATTTTGGTATTTTGTATATTAACTGTATGCTGAAGTAATTTACTATTTTTAATATGCAATGGTTTTACTATCTACGTTACGATTTAGTTTTTATATAACATCTTACTCTGTAGGGTTCCATTAATTAACTGTTTTGTTTTAGTCCGACATGCCACCACAACGCACAGGAAGTAGACCACTAGTATGTTTATGAACTCAACAAACTATAAACGATCGATCTCAATAGCTCGTAGAATAAACTTGGAATTTGCAACCATGTGAAAGCGGGCTTGTAGTTGTATACATCGAAATAAACATGTCGAGTCATATAATAAGTTTTCTTTTACGAAGACATTACGGTATTTGGTGGTGTATTTAAAAAAATCAATAACTGGAAACCGGAATTTCCAATCAGTAAGAAGTGTAGTTGAAAATGTAACAACAAGCGTTTGTAGTCCAACGGTTAGGATAATTGCCTTTAGGGGTGAGCAGAAGTCGGGTATACCCGGCGTACCCGGTATAACCGACCCGTCAAACCCGGAAACCGGACCCGGTTTTTTTAAATAATACGGTTCGCGGTTCCATTCTTTCGCTGTAATCGGTTTCGGGTCGGTCTCGGGTCTGACCCGTCAAAGAACCGTAAACCCGGTTACCCGTTTGTAAACACAATAAATATATAATTTTTAGGGCCCTCGCCCCTCTTAAATGTTTTCATATTTACAAAAAATCCGGCGGTTTAATTATATCCAGTATACACCAAGATTCACGCATATCACGCATTCACGTTTCACGCAACAATCTCTTCATCTTCCATTCTTCTAGCGAGTTCTTGGTTCTTCAATTTTCAAACTTTCATTCTCAAAATCGATTTCCAGAAGTTCGAATCATCCATGTATTGTTGAAGATTTTGTTGCATCATCACCATTAGTCATCACGCATTCACGTATCATCGATTTCCAGTGACTCGAATCATCAAGTAAGTATTTCTTTTCTTCAATACGATTGTCAATACGAATATACGATTCCAGTTACTCGTGAGCATGAATCATTAATGATTTAGTATTTTAGCTTAACAGATTTGCTTGCCAATTGCCATTCAAATTCTGTAAGCAAGAATTTCAGAAATAGATTTGACAATTGCCATTCGATTAATTAGTTTATAACCTGAGCATACCATTCGAATAGTATTAAGTTATTAACAGATTGCCATTCGATTAATACAGGTTATACAGACAGTACAGTCGATTTGGCAGTGGACAGTGCTGGTAGCCATGGAGTCATGGTGGGCTGGTAGCCAAAATGAGTAAAAACGGTTCCATATAAGAACCGTTAGAACCGTTTATAAACCCGCTAAAAACCCGACCCGTTAGTCTTAATCGGTTACGGTTCCCGGTTCTTACTTTTATCTCAATCGGTTCTCGGTCCCGGGTCGGTTCTACCCGGGTTTCGCGGGTCTGACCCGTTTGCACACCCCTAATTGCCTTCCAAGCAATAGACCCGGGTTCGACTCCCGGCAAACGCATTTTTTTCTAAATTTTATGTAGCACCTTTTTTTGTGGTGATAAAATCGTCAACAAAACAACTTGCGTTTGTAGTCCAACGGTTAGGATAATTGCCTTCCAAGCAATAGACCCGGGTTCGACTCCCGGCAAACGCACATTTCTTTTCTAAATTTTATGTGGCATCTTCTTTTCTGGTGACAAAATCCTCTACATAACACATAAAAACTCTTGTGACAAGTGAAAGTTGTCCCATTATTATTGAGTCTATAAACCTAAAAGGTTGTCGTGTTACTTTATTTTCTCTTTTCTGTTTAGTTTCTGTAATATGTAAATAACATGATTTAATGACCCATCATTTAATAACATGATTTAATGTTTTCCTTTTAAAGGTTGTCTTCTTTCAACATTTCGTCATACAAATCAATTAATTATTCATCAATTACCCATCATAACCACAGCTATGAACTATCCTTTCATGTGGTTCACAAAAGTTTGGATTTGTAATCCTTAATTGGTCAAAGCATATTTTAGCTCAATAATAACCCAATATACGTACATATCCCGGTTAGCTCAATTTAACTATAGAAAAACTGTACTTGCTTCTTTTTTTGTTTGGTACCTACGTATTCCAAAACAACATTTTTAAATAAAAATCATAGAAATATGTAAATGATAACGTACTTAAAAGTGATAATTTGTTTTACTGCTTAAAAGAAAAATGTTAATTAAAACGCATCCAAGCTTGAATATGAGCAATGTGAGTGGACCGATATATATGAAACACGAGCGTGATTTATTTCTTAAATCACTTGGGCCTCTGCAAAGTCATGTCTGAACTAGAAAGTTTCACAGATCCAGCTTCTCGACATATATCGTACCATACCACTAATGGGTTTTGTTTAATCATAAACATCGACTTGTCCTTGGCATATAGATGCCAAGGTCAGCATTTTGTCCATTATCACTTATTTGTAACTATTAAAGGTTATTACCTATTACTATAATAGACATCTTTATAGGTCCTCAACAGTTGCCTCTGTTGCTTTCCTAACGGGACTCGATTTCTAAAATAAACACAGTTATTTATAGCATATACCTGCATTTGAAAGATACTAATAGTAGACCAATTCGAGTAAACTAAATGCAACTTTGTGTACAGGGTACACCTTTCCATTTCCCAACCACAACAAAGTTGTAAAACGTTAAAAACGAGTCAATATCATCATATACATAACGCCTCTTAGACTTGGACGTATCATATATACACAAAACATGTTAGGATTCATGATCAATCAAGAATGCACTGCACACCTAGCAAGATCGGTCGTTCTACGTACCTTCCTATGGGTAAATGTATATGAATGAGGAGTTCTATTGCCTTCAGAAAAAGATTCAAAAAAAATGTTTATAAACATTAAAAATCCTTGAATTTTATTATCAACCATCTGAGTTTAATAGGTACCTTCACTTTTGCATGTGTGTAGATTGTGTGATGTAGATCAGCATGAGTACAGTACAACTTGTGGACCGCGGGCGCATGACAAAAAGAAAGTAATTAAGAAAGGCTTAAATGAGGTATTAAACCAATTCAAAGCCTCAGTTTCACTCTGCATTCCAACAGCTGATGATGGTTTCACTTGCTTCCCTAATTCGTTGACTTTTGATCATTTCCTGAAAGGAAATGCTACAGTTTGCATATTTCTTTTTCATAAACAAAGAGCAGTAGCTATCAGTAAATTAATTAAGTCTAATAGACCAGGGCAATATACAAAGTTTTTATCCAGGTAAATCTAACATGCAGGCATTCTTGGGATTGTAAAAAAGCAGTGGTAGCTGACATGGTTGCAAAAAAATAAAATAAAAAAGGATAGTTGACGATGTTCGTGACTTCGTGAGTTTTCTACCTCTTGTTGCTCAAGTCTATCCAAGGTATATCCATACACACACACACACACACACACACCTTTTATGGCAGCATGAAATAATCAAGAGAAAGTCTGGAGCCTTTCCTTACAAGAATTCCATTTAGCTTTTATCCGAGTAGTCTTTACTCAGAAAGCCTCAAATGCTTCAAAAACTGCTTCCACCTACAAAGTTGGTATCATGGTAGCATTTTTATGTATTTTGTACAAAGAATATTTTAAAATTTTAAGTATGTATTATTGTAAAACAAGGTGCCTTCTATTTTTTTAAAAATTTTTTGGGAACGGCAGGAAGTGACTTTTTTTTTATTGAGAATCAGGAAGTAGCAGCAGTAGTAGTACTCGTTCAGGCGGCTTGGTGTACATCCAAATTCTCCTGATGAGTTCTCTTGATTCCTTAAGCTAATCAGCATCATTAGTTTCAACCATCTTTACTATTTCAATCATATACCTTCCACACCTGAGACGGGTGACGAATGCATGAATGAATGAGGAAACAAGTAGATAGTTATCGGCCTTTACAGGAGTATCAACAAACATGAGTTTTATTTTCCTACAAAAAGAAGATAGAAAAGAAGTTATACAACATATTACAACCTTTGAATTTAATATCAACCAACTGTGTTTAACAATTACCTTCACTTTTGCACATGTGTAGACTGCGTGATGCAGAAGAGCACAAGTGTAGAATAATTTGTGGCAGTTATATCTAATCAAGAACGATTTGTTAGTTATCAGATAATGGATGACAAAAAATTTAAGAGACTTAAATTAGGTACTAACATTCCTTGGCATGATAGCATATTTCATTTTCTCTGACATGCATAGTATCCAACAGCCTAAGACATTATTAAACAGCATAATTTTCAAAGCATGTGGTCATACCTTTCATATGAAAGTTGCAGCCAAGACCAGAACCTTGAGAGTCATAAACAATTTAATCAAATCTTTAATAGAAAGAAAACAGAATTTTATGTTCAGGTTTATCCATTATGACACAAAGCAAATTCATAATTGTAACACGATGTTAGTTTATAGTTATCAACATCTATGCCATTTCGACCATTTGCAACAATTTTCTTATAAGAAAAGCTTCTGTTTTGTTATGTAATGACAAGAAAAGATTGAATAAAAATCATCATTTCTTAACATATAGATAATAAAGCATTTCTCAGTTTTCTGTTTCTGTTGGACCGTTTTAGAAATTAGCAATAATCTTCCGCGTAAAAGAAGATACCATGCTTCTCTTTATGAATAGACAAGAAGCCAAATATATTAATTTATCTATATGCAACAAGACGATAATAAGGTGGTGTTACAGCATAATCTTCACTTTCTTAAGCCTTCATGAATCTACATCGAAGCTGTCCTCATCAACCACATGGTCTATAATCTTTAAAGACATTGCCTCATAGGACTTGAAAAATCGCCAATTTGGTACACCTAAATAGGTAAAACATGGGAGGAATTTTAAATGATTTTAAAATCAAGTTCACATCATAGGTTTGAGTTATCATTTACTCCAAACAGATGAATAGGGTGCAGACAGTTCACTGAATTGTGCAACCAAATACAGAAAAACTATTTAGAATTAAGAGACAAGTGGCAGTTGAATGAAATGAGCATTTACTCTTGCTTATATTTCTTAATGATCACCAATATAGTAATAACTGTTGTGAAATTCAATTTTAAGCAGATGCACCATGTGCAAGAATGTAAGACTTACAATTTAGAGCCATAAATAACCTGAGGAAGAAACTCTCTCAAACAAATGGTTGAATAACTCATGACCAACATCATGGAGTAAACCTATGATAAAAAGGAATAACGTAGCAAAGGCAGATATTAGACCACATAAGTCTAATTTCCGGGGAAGTTCTACAGTGAACAGTCTGTACATCTGAATGATAAATGTCAAGCTCTAAGCCCTACAAACATTCCAGGCATGATAGTAAGTATTAACCAATAGGATTAAAGAAAGCAATCAGGAAATCAAGATCAACTCCTTATTTGGTGTGCCTTAATTTTTTCAAATTACCTTACCAGCAAGCCAATAAACACCAAGTAAATGCTCAAACCACAAGTATACACTTCCAGGATATACCTTGTCTGTTAAGCTTGTCAAAAATAAAGAACAAACCGGTATTTGGATATCTGATGAGAAACATGAAAGTACTTTATATAAATGGTGTGTCATCATTGTTATATATAGCAGCATATCAGCGGGGAAAGGAACTGATATTAACATAATTACATAACTTGATTTTGCCCTCAAATGGTTTCTCTAGAAAAGAGTATTCATAACAGAAATAGCCTAAGATATTATCAGAATGTGAGATTATTCAAGCAAATCTTTATAAAGAGAATAATAAGATTGCATGATATATGTTTCTTATTTTTACCAGGGCCATAATCTCAAGAGTCACAAACAATGTAATCAATCAATCTGTATGATAATGAAAATAGTAGTTCATGTTCTTATTTATTCATAATGACACGAAGCAAAATCTATAATTGTAAGTTTGTAACGAGATGTCGATTTAAAGTAAATAACATACTTATCACCCATTTATGCCATTTCAACCGTTTGCAAAAAGTCATATAAGAAAACCTTCTCCTTTGACGTCTGTTAAGAAATGAGGAAAAGAAGATTTAATAAAAAAAGGCAACATTTCTTAACATATAGATATAAAATCATGTGTTTGTATCTTACTTTTATAGAGCATTTTCAGAACTAGAAATTATAATCTCCTGTAAAAATGAAGGTGGCATGTTTCTGTTTATAAAGGACACGCTTATTTATCTAAATACAACAAAATAATAAAAAGGTATTGTGTTACAACTTACAACAACATAGCATTGTGCAAGCAATAAAGAAAAAATTGTAATAATGTTCTGAAAAGCAACTTTATGTAGATCGTCCATGTGAAAAAATGTAAGACCGACAATTTTGGAGCCATGAATAACCTGAGGAATAAACTCTCTCTCAAACAAATGGCTGAACAGACCATGACCCACACCATGCAGTAAACCTATAAAAAGAGGTAAACTTAAATAATAATGATAAAAAGTAATAACATAGAAAAGGCACTGACATTACGACACAAACTTAATTAACAGCAAGTTTTACATCTATATAGATCAATGTCAAGCTCTGAGCCCTACAAATATAACCGGGCATCTCAATGAGTAAGTATTAACCAATACGATTAAAGAAAGCAAAGTATTTACCAGCAAGCCAAATATAACCAGCAGGGTTAAAGAAAGTAATCAGGCAATCAAGTTAAACTTCTTTTAGTATGCCTTGATTTTCTCAATTGCATTACCAGCAAGCCAATAAACACCACACATGAATACTCAAACCACGAGTGTAGCGCTCTAGGATATACCATGTATGTTGAACCTCAAAAATAAAGAACAAACTGGCATATAATATCTAATGAAAAAAATGAAAGTACTTTATCTAAATGGTGAGTCATCAATGTTGTATATAGCAACACCAAAAGGGAGGAGAACTAATATTAACATAATTACAGAACTTTCTTTTGCTCTCAGATAGGTTTTCTAGATTAAAGTAATGAGGTCCAGTGACAGATCATAAGATAAATTCTTCCTACATCGATAAAAAATTTCTTAGAAAGGAAATTCTTCTATAGTATCAAGGATGCAAACAAAATGGTAATGACATTTCTTTGTCAAACATAAGTAGAGGCTTACCCAGCTGCTTCAGATCCTGAAGTCTGCCAATATTAGAAAAACTAAGCGAGTTAATTTATGTAAAATTCAAATGCAGAGAAATGTGGATCTTCATATAGACAAACTTGTCCTTGAAATTGTTTAGTGTCAACGAATTCTAGTGACAATTGCATTTTCAAAGTACAAATAAAATGCATCGATCTAAATGTTGTGTCAAAAATCTTATTTTTTTATAAGTTACAAAAGTAGGAGCTAAAGAAGAGGGAAAACATATTATTACAGCTAACATTTCTAAGTCTTAACTTACAAAAAATAATGAATGATACGAGTTCTAGTTCTACTAACATGTACAGTTCCAGTTTTCCATTTAAAACTTGTGTTTTATAAAATTTGTGTAGATAATGAATCAAAACATGTTTTGTTTCTAAATGCCCACCAGTTGAGTGACTAATTCCCTCTTTCTCAAGTCCTCTGTAAAGTTCTTGTCTTGCTTTTGATAAAAAAAAACTTAGACGAAACTCGATAGCGTACAATACTCGGACCATCTTTTCCTTCATATAATCCAAATACTAATGCTATTTGTCAAAACAGCATTAATCTTGGCATGCCTCAAGGGTGGCATTAATCCCATACAGGCTTTGCATGTGGGTAAGAATGTCCTGCCTGAAACAAATAAAGAAAAAAGTATCAGTGGATTAATACAAAAGCTCATATGTGTTGTATTTGCTTCTTTCTACAAATTTTGAACTAACAAATGCAAAATTCTATAAGCATGTAGTGACAGAAAATAACAGAAATGTTAAGATTAGTAAGGAGGAACATACAATAGTGCCTTGAAGAACACTCAAAACACTGCTCGGTAAACCAGCTTTCATCGCCAGTTCTGCAAGTATCATAGAAGCCCCTAAAAGAGGATGGAAATTGCAAGGGTATATCAGTATAAAAACAAAAACCAGAAATAAAATATCTTAATAATATTCATAGCTTAAATAAAATACGTATGAGCACTCAAGATATATTCTTCCCGTTTAAACAATTCAAAGCATCATCACCAACCTTAGAAAAACGAAAACTGGAAATAATACGCTTCCCTCAGTGATTATTAATTGACAAGCAAGCATCCTTCAATTTCTTCACATCCTCTGTAGTAATGACTTGTACTAAGACAAGTACATAAATGCATGATGTCATACACAAAAGAACAATTTGGTAACAATAATATATGCAAGCTAACCATGTCTCTTCTAATAAGTTGTTGAAGTTTCAATATTATGAGTTGGTGAGTAGTAATTGGTGTATTTTATTAGTTTATAAAGTCTGTTAGTTAGTTAGAAGTTAGAAGTTTGTTAAATAAGTTGTTAATCTATTCTTGTATATAGTTTCCGATCAGTAATAACAGAATCAAGCTTTTCCATATTCTCTCTCATACGTTTACATGGTATCAGAGCATATGCTCTTCTCCGATCTCTGGTTCCCGTTCCGATGATCTTCTGCTCTCCATTTCTTCCTTTTCCGATCTAATTCCAGTTATCTCCGATCTCTGTTCTTCTCCATTTCTTCCTTTTGATTTCGTTCAGATCTCTTTTCATCTTCATTCTATTTCATTTTTTCTTCGAATCATGTCTGGTGATTCTTCTAATTCAAATACCATCGATTCTTCGAATCCGCTTTACCTACACCCTTCCGATCATCCAGGTATGTTACTAGTCTCTAAAACTTTTGACGGATCTGGATTTCCTGCTTGGAAACGATCCATGACCATAGCTTTGTCCGCGAAAAACAAATATGGATTTGCTGATGGATCTGTTACTAAACCTACAATCGATGTACATATTCCGATTTGGAAGCGATGCAACGACATGGTTATATCATGGATTCTCAACACTCTCTCGAGAGAAATTAGTGAAAGTGTGTTATACACTGACACTGCTAAGCAATTGTGGACCGAATTGAATGAACGATATGGCCAATCCAATGGTGCGAAGCTTTATCAGCTCCAAAAGAGTCTTTGTGAGTTATCTCAGGGCAGCATGGATATTGCTACCTATTTTGCTAAAATCAAAGCTGTTTGGGACGAATTGAATGCTTTAGATCTCACTCCTGCATGTACTTGTGCCGCTTCTACTGAATATAATAAAAGGCAAGCCGATCAACGTTTGATTCAGTTCCTGATGGGCCTAAATCCGAGTTATGATACTGTTCGAGGTAACATTTTGATGATGCAACCTTTACCTTCTGTTAATCAGGCTTATGCTTTAATCATTCAAGATGAAAAACAGCGCGAGCTTCATTCATCTAATTCGTTTGTCTCTGATAGCTCTTCCATGAATGTTGAACGCTATCACAAGAAATCTGTTGTGTGTTCTAACTGTAAGAAATCTGGTCATCACATTAGCAAGTGTTACCGTCTTATAGGTTTTCCCAAAGATTTCAAGTTTACTAAGTCAAAGAACTCTATGGCTAATGTGGTTCTTGACACTAAGGATGAAATTCCTCCTAGTATCACTCCTGATCAATATGCTCAGTTTATGACATTCTTGAATAGCATGAATCTGATCAAGGATGATACTTCTGTTTCTTCTTCTCCACAGCAGATTTCTCATGCGAATTTTGCAGGTACTGTTGCTTGTTCTCTTCCTTCTCACATACAAACTAAATGGATCATTGACACCGGTGCTAGTGACCATATGTGTCATGATGCTCAGTTATTATCCGATATTGGTAAACTTACTAAGCCAATTCTTATTGGTCTTCCAAATGGCCATATCATACCTGTGTTCACATATGGAAACATCAAGTTCAGTGATGACTTGACCTTATTACATGTTTTACATGTTCCTCAATTCAAGCATAATCTCCTTTCTGTGCCTAAATTGTGTGCTGATTCTAAGGGAGTTCTTTATTTTACTCAACATTCTTGTATGTTGCAGGGCCCTTCACTGAAGAGGCCATTGGTAATTGGTGATTTGATCCATGGACTTTATATGCTCAAGTCTGCTTCATCTTTCTCAGCCTCATGTCTTCCTGTAACTAAATCTTTTTGTAATAATGTTGTAAATGGGTCTATTTGGCACACTAGACTTGGACATTTACCCATTTACAAACTTAAACAGTTGCCTTTAAATTCTAGTACTCCTTTTGATTCTCTTGTTTCTTGTGATATATGTCCTAAAGCTCGTCAACACAAGTTACCTTTTCCTCACAGTACTAGATCATCATCTCATGTTTTTGATCTAATTCATATTGATGTATGGGGGCCTTATTCCACTCCTACTTATAATGGCTTCAAATATTTTTTGACCATTGTGGATGATTATAGTAGAACAACCTGGACTCATTTATTGTCTACTAAGAGTAATGCCTTTGTTATGCTTCAAGGTTTTATTGAAATGGTTGCCACTCAGTTTAATACTCAGATCAAATGCATTCGGTCTGACAATGCTTTTGAATTAGGAAGTGGCAATTTACAAAAACAATATTTTGCTAATAAAGGTATTCTTCATCAAACCACATGTGTTGCTGTTCCTCAGCAGAATGGCGTTGTTGAACGCAAGCATAAGCATTTGTTGGAAACTGCCAGGGCACTTTTATTTCAATCAAAGTTGCCTTTATCATTTTGGGGTGAATGTGTGCTTACTGCCACTCATCTCATCAATTTGTTCCCTACAAGGGTTCTTAACAATAAGTCTCCTCATGAAGTCTTATTTGGCAAATCACCCTCTTACTCTCATTTAAGATCATTTGGATGTCTCAGTTATGCTTCTACTCTTACAACTGGCCGAGACAAGTTTCAACCAAGAGCTGTCCCTTGTGTTTTCATTGGATATCCTTTAGGCAAAAAGGGATACAAGTTATATGATTTTACTAATAAAGCCATCATTATCTCTCGAGATGTCCTTTTCTTTGAAACACTTTTTCCCTCCATTCATACCTCTACTTCACCTTTTACTTTTCCTGTCATTGATGGGTCCTTATCATCTTTTGACCCTTTTCCTGATTTTCCTCCACCTGCTCCCAACCCTCCTCCATCTACTTTTGATATTCCTGACATCCCTTCTCCTATTTCACCTACATCTACTGTTCCTGCACCATCTACCTCCTCATCTAATCCTTCTCTAGACTCCTCTACTGTTCCTCCTGTTCCATCTGTCCGTCACTCTACTCGGTCCACTCACCCTCCTTCTTATCTCCACGATTATGTGTGCAACAATGTTACTAATATGTCTTCTTGTTTGCATACAATCACTAACTTTTGTTGTTCTTCCACTACTTTACCCGTTACTCATCTTTCCCCTCAAAGTCAAAATCTTATTACTACCCTTGATCAAATTGTCGAACCTTGTTCTTATTCTGAGGCTGCTAAACATCCTGCATGGCAAGAGGCTATGGATAAAGAAATGGCTGCTCTCGAAGCCAATCAGACATGGGCAGTTGTTGATATTCCATCTGGTAAAAAGCCAATCCGTTCTAAATGGGTCTATAAAGTTAAATACTTGGCTGATGGTACTGTCGAACGTTGTAAAGCTCGCTTGGTCGTTCGAGGGGATACTCAACAATATGGTATCGATTACCATGAAACTTTTTCTCCAGTTATTAAAATGACCACGATTCGAACTTTATTAGCTGTTGCTACTAAGATGAAATGGTCTCTTTCACAGCTAGACGTCAACAATGCTTTTTTGCATGGTTCTTTAGACGAAGACATTTTCATGCATGCTCCTCAAGGCATGAATATTCCTTCCACTAAATGTCTTAAACTTCTCAAATCTCTTTATGGCTTAAAGCAAGCTTCCAGGCAGTGGTATGGTCGTCTTTCTGATGCGTTGAAATCTCGTGGTTACATTCGGTCTTCTAATGACTATTCTTTGTTTTCTAAAACAATGGGCACTTCAGTGGTCTATCTTGCAGTTTACGTCGATGATATTTTGCTCACTGGTAATAATGATGATGAGATTCTTGCTCTCAAGCAGTTTTTAGATGCCACTTTTCGCATCAAAGATTTGGGATTCCTCAATTATTTTCTTGGAATGGAAGTTTTATCCCATGATTCTGGCATTATCATGACTCAACGAAAATTTGCTAAAGATTTAGTTGCTGAGTTTTTACCTACTGATATTCCAGTTGTTTCTTGTCCTTTACCACCAAATTTGCAGCTTTCTGCTGCCACTGGAGCTCTCTTACATGATCCTTTGCAATACCGACGCCTTGTTGGTAAACTTAACTATCTCACCAACACTCGTCCGGATCTTGCTTTTGCTATTCAGTTTCTCAGTCAGTTTATGCAAGCTCCACGAGATCCTCATTGGGCTGCTGCTTTGCATACATTAGCTTATGTTCATGCTACTCTTTCTCAGGGCTTATTGTTCAATAATTCTCCTGATTTGTCCCTGCAAGCCTACTGTGATTCAGATTGGGCTTCATGTCCGAATACTCGGCGATCTGTTAGTGGGTTTTATATTACTTTTGGAGGCAGTCCCATCTCCTGGAAATCCAAGAAACAACAAACTGTTTCTTTAAGCTCCGCCGAAGCTGAGTATCGTTCTCTTCGACGGGTCACAGCTGAGTTGACATGGTTGACCCGTTTACTACATGATTTTCAAGTTCCTTCAGTTGTTCCTATACCAGTGAAGTGTGACAGTCAAGCCGCTATTCACATTGCTAAGAATCCTGTGTTTCACGAGCGCACCAAGCATATTGAATTAGACTGTCATTTTGTACGGACTAAGCTTCAAGCTGGCTTGATTTCTCTGTTTCATACTTCTTCTTCTGACCAGATTGCTGATCTTTTGACAAAAAGTTTGCCCAAATCACAGCATCAGCATTTACTTTCCAAGTTGGGTGTTTGTCACCCTCCAACTTGAGGGGGGGTATTAGTTTATAAAGTCTGTTAGTTAGTTAGAAGTTAGAAGTTTGTTAAATAAGTTGTTAATCTATTCTTGTATATAGTTTCCGATCAGTAATAACAGAATCAAGCTTTTCCATATTCTCTCTCATACGTTTACATATTTCGGCATGATGGAAAAGCCTGTTTGGCTGCAGATATTGTGAAAGCCTGTTTGGCGGCAAATGCTGCAGCTTTAAACTCCTCGTTTATTCGTCAACACTATTTGAGAAACAACTTGCTGTGTTGCCTAACTGCACATGAATAGTCAACTAGAAATTTAGACAAAAAAAACAAAATGAACAAAGACTAAGGGAAGATTTTCAAAAGCATGGACTTACCAGGATTATAACATCAATAATGTCTCATGATTTCGAGTTTGCAAAACTAAGCCCAATTAGGTTTAGTACTCACCGGTACAATTAGACCAGTTTCACAAGAAACCATCTAATATAAAAAGGGATAACATTGATTAAAGGTTAGTGCTTCAAAAGAAAACATACTAAAACCAGTTACTGTTTCCTAAGATAAGTTTGAGTCAAAACAAACTAATAATCCTTGTTTGACATCAAAATTTAAAAATGGATACTGTTCGATCTTGGAGCACCACCCTTTCACATGTCGTAGTTCTTATAAATCTTAACATAACTTGCAACTTTTTCACAGGAAGCAGAAAATCCCAATCAAAATTAAAGTGAACTCGTAGTCGTTTGACACTCCAAATGAACTTTGCTTTTTTCCCGCGGGATTGAGGTGGTAACGTACCAAAACTCATGGCCGTTTTCTTCCCAAAACGAACATTCAATCTACGATGCCTGTAATTTTAGTGACGGAGATAGGATATGCAGATAACTAACCACAAAACATTACACTGAAATTACGGCGAAACACGTGATATGTAAACGTATACGCACCAGTGCCATGGTTAATGTGATTGATTGAGCACAGAGATGAAAAAACTCCATGATCGCCTCTATTCGACGTTCTTTCGAAACCCTAGTTTTATTTTAATTTATTTTTTAGGCGTTGGAGGGAAGGTTGCCGGGAGTTTATCGTGGTGTCTATTTGCGAACGGATAGTTGTGATTCGAGATCCCGCAAATCCCGGCGATCATTCGCCAACGACTGGTTGTAGCTCCCAAAACGCGTGTAAAAGTTGCACCATTATTTATTTTCCAAAACGTATTTTATTTTAGGAACATACATATATTTTAACTTTTTAATTCCTTTTTATTATGACTGTCATATTTTTATTTCTTTTAACGATTAAATTTGGATTAAGATCCTATCTAGAGCGCGAGTCACAAAGCATAAAAGCGCACCCCTGTTCGTACACGATGTGCAATATGTTTATTTATATTTTTTATAGGTTTCTAGCAATTCGTATCCAAAATTTAGTTATGAATAAGCTCTATATATGACTTTTATATAAGTAACCTACATATACAACCTAAATGTTATATGTACAACAACTTGATACACAAAATCCAACCATTTACATGAGGCGCGCCTCAACTTGATTCGGAACCAAATCAGATGAACTTGAAATCGAATTAGAGCCAAACAAATACATACCAAAGAACTTAGAGAATACATACCTGATAATGAATACTAAATCGAATATCAAACTATCAGTAAAAAACAAATTACCTAATCTAATGAATACAAAATCAAATCTCTGTAGTCGCGAAGAATCTGATCAACAATTTTACAAGAAAGCTTTGATCAAAGGTTTTTGGAACAATGAAACACAAAATCGAATAAGAGCCAAACGAATACATAGAACTTTGAGAATACATACCTGATAATGAATACGAACTCGAATCTCTGTAGTCGCAAAGAATCTGATCAACAATTTGTACGAGAAAGCCTTGATGAAAGGTTTCCAGAACAATGAAGATTGAAGGTTCTGATCTTTGCGTGGCTTTGATGCAGAGTACTTTTTAGAATAAAGTGGAAGTCAATAGGTTTTTAGATTTTGAGAAGCGTCTTTTTGTTTTTTATTCATAAAAAAATCTAGATTAGTTTCAATGCATTTTAATAAATAAGTTTTAACTACACGAATTTAATAAATAAGTTATAAAATCATACTCGTTTGAAGAAAAAAAAAAACTCCAGTTTTGTTAATGTTTCCCTTTATGTTTCCGATGCCAAGTTGAGAGGTATTGCGTGTAACATGCACCATGCTCCACGATGTTCATAGTCTGAGTTTCCATGGTTCATGTCTTTATTAGTCCTTAAAATTTTTAATCTTAAAGGGTATACAAAAATAGATGGTGATTGATTGTTTGGAATCAAACTCGATTCCTTGTTCTTTAGTGGTCAAGATCGAGCTAGCAGCCCGTACAAATAGACTTATTAAGCTAGAATCAATCATATATGTATAGTTACAAGAGCATCTATTCTATTCAAGTATATTTTATGGAATTGAAATGATGCACACTAGGCATCTTCATAAAAAGAATATCAAAGTTTGGGAAGAATTGAAATAAATTCTACAAAAGTTCTGCTTGCTTGATAAATTATGAATTGCTAAAATTATAATCTACTCGATTGCATGTAGCTAGCTTAAATATAATATTAACCCTTAGTTAATTTTATATTCAAAATTATATGACTAAGTTTATGTATGAAATGAAATATATATCTACATATTTATATTCTTTTCACAACCTTACGTCGTAAAAGATGAGGCGGAAGACAAAATTGTCAACACTAGCTTGTTAGGAGACGAATAAAATCCAGAAAGAATATATAATATATATGATGAAAAGATAAAATACCTAACATATATGCATCATATCTAGAGAGAAATATATGTATGTATGTGTTGTACCAATGTGAGAACAACACGAGTACGTGGAATAACAAAGTCAAGACGGACGTTTCTTTCAATTTATTGTTGTTTCTGTCTTTTACGTCTCAAAAAGAAATCATGATAGATGATCGAACATATTTCCTTCAACACCAATCATCTAGGTCAAAGAATTTATCTTATTTAATATAAAATAAAAACAAAAGAATATATATCATAAATCTTGAGCTAATATCTATGTGTTTTTTTTAATTTATTTATTACCAAAAGGGCTTGTAAAGAGCTTGCAGTCTATCTTATCTAATATCGTTTTAAAGATATATTTTTAATGATTAAGAAATAGCAAATAATTAGGAATATTAAAAAAAACACATAAAAATACAGGACGCCAACTCAAAAATCACCGTCTCATCCCTAACGCCGGGCATCACACTCGACAACTATCCCGAATAGTTAGTTATATACATATAGTGGGATAACCCATAGAGAAAGTTGTGGTTGTTGCGATTGTTGTTGCAGTTGTTAACGAATGTTAGGGTTTACTAGATGTGATTGTTTTCTTGGGCCTAGAGGATGACTCCATTTGTTTGAGAATAATATTATAAATTATATAGGTTTTGTGTGAAAGATTAAGTGAGTTTGGTGTAAAAGAATATGTATTTTAATATTAATTTAGGATAATAAAATAATTTATCTTTATTATCTTACTCTTGTACTTGCATCCAATTTTCGATTAATACATTTGTGAGTAATCTCAAACCAGGGGTTGCACTTTCAATGAACCACATCGGGCACTGTTTATAATTGGGAAAACCGTTTCTCATAACCCTTAGGTGACCACTAGTGATGGTAACGATCCAGGTTTAGGAGAAACTTGCTTATCCCAACTCCATACTCAGTTGTAAAAGTTTGTTTCATACTGGACTCAAAACCGGTAGAGTTTCTATTGGGTATTTACCTGTCAGGTACCGAACGTATCCATAGATTTCTAGTATACCTATTTGGTATATCTATCGGGTACCTTTGAGGTAATCATTACCTAAAATATCTCGTATATATAAGTTTAGACAAATAAATAAGTACTCTAGATAAAAATAAATAAATAAATAAATAAAAGTTATATCTACAAAATAATTTTTAGATTGTAGATATTTACTATTTAAAAATAGAATGGGACAACGAGAACTATTGGAAGACAAGTGACAAGATACGGTTATCAGAATTGGTAAGAACTGGTCCACGCAAACATAAGGGCGGTTCAGAAGCCCCCTATGCACAACACACGCCCTCTATTTCTGTTATGTTGTAATGTCACAACGAAGGATCACCGAATCTCCTCACTGACTGGCATGGCAAAATTTGTCCATTGAAAAACGCATGAACCACAAGGATCAATCAGGAGAAGGGCTTGCTTTCTTTCGGTTAGTGACATCACTATGAGACCACATCTAAAAATAATATAAATAAAGAAATTGTAAACCCTAAATGGATACTAAATATCTTACACATCAATTATACTCTTGATAACGGTTTGTCAGACCATCACAAATCCGGAACATCATCAGAGGCACTTACCACGGGATACTATCCTTAGTTCGTACATGAGTATTTTGTCCCTTCACTCTAATTCATTAACCAGTTTATTACCTAATATGCTCAAAGATGGAAAGATGGGGCGCCGTTATTTCTCGGATTTGCTTTCGCAAAAAGATCATAATGTGCCAGGTTATTCTGAGGATATATAAGTCTCTAATTCAAAAAGGTCTCTTTCCTCCTAATCATCAGTTTCGATCTCCCTATCACCCCTAAAATGAGAACCCACTAGCAGACTGATTTAATTACATATTTATACAGGAACAAGCACAATGGGATAATTAAGCTTTACTAGGTCAGCTGGGCCTACCGACACATCACAAATCAGATACGTTTTCCATTCATTCCTTTCCTACCACTTTTCCCATTTCTTTCTTATTTTTATTCTGAAAATCGACTCCCAATTGTACTATCATTTTCCGTGATTTGCAAGTAATTCCAAAGACATTTTTCAATTTTTTCTTTTAAAACACTACAAATAAACTAATTAATGATTTGCAGTAGTGGAAGCTAGGGTATCGAACCAAGGGAATTAATGGTCACTTGTTAATTGACTAAATTACGAACTAAATTAACCTAAATTACTTAAACTTAAATTGCAGAAAATTGGAAATTGCCTCTTAGCTGTGAAATTGGATTGATGAAAATTGAATTACTAGAACTAAATTACTGCTAAAGATTGCTTGACTTAACTTATGTAAACTAAAGGTAATCACTTTAAGATCCAGCTTCGTGAATTTACTAGTTTCGCACTTCGGGAATTTAACCTAGAAACCACATAGACATGATTGTGCCAACGTTTACCCAACCCAACCAATTGGTTAATATGGATGTACTTAGTATAGTCCTAGAGCTATGCAATTAAGGTAGTCCGGGAGCGGGGGGTACAAACACATCAATCAATCAAGCAAGTCAAACAAACAAACACTGAATTAATGATTGTCACAAGTCAAGAATTCATCTAATGTCAAAAACCCTAGTTTGAAACCAGTAAATCACTAACCTTCACTCAAAGTGATTACAATGAAATTAGCCAGACATGACAGAAATTGAAAGTACGGAAATCAAAGAAAACGTCATTGGAAACTTGTTGAATGCTTGAAAACCTTCACCGGATGGTTGGAAATTGCCTGGAAATCGTAGATACTCGCCCAGATCCGTCCAAGAAAGCAGAAGATACGAATGAATGGCCTTACATTGGCTTAAATAGCCAAACCCTAATTTTTGGCCGACATAGCACCCATATCGTGGCGCGACGATCTCTCCTCCACAGACTCGCGACACGATCTCGCCAAAATAGTCGGGGCTCCTCTTCTCAGCACGCGTCGTGTCGCGAGGAGCAAGCCTCATCCCTCGCGACACGATCTGACCTTGAAATCAGAATTCTTCTAATCTTCTAATCTTCAATCCGTCCGATTTCATCACGTTAACGCACAAACCTGAAACAAACAAAACTATACAAAGTGATGCGTTCCCAACTGAATATAAACCATAAAAACTGGGAATTAAGGATATTAACACACTACAAATTACTAACACATCAACTCTTAACTCACGAGAGATTATTAATACCTTCGAGTTTTACCCATCTTCAACGAGCATATACTTACTATATATTTACGATAGCTAAAATTAATAAAAATTGAAAAGTAAATCACACATAATATATAATTGATTAAACAAGTATATGTTATCGGATAACCGAGTCAGATAAACACATATGTTACCAAATTATATACCTCTCCCATAAAAGTAATCGCTGGTCATGTCTTCATTACCCAACCGTACACACACACACATATATATATATCACACACACGTATATATGTGTGTGTGTGTGTGTGTGTCCTGTTTGTTTCAATTTTCAGATAATTATTCAGATACGATACGGGTTTGATTATCATCTTTATAATTGTTTGAAATTCTAGATAATCATTCGGATTCGGATTTGATTATCATCCCTATAATACTATAACCACTAAAGGTGAACAAACGGTTTTTTTTTTGTTTTTGTTTTTTGTAACGGGTTTTGCTTACAAACCGGTTCCGGTTAGGGTAGTTGAGCAGTCAGAACTGGCTAGGGAAATAACCGGGTCGGTTAGTAACTGGTTTATAAGGAAAATGGGTGTAATTGGTTTGTAACTGGTGTGACCGGTTAGAGACTGGTTAACCAGGGTTTTTATTGGTTCTTAGCGGTTTTTTCGTAACCGGTTAGTGAATAACGGTTTTGTAACCGGTTTTATGAGCATTGGGATGGAACAGAATTGTAACCGCCGGGCCGGTTTAAAACCGAACCGATTTCACTAGTAACCAGTTTTATTTAATAGCCGGTTTCGATTATTTTGTCTCAACCTGTTCTCCAACCGGTTTTTTTAACACATCTAATAACCACTATACTTGGTCTACTAGTTAAGTGTAAGAATGTTTAAAAGATATGTTCTAAGATACTTTTAAATGACTAGTTAAGTGTAAGAATGTTTAAAAGATATGTTCAAGATATTTTTAAATGACAATAACCGATTAGCCGACACATTCTTAAAGAGTTAAAGGTAAATCATACATCAATCATGTTACGTATTTAATTAGCTAAAAAAAACCCACTTATATGAAAAATAATTAGAGTCCGAGTAGAAGCGTAACTTGACACATTCTTAAAGAGTCAAAGGTAAATCATACACCAACCACCACGTTACGTAATCAACCACGTTACCTATTTAATCAACTCAAGAGAAAACCCACTTATATGAAAAGTAATTAGAGTCCGAGTAGAAGCATAACTTGACACATTCTTAAAGAGTCAAATTAAAATCATACATCAACCACCACGTTACGTATTTAATAGCTCAAGAGAAAACCCTCTAATATGAAAAATATAGAGTCCGAGTCGATGTATAACTTAGACAAATTCTTAAAGAGCCAAAGGTAAATTATACATCAACCACCATGTTAAGTATTTAATCGGTTAAAGAAAAAACACCTTAATATGAAAAATAATTAGAGTCCAGGTAGATGTACAACTTAACACATTCTTACAGCGTCAAAGGTAAATCAACACGTTACGTATTGCAGAAAAAAAATTAGAGTCCGTGTAGATCCAGAACTTTTGAAAGCCCATGATTATAACTTCCATTTTCTCGTTAATGAACTAAAGAAATAAAGAAAGTAATTGTAGATCTCCTCAAGATTGATTTATGTATTATATCAAACAAACATTTTTTATGCATACAATTAAATCGGAATGAGGACCAAAACAAAAGGTATCATATGTCTTTCCCAACGTACTATACATTTATGTATTCCTTTTCTTGATAATACATCAAACCGTCCAACTTCGATCTGATGGACTAATGTCATTTGCAAATATCACAAATACGATTAGTAAAATCTAAAAAATAAACAATAAAATTAAATGTTATAAATTTCTCCGAAGATCAACCACCAGAACGCTGACGTTATCCGTGCTCCGTCTCGCCAGTGCTAACTTCGTTAACAGAATTGACGCATCTGAACACGCCTTATCGGAGCTCTCCCCGCGGGCCACATTTAACAAACTTCCGGGAGACCGCGGCGGTGACGGAACCTCCTGCGAGCTCAGGCACATGCGCGCCACACTGCATGCGACGTCGTTCGATACCACATCCCACAGCCCGTCGCTTGCCAGAATTAGACACTCGTCTTCTCCGGTGCGTTCCGTTATCGTTACTTCCGGTTCCGGTATCACGTACGGCTTCAGATAGTTGTCGCCTGAGAATTAATTTCCAGGAACATCAGTTAGTCGTTGAATCATCCAGATCTCGTAATCTTAGAAATTAAAATAAGTTATTATGAAATGAACTCGATGAACTCATGAACATACCGATTGCTCTGGACATGGCGAGAACGCCGAGAACCCTAGCGCCGTCCCAATATATCACACGGCCGCCGGCGTCTTCGATTCTCTTAAGCTCATCAGGTCGATCAGGCTACATTCAAAAACAATTTTGTCAATAAACCGATAGATGTAAATATGTAAATCAATCAGAATCCTAACAGATTTGAGAAGATATGGAGATCGGAACAGGTACCTTATGATCTGTGGAGAGAGGAATAGCAACGCCGTTCCGGCAGAGAACGGCACGCGAATCTCCGCAATTGGAGACGACGATTTTGTCCGGAGCAACGACGGCAACGACGGCGGTGGATCCGACGGCGTCGCACTGAGGAGTTTGAAGCTCGCATCTACAGTTTGAGCTGGAAGCACAGCTGCTCCATTCGGTTATATCCTTATCCATTCGCGTGAAGCTCTTCACCATCGTCTCCTTCCATTCGATTGATTTCTCGCAATTCTCTACTTCTTCCTTCACTATTTCGTGCATCCTGTCTTTGCACTTCATTGCGACCTGAAAAGTTGTAACAGAATAAATAATCAGCATATATACAGATCGAATTGAACAAACTTTTCAAATAAACTGTTAATAGATCGGATGATTAATTACATGTGAGCAGCCATGGCCATCGTAAACACCATAAAAGTGCAGATCGTCGGAACTCGGAGATTTCGTTTTACATAACGACGGTTTCACCGCCACGGCATCTTCCAAATCCCTCCTCCGTCCACACACTACGGTGAGACCGAATCTGGAGTCCTCCTTATCCAAAACCTCCTCCCGAGACGCCTCCGACGAAGCTCCGCATCCTCCGGAAGAACCGACTTCCTTCGGCAAAGCCGTATCACCGCCGCTACTCTCAATCGTCTCGATGCCTTCGACCTTCCTTCGCTTACTGTGGTTTTTCTTCGGGAGAGGCATCACGACGTTCGAGGCGGCAGCGGCGAATAATTTCAGCTGTTGAATCTCCATCCGGCGACGCCTCCCTTGACCACCGCCGCTAGGCTCAACGGTAGATGGCGTCTTCGTCTCACCAACAACACCACAACACATGCCGGCCATTTGAAATATTAATCGATCAAATTATTATTGACTTAATTAATCCAGTCAGTTTCAGATCGACTCTGCAAATTAAGAATTGGAAGTGAAATAAAAGGAGATGGAATTGAATTGAAGAAATGAGATCCGAGAAATCTTTGATGAAAGGAACAAGACGCGAGAGAGAGATTGAAAAATATAAAAAAAGTTTTGTGGGAAGGAGGATGGGGAAGAGATCATATTATACCTGCTGGAGGAGTGGTAGGGACGGACAGCTGCCCGTCACCGTCACGGGAAGACACATCCGACATGTATAGTTGGTGTGACGTAGAAATCTGAACACCAAGATGGAATCTGTGCCGTTGATTTCCAAATAAAATCTTCACGCTGGTGAAATCGTAAGGGTACACGTGGGTAGTTATTATGTGACTGGTACGTGGCCCAATGAGAAGCCACCACGATCTGGTGAAAAGAAACAGGCTACCTTTTTTGACATGGGTGTGGTCCTAAACTGTGGGCTCCGACCCGATTGTCTATCCAGTTTCACCAAGAGCTATGATTCTGCTGCATATTTGGCGCATTAAATTTTTTGAAATGAATTATGAAATTGATTGAGAAAGATCCACAAGCGATCCTCCTATCTCCAAAGAAGATTTTTCTCCCAATCCTAATAATTGTTTTAATGGAATTTCTTTATACCTTTATTGTTGTATTATTAACTATTTTATTTTTACGGTTTGAATTTAAGTTTATAATATTAAATAAATATAAAAAATAATTAAGCCATTTAAAAGTTATAAATATCATAATTCATTATAAAATATTAATTGATAATTAAATATATTAATAAATTTATTGTGTTTGACCACCTAGTCGATCATTTCTAAATCCGAATGAAGCCAGAGACTGAAACATTCCCGTAGGACAACTCGTACACCAATCCATCACATGCATTTATGAAATATAATTGATGTTTTGGCTTGTATATATCTGTTCAATTTGTGCACGGAGGCAATAGTTTTCCTATATAGTGTTGCATAATTATATTTATTAAAAAACTTAAAAAATAGAAAGAATAAACAAGTATAATTTTATATACAAAATATACTGACGGGTTAAATAATTAAAATATAAAATTATATTATGTATTTCAATTTATTTGATGATTTCAGTAGTGGCATGTTAGAAAGGGAGTGTTACTATACGCCTAAGTATGGGTCGTATTGAGGATATGACTACTATTATTATCTTTTGTCAACGATAAAAGTTGCATAATGTTTTAACGATTATTTCTTCTATATGAGTCATATTGGCCAAAAATGACTCGTATCTCTTTTTAAATATAAGATTTGCACATAATGCAAAATAATAGTTAAGGGTATGGGTGTAACACTAACATATGAGGATGTTTGTGCATTCGACCCCTTTCAGGCTTTCACTATAACTATAAACTGTAAAAACTAAAAAGAGAAAACTAACATCTTTTATTATTCCATTTAAGTCTGACCTGACACTAAGCATAAAAATATGTTATCTTTATACGATAAAATAAATATATATAATTACCTTCGATGACAAATTTGATAAAATTTATAATATTTTCCCCTTGCCGTTTATTAAAATTATCTTGGTGTCTACGTGGCATATATGTGGTGATATTTTTAATTAAATTGAATATATTATATAGTTTTCCATGCAAGTGTGGAGTAAAAAACTATAAAATATAAAATAAAAGAAAAAAGAAACATGAGTCAGGTAGTGTTTAGGAATTGAACAAGTTGGATGGGAGGGACACATGTGGGCCCACTTGCCAACGTTGATTGACGGAATATCAGAAGCCTCTCAGCAACACGACACGTGCTTTATCTTCTGACGTGGATCTAGACTTTGCTTCATCTCCCTCCATACACGTTTCTACTTTCATTAATCATTCATTATATTCTTTCTTTTCTTTTCAATTATTTTAATATTGCCGTCCAGTTCTTAAAGACACACACAAGTGACCAACATACATGCATCTCCCACTTTTTTTTTTTAATCATTAAATTTCGTATTTTTTTAAACAGTTTTATCTTTAGTTTAGATCGATCATAGATTCAACTATACTTTCTTACGGTATGAAAAATATATATATATATATATATGTTACAATTACTAATTTTAGAAGTCACACATGCCAATTGGGTTATACGTACAAACCCGTGAGAGACCAGATATGCAATAATATGCAAGAGATGGAAAGAAACGGATCATATTTTTGGCACTTGTCTAGTTGCTTTAAAGGCTTCAAATGTAGTTTTGTCTTGGTTGAATTTTAGAGGGCGAATCAAATATATCCCAGGGAGTTAAGGTTGGTTTGAGGGTACACATCTAAACAAGCTAAGAGAACACTCGTTTAAGGAATTATTTTCACTACTTCATGGGTCATCTTAAAATCAAAGAATGAAGTTATCTTTAACTCAAATGACATAAAGATGTAGTTTATCTTTTACTCAATTTTATATTTTTATTACTTTGAATAATTAATAGAAATAGAAAGGTAAATATATTTTGGACCGAATGGCTTTAAAGTTCGTTTTTTTTAATGTAATTGTCTAAGTTTTGATGTTTGGTTATGTTCTTCTAACCATCATCTCTCTCAATAAAATCTTATTGCTGTAGAAAAAAAAAACAGTAAGAGACCTTGCTTTTTTAAGTAGATAATGCATATTTAAATTGTTGGATGTGAAAATCTTTAGGTTGGTTATCTTATTTAGGGTTCATCTCGGTCTACTCTAATTAAGTTGTTTTCCCAATCTTGTTATTATAAATACTTACTCATGTAATTGTAATCTTATACGCTATGAGCTAATAAAAGAGAAACCCTAGTCGTGTCATTGGACGCAGATCACAACGATCGAGCCACGTTAAATCTTGTATCGCTTATGTTTTTTTATCGTTTGTGTGTGTAATCAGTTCCAGTAGCCACGAACCTAACATTAAATCCGATGAATGTTAAATTTATGAATGTGTTTTTAGAACTAGTATAAATGCGAATGTGTTAACAGACGGTTAAAAATGATATAGAAGTCACTTATTGACCAAATCACAGAAATTAAGACAAACATCCCATGACAAACTACCACAACCGTGGTCTAATCGTCTTTCTCCTTTCTTAATTTGCACCATCAATGTATAGTATCCCATCATATAGTCAGAAACCGGCAAAACACACATTGTGTTGTTGTCTCTTTCCTAACACATAAACCACGTGTAGCTCATACCAACTCAAATGTCACATGATAGAAGGAAAAGAAACCTAGATTTGTTTCGATAATGACACGTATAATCTCTTGGCCGAAATTTCTTAGAAGACTTACACGTATAAGGCATTGAAAAAATACAAGGTTATAATTAGTTGAAAGTTGAAACTAGCCTTTTTAATATAGGTTAGAAAGAAGGATTTGTGTAATGAGAATTTGATGTTTAACTTCATTGTTTCTTACAAATATTTCATAAATTTATGTAACCCTTAAACTATTCATATACCGAATTACTATATATTACTAGTGGGTGACCCGCCGCGCGTTGCGGCGGCCTCACCATTTTTTATTGACGTGATGGCTTAAGATCATACTCTTAAATCTAAATAGAATTTTACACCCGCGCTGATTTTAAATCGACGCTTTGCAGTGTGATTTAGTAGGACAGGAAATCATATTTAAATTTAAGGAAACCATACTTAAATAGTTATATGGCTTAAAGGAGGTATATGTTTCGTAGATACTCCACACTTTGCTCAATTCATATATAACTTGATACCCACACTGAGAGTAAAACAGTCTCGCTTGAGTGCATAGTAGAAGTGTTTTGAAAACAGTCAAATACAATGCCAAATATGCATCAATGGTTCAAGATCTTTACAACAATACAAATTGATGATATAGATCATTAACAATGAGTGACAAACATTATTCAATGCCTATTGTATCTCAATCAACCTACCTTAACCTATTTATATGTTAGTAAGGCTAAAATAAAGCATAAAAAACGCAGAAGAAGATCAATTAACCAAAAAAACATGAAACAATGAATTGATATAAAACAACCTGCTCATGTGTTGATATAAAAAATAAACCTTTTTTTCTCAAGAGCCAAGCACATGTGTTGCTTTGTTTTTGGTCTGTGTAGTTGTGCCATCAACTCAAGTTGACCCGCAAGATCCTCGAGCTTCTCCTGTTGATCTTTATAAACATGACTCTTGTATTTAATCCCTAGCCACCTATGTAAAAGGATACAAATCCAGACAACAACAAATCCTTTTGTATTTCAGCAACACTGTAAATTCAATGATGCTTATAGTCGACAGCTAACACCAGTTTAAAAATATATACCTAAACAAAGCATATGTTTCACTCCTATTACAATATGGAGGAATGATCACGTCATATAAGAACACTCTGGAATGCTCATTTGCAGATTTCTCATCATGAAAATCTATCTAAGCAAAAACAAAGAACTAACATTTTCAAATTATGTAATAGTATTCAAGTGGTAGTGCTTGAGTCAATATAAAACTTAAAGGTACCTCTTCATCAATCTGTTGGAGCCTTAGTCATCAATATAAAACTTAAAGACAAAGTTACCTCTGCATCAATCTGTTCGAGCGTCCATCATCTTCAGTAGTCAAAAAGCTGCTTCAAAGAGATTTCTTAGAACTAACAAATAGTGCTTTAAAATTGTAGTTGAGAACAATAAATATCAAAGATTCTGGTAATTTTAGGTATATCATAATCATCATATATATATGTATATATATATATATATAGGTTTATTAAAATTCTGGTACTTTTATATAACAGATCTAGGAAAACATCATCTGGGTTTATTGATGTAAAATAGAAGACAGAGGAAAAAAAAAACCCCACCCCAACAAAAACCCAAAATTACCTTTTAACGACGGGTCCGATTTCATCAACATCGCCATAACCCGAGTATCTTGCTCTCCACCTGGAAGCTACTATGGAAGCTTTGTAAGAGAGGGGCTGAGGGAGATGAAAGAAATAAAAGTGGGGTTGTTTCAGAGAGCAAGTGCTTGTACCTTTTGCTTCACATCTTGTAAAATCGCACTAATCGCTGGTAATGAAATACAACTTCCCTAAAGTCAAACTCCCACAAAATCATTACAACATACCTAGAAACAAAAGAAATTAACAACAAAGCAGGTCTGCATCCTTTGGTTGTGCTCAACTCCTTATCCGGTGACGGTTCCCGGTGGTTCTCCGATCTTATTCTCATTTGAACCTAACCATATATATATATATATATATATATATATATATATATATATATATATATATATATAAGCAGAGAAGAAAAAACCATAAAAGTGAACTTTTATCAAATGACAACATAGAAATATAACTAAAATCACCACAAAAGGGGCAAATAATTCTTCCAAACGACAAATATACTTTCACACATGCATGGTATGAATGCAAATGAAGAACATGAACATATTGCATGGCAAAAAAATCAATGGAAAAGAACCAAATGTTAGTAGGAAGCTAATAAAATTTTAAAAACATCACAACAGTAAGCTAAACCATGTTCTGGTATAACATCCATTAGTATTTGTTACATTCTATATTGTTTCATGTGTAGCAGTATATAATTTTGGAGGTTTTTCTTACCTAGACACTCGGTGAATTTCAAGGAGGTGACTGCAAGTTGTCTAGGGCTTGCGCCTTGTCTGTTGAATCTTTTAGCTGATATTGTTACCTCGTGCCATAATGCCGTATGAATCTTTCGACCGCTGTAACAAATTTTGGCATAGTATTAGACTGTTTAAATTCTAGTGTAGTGTTTAGTTATAAAGGAATTAAGGAAGTATGTTAGTATGGTTTATAACAGTTACCTTGAATCAGTTGTGTGATCATGTTAAAAGAACCATAATAATGAAATACCAAAAATCAGCGGCTCTAAGTCAGTATGGTTCATTAAATTTGCACCAAAAAACAAACTGCATTTTTATACAATTTTTTACACAAAGAAAGTACATGCACCTGTTTTATACAATTCCAACCTAAAATAAACTCATTTTTTAACTTTTCAGAAACAAAATACCCGCAACTATTTAACTTTACGTTGGTGATCACAAACACAATAAACATACACAGCACATGTGATTGCGAACGGCCATGTATCCAAGAATACCTAGAAGCTTGCAACCACACACTCACAGAGCTTGAAACTGTATGAAACATAAAGCAAACAGGGTCACAACTTCTATAAAATGGCTCAAAAAGGGACACGGTTCTTGAATATGATTCCCTACGCAGGTAACACCAAAAGACAACCAATAGAAACATCCTCTACAAAACACCATAGCCTTTCGCTTGCTTTCGATCAGAGGCCTCATGACCCATAAATCAAATTCACAAAGATCTAAATGCACATTATACGCTAAAGAGAATAAAGTAGGTCTAAAGCCATAAGTGAATATAGAGAACCTACATACCTACATGAACACCCGCATCACTTGCATACCTAAATGACCAAAATACTAAGTGGTACCTCTCCTTTTATGACATGTCATAGCATACAGAGCAGCGTTAAACAAAGCACATAAGTAAAAAACATAGAGCACAGAAAGAAAGATCACACAACAGCCGGAAATTAGGCAACTAAGTAAAGAAGCATGACCAAAACATAGAGTAGTAGTTTATTCCTTTATGACATGTCAAAGCATACAGAGAAGTGTAAAAGTATGTTCAAATAGAGTGAAAGACAAAAACCCAAATTTAATAAAATTTAGGAACAAAAACATCTGTGATATACCATATGTAAAATCAAGAAATTAAATACCTCTTTGTAGAAACAGTCTGACTAATGCCTGCAACAAAAAAAAAATTACGAACCGATGAATGGAAATCATTCCCTAAAATCAGTGGAGTTCAAATAAGTAGAAGCAAAGGGCACATATGAGAAAGGAAATCATAAACCCTAAAATCAAAGCAGAGTCACAGAATACCTACTCGTCATGGATTGAATTTCCGATCTTGAATCTCCTAAGCATGAATATGTTTCGCCGACAACTGTGGCGGTTGCCGCTGCAATTGAAGGTCCATGGTGGAGGTAACCGGTCCCTCCCACTCCCTCTTTCCGATCACCCGCCATCACAAATCCTAAGTCGAAGCACAGCAGAGAAGAGGGGAGAGGCATTCCTCGTTACCAGACCCTCGTTAGAATTCCTCCAATGTCATCGAAACCCCACGGCAAGAGAAAAGAAAACGAAAATTAAGTTTATAAGCAGATTTAAGTTAAGGTTTGAAGACCTAAAATCGAAAGAAGTAAAGAAAAAATCAAACCTGTGTAGGGTTTCATTCATGTTGTTGATCAATCGATGGAAGATGAAGAAGATAGGAGGTGAGGGGTAAACCCTACTGTACACCGTACTCTGTTGACCGAGTGTGAGATGTAAGAACGTGACATTGAGGAGGGGAGAGATTCAGTGAGGAGAGAAGATATTGAGGGCGAGAGATTGCGTGAGGAGATGAGGAGATCTCAGAGAATGGGGAGGTTGCGTGATGAGATGAGAAAACCGAGCGTGAGAGAGAGAGTGAGAACGGTGCAGTGAGGGTGTGTAATGTAAAATTTTTAAAATGTGTCAAAATGAAAAAAGGGCCACTTTTTGTAAAAAGTGAATACTTCACTATTCAACAGATGGTATTTTATATTTAGGTAATTATTATTTTTTTTTTTACTTTTAAGTTCACAACTAATAAACACTACTTGATATTCTTGACGGGTCCGTTCAAACTAAACATTACGTTTCGTTCTCGATTATACTTAAAGAGAAAAAAGAAAAAAGTGAAAGAGAAAAAAGAGAAAAGAAACAAAGAGAAGGTGAATGATTCATTTCATTCTGAATCCTTCCAAATTGGAAGGAAAAAAAAAACACAAGAAATTGGCTTAACTTTCCTTTTATTTCCCTCATTTTCCATCCTTAAATGAAACTCGGGAACAAATTTTTTATAATCATTTCCTTTCTCTCCTTAAGAGAAACTCAGGTACACAAAAACTTTTACATATATTTTTTTATTTCCTTTCATTCCGTAAGTGAACTAGGAAACACAGTGTAATATTAACGTCTAGCTTGAATAGTTTGAATGAAAAATAAAGTGAAATAAAAAGAAAACATACATGATAATTGGTTTTTGAATGTAAGTGGATATCAAAATATAGATGATGTTATTATATGTTTTAGAATGGAATGGAAGTTTTGTTCCAATTAGATTTCTTTCTAAAATTTATGAAAAATAGATTAAGAATAAAAAGTAAAAAAAAAAGTAAAAATATAAAAAATTGAAAAACCATAATAAAATAAATATAAAATTAATATAAAAAACTAAATAAAAATTAAAACAAAAAATAATATAAATAAAACTAAATTAGAAAATTAAAAAAAAACAAATAAATAAAAAATAAAAAATAAACTGTTTAATAAAAAAGTTAATACTAAAAAAAATTAAAAATTAAAACATTGAAAAAAATAAATATAAACAAATATAATAATTTATATGGATATATTAGTAAATTATATTTGATTACTTTGTTTTTACTAAACATCAAATAATAAAAGTTAATGATTTATTGCATTCATACATAGCAACCAAACAAGACGATAAATTGATAATAATCCATTTTATTTCCTCAACCATTTCATTCTCTCGTTCATTGTATTACCTCATACTAAACAGACCCTTAGTATTTGAGAGAAGACATTTACTCTAGCCCAACATCTCATCTCTCTTGTGGACAATACAAGTTTGTCCCTCTTAAACTTTCATATATATGCAAAAGAGTTTGGGATTACTAGGAGAAAATATGTGAAACTTAGGTTTAATGAAAAACATTTTGTAATATAGAATTAATGTCAGTCAACTAATGAAACTTATGAGTGATCTAAGTTAAGTTAAAAGGCAAAGAAAACAAAAAACTATACTTAATTCGACAAAACTATATTAAGAGTGATCGTATGTTTACATTACAATATATTTGTAAGATAATAGCTTTATTTACCAAGAAACAGTTAATATTTGTAGACACCGATTACAAAATAATTCAAATCATGATGGAGTCCCTTATTGACTTCATATTCCGTTGTAACCTGCCATAAGCCCATAACATTCGTTAATGGAAACTGTTCTTTAGCAATCCCCAAGAACAATTTCATTATTTACCAATTTATACTTAACAAAATAACGCAAAGTTTTGTTAAAAGATGGATTTAGGGAAAGGGACTTGCAGGCTTGACCCGAGATGGGCCCAATATTTACCCAACCCAATTTAGGTAGAGTAATCTCCTACTAGGTGACACGTGGTGCTTTTATGTGTTTGTCCACCCAACCTTTTTCTTAAATTTACTTATTTACCCCTGACAAAACACAACACGTGATTGATGTTTCAATATATATATTTCTTTTGTAAAGTAATATAGGAAGGGACCTGCTTTACAGACACCCCTCTCCAAATTTCACACCCCAAACCGGGGCTGATTGGCCGAACAGGCCCAGTTCGAAAAAGACAAAAAAGTTAAACCGGGGCTTTACCGGCAAACCGCCCCGGTTTGTTCTTCCTTTTTTTTTTTCTTTTCTTTTCTGAATTGGTATTTTTTTAATAGCCCTTATAAAAAGATACAAAGTTTAAATACAAAAAAGGGTCATTTTATTAAATATTAACGTTTTGCAACATTTATTTACTCATTTTTATAGTATAACAATTTCTTTGTCAAATAATTCTATAACTTAAACGGAACTCGGTAAAATATCACGTTAATTAAACAACTCAACCAAACCCAACTTTTTTTATAAACTAATTATAATTATAATATCAACACAAAGGGTGAAAGACTGTAACTTTTTTATATTTTAACATAATCGTACACACTTAATTTTAATTTCATTTTATTTTGTGATAAAAAAAAAAAAAAAAAGGTTAAACCGGGGCGGTTTGATCAAACCGGGGCGGTTTGGGTTTGTCTTTATTCAAACGGGGGCGGTTTGATCAAACGGGAGCGGTTTGGGGTGTAAAATTAGAATTTTGGGGTGTCTGAATAGAATCACCGTATAGGAATACCCACCTGTCTCCAACCTAACCTACTTCCGTTAAAGTGTTGTTAATCAAAAAGGGACACGTATTCACCCAAAATGGATCCCATACCAAAATACCCATTCTTCTTTCCCTTTTTAGTCCCTAGAGTTTGAAAGTTACGCAAAAATAGTCCTCAAATGGACACGTCAGCATCATCACCTTTGATCACCACCTCCACACTCCAACCGACAACCACCACCATTACACCACCGATGATAACTACCTTTAAAAGGTCATTTAGGGTACGATTTTTGTTTTTAATAATTATTTAGAATATTTAAAAGAAAATTATGTGTAAATAAATATTATAAAGCAGGGCAACCATTTTTTGTATTTGACTATAAGCACAATTATTGTTTGGCGTTTGGCGTCTTCAAACATTAAACATTGGTGACTCTTGGTCTTTTCTTGTATACAATAATTAAAGTAATGATGATGTCATTATTAAAAGGTGGATACGTGTCACTTATTAAACATAGTTAATTAATTTAATACATGCCTAACCACGAAACGGGTAAAATGCCACGCAACCGCACTAATTTTTGGTCGTCTTCCAAATATAAACACAATGATTGTCCGGCATCTTTGGATAAATACGAATTTCTTATTTATTTTTTCTAAAAAACGCTAAATTTTATATCAATCCATCTTTGACGCGACTCGAACTTTTAATTTAACATCGGATAGTTTTTTACTAAAGCAACCCACCTATACGAATTATATACTATATACGAGTTGTCTGGTATTTCGAGTGGGCGTGCACAGATACAATAAAATTACACATGACACAAATCTTATAATAAATATAATTTTAGTATGAATTAGATATGTTAAAGAATAAATCCGAGCAAGGTTACATCCGAATGATAATTCTCAATGACATTCTTTAATCGAATCGACATCTGAAACTGGTTCAATTATACGAGAGTCAAGCCGGCTTGGTTCGGTATGTAAACGAGCAGAGAGCCTGAACCATGAACAACTCAACTAGTGGCTCGCTCGTTTGACTTGTTTGAATTAAAGACCAAATTTTAATATATACATAAACATACATACATATATGTAAATTTTTTAAAAATCATACAATTTTAAATTTTAAAAAATAATCTAATTGGCTTGACGGGCCGGCATGCTCAGTTTTTAATGATCCAAACACGAGCTTAACATTTCAACTCATCAAAATAAACATGCCAGCTTAGCTCGGCTTGATTTGTAAACGAACCGAGCACGAGTCCAGCCTGACTTGACTCGACCCGTTTACAGAATTACTGGCGACATCAATTATTGTTGCTTGCGTACTTTGTAAACGAGCTGAGCCTGATCCAACTTGACTTGACTCGCCAAAATTACAGAATTACAGCGCACATCAATTATTGTTTTTAGGAAAATCGTGGAAACGTTAAGAAAATAGATTTTAAGGTTAAACGATATACATTAACATCTAGTTGATATTATTATACACCTCGGAATCGTATGAACCAATGGCCCAATAGACGGGTCACGTGATGGTTGATATTATTAATCAGCGGCCCAATTAATACATATACTTAGATAATGTTATTAACCAAAGGCCCAATGAAGATATCTCCTAGACTACTATATAAATGACTGAAGCTAGACCACAGATCCTTAAAACCCCATGTGGAAAAGATTGGTTTTCAGATCCTGAAATAGAATAATTTTGATGGGATCTCTTACAATATTAAACTCCCACCATAAGTAGTCATATTCTCTGCATACCCAACAACATCAATTTACTTACCCAACAACATCAATATACTTTTCTGTAAAAAAAAAACTAAAACGGTATCATGACACAATCTTCAAAAAAACCTTTGGTAATAACATAACTTACCGGATGTAGTTAGAGTTTTGGCCTTTGGGGTATTGTAGTCAGGGTTTGAATATAAATATTATAAACTCTCATTAGAATCTCCGTGTTAGGTTCGTGGCTAGCAGAAATGATTAACAGACACAAACAAAGCAGAAAAAACTCTATTAATTATGAAGCTTTTTTTAACAACAAGTTATAATATTACTTCTAATCTACCTCAACTAATTACACCAAAACAGTCTTCAACAAAACTCAAACTCTTGAATTCTCAATTAAACCCACCCCTAGAAATTCTTCTATATATGAAATACCAACACTGTTAGGAACAATTTTTATTTTTATTTTTTTTTATTTGTTAGAGTCATTATATTTAAAAACATCTTTTTGATAACAACACACTTGATACGATCGTATGGGGCAAAACGACCCTACGTGGATCGATGACGACCGCATAAAATTCAGACTGTGGAGTTTTTTTTATATAATAATAAAAAAAATCGGACTAAACGACCTTTTCAAACGGCAATTTGAAGAGTGCGAATATACCAAAAAGTATGTGTGAGTAACGAAAGCCATTTGTTGATAGATAAAGTTAATCGAAATTTTTCTCCTTTGAGTTTGTTAATCCATAAAAATAATTTAAGTTATATAAAAAGCATAATTTGCTTTTGTCATGATGATGATGATTGATATCCTAGATTTCAAGGTTTGAGGTCCTTTTTTTTTCGCGGGGACCATTATTATTTGTGGGTTTTTGTTCAACTTTCTTTTATTACAATTCAAGATTTTGGTAAGTTATAGATTTTGTTTATGAGTTGTGTTTAGATTTTTTTATTTACTTTTTTGGATACTTATGGTGTTTTAAGTGCAATCTTTTTTGATAAAGCGAAGTACAAGTGTTAACACAACAATTCGCTATTATATGATAAACCATGTAGCGTAAGCTCATACAATAAAAAGACAGATTAACCTAATATACAAAATAGGAAGTAATGAAAATAATATCAATGCATTGAAAACCTTCATATTTCTACTACAATAATTATGATTCACTATGCATGAAAGCTAGCTAGCCTCAACTCAAGATCTAACCCGCCCTGCATCTTCACTGGTGTCACATTACTTGTCTTCAGCCTCTTACCACCACCACCACCCATATCCAACTCAATTAACCATAAACCTTTATCATAAACACAACTTTTAGCGTCGGAGCTAACTTCTTGATCACCTGATGAAGGAAAGAAACCAGCACTCGGGTCTAAAGATAAAACACTCTCCTGATTATCGTTTTGTGGCGGCGGAGCTAATGTAGTCCCGACGTTTCTGTTGTTTATTACGGGTTGCCTGAGCTTGGCTTTTGCTCTCCGATGGACATTCGTGTGACCACCAAGTGCTTGAGCCGACCTGAACTCCCTTCTACAAAAGCTACAAGAGTAAGACCTCGGTGGCCATACGAAACCGCCAAGTGGGCCTCGACCGTCTTCTGCAAACGCTTCTTCTTCCCATGAGTACCGGGGATTCATGGGGCCGTTGGAATCGTTTTTCTTCATCGGCATCAAGTACGTTAAGTGAATATTGTAGAGACTGGTCAATGGATTACTTTAGGTTGGTACATGATATATACATACATATATATTGAAGAGTGATAGTTATGATCATATATGTACTTATAGGCAGTTGAAATTAAATGCATGAAAGCTACAAGAGAATCCAAAAGGAAGAGCATATATATGAGAAGGCTATAATACGTTGGATTTTAGAAATGAAGAAAGAGAGAGAGAGAGAGAGAGATATGTCACAGAGAAGGCCAACGTATCATAAGGTCATACATATGTACACTTAATTGTCATTTGTCTACAACATTTATGGTTATATATCCCTGGAACAATCATATATCCTAAGCTTGTGGAAGATAATGCTATGGTTCGTTCGTACACAAAATTGTAACCATCGAACAAAACACATAATTAACCCCCAACCAATGAATTACTTTATACGTCAAGATTTATATCCTCATCCTCTCAAGGTGGTGATAATTTTAGTTAGTTTATTTCAAATTAATTGGGCTAAGTGTAATTTATATTCAACTAACTACATTTACAGATTTTGTGCTCAACTCTGCAAACATGTTGCGGAACCTTGGGGTGTAAATCCATGTGGTTGTTTGAGATATATAGTTTTTGTAAGATCGTCACGTAAGAATGCATTGTAAATATCCAACTGTCATAATGACAGCTTTTGTGCTCAACTCTAGCTATTGTAGTAACTAGAAAAAACCCTTAATGGGTTTATAACTTCAGGCGTGTGAGCGTTCTTTTAGCTCTTTGAATTGGTGACCAAGTAACTTAACCGATCATGTACTAATTCGAGTGTCTTGTTCGTCACCATGTTATGAACTTAACCTAACCAAAAGTTACCTTTGGTTCGAACTGTATCGCACGCAGAATCCACAATACTAATGTTGATATCTACATCTACATTCTTAATAATCAATAAGAATAACATACGCACTCACGCCTACTGGTAAAGATAACAATCAATAATTATATCCATTTTGTGCCCAGAAAAGATTTAGACATTTAGTCAATACTCAACAATTGCTGCAGATGATGCATGCATTTCTTTTCTCAAATTCTCATCCCAGAACAATTCTAAAGCCTTGATGCTTTCTCATGGTGTGTGGCCTGCTTCATCCTTGTAACCTTTTGATATTTTCCCCAACTTGGCACGTACACTACCACGTCACATGAAAGTACTCTGTTTCTTTGGAAAGAAGAAAATATATTATGGGTCAAGTTCTTGAGTTACATACAGATTCGCTCATTGTCCTTGTATAGGTTTGCAACCTATGAAAATAAATCTTAATTCAGTCATCCTTGAATGAAATGGGAAAATGAACAGATTAGAGCATCCATAACATCACACATCCAGAAACTCATCACTAAATCATATCCATGTAAACAACTTGAGCATAGAACCATCAATAGATTTAGAACTAAACATGTTATGAAAGTGGTGTCAAAATTAGCCTTTCATGTCATTTAATAAAATGTAGAACCTATCATGAGTACAGATAAGTATATTCAAAAGAAGATTTCATTTAGACATTTTATCACAAACTAATGTTGCATTATCTGGAGTTGGGAGCTAGTGTTTTTATCTTGCTCTCTGCATTCACATTCCTACAGAAACTTACATATAAAGGTAAAAAAGAACTACCTTGCACCAAGAGACTAAAGAGAATGAATAAATTAACCACTAACCCTCTACTTGCTAACTACACATGATCTTTAAAACAATAAAAAACAAGTGACTTAAAATAAAACTCCTGCTGACCTGTAACCATTTACCCGACTTTGACCTGATAAAGATTAGTCCCTACAATAATAATAAATTTACGGAAAGGAAAAGCACACGCCTTTTATTAATCACAATTTGAGACTGAATATTTCAATTAAAATAGAGGATTATTAAGAACACCGAACACAGAAATGGAGAAATAGTGTAGTAGCCGCAACCAAATTAAAACAAAAAAAAAACTGATCAATTAATATTTTAGTCTCCAAGGATCAAACCAGCGACCGGCAGCCCGGCATGATTTTGGTTATAGAAGAAATAGAAAATCCGGAGAAAACAAAATCAGATGACAAAGCTATAAGGCCAGTACCACTAGAATCAGAGTAATTATTTGCAACTAGATGTGTGTTGCAACAAAAGGATTGTTAAAGACGAGCATTGTTACCCTCGTCACAAAGGTTAGGGTCAAGGGGTTAAGCGGGTCACAAGCGTTCCAAGGTATAGTCTGCTGAAAGATTGGCACCTTGCCGTGTACAAACACGATACTAATATACCACCTCTGCAATTTGTCAGAATAAACTTAATGCTTGGTTTTTCTGGACTTATGCGTCTGTAACTCTAGACCAAAGTTGGTCCACTATACTTCTTAAACAGATTATTTGCAGCTAAGGACTCTCGAATCTAGTCATCAGGTCTGGACAGTGAATGGGTTACCCAACCACTTCCTACATCGAGGTGTAAACGAGCCGAGCCACTCACAGGATACTCAAGACTGCTTGCTAAAAGCTCAAACCAAGCTGCTTGGATCTTAAATAAGCTCAAGCCTAAAGTGAAGCTCATTTAATAAATGATCCCAAGCCCAAGCTTCATATACCGAGCTTACTAGGTTGAGGTTCGTGAGCCTAAACGGGCCTATTGTTTATATAAATATAATACCTTTTATTTGATTACTAAATACATTATAATACATATGAACATAACAAAAAAAAAAAAACTAAATAATATATATCATGTTACATTCATAATATTATCATGATAAAAATATAGAAAATAATAATATATATAAATAAATTGAATAATAAACAGGCCAATCTAGATGACTTTGACAAGGTGGGCATTTTGATGGTGATTAAGCTAGGGTTGAAATGTTCTAGTAATGCATCTCAGCTACTTGGAAGTTGGAAGGGAAGGTTGTGATCAATACATATATCCCTCTTCTAACTACACTTTCTTAAATCAGGAGAGAAAAATTATTCTTTTGGTTAAAGCATCAAATTGGCATTAGAGCACATTTTACAATATAGAAACATAGATCATCCATATATTCAATTTCTGACAAAATATGATGCCTGAAACTAAGAGAGAAGATAAAGAGACAAATCCTATAAAGCTTACCCAGTTGTTGTACATTATTTTCACCATTTTCATCTCCAGTATCTTTCAACCCATCAAAAATCTCATGATCATCAAACCCTACACATAGCAGACTCTAGATAAGTGCTCAAGAAACTAAAGTCACTTTCTATGATCAAGAGAACATAAACTATAAGCACTTCATTATACAAAATTTGCTAAGTCTCAATTTTGTGTTATTTATATGGAAAACAGCTCATGCACGCTACCACTTGCTGCACAAAATAGAAGCATCGAATACGCTTATGCTTCTTTATTCTAGATTAGCAAATAATTAAATTAAAGTTGAAACTACCTTCACCAAGGGCTTCAATATCATCGGCTTCAGGTCCTAAAATCATGACATTACCTATTGGTGGATCAACTGTCATCCAATCAGACCTACCAATCTCATTTGTGTGAATCTCTTTCTCCGTTACCCATGCCTCAACAGAATTAATGTTTTCGTATGAAATAGGATCGGTGTTTTCCTGCTCTTTGTTATAAAACCTACAAGATCATTTGTATTTCAAATTCTTTTCCCTTCTATGAAAAATTTCCACTAAATAAAATAACGAGGAACAGTTGAGACTTACATTTGCTTTAATCTCATGTTGTATTGAACAAATACGATGTCACTAAGCCTCTGGTGTTCTACATAATTCTTTGTTTCATGAATATGTTGGAAAGAAATCTTGTTTGGGTTACAACCAACCAAACTGCAGGTTTGGCTGAGAATACGAATGGCTAAACGGACCAAGTTTGGACAAGCCCCTCCATACGTTGACCACCATTCAGCTATTGGAAATCAACAATTAAAACAAGAGTAGTCTAGTTATAGCTTAAAGACATATTTGACGAATTCAAAATAGAAAAAATAACATTTAGGATTACCAGGAAATAAAGTATCTCTTCCTCGTATGGCGATTTTCCTCCCAAAATCACCAGCAGATTCACGATACAATGTTGTCTCTTTAACAATTTTATCTTGGATTGTAGTGTCAGGAATCAATCTTTCAACACAGTCATAGACTGATGATCTAATCTGAAGATGAATATCTCCTTCGGTACTATAGAAATACTTTGGATTAAGATAAAAACCAGCAGTGTGAAGAGGATGTCGACGAAGTTGTTCCCACCTACGATCTATTATGTTCCAATAAACCATATAATCTTTCTTATCAACAAGTTCTTTCTTGATTGCTTCTTTTGCTCGATATACCCCTGCATAAACATACCCCATTCCGGGTCTCTTTTTTCCGCTAACGATTCTCAAAAGCCTCAATAGAGGATCCGTTAAATGGGTGATTACAGTACACATGGACCAAAAAGATGGATTGCTGATGTAATCCAAAGTAGTGTATCCTTCTTCTTTTTTGGAGTATGAACACTCCATCCACTCCTCGGAGGTTACCATGGACTGGAGGTTGTGTTTGACACTTACCATTCGTTTTAATGTGGAGAAATCCGTTGAAGAACTTGTAGGACCCACTACAACAATGTCGACTCCAAAAGTATACCTTCTCATCATATTCAAAACAAGGCTATGATTATAAATAAACTTTGATATTGATCTAGCTTGTTCAAGTATAGTACTTATCCATTCAAGTTCTCTGAAATCCTCCAATATCAAATCCACACAATGACTTGCACATGGAGTCCAGAAAATGGTAGGAAAATTATCAACTATTTGTTTCCCCAGTTCAACGTAACGCCCTTCATTTTTAGTAACAATTTGTAGCACATTTCTTACTCCAACTTCTTCAATGACTTCCTTAAACAATGTAAATAAAGATTCGGTGGAGTCCATAACGTTGGTCCCATCAAAAGATTTAAGAAACATTAGCCCTTCAGGACAATACACCGAGAAATTGAGAAACGTTTTACCATTTTCCGATATCCATTCATCAGCTAGAATAGAACAACCGCTTTTTCCCCAACTCCCCATGCACTGATCAACATCACTTCTCACTTCTTGAACAGTATTCTTCAAAATCCAACTTCGAAGATCATGATAAGAAGGTCCCACAACTCCTAACCCTTGGGAAGAAATCGCATCAATCATCGGTTGGAAATATATAGAGTTCGCGGCATCTAAAGGTACTCCGGCATCTAAGAAAAACCGCCCAATTGCCAAACTAACTTGATGGTTAACCCTTTTTGAATCATCATACACGGAATCACTAATAGCTAGGGCATTTGAATTTTTTCTCACTTTAAACCCTTTCTTTCTCCTACCTTCACCTCGCTTATTACTTACATTGTCCTCCTGTTCTTGATTCACTAATAAACTAGAACTCGGCTCAATAGCTTCGGGAAGCATCACAACTTCCGTGCTCAAAGCACATTGATTCGCAAACGAATCCGGCTCACCAGAGTTGAAATTTTGAATTTCATCAGCTAATTTCTGCTTCTTCCTCTTCTTCACCACAACCCCATTCAAGCTCTCCTGCATCATCAGCCGAACATCAGGCTGTACTCTCAAGCAACTAGACGCATTACCTTTTTGACCAGCCAGATGTTCTTTAATCCTATGAATCCCACCGCCCTTAAACATCTTGCCACAATATATACACTTCAGCTGAACCTTATCGCCACTTTTGTACATATGGCAATGCTTCCATGCCGGATCGTGTTTTTGTGAATTTACAGGCACTGGTTCTAAATCGGAAGCCATTTTTTCAGGCTGCGAATGAAGGTATATGTGGAATCACTAACAATTTACAGCATTAGTTGGTGCTAAATTCAACAATTACCGAATCAAATTCAATCTTCGAACAAATGTCGAGCAAATGAATAAGGGCAAAATCAAGTACAATAAGAGCGCCTACGAGGCCTGGATTTCAAAGAATCAAAAGGTTGATGAGTTGGAAACTTACTTGATGTTTGAAATTTCTTCGTCGAAAGTCCGGCGAGACCGAGTTATGGAGGTTAGGGTTAATATATAGTCGGATGAAGAGTCGAACGAGAACCAGATAAACCGGTTATGTATTTTCAAAACGGGTTAGTTTTAACCCGAGTTTTGGTATTGCCCCGGCCCAAATAGGCGGTCAATCTCAAAAGTCGTGACTTCGACTTCCCCGTAAATGAACGATTTTCCGGAAGCGAACCCGAGTCTTTCGCATTCATAACTTGAACCGGAAACGGTTAATTTTTATCTTTCAAAGTTCAAAGAGGCAAGTTACCAAAACACCCCAGTGACCCCTATTTTCCATTTACGATTATTTAACTGATTTTTTTTTAAAGAGCAGTTCCTAGATTTTATATAATAAATGTATCACCTAGATGTTGGTTTTGAACCTCTCATTGTTTTTTATTGTAAGATATATCACTTAACTATGAGAATGTCTATTTGAGGAGGATTATTTAATTGTTCAAACAATTAATCATCCGCAAATGAAATAAAATAGAGTTGGAAGTCCGGATTAAATCAAATATTATATATTAATCTATTTTAAACCGAAAGGTAACATACATGACCTAAGTCGACACGCAGGGAAGTTGTTAATAAACCTTGTTGTGTTTAAATTCAGGTTGGATACTCTTCTTGGTAGTCAAGACTATAACATATAAAAAACTCTTTAGAAGATACGAAGAGGCGCTTTAAGAGCATTTGTCAAATAAGTTATATATAAAAAATCGTGAGCTCTAGGAACATTTGTTCATGCTCAAATAAATTACAAATGCACAGCAAAATAAGGAATCGACAACTTCAAGTGATGACCGTCTACGGATTTCATGTTGTTGTGGATGGCTCACATTTCACAATGGAATTAATGAGCATTGGGGGTTAGTTTATTTATTTTTAAATTAAATTTAGAGTTAATTTCCGTTTGAGTCCTTGTGGTATATTCGTTTTAACTATCTGAGTACGAACTTTTATTTTCTATCAATTAATGACCTGTGGTTTCAATTTACTTTCGGTTTGAGTCCCTCTGTCTAACTCCATCCAAATTTATTGTTAAGTGGGAGGGTATAATTGTCATTCCACCCCTTATATCTTATCTAAAGACTAAAACAATTCTAGTTAAATATCAAAACCCACCCATAGATTAAAAACCCTAGACCTAAGGACTACCGACGTTCACCTACCCACCATAATCGTTTATTGAAACGTCTATGTGTCGTGGCCGGGACCGCATCTTGAGCCTGCTGACCTCAAGAGGAAGGAACAAATGCGGGAAATGGTAAGCGGTGACGCAAACAAAAAAGCGGCCGCGAATGAAAGATGAAAGGTGCGTGAAGAGGAGGGGTGTGGTTGGATGAAGATTTGTTCCCTGCTTTCAGTTATGATGTTTGGGATATATTTTAACAAGGGTGAGCTTAAAGCAAAGTAGTGAATAGAATTGGGGCGTTGGTTTTTTTTTTGAACCAGAGAAGTGGATTTTGGGGTTTATTAGCCAGGTTGGTTTTGGGGTATATTTTAAGTGGGTTGGGTTTTAATATTAACTTGAGTTTGGTTTTAATCGACGGTAGGTTTTGTTCTTTAGTCAGAGTTGTTTTATTTAACCATCGATAGGATATAAGGGGTGGAATGACAATTATACCCTCCCACTTAACGGTAAATTTGGATGGAGTTAGAGAAAGGAATCAATCCGAAAGTAAATTGAAACCACAAGTCATCAATTGATAGAAAATGAAAGTTCGTACTCAGATAGTTAGAATGAACATACCACAGGGACTCAAACGGAAATTAACTCTTAAATTTAAGAAAAGGGTATTTTGATTATTTATTAAAATTAAAAAATAAACTAAATAATCACATTCAAGCTGGAGACCTTTTGTGTTACATTTTTACATTCTCGTTGGAACTAAGTCCTAAGGTTATGCGTAGTGGTAAAGCCTCACTCTTGGGTGTTTATTAACATGTGTCGGTTCAGTAAGCAAAGGGCTCCATGTGTAAAAGTGGTGTAGTTAATGGAGCCCCATAAAACTCTATTCAAAAATTAATAATTAATAATCACAATATGTGGACTAATTATATCAGAGCCTTCAAAATTGAGTCAATCACATACAGGGGGGGATGGCGCCATGATTATAAGACTTGGTGGGGGGGGGGGGGGGGGTGGGTGGGTGGGTTTATAGTAAAGGGGTGTAGTGATTTTGGGGCTGTATGACATCCCATAAGTCTCACTACACTACGCGTAGTATTAATATAAAGTTTCTCATATTTTAAGGACAATCCAAAATAATGACATATCACATGGGCTTTCCATCGGCCTTCCGTATGACTAACTCGAGATTTTAACATGGATCCATTATGAAAACTATGCCCATTACGTTTAAGCAATTACTTAAAGTAAATGTGAAATTAATCAAATTCAAAGACTGGAATCAGAACATTACTATACCCATAAATCATCTATGTAAACCAGCTCTAGAACTTTCAATACTTTATACTTACGTAGTGGTGTACTTAAAATCCATAGAGACTCGCTTATTTCTGAATCAACTTACGCATTATGTCCTCAAGAGGATATTCTCATAGTAAATGATATGTTATCTGATAAAAAAATATGAGCTTATATCATATAAAGTGTAGATTATATGATTGCATTTTGGAAAATTCAGATGCTACTTCTAAAAAAATAGAGTAAAGTGAAGGGACGGGTAATCGGGTCGGATATTCGGTTCGGTTCAAGGTCCAAAAAAAGCATATGGGGCCAGAAGTCAAGGTCCAAATTTTTTTTGGTTATCATGAGGTTTTAAAACTTGGGTTATATGATCGGGCCGGGTATTCGGGTCGGATATTCAGTTCGGTTCGGGTCACACAACAATTTTTTAAAATTATCTAATTGTTTTAGTTCACTAAAAATAACTGTTGTTTCACATAAAAACTAAACGATGCGAGAGAGAAAAGAAAAATTACCTGGAAATGATTACAACTCAGATTGATGACCTTTAAGATCTTTGAATCCATCGATTATGGAAACATCGACCTTGTAATTGTGGTTTAAAACTTATAAAGTGTTCTAAGTTTTCAACTTAATTAAAAAAAAAATTGGCCCGGGCCAACTCAGTATATAAAAAATATTTTAATTATAAAGAGGGCGGGGCCGGACTATATATACAAAAAAATATCGGATTACACGGGTATAAAAAAAAATCAGTACATTACAAAAAAAAACGGATAGGGCCCGGGCCCGGCCTGGCCCGAGAAATACTTTGCCCCTGATTAATACTGATACCTCGGAAATGATTAGCTTCTTCAATGTCTTTGATAAAAACATGTAGGCCTTCCATCACCGAGATGAATAAGAACGGAGCCATCGGGTTATCTTGTCATAGACCACGACTAAGAGGGAATTCTGAAGACGGACTACTGTTAAGCAAAACAGACTCTTTGATAGGCATTTTGGATATTTTAATTCGCTTAATACAAAATCTAACTATCTATAACAAGTTTTATAAAATACTAGATGTCAATAAAAACTGGAACATATGTAAGCCACAAAACCATCATGCACTTGACTAAAAAGAAAATATTCACCGACCCACTATGTACCAATAATTCATTGCTAAGAAATTGCTAAGAAATATCAATGGTATTTCCAAAATACTTGCTGAGGTTGAAAGTGTGTTACTCATTTTTCATGTGTAATGTTAGGACGAAAGGTCAACTCATAACAAACACATACACACACACCTATGTGCAATCGATTGATAAAACTCATGTAGAACCTATATTCCGTCCAAGAGAATGAATATTTATATGTCTGATAGAAAACCAAACAGTTAATAATAGGTTTCCGGAAGAAAATTAAGAAATTAATACACCTATTCCTGAAGAACAATATAAAGAATTAAACAATATAGTTATGTAAGCATACAAATGTCTTAAGAAAATTCTATCGTGGGAGGCCAACATGGACCGTTTGTCTCGCCGGTAACAGCGCTCACACAAATCGGCTCGCAAAATGCGATGGAGGATTACCGATTTCGTTGTTGTAAGTTGTAACGGGAGCCAGTGAGCGAGACTTTGATGCGGTGGAGGGAATCTGCTCGAAAACATGTTGAACTCTTTTGCCTAGTGGGAAATTGGAGAGATGGAAGATACATGGACAAAAATGATACTAGTGATGTCTTTAAAACAAAAGTTATACAAGAACCTTATTTTTATCAAAATACATGGCCGACGAAACTAATAATGTAGTAGTGTGAAAATATCTGACCCCTCTATTGCCTAACCCCCAAACATAAATCATTTAAACCATGAAACATGATGGTACCAGTCACACCCAATTGACCTGACCTGACCCACTGCATTTCCTCCACTTTAAACAACCATCACTCCTTTATTTTCTTTCTTTCTTTCTTTCTTTCTTCTCCCAACCAATTGAATAAGCTCACATGTTACATTCATTTATAACACACTCTTTCTTTATAAACACACATTCATCTTACAAAACCAGCAGTACTATCTACATGATTCCATGATCATCAAACCATGTCCCTCCCCCACCTCACATGCCTTCTTTTTCTTGCTCTCTTTACAGTCACCCCATCTTCTTCCATCTCCTTCATTTTTAACGGCTTCAAACACCAAAACTCCGGCGAGTTATCCGTCAACGGAGCCGCCGGGATCATCCCCGGCGACATTCTCAAGCTCACCGACCAAAACCCACGCTTAATCGGTCATGGGTTTTACCCCGACCCGATCCGTTTCAAAAACCCCACCACCAAAACACCCTTATCTTTCTCCACCTCTTTCGTTTTTGCCATCGTGCCGGGATATAAACCGTTAGGTGGCCATGGGATGGCCTTCACCATCTCTCCGACGAAAAATCTCGCCGGAGCTCAGCCCAACCAGTACCTCGGACTCCTTAACATCACCAACAATGGCAACACCTCCAACCACCTGTTCGCCATAGAATTCGATACCGTTCAAGATTTAGAGTTCGCTGATATCGACGACAACCACGTTGGGATTAACCTTAACGCCATGGCATCCAAGAATTCCACGAAAGCTGGGTTTTTTATCGATGGGAATCCAACAAAACATGATCTTAGTTTACAAAGTGGGAAAAAGATTCAAGCTTGGGTAGATTATGACGCTCAAATACCACAACTCAACGTCACTCTTTCACCGTTTTCACACAAACCCACCACCCCAATCTTGTCCGTTCCGGTGGATCTTTCGCCGGTTTTTCAAGATTTCATGTACGTAGGGTTTTCAGCCTCAACAGGTGTGCTTGCAAGTTCTCATTATATCTTTGGCTGGAGCTTTAACATGGGTGGGAAAGCTCAGTCTTTAGATCTTGATAATCTGCCTTCATTACCAGGGACTAAGAAGAGCCACACACGTTTCATAGTTATTGTTTCTGTTGCCGTCTGTATATGTCTTGTAATCACAGCCGTTGGTGTTGTTTTTGTGATCAAGAAGTTGAATCATGTGGATGAGATTGAAGAATGGGAGGTTGATGTAGGCCCACATAGATATTCCTACAAAGAGTTGAAAAAGGCTACAAAAGGGTTTAGGAAGGAAGGGTTACTTGGGTTTGGGGGATTTGGGAGTGTTTACAAGGGGGTTTTGCCTGATTCTAAAACCCTGGTTGCGGTTAAACGGATTTCGAACGAATCGCAACAAGGGATGAAGACGTTTGTGTCGGAAATCTCCACGATTGGTCGGCTTCGACATAGGAATTTGGTTCAGTTATTGGGTTGGTGTAGAAAGAAACAAGATTTGTTGCTTGTGTATGATTTTATGGCTAATGGTAGTTTAGATAACTGCATTTATGAGAATCCCAAACTTAAGTTAAGTTGGGAGCAACGGTTCAAGATCATAAAAGACGTAGCGCGTGGATTGTTGTATTTACACGAAGAATGGGAGCAAACCGTGCTTCATAGAGACATCAAAGCAGGAAACGTGCTGCTGGATTCGGAACTCAATGGTCGTTTGGGTGATTTTGGCTTGGCTAAGCTGTGCGAACACGGCTCAAACTCGAGCACAACTAAAGTGGTTGGCACATTAGGTTATTTGGCTCCTGAGTTGACTCGAACGGGTAAGCCGACAACAAACTCAGATGTGTTTGCTTTCGGGGCCTTGTTGTTAGAGGTGGTTTGTGGAAGGAGACCCACCGAGCCAAAGGCGTTGCCTGAGGAGCTCATTTTGGTGGATTGGGTTTGGGACAAGTGGACAAAAGAGGCGGTTCTTGAGGTGGTTGATTCAAAGTTAAAAGGTGAGTTTGATGAGGAGGAGGTTTTGATGGTAATTAAGCTGGGGTTAATGTGTTCTAGTAATGCGCCTTCATCACGACCCGCTATGAGGCAGGTGGTTAGGTACTTGGAATGGGAGGTTCCCTTGCCGGAAGGTTTAGCACCGCCTTGGGAGAGTGGTAAGGATGGTAGTCAGGGGTGGGAGTTTGAGGATTATGTGCATTCTTACCCATCTTCGTCGTTTTTAGACAATGTAAGCAATTGGTCACCGGGGATTGAGGAAGGGTATATTGATGTTGAAGCGGGCTCGATGACACCACCCTCCCTCTATCGAGCGCAAGTTTAGATTTTTATTTGTTTTGCTTATGTAGATAGCCTTAGGCAGCACCAAGTTTCTCTACACTAGCAATAATATGTTTTCTGTAAGTATATATTTTTAGAGTATGCAGATGAACCTTGATGTGATCCAAAATCGTGTCAAGTTGCTTGCTCAATATCTAATACACAAGTCTCCAATACAGAACGTAATTAGCAAACTGATGTTTCATCATTACCTAGACAATATGAAATACCATTAGATTTAGAATAACTATGTATGTGTATCAAAGAAAACATCTAACAATTTAATAGGCTAACCTGTAACGGTTCATTTTCATCAGTGGTGCCTAGCATCTTGGTCACAAGGGTCTGTTTTTCCACTAGAGTACCAAAAGTCAAACACTAGTCAACAACATTAGAAGCAAACTTCTTTTGACTCATCTGAACTATCTGACAAGTTAATTGGTTAATAATAGAGGTACTTTCATGTGGCTTTCTATGTTCTAGCACATGTTGTTAACCAGAATATTAAAATGAATCACAACTAACCATTCATAAACAGGAGATTTATTCTAAGATTCAGTTAAATTATTGATTTATAAACAGACCTGAACAGCATAATTTCCACATTGATCTTGTGCTAGCATGTGTACAGATGTCAAGATTTCATCCATCAGTATGCTTTGTGTTTTTGGCTCATAGTAACCATAGTTAGTTAAATGCCTAATTTGTTCAAATAAGGAAGACAATACTGTGATTTTGAGAGGATAGCAGGCCTGAAAGATAAGCTTTCTGAAGTGCAAGAAATTCCGTTGCTGGATCATTCAGAGCAGCAGTATATTGAAGATTCTGCAACTCTGCGGCTGCAGCTAGTACATTAGGTCCTAAACAAACCCGTTATTATCAAATAATGGCGGTAAATTACCACCAATAATCTGGTTTGCCATTATGGATGGCGAACCATCATATAACCACCTAGCCCATTATAAGATGAATTCGGACTATCCATATTCTGATAGTTTGGAGAACCCACTACTCTTAAGTGTGAATTAACCGGTAATCTTTGTGATTCGCCTGAAAAAGAAGGCTTGCTTATATTGGAACACAATCCTTTACTAGTCAAATATGGATGTTTGAAATGTGTATTTTGATCAGATTTCGTTATCTTGATTCATTATTACATCTGTTGATAGACTCATGCATGCCAACGGGACTGTTAGATCTAGCCCAAACCCGACCCCCCGTTAGTCCCGACGACATTCAAACAAGCTGCAGTGTTGTTTGAATGTCATACGTAACCTTAATTACACTAAAATACCAACAAAATCAACCTCTTCAAATCAAAACAAAAAACCTATTGAGCTTCAACTACCGAAACTGATAAAGCAGCGATCTTTACAAATTTCTAGTCCCCAAATTACCTTAATTTCATAACACTCCACTAAGCAAACCAATTTTTCATGCTAATCCAATGCTTACGTTTAAATTTACAGAAAAAAATTCACGATCTGATTATTGAACGTCATCATCCTCTTAATCGACTGATCTCCTATAAACTATTCTTGCAATCTGGCCATTTCAGTTTGCAAGAGACTGATAGAGAGAGCTTCGAAGAGAAGAGTGAAAAAGAGAGAGATTATAAGCATGAACTATCCAATTTTGATTTGAAACAGAGAATTAAATTGATTGTTATAATAAGAATTTCGTACCAGAGATATGATCAAAAATTCAAAATGATATGTTTGAATTTCGAAAACCATGAATTATCCAAAAACTGCCGAGGCGGTTTAATCCAATTTCGAATGGGTTTAACGGGTTGGATTTTGCGGGTCAGATTTCATGTCAATTTTGGGATTTTTACCCATGTAATTGCGGGGCTCCCTCTTTTGGACCCCGATAAACACTACATACTTCAAATAAATCACAAACTAATCCAACTACTTTTAAATTTAGAGGTTTTTACATATATCCCCTTACTAAGGGGCTTTATTACATATATACCCAGCCCTAAACATCAATTACATATTTCCCCTTTTGTTAAGGAAATTACACAACTACCCTTCTCAATTTTAGGGGAAAAAAGAAATTACATATAATAGCCCATCATCAGTACATACGTGAATCGTGAATCAAACGAGCTTCAGGTCTCCTCTCCAGTCCCCTCTTTCAAATTCATACATAAGTTTAGTGTGTTAATATTTTATTCAAAGAAAATCATTAAATTTCGTTGGCTTTTATCTTGAAGTATTCGTGTATGATATTTACACTTTTGTATTTTTAAAATAAAATTTATAAACTTTTGGAGACTTGAATATTGTCAAATTAAATAACATTCCAAGTTTTTTATATATGTTATGAAAACAACATTATAAGAAAATTACAGAGATTAATAAATCACTATAAAATAAGTAAAATTAAAATTTTGGTTGTTTAATAAATCATGCATTCTATAAAGCCGTAGAGTATTTAAATTAGGATAAGAATTTAGTATATATCATCTTAAATAAATATTTATAGTTTTACGCGATAAATCAAAGTGGGAGGGTTGAAGTGCTCATACAAGAAGTCAAAGGGGGAATATGTAAATATTCATTAAGGGCATTATAGTCATTTATTATATATTTTTTTAAATCATGGGTAAATATGTAATATATATTGTTTAGGAAGTAAGATATATGTAATTAAAGTTTAGGCTTGGGTATATATGTAATAAAATGACTTAAGAAGGGTATATATGGAAAAGCCCCTTAAATTTAAATAGTATCGGTGACATAAAAATCACCAAAACTCATGAGGTCACTCGACGGTTAAAACGAAATAAATAACAAAGGACTATACAGGCTGATGTGGCACCGCCCCTTCCGGCATCTTGCGTTAGAGGGTTGGTGATTGTGGGCTTCCGTCGTTGGCCACAGCCCACATGCACGCATGCTGATTTGTGGGAAGTATTTTTTTTATTGTTGTGGCTAAAAGTCAAATTTGAAAATGATAGTTAAAAGCTAATGTGACATAATGCTAATGTGACATAATGACTACGACTAGTCGACTACATATGAAAATGATAACACTTAGCGTTACGGGTAGTCTTATATATTTCTATCAGTGATTTTTTAAAACAACTTAATTTGATTAAACTAGAATATCCACATATATTAGTCTTATTATATAACATATACCTTACATCGTTTACATGAATGATGTAGTACAAGAAAATAGTGATTTATGATTCAAAATTGGTCGTAAATCGGTTACAAATTCGGAAGCTAACGACCAATTTGTTACCAAAATATTTTGAGAGAAATAGAAAGAAAAAGAAAAAGTGGTTGCAAATGTTTTGCCATAAATTCACGATCATTTTCAACAACATTCGAGCATCGCAAATTTTCTACACATCCTCCTATTTTTTTTTTCTTTTTTTCGAACGGCAATAATAATATCAATAAACTCCGAAACCGAACACAAGCAAGGGGCTGGCGAACGGGCACCAGAAAACCTCCAAACCAAATCACGTTACATAATACAAAACTTCCTCCAATCTATCCTTCTTTTGCATCTACTATCCAGCCAAAACTTTTGCTTAAGTTTTTATTTCTTTTAAAACTTTCTCCACCGATAGGATGGATCCATTAAAAGTCACTTCATTTCTCTCTTTCTATACACACCAACAGGAGATCAAAACAATATCGTGAATGATCTCTCTTTTGTTATCCCCCAAGTAAGGATCCAAATGAACCTCCAGTAAATCCGTGATCGAGAAAGCATAAATGTGAGGTATTCCACACCAAGAAGAGACCCCTGCCCACACCATATCCGAGAAAGCACAACCTGTGAGAATATGCATGGCAGATTCCTGACATTCACCACATAAACGGCAGGAGGAGAAAGAAAGTTGTACGTTTCTTTTTTCTCCAATGAGTCACTTGTGGCAATCCGTTTTTTTTTTTAGCTCTCCAAGTAAACAAGTTCACTTTTGAAGGAACAAGCTTACTCCAATTTAGTACAAAATTCCTTTGATCCACCTCGTCCTTCTCAAGCATATTCCTTACAGATTTTGTTGAAAATTCCGTTTCCCCATTTCCTTTCCAAACCCATCCTCCATTTTCAATGAACATCCAATTTCCCATGCCCATATTTTCCTTCAACAGAATCTTGTTCACTGAGTTTATTGCCTTCCAAACACCAGAGATCTCTTTCTTGCATGGAAACAAACCCATATCGTTTTTACGACTATGAATTCCAAAGACCACTTTTCTCCATAACCTATTTTTTCCGTCTTGAATTTCCACAACCACTTACATAACAAGCTCTCCTAATTGTTATTATTATTATCCAGATTAGCTACTTAATAAAAGACGAATAATATTTCAGTTTTAAATTTTCCTTTTAAAATTTAAAATATAAATTTGAAAATGGATCAATATTATGATCGAAAATTATTCTAATTTAATTATTTTAAATTTTCTTAACCTTTTTATGTAGAAAAAATTATCTATTTCTACACGTTCATTATATATATACTTTTTATTTGTTATTTGTTTTCACATTCAGCCAATATATGCCTAATAGAAGCCCAAAATTGTAGGTTATTACCCTAAAAGTATAATTCAAAAATTTTCTTTTATAAGTTACGTAAATATCTAATACTAAAATCTATAATCAATCCTATTAATTTCGTATAATTTTTGACAAATTTTAAAAATTATGACAAGAAATATATTGATATCCTGATTCATTTTTAAACATGGTAATAGTTATTGCCACTTATTTCTATTAATTATTTACTAAATATTTTAGTACTTTTCAAACAAGGTTAAATTATTGTGTTCCAAAATTTTTGAAATTAAATAAGAAGATCTTTAATAATTATAATTAATCATATTAAAGCAATAAAATTGTTGCCACATGTCTTCTTTCTAGGAGGTCCACATCAGCATTGACACATGTTAAAATCACATTAATTATCAATTTATTAAAATGTCTGAATATATGATATTCGTCAAGAAATTCTTATTGATTTTAGAGTTTATTATGACGATTCACAAGATCTAATTGTTTTCTGAAACCTAATTTGTTTATAGTTTTTTTGTTGGTGAGCTATTTAATGAACGAAGAAAAGTTACAAAACATGATCGATCACAATGTTATGACTCGCTTAACCTTTGACAACTAAGAAAACTGATTCTGTATTTTATTTATTATTATTTTTAATGGTTTTTTTTCTTATCAAACAACTATATTTAATTAAGTTGAAGTGAGAATGGTTGGTAACCTACTATTTTTAACACATATTAGTTGTAGCAAATACATTTAATTGTATTATATTTATAGTAGATTTGAAATCAACTATTTATTAATCTCTTTTTAAAAGATTTAAAATCAACGATTTTAAAATAAGGCTTATTGGATTTAAATAATTCAAACTATCATTAATTGGTCGATAATAATCCCAACTGAGTAAATGTTTTTTAACAAGCTCAACTTTCAACCTATTTTCCCTCATCAGTCCCAAACTAACGGATGACTAACTCCGTTAGTATTTTGATGATGTGGCAGTCCAGATGACCTTTTTAATCTGATGTGGCAACATAAAGGGCATTTCTAAAAATAAGAAAGATGAATGGCCATTTTTATAACATAAAAAAACCCTTTCAACACCCGAACCATCCCCCCAGCAGCCACCACTACCACCACTCCGGCGACTCCTCCTGCGGCGACCGACCTCCTCCCGCGACCCCGCCCTTTAAACCCCAACAATCTCCCCCAAATCCATTTTAAAACACTTCTACATCTCCTTCCTAGATTCAATTACATCCTCCACAAACCAAATTAATGTCTACACTCTGCGTTCATCAACTCCATATCGCAAAATTCGTTCCCCGCCTTAAAATCTTGACTCATTTGATTCAAGATCTCCGTTCTACCTGATAGGGCTTTCGAGCAATTCATTGGTATGTATGTGTGCTTGTGTACGCATACAAACCTAGCGCTAGATCCTGAACACACACAAACGTTGCTCTAGAAAAGAAAAAACAAGAAGTGTTATCAGTTTCTTCCTGACTTGAAAACCAAAATAGTTGGTGCAAAGATAAGTTTACGAGGAGGTCACAAGAGTAGTAGGTCGCCGGATAAGGTTGCCGAAGGAGTTCGCCGTGGTAGGAGCTTGGGTGGGAGGATTTGGGTCTTAAAAGGGTTTTTTTATGCTACAAAAATGACCCCTCATCTTTGTTATTTTCAGAAATACCCCTCATGTTGCCACATCAGATTAAAAAAAGACCATCTGGACTGCCACATCATCAAAATACTAACGGAGTTAGTCATCCGTTAGTTTGGGACTGATGAGAGAAAATAGGTTGAAAGTTGAGCTCGTTAAAAAACATTTACTCAGTTGGGATTATTAACGGCCAATTGATGATAGTTGGGATTATTTAAATCTAATAAGCCTTAAAATAAACATAATGTTTTCTCTACCGCTTTTCCAAAGTGTCGGTACTTTTCCTTTTTCAATATCACCATCGTTAGGAAAAAAGTAAACATAGAAGCCCTTGACCAAATTTTAGTTAACATATATTATTTGATACTTTATCATAAGATGTTGGTTAATAGCTAGGCATGTCAATGATATGATACTCCCAATCACACTAAAAGTAAGTTTCCAACAATTTAACATATATAAAAAATGAATCTTCCATTTCTAGAATGTAGCATGAATTGCGCCACTGATTGAGCGCGCAGCATCCAAAACCACACGAATTCAATAATATCTTAACAAAAAGTGACCACATTTTGTCACTTATTGAATACCAGCCACTTGTAGATTAGATTAAACCGAACCGGAAAGCTTGATTACAAATCGAGCCGGCCGGAAAATCAGTTATCTAAGATAATTAAAATGCCGCCTTTACTTCCGTGTAAATGTTTTACTTTAAACCCGACCTCCATGGCTTCATTTTACTTGCATGCTCTTTGTGCCTTCCTTCCTTGTTGCTACTTATATCTAATTCTTCCTTGATAAAACATCAATTCAATTTTCCATTTGATTTATATATTATGTGGAAACCGTAGACCTAATTGACTCGCACATCTTCCACCTGGCTTGATGATGCTAGAATATAGAAGCTTAATCTTTTTGTACATGCTAATAGAATTCGACACGATTACGTCTTAAACAGTAAATCCCACATCGGTTGAAGGGTCAAACAAAGACTTTCTTATAAGAAGATGAGATACCTTGTCTAACAAGATGCATATTACATGGCCTTGCAATTCGTCAGGTGAAAACAAGAGCCAGGGGTCGGAGCGATGTGCCAGCGAGGACGCTGGGCTCCTTAAGAGGTGGTTGGAATCCCATATCGGTTGAGAGGGAAGACAACGTATTCTTTATAAGGAGATGGATACCTCATCTACGAGGACTCGTTTTATCTTGATATGATTTACTTAGGTTGTTACAAATGATATCAGAGCCAGGTCTTCTTTATAAGAAGGTGATCTACCAGGTCTCGTTTTATCTGGGCAAGCAATTCTTTGGGTGAAAACAAAATCGTGAGTTCCTGAATAGGTCTCGTTTTATCTGGGCAAGCAATTCTTTGGGTGAAAACAAAATCGTGAGTCCTGAATGAGGGGAAAAAAATAGTATCTTGATATGGTTAATTTACTTAGGTTGTTACCTAAACCAATCGAAGCCAGATGGGTGTCGGGTTGATTCACCCCCGCAACAAGCCTCAAGTACTAGTTACGTGGTCAACTTAGAGAGAAAAAAAAACTAAAAGTATACTATATTATAGATCTATATGGATTTTTGTATAAATAGTTTTTCTTTTTATCAAAATGATATAACTTTAAAATATGCTAGAATAAAGTTTCTTGAATAAAATATAATGATTTAAAATATGTCCCCCTTTAAAAAGATCTAAAATTTTATGGCAAAACTTAGTAACTATTAGAGGATACTTTTATATCATTACTTTAGAATTTATATGATGGTATACTAGCCACTTACCCGGGTAAATACCCGGGGCTGTAATATAAAAAAACACCAAATCTTAATCTGATTGAAATCAATATTTTATATTATGACAACTTTTCTTATACATGCGAACTCATATTTAACATTTAAAATTTCACCTATTACACTACCAACTTTAGAAAACATGTAACGGCCAAAACCATTTATAAAATTATGACCAACTCATATTTAAAATTTAAAAGTTTACCCATACACAACCAACTTCTTTGTTAAACTCGTTGCGTTCGGATAGAAACAAAGAAAACAGAAAAAGTAAAAAAATTATAAAATCAAATAGAATTATAATGCATACACGTTACATATAAAAAATTTATAATCAATGTATTTAAATAAATATAGGTTTATTGCAAAGAAACGACTAACTTTTCTTTAAGAAAATAGGCTTCAATCTTGTGATTATTGTTTGCTTCAGTACATTGTTCATACGAGTATTTGCTTCATACCAACTTTTTTGTTGTTGATTAGTAATATATTGACAAAATGGTATGGTTTTAAATTCTTTTAAATTGTTTTTGGATTGGTACTTTCATAATATCAAATTTAAATTATCTAAAATGAAGAAATCTAATTACTCAACAGAATTGCTAATTACTTGACAAACTTTTAACATAATTATATGTATAAATCTTATTATATTACCATATCTGATAATAGATATTGAAGTCTACCATTTTCCCGCCAATTTCATTTTCTTTGTATATAAGCATGCTGATGATTTTTTGTTTCAGTACATTGTTGCCGAGGGTTAGTTGCAGATTACCAATTATAATTATAATAAAAAATATCTAAATCCTCAATTTATTAACAATTTGGCTTTTAATAAAATTGGTCAACGCAAATTTTAAAATTTTGAACATTTACTCAACTGTAAGTTTATATAACTTTCCAAATATCGCAATTTCAAAATGTTAATATTTAGTTTAAAATTGAGATCAAGATTATAAATTATTTTACTAAAATAAACATTATCTTTAATATCTTTAGTTTAAAATTCAAAAGGTTAATATTTACAAATAGCAGATTTTATTTATTTTTTAAATTATACTTAATTAGAATCTGTTTTCAACTTATTATAGAAATTTTATTTACCAATTAATGTTTTTCAAATTACGTAATCTTTGATTTGAAATTTAAACCATCTTCATTTTTCACTTTAATCCAACACTTCATCTTCAACTGATTGATGAACCCCTAACTTAATTTTTTGTTCTATGTTTATTTCATGAATGTTGATTGTTCTCTTGATTTTTCTTCTTATAGGTGGTAATCGCAAGAATACCCTTTTCTTATTTTTTATTCATAGTAGTTCTCAAGCCTAATGTACCATATGTTGGAGAACAATCAGAAACAACACACAGGTAGAACCGACACCAAAATTAACAATTAACAACTCAATCTGTTAATCACAATATTTGATGGTGTTCTTAAAATAAGAACTGAACATGCATATATATAATGCTAACAATCCTACTCTTATCTACCTTAAGATATAATCTGAATTCAATTACCCGTGTAGATACATTAATTTTTAACATAAAAAACATGTAAAATCTTATTGTTACTAAATTCAACCATAAGGTAATTTATGATAATCTTAAATGAATTTCAAGTTAAAGATTAAAAACAGATTATTATTTTGTACCAATTCATCAAAAACATTTTATCTTGTGTTTATATCTACCGAAAAAAAAAACCAAAACCACGCATCCAAAAATGTGCACACAAGTAAGATCTGAGTGCAAAACCGAAAATCAACAATTAACTCCAAATAATATCTTGGTGAAGCTAAAAAAATAGCACGAAGATAAACATTTTCAAAAGGGCTCATAAGGTAAAAATATTAGAAGCTAATATTTTTATTTACAAACCTAAAGAAAAAAAAGAAAAGAGTAGCACCTAGATAAACATTTTCAAAAGCTCTCTCGATTCCAAAAGATAAACCAGCATGTTCGTTGATAACCCATCAAACTCAAAGTAAACCAAGAACATGAGGCTTTACGTCCTTTACCTGCAAAACACATATATTCATTATATATATAAAAAAAATCTAGTTAAACATAATTTATGATAACCTTTTACCAGCCATATGCAAATCCCAGCAAGAAAATTAACATAGAAGTAATGACCAAGATCAATCCTTATAGCATCCGAAGCTACTAACACATAAACAGGTAGACAAAATAACAACTGCATTCAATAAACAAAATTGCAGTACCCTGCAAGTTCCTAATAGCATCCAAAGTTATAATGGAATTGTTGCAAATAAGATCTTTAGAAAAAAGATACCAAGTAAAAAAGTCATATATGACCTTTAATAAACAATTTGATAACATGTTCCAATAATAAACCAATTAACCAGTTTAATTTGAATTTAATATTAACCAGATTTGACCCTATAAAATTGCACATCTACATTTAATTTGTGATGTATTTATGGTAAGATTTGACCCTATAAAACAATCTCTTAATTGTCAAATTATCTATTTATGTAAAAAAAAAAAAAACCAAATTTGTGATGTATTTATGGTAAAATTACATTTCAATTTAAAATAAAAGTTGTAATTGACTAAATCCCTAAATGAATGGGATTGTTTTTTTTTTTGAACGGCCAATGAATGCCCCGGAAAACCCGAAAAATACTGAATAAAATTTTAAAAGTTAATTATGAGTCATAAATTTAGAATTCAAAAATATTTAAAATTTAAACTTAAGTAAATCCCGGAAATTAGGGATTAGTTCATTAAAAATCCCGAAGTTAAGGCTAATCTAGTGGAAAAATTGAAATCTGTAATGAATATCGTCGTCATCATGCATCATGATCAAAGGTATAATAGAATAAGTTAATAAGGCTAAGTGTAGTGGATAAAGCCCCATAAAGCCCCACAAGGGGCATTATGCGCCATGTGGACGCTGACTGGGCAAGGGGCTTTATGGGGCTTTATGGTGTAGTGGATAAAGCCCCATAAAGCCCACCATCATCATTACCTTATTATTATTTTTTTAACTTTTTTTTAAAAAGTACTTTCATTAAAAATAAAATAAAAGACAACAAAATAAATTAAAACATCACAACTTAAAAGAAAACACGAACGCCTATATATAACTATTAAACGTGAAAATAGGATCTTCGGGGTTGTTGATGTATGGCCTCAAAAAAGCCCAAACGCCTGCGTATATAAAGCTCTTGCCATATTCAGTTTTGTACTCGCTCAACGACCTTCGCAGCACTGAGCTTATACCCTCCGCGCCATATTGTCGCTCGAGTCGTACATAGATATCATTAAAAGTTCGTGCCTTCGATTGCAAGTCCCACCATTTCGCCCTGATAAAGTTCCCGTTTAAAAACACTCCACGTCGCCGTTTGAAGTCATCAATCACGGCATTCCAAAACTCGTTTGGCCGGCGTCCATCATTCCAATTGTGTGCGACGTTAATGAAAGATTGTGCCACCGCTACGTCGTCTTCGGCCTTCCAACTACGCCTATTCATTGTGAATGTTTGTGAAAGTTTATAAAATAGATGGGGTATATATAGTAGAAGAATAGAAGTAGAGAGGAGTTGGAGTGGTGTGTGAGATGTTTAAAAAAGTGGGGTATTTATAGGTAAAAGAGGGTTTAAATTAAAAAAATAAAAAAAAAAAAATCTTTGCTCAACGGTACAAAATTTAGCCGTTGAACGGCTATTTTTTTTTATTCAACTCCTCTAATCGGCGTTATAGGGCTAACGCCCCTCGCCCATTCTCCCTCTATAACGCCCCCATAACGCCCCACCGTAGTGGGGGTGGGCGTTATGGGGGGCGTTATGGAGCCCTTTTTGGCCCAGTAACGCCCCACTACGGGCAGCCTAAGTTAATACTTAATAGTGGTTGAAAATAGTATAATGTAAAGGAAAATTGGCTACTGATTTGTGTCTATCAATTTTTTAAAGAGAAAACATGTTATCAAAAACGTGTGAATCAAACAAACCTAAAGATCTAAACCTAAAAATACCAAAAGCTTCACTCTATATCATAAGAAACATATCACAACTACAATAAAACGATTCACACAACACACAGTGGAACCATGTTATATACCTTCTTTAATTCCGCATCATGAAAGCGTAAAACGAACCCACACCGGAAACAAACACACATACAGATTGAAGTCGTAAAACATGAACAAAAAACGTAAAAGTGATTGTCACATACCAAACCGGAGTAAAACTCACCGGATTCGCTGAAGAGACGACGACGGAGATCAAGAGAAACCAACCAGAACCCTAATCTGATTCGTGAAAAATGAGAGGAGGGTTTCGAAAATACCTTATATACTGGGGTCAAAAAAAGAAAAACCTAACTTTCGAGATCAAAAACCCTAATTTACACTGATGTTAAGATCAGTTATAATCGAATCTGTGATCGGAAATTACTGAACAACAACCAAAACTTTCGATCTGAAAAACGTACTGAAGAATTACTACGAAAAACTTACGTCTGGAAGAAGGATTACGCTGAAGGAGACGCGGAGAGAGAGACTTCTTCAAACCCTAAAAAAATGTTCGATTGAAAGGGGCTCGCGTAATTGAAGGGTTATACAACACAGCGACGGGTGATGGATACTTGCGAAAGGGATCCGAAATAGTAATTGGATCTTTAATATCCGCGACATTTTCAACAAATTTTAACAAATAAATACGAAAATTTTGTATTTTTGTTGATGTAAAATGTTAGAAAATGACACCTCAGCATGATTAATATTTCTAGAGTGATACATAAGCTTTCTATAAATGAGGACACAAGCTTTGTTTAATATATAGGTAGATGATTATTAGGATGGTAAGCTGAATATATAATTAATTTGATTACAGAGTTTTAAGATTCGTTTAGCCTTTAGGTTCCGAAAATTAAAAGGTTGAACTACAATAAAATAATTAAAAGGTCAAACTTCCATTTGTATTATATCTTTGTATATCTTTTTATTATTCTTGTCTTTGTCCTCTGTTTTTTTTAGGAATATACCTTTTATTAATATTTTGGTGGTTCCCTAAAACCGTGGTCTCCCTTGAAATAAACTAACGTATCATTGTTCCTTTATACCCATTTTAATATATTATATTTGTTTAGTAACGGGTGTCTCCGAGATTTCGAGTGTCATGTGTCAATACTAAAATGCAAGCCTTTAATATAAACAGTGGCGAATCGAGAAACTTTTTTCATAGGGGTGGGAAAAGTTAAAGGCAGGTACTTACTAAAAGTTAAACTTTTCAGATAAGTTTCGGGCCGGATCACATAATAAAAGATAGAAGTAAACTAAATCCCAAATACATAATCGGATGTTGGGCCTTGTTAATTAAAATAAGTGTGTTTAGAAACCTCAGCTGTAAACAAAAAGTGTATTTATTAAGTATTTAGTCTTGCTCATTAATTATCATCATCTTCGTGCCTTTCTCTAAATCTTACACAGAGCACCCTCTTCGATTCCGATGTTGGTAAGTTAACATCACATCTCAAAACAACATCTTACTATTCTCACTTAACTTCAAAATACTAGTAGATGCAATATAAATGGTCAAACTATAAATATCTTCTACATCAAGTATTCCGGTACCAGAGGATCGACGAATTTGAATCCTCCAATGGTTTCCTTACTGAATCAGGGTTGATATGCAAATTTATTGGGTGTTGGTGATATAGTTTTTTAGGGGTCAGTTAGGATTGGACCGTATTTATAGTACTAAATAGAAAAAAATCATGGGGTGCGGATGAACCCCATGGTTTTCTCTTCGATACGCCCTGCAAAAAAAGTTTCATGGATTAACGGTAATTACGATAACAATGAAAAAACAAAATTATCGTAGCAAATGATAAATTTTACATACTTAAACGAATCACGACATTCTTATATAATTTTTTTTCAAAGCAAATTTGTTAATCTAACTCTTGATAATTCACACTTTCTAATATATCATTTTCAACACCTGAATAGCTATGATACCGTTCTTATTTTTTTGAGACGACTATGTCATGATCAAACTCTTTAGATTCGAATAAAGAAAACATAATATTGTTACAATTCTAAATCTTACATGACCATCTAATGATCCGGCATGACTATGTACGTGACATGGGTTGTCCATATCATTTCTAAGACACAGAGAGAGTAACCGAGAATTGTTTATACACACAACCATGTGACCTGAAAAACAAACATGTGTCAAGGGGTGGAAATAGTATAACACATATATCCAGTTTTATGATTTTTTACATAAAAAGCAAAAAGTTTTAACTTATTTTATTTTAGTTAAAAAAAAGTTTTAGATGATTTATTTTAGCCGCATAACTTTGTTCTAGCATAGTTTTAGGTTCTTTTATTTTAACCATGAAATTTTGTTTTTTTTATATAAAGATCTCTATTAACCTATAATAGTATAGATTTAGATTTTACATTTTGGTCAAATAGCTGGTTGAGACTGGTTGCGACGGTGAATTAACGTGGCATCCACTTGGGTTCGATTATCGGGGCATGCTAGCTTTCTTTTTAAAAGAGTTTTTCAAATATTTTTTTTTTGTTTTTTACTTCTATAACTCATTCCTTTATTCTTTTTCATAATTATATTTTGCTAAGAAGGTTCAAGACGTGTTTGTGTCAAATTTCATTAGTTTTTCGTATATCTGTAATTCCGTAAACACTTCAAATCTTATCATCAACACATGATGATGATTAACGCACTAGTTAACAACAATAAGCTAAAGTATCTACAAATAAAATATAAATAAGAAGAATCCAGAAAGGTAAAAATAAAGAGGAAAATACAACTGGCTTAAGACTGTTAAAGTATCAATGGATGAACATTAAAGTATCTTGTTATTTTGTGCAAAATAATGTAACTCAACAAAAATCAAGGGGACCCAAAATTCTCTTTTTAGAACATCACCGGTGCAAAGTGCCTTTGACTATAAAATAGAGTTAAAACATATAAAATTATTGATAAACTTTACAGTGTGATGTTATTTAATTTTGTGAAATAAGGAAATTAACAAAAAAAAATTAGGAAAATTGGCCTATATTAATTTCAGTTATCAGTTATTGACCGATAATAATCACAGTTATTGTTTTTCCCCACGATAATCCCAGTTATTAACATGTTGGCCTGTATTGATCTGTCGTTATATTATGAATAACGGTGTGCTAAATTTTTGCTGACTAAACGTTTTAGTAGGATCCTACGTGTCATTTTATTTGAATAAAAAAAGTTTTTAGTAAAATCAAAAAAGAAAAAAAAAACACAAAGGCCTAATTAGATGACAAATAGATTTAGTTCTCAAAACAAATAAATTGAAAAGGATGTTGGTTTTAGTAAATTTCGTTCTCAAAACAAAGCTTTTAGTAAAATCAAAACAAATAAATAAAAGTAGAAACTGTCGTTCTTAAAATTTCCATGCGCTACTAATATTTCGGTCGTAAATGTGTGTCTTTGCTGACTTTGTCATCTAATTAGTGCTTTGTTTTTTTTTTACTAAAAGATTTTTTTATAAATAAAATGTCGCTTAGGATTCTACTAGGACGTCTAGTTAGCAAAATACTTAACAGCGGATCAATAATGCCAATATGTTAATAACATGGATTGTTATGGGAAAAAACAACAACCGAGATTAATATCGGCCAATAGCTGATAACTGAGATTTTTAAAGGGCAATTTTTCAAAAAATTATATTTTTAACGGCAATTTAATATGCCTAAATGCCTAATAGAACATCACTGGACACTGGTGCAAATGACTAAACAGTAATTATACTCACAAATAATGTGTTTTTAAAACATCATTTTTCTCTTTTAACCCCGAAACATATTTATATGTTTACATCATCACTTTTTTATATTTATTTTGAAAAATTTTAGTTTTTTTATTATTAATCTTTTTTTATTTTTGCTTTATTTGAATTATAATCATATAACTACAATGTAAAACAAATTGTTTTATAAAATAAAAATAGTGTAAAAAAGTATTCAAACTAATGATTTTTAAAGTCAAGACATTACAATTTGTTGTTATTTTACCCAATCACTAGATTTTAATGATTTAAAAATGAAAATAAGTAAAATACATTATTTACAAGTTATTAATACATCTAAGATCAAACTAAAACAAGAAAATGTTTTAACTTTGTTAGATTCACGTACATTTCTATGTAGTTCTATACTTTTGAGCGCCCACGCAGATGTATGACGACCTGAACTGCATTGGTCTCTAATGTAATGCCCACTTAATAACGACCATATCATCATCTTAATACAGTGTAAATGTAATCTGTTGGCCATGATCTTTGTCTTATCCCGAAAATAGGGCTAAACTTTAAATTAAAATTGTAGAAAATACACATTTACTTTTTTCTTTGTTAATACGGTTCCTCTAATTCTATTCCAAGTACGTACTTAGTTAAAATTTAAAATGCAAGATTGCAAACTCCTTCCTTTACACTTTAGTTGGTAATATAATAAAATTAGAAAATGATTTAAACGGACAACCTGTAAAATGTCAAAGTCCACAATGTTATTTTCAGTTTATAATTTTAAAATAATTGATCCAAAATAAAAAGTTTTCTAGAAACTATCCATTTCATCCGTCCCTCTCAAACGGTTCACACATAGTTGAGTTTTTTGGTATTATAGTTTTCATAATTAGGTTTCATCATAAGTAGCTAAAACTAAATCATCGTATTGATTAGGTACAAAAATACTCTCACTTTAACTTCAACTATCTATTTCGTAATTTCTAAGGTTGCCTTTTTCAAATAAACATGAGTTGCATTTATTAAGTGTTGTTGATTCAACAAGACAACATTTTATATACAACACACATATATAAAAGACATATAATGATTGTTTTAAGCATGATATATAAGTAGGCTATATGCACACAACCTAACTAACAAAACAAAATTTTCATCTCACGAAGACCGTGGATTAAATGATGACAAACATTATTTTTATCTTATAAGATAGATAAATTACTCTAAAGACATTAAATAGTGGGTCATGCTTTTATTGATAACGTGACCAAGTGGAAGAAGTGAAATACCACCACCCTTCAATCTTTCACGCGAAAATGAGTACTTTATGTGGACTGCACCATACAAGTCTCCACTCTTCGGTACACCTTTTTCGATTTGATTTTGCTTTCAGTTTTATTTCAACCCTGATTTTATATTAAAATTTGTATTTCCGTGTGAGTGGTAGAGTGGTATATTATCTTGTTAAGTGAGACAAAATGGAGTGTGATATGACGTTGATATGACATTCGGTTGAGGAGTGATATAGTGATCAAGCAAATAACCTAAGGACAACGTCTCAGTTTTAGTTATATAAAAGATTGAATGTGTTAGTTTTTTTTATGAAGAATCAAATTATCACCAATAGTGGCTCAATCTAATTCACGAATTTAGTAGTAAACGAGAGAAGGTTGAAAATTTGATAGCAATAACTTAACTACTCAAGTATATTTGAAAGGAAATGAATTACGCATGATTAAAGATGTAAGAATTGAAGTAAAAATTGCAAGCCCCTCCTCTAAGTCCCATCGATTCATAGAGTTTGGGTCTTAGTTTTGCTTTATCTTATGTAGCCAAGCCCATGTGTGACGTTTTATTGACCATTGTAACCATACCAAGCCTACCGAGCCTAAGGCTTCAAATTTAGAACCATACTACTTAATCTTAAGCCTAAAGACTTCAAATTCTCTCTCACTCTTCTCTCTCATGTAACAACATATTATTAATGAAGTTTTTGAAGTCTTAAACTCAAAGTTGGATATACCGCCCCTTTAAGTAACAAATCTTTAAAATGAGTAATGGGTTATATGAAATAACACCACTATCCCCAAATTTTTACGGATCTTGATACACCTATTTTATGCAATTTCAATTTCAATTTCAAATTCGATTAAAGAGTGTCCACACCAACGACTCCAAAAACAAGAAAGACCTATACTATGTGTCTTTTTTAGTAGGCCCTCCACAACCCACAAAAATCCTTATATCGACACACACCTAGTACACACGATGCTGTCCTTTCTTCTCATCCACTGTATAACACAAAACATAGCCACCCAGCGTTTCACACCCACTCAACGTGTTTCTATGTGAGAGAGAATCACACACACACACAAATATATATATATATATATATATATCTTTTGCATATTTCATATATATTTATACCCTGAACCCCCTCATACAACCAAATCTTTAATACCTGAAACATGTCCACTGTTCATCTTCATCTTCTTTCCAAACTGTTCTTCATTTTCTGTTTATTTTTTCAACCAAGATCCTCACTTTCGTCGAAAAATGCAATCTTGCCCCTCAAGATTCAATCAGTCTCATCTGGGTTCCTCCCAAAACCTCCAAAGAAGCTATCTTTCCACCACAACGTCACTCTCACCGTCACCCTCACCGTCGGCTCGCCGCCGCAGCCGGTGACCATGGTCCTCGACACCGGCAGCGAGCTCTCATGGCTGCACTGCAAAAAAACACCCACCACCCCCTTATCGTACGACCCACTACGTTCCACATCCTATAAACCTGTCCCCTGTACCTCCCCCATTTGCATGTCCCAAACACGTGACTTCGTCGTGCCCGCTTCTTGCGACCCGAAAAAACTCTGCCACGCCACCCTCTCCTACGCCGACGCCTCTTCCGTCGACGGCAATCTCGCCTCCGACATATTCCGGTTAACGGATTCCAACCTCACCGGAGTTATATTCGGGTGCATGGATTCGGAATCTAGCTCTAACGAAGGCGAGGATAAGTTAACAACCGGGTTAATTGGTATGAACCGGGGCTCCTTATCTTTCGTGACCCAAATGGGTTATCCGAAATTCTCGTATTGCATTGCGGGTCAGGACTCCACCGGCGTGTTAACGTTTGGGGAATTTGATTTTACCTCCACGTGGCACCGGCCGTTGACTTACACGCCGATGGTCAAAATTACGACGCGGTTACCGTATTTCGACCGGGTTGCTTACACTGTCCAGCTTGAAGGAATTAAAGTTGCGGGTACGGTTCTACCGTTACCCAAATCCATATACGAACCCGACCACACCGGGGCGGGTCAAACCATGATTGACTCGGGTACCCAGTTTACTTTTCTCCTTGGATCCGTTTACACCGCTTTGAGAAACGAGTTCTTGAAACAAACCCGGGGTGTGTTACGGGTCTACGAGGATCCGAACTTTGTGTTTCAGGGGGTGATGGACCTTTGCTACCGGGTTGAAAGGAACCGGGTCGGGTTACCCGTGTTGCCTAGTGTGAGCATGATGTTTCGGGGGGGCGAAATGGTGGTTTCGGGTCAGAAATTACTGTTTAAAGTGGCGGGTTTGACGAAAGGGAGTGATGACATATATTGCTTTACGTTTGGGAATTCAGATTTGTTGGGGATTGAAGCGTACGTAATCGGACATCACCATCAACAAAATATGTGGATGGAATTTGATCTTACGAATAATCGGGTCGGGTTTGCTGAGGTTAGGTGTGATTCTGCGGGTCAGAAGCTTGGAATTGACTTGTAGGGACTCCGACCAAGATTCAAAAATGGGTTCGATCTCAACCGTTGGATCATCATATCCGTCAATGCATTGTTTGACGTTGGATTCAGTTTAATTCATTAGTTAGAGTTTTTTTCTATAAACATTATAAACGCAACATGACCAAAATATAAAGTTTAGATTAGAAGTAAATATTGTATTTACAGTGGATTTATATCATGGTATTAAAACTATAATACTTTTTTTTGTCATGACTCAGTGTTTATATTATTTCATAACTTTTTTTTTTCCCCTCTCCAACACAAATATTAAATAGGTAATTAGGGTGTTTGTGGAAGGACAAGGTTGAGGCTAAAAATCATTTGTGGGAAGGATTTAGAATGATGTATAAAAAGCTGATGTGACATGCTAATTATGACTATTTATGTGAAGAACGGACACCAACGTTAAAGAGAATCTTTAATGGTTACCATTCAAAGGTTACAATGGTTCATATTTAGAAGGTTACAACATTTTAATTAAAGATATTTTCTTTATCAACAAGATATCTTTTAAAACAGCAAATTGATTTAATTGATACATAAAAAAAACTTGGTTTTTAGGAAAAAAAAAATGGCTCCAAGATTACGAACATGGAATGGAATGGTCTCATTACTACTCCTTCAAAATAGATAATACAGTGTAATATCATAACTCCTATATGGTGCCTCAAGTCTCTTTCTAGCATTAAGTTCTCATTTTATTAAGGGCCCCATTGTTTATAACTCCTTTAATTCGCATTTGAATCCCCTATGATAATTATACGACTCCTATAGTAACTACATGGTCGTATAAATCATGTTGGATACATCTATACGATCTATATACGAGTTACATAGTTTCATGGTCATGTTAGATATAAATATAAGGACCTTATATTTAGGATATTTGCTGTGTTTATAATAAATGTAATTAATTAAATAGAGTTTTAGATCTGATATGATATACACTTTTATAACTTACAAATAGAGGGTTAAAGATTATCGAGACCCATCCCACCGCCATTTGTAATTGATGGAATTAATATTGTAAAGATTATAAATATTGACATGATTTGACTTAAAAAGTCAAATGAAGAAAGACAGGTTGGCAATGCACGATCACCAAACATAGATAACCGCGTGGCATGTCGCGGTCGAATCCCACCAGCTTTTGACTTATGCTTCACGGTTTTTGTCCATTTCCTCTTTGCTCGATCGATTACCGTTTGACGTTAACCACATTTCTATTTTTTATAAGTTTAATAAATTTATATATTATACGGGATTAAAACATATCATTAATTACTCACTCTACAATTAGTATATTATTGAACATAAATTCATAACGTTAAAATAAAAGTGAAAAAAAATTTTAAACTATAAAATAAGTGAGAAAATTTTAAACGATTACAAAAATTTTGGCCTCACAATACTCTAACACGTGAGTACGTGCCATAACCAATTACTTATAGATTGGTAGTACTTTGCTGTTAAGTTAAATGTGACTAAAAATAGATATTATTTTGATTATAATATAACAATTTCAATATATTTATTTGCATAAAATTTATACTTAATTATAATGACTTTCAACCGATATGATTTACGTGTTTAAAATTACAGTAATTTAATAAAGAAAGAAATCAAAATGAGGATAAAAAAATGTAAATTACTTGATTGCTTTGGTCATAATGGCATAAAATAATCAACGTGAGTTTTTTTTTTTTTTTTGAAAGACTAAAATTTTATTAAAAACTAGCAAGAAGCTAGGTTAAATGCAATGTTTTAAAACCCGGGTCGAACCGGCCGGTTCAATCGGTTCGACCGGGGACCGGCCACCTTTCCGGTTCTTTAATGTCCGGTTTTTTGGGTTGAACCGACCCGTTTCGAACCGGCCGGTTTTCCGGTTTTTTTCCGGTTCAACCGGTTTTCTGATTTTTTATTTTTATTTTTTATTTTTTTTAATTTTTTTTTATTTTTTAAAGTTTAAAACTTAAACTTATATTTTCTTATGAAATACATATTTGATATTATTTTTGAGTGGATTATAATTGTATTTTAACTACTTTTGTTGGGTGTACAAGTTTATTAGCATTTTTATAAAAATATATATATAAATCCCCTAACCGGTTCAACCAGCCGGTCTAACCGGTCCGACCGGTCGAACCAGTCCCGGAAGGTTTTCCGGTTCAACTAAAAAACCTGTTTTTAAAACATTGGTTAAATGACAAAGGAAGAGAAAGAAAAAAATTACACCAATTTTTCTAGTCTAGGCAATTTATTACGTGCTTTAACCAAAAGAAAGACAAGGATCTAACGTCTACAAGAATATCACGGTCTCTTTTCTCCCATTCTTAATTAAACACACGCTCATTACGCGCTTTCCATAAGCTCCAAAAAGTAGTAAGGATAATCCCGTAAGCAACCTTCCATGATTTATTGTTCGTGACCCACTTGTTGACCCAAGCTAAAACTTCTTTCACTGATACCAACCGAATCTGCAGGGGCTTGCACCACTGCCAAATGAGCGCCCAAGCATGCTTAGCGATATTGTAGTTAACAAATAAATGATCACAAGACTCCTCAAGCGCGGAACACCCAGCACACAAAGTGTCCACTTGCATCCCTCGACAAGAGATGTTAGATTAAGAAGAAATCAATCTGACGCTATCCGCCACACTAACGCACAAATCTTGACGGGCATCTATTACACGAAGTCCGAGTAAAAATGTGGAGGAGATTGTCCCTCAACGCATTTCCTCACCTTTCTGACTTCAAAATCACAAACATCCTCTAAGCCCCACCTCCACACATCCTTTGCAACGCTAAAAGACACAGATGCAGCCCACCCTTCACAAGTCAAAATTCAACCCTCCGTCCAAGTGATATCGACATCCGTCTTTCATTCCCCGACGACCGATAACCACCATTCAACTCCTTTTATCCGATCAGCTATACAACATAAGGGATGACAATCTTGCTGCATCAAATCGGAGAACAAAGGAGCCAAAGAACCTGTCGCCGACTAGCTGTCAACCTAGAAACTCCCACCTTGGCCATTACCCACCTTGCATTTCATCAAACTACTGATATCCAAACCGAGGTTATCTAGGTCATCAACCATTTTTAAAATATTCTTCCAGGGTCTCACAATGGACATTTTGCAAGGAAATTACACCACTAAACCACACTTAGAATGGATAGCTGCAAATCGACATAACCCATAAAGAGTTGGGCTTGTTTTTGAACCAGAGGAGCCATTTAACAAGAAGGGCAAGGTTGAGTGCTCTCAATGATCCTATTCCCATCTGGCCAACTTTTTTGTCCGCTATCATCTTATCCCAAGCAACCCACATAATTTTCTTGACACCGAGGTACCCACCCCAACAAAATTTCATACGACAAGCCTCAAAAGAATTGATAACCGCCCATGATAAACACTTGTTGCAACATCATCAACTCATGTTGAAGTCATTGCACTACATGAAACCTCTCGAGAATGTATATGGCTAAGATCTATGATGCAACTCATATTGACTTCCTGTGGGCTAGAGAAAGAAGGACATCTAACCCCGATATATGAAGACAATGCAACTTGTGTCTCGCAGATGAAATAAGGTTATATAAAAGGTGATAGGACAAAGCATATATCACCTAGATTCTTTTCATGCACTCAATAGCTTATTAAAGACAAGCATGTCGAAATGAGATATGCCCAATCTAGCAACACTCAGGAGATGTTTTCATCAAAGCACTCCATACATCAATTTTCAAGAAACACGTTCATAATATTGGAATGCGACATGTACATACAATATAATAATGCACAAATGTCAACTTGAGGGGGAGCACTGCACTTTTTTTCCTTAGCTAAAGTCTTTTTCCACTGGTTTTTCTTTAGTACGGTTTTTAATGAGGCAGTTTTCAAAGTTGTACCCCAAGTGTGAAAGGTGACATCCTAGGGGAATTATCATGAATATCTAAGTAAAGATATGTATGTCCACCACTTTCACATCAACATTTATGAAGGCTTCCCTCACCCACAAGACCTCATATTCTTATACTCAACATCAAATGTTTATGTCTTCTTGTCCCATGACTTTGTAGTATAAATACTACGTGAATGTAAGAAGAAAAATGCACCTCCTTGTATACATTTTTATACAACTCTTCCTAATCTCTCAAACTTCTTTCTACTTCTTCTTATAATCTCCTTATAAATTTCTCTAAAGAAGAAATGTTGGTCTAAGTAATTACAATTAACATCCTCAAGTGGTGGTAATTTTCGTTAAATTATAACAATAATAATAATTTTAAATAATTATGTTATATAATTAAATATAAAAATATAAATCTTCTTATTCTAATAATCTATTTAGACTTAATAAATTAAAATAAGATTTTAATTATATTTTGTCTTAAAATATAATCTTATATAGCCTAAATCTTTATTATTTTTTAATTAATAACTTTTAATTATTCATTATATATTGATAAGTCTTCATAAAAAATGTTTATAAGACCATCCATAATGGGCTTGAAAGCCTTTGCATAGCACCTCGGGCACACCGCCTCTAGGGCGCTATGGGTGTTAAAACTCTCCATGAAGTTACTATCATAACGCATCATCTCCTCTATTTTCTCAAATCTGATCGATTCATCTCATTTCCTATATTTATTAAAGATTAAAAAAAAACAATTATTGTGCATTTATGATGGAGGCTTTTTGGGGCTTTATGATTACACAAAATTTCATTCATGGCGTCCCTTGATGACGTGGACGACACGTGTCAGATAACCCCCCTCATGGGATGTATGACTACGGATAATCTAATAAGTTGTATTTATTCAACTCATATAATACATGTCTTCTAAGTTCTAACCTAGTTTAATTAACCCACTTATGTGTGAAGGGCTAAAAAGCTTCTAGTCTAACGCGTAAGAATATCTTAACGTTTGTTCTATAAGATATTCATTTTCCAAAAATTAAATGTTGAAGTCTCATTCGGAATAAGTGGAGAAAACAATGCTACTATAAAAATAAATAAAAAAAGGTATTAAATTAAAAGAATTTCAAATATAGAAAGATTCAAAGTCTCCCACCATATGGAGGAACCTGTATACTTCATTCAAACACTTGAATAAGAAAAAAGTAATATGTCAATGATATTTCATCACATGTTAACTGGAAAGTATTTAATAAAAATACATGAATCGAAAATAAATTAAGTTTTGTTAACCTGTTACTTTCTGTTACATAATTCATATATCTTGTTCTATAAAATGGATGATTGATGTGATGATTAAGATTAAAAGCTGAAGACATCGCTAACTCATATTTGAAGCAAATAATGGAATGTTTGCTTCCACATATGGAGTCATTAGGGCAGTTCACGTGCAATTAAATCATTCTCCATGGGCCATGTTTCTAAAAGCAGAAAAAGAAAAAGTTAAAGTAAAGGCAGAGGTTGCTGATATAATAATAATATTTGATATCACTTTTACTCAATGATCTAACTGTACGTAACATTAGGTTAAGTGGTATACCACTACCAGATAGGGGGCGTGACTCCCATTCACGCTACAGAACACGTGGTGTGGCGTGAGTGTGCCACGCGAATGCTCGCCGTGAGAATTCCAATGTCAAGAGAATGGTGGTGCGAGGTTTTTGACCGTTGAGCGGTCCAGTGATGAATACATAATTTTTTTTTCACTTAGGACAAAATACGGATCAATTAAAAGATACGGGTTATAAACATGCATATATTGTAACAGATTGGGTAAAAAAAAGTATACATATGAAAAAATATAATTTATCAAATATAAAAGAAAATTTATCTCTTACAACATATTATTATATTTTTAAAAAATAGTCTGTTGTGTATAACATAATAAACAATATTTAGTTTTAAAGAGCAAACTAATAAATAAAAAAAAACATATATAATATACTCCATAAAAATACAAATATGGAAAAACTTACTATGATAAACTTTCAAAAAAGTAAATAAGTTACTTTCTAAGTTATGAACACTAGATTTATACTTAAAGAAAAGCTTTTATTATTATCTATATCCATCTTCTTGATTTTAAAAGTCATTATTAAAAATTGTGTCAGAGAACTCTAAACTCTCATAATAAAACAGATTAAATATTATGACTAAATTGAACTTTAGACAGTATAGGTTATGAGTGCTTCTAGAGTAAATAGTAAATAGAAATATAAATAATTCATATATCTCTATCTTCTTCTTCATCATTCACACCATAGAACCAAAATCTTGTTCTTTTCTCTCTTTTTTTTTAGTCTTTTACAAATGTGCCTCTAATGAAGATAAAAGTACTTATCTAGTTGATGTTGGTGCCCGTCTATCCATTCAAAATCAAGATTAACTTGGAAAATAACTAAATTTTATGAAGAGCTTTAACAACTTATACACTTCATACGTGGGGCCTTCCCACCCTGTCCTTTCAAGGTGGCTCTGCCACTGGAGCGGTCTGAATTATGACCGTTGAGGTTATTAATTTAAAAAAATAGATATTCATCTTTTTTCATCTATATAAACCCATTTTTTCTAATATTTTAACGCCTTCTGCTACTTCATCTTCTATTCTATCTTCTATGTATTTTTTTATAGCAAACACCATGCACTTTAACAACCAAAATATGAATTCATGGAATATGTCTACTTACAGGGTCAACCGAAACCGTTGTATATGGGTCAGGTTTCATCTACACAACCAACTTACACACCCGCTTATCCAATGAACTATGCCCAATGGGGTCATATTTCACCATCTCGAATTCCACCGCATGTGCACCCACAAACCCAAACTTAATCCGAATACAAGGACGACGATTAAAATCATACTGGAAACACAAGAACCGGTTAAAAAGGAAGAGGTAAGGGATAGAAGTTGTTGAAGGGTCTTTTCGGGAGGTAAACAACAAGAGTGGAACACCAGAGAAGAAAAATACGTTGGTGAAGGCATATGTTGACGTTTCCGAAGACCCAATTGTTCGTAAACCTTTTCCATTTTTTTATATCTATTTTTTTGTATCATTAATATTTTATTTTTTATAGTTAATAACTAAATTTTTTAATTTGTTTTTTTTGTAGGCAACTCTCAAGCTAGAGGTCTTTTTGGCTTGAATTAGCTCGAGATTCCACTTGTAAATCGAACGAGAAGAATACCGTACCTTTAATCAACTTAATTAGCTGCAAGTTGAGCGACATCAAAAAGAATGTTGCCAAGTTCAATGACATAATCGCGGGAGTCTAGCGAAACTGCCAGAGTGGTGCAAGCGACATGGACATGTTGAGTATAGGAATTATTCGATATAAGGACGACTATAACGGCACCACACTTCCCATCGAACATTGGAAAGTTTTGAGAAGGTTACTGTAATTTCAAGAAATAATGGAGGGGGTCCGTGATTCAGAAAAAACGATTGTCGACCGAGATGGATAGTCCTATAGGCCCGACATTGATCAATAGGGTGTTGATTTTAACGACGACACACCCGAGGAATGGGATGTGGGGAAAAAATGCAAAGGCGTTGGCGAAGGAACAAGACAACGAACTCTAAGAACAAGGCAAAATATTTATCGACGTTCAAGATAAAAAACGAAACTTAAGTTGCAAAGACATCGTCTAAATTTACACATACTCACCGTGGAAAAATCCAACCTTGATCCCGATGAACGAGAACTTAATTATCAAGATGGAGAAGATGATGATCAAGAAAAAATTGATGAAAAATTAGTTTTTTTAGTATTTTCTAATTTTTAATCTTGAATGTTTTAATGAATTTGTTTTTAATTAAAATATTATATTTGAATTTTATTTTAAAAAAAAATAATAATAAAATAACACAACTCACACTGGTATACCTGTCTCGTGTGACTCATGTGTGCGTTTGTGTATTAATCCGATCACTGTTTACATGACAGACTTACATCACCAAACTTACACATATATACTTCATATTCTTAGTAAGTGAAGGAGTATTTTCTTTTTGAAAAAAAAAGTTCATATGAAAGGGGGGGGGGGGGGGGTGTGTTATGAATAAGTATTAAAATGCTCTTATACCCAATTTGTTTTAAATGAAGAGAATGTACGCTTGACAAGCACTCATTGATTTCTTAAACTACTTAGGCAAACCCCTATATGTAGGGGAAGTGTCCCATTATATGTACAATATTTACGCATTATACATGTATTCAATGATCAAAATAATATGTAACTTATATTTTTTAGTACTTTAGAAAACCATTACCTAGTCACCCGCATGTGTGCAAGTTAGAATGTTTTGCATCCTTTGGGTCACTTCCAACTAAAGGATGTAATTGCAAGTAGCAAATCCACTAAATCACTTTAAGTTTCATCCTTCCACCAATGACCTATGTGAGATAAGTTTTGTTTTTTTTTCCAATCAATTTTCGCTGCTCTTAACAATTTCGAACGATTAACTTCGAGCATCAATATCTCATGTGCCCTCCTCCTGTTTCGTTTGTGCATGGGCATCGCCAAACTTCTCTTTGGCCTCAGAACATGTCTCCCTGCTCATGTGGTAGGGGCAGCTGTGGCTTTTGACAACGATCTACGTGTGGCTATTGAAGATATTGTTGTGTGTGTGTGTGTGTGGGGGGGGGGGGGGGACCTTTTTTGGGGACCTCCAATGACGGGTTGCCTCCTTGCCAATTAAACACGGGGGGCTGGGGCTTGGGGTCTACTCGGCTGTTGAGGCTTCCTCCTATGCTTTCGTGGCCTCGAGGGCCCAATCCTGGGGGCTTCAGGACCACATCCTTTGGGAGTGTGGGGTTTGCAATATGGGCTCGGCGTATACGAGTGCGCTGGCTCTCCGCGATTTAATTTCGGGTTTTGACTTTAGCGGTTTCACTAACAAGGACACCGCCCCACCCAAAGCCCAACATGTTTTGGCGAATGCCCTTTTTAGTAAAACCATGCTAGAGATGGAAACTGCTTTCGGGATGACAGCCAGGCAAAAGGCGGTTTGGAAATGCCTTCGCCAACCACATGCCCAGGATTTTCTCCTCGCCCTCCCAATTGATGGGCTGGGACAGCACATGTCGCCAGTCGAGTATCGGGCAATCCTTAAATATCGGCTCATGATCTCCTTGTACCCAAGTGATGAGAAATGTCCTGTGTGTTGCAAGACAAGGTTGGACGCTTATGGGGAACACGCGGTCCATTGCAAAGAGCTCCCCGGTTTCAAATACCGACACGATCTGGTCCGGGATGTTTTATTTGACATTTTCAAGCGGGCCGGGATCTCTGCGAAGAAAGAAGCCCCGGTTAATTTTCTGTCGGACCCATCGGACGGGCGGTCCTCTCTTCGTCCGGCGGACGTTCTAGTTTTTGGATGGAAGAACGGGAAGCATGCCTGTGTTGATCTTACAGGGGTTTCCCCTCTCGTGGGGCTCAGGGGCTCTGATTTTCGGGCGGGCCATACTGCAACAAAGGCCGCAACAGGGAAGGTGCACAAACACGAGAAGGCGTGCTGTTGACTTGAATATCGAATCAAGAACTAAACAATCGGAATTGATCAAAGCAATACAATCGGAAATTTTATTGATAACGAGAGAACACAGCAATTTGAGAAGAAAAGATTACATTCACTGAATTCTAGCTAACCTCTATTTAACCCTAAACGCCCAAATAGAAGCTAACGGTAATAAACGAACAGGCTAACAAACTCTTAACAAGTTACACTTAAGACCCTGGAATATAAACAACATTACACCCAGGTCCCTCCGTATAGTTTATTTATCAGAAAAGAATAGCAAACCAAGTTGGCTACCCGAGTTCGAAACTCTCTCGCTACATGTATCAGCTCAACATTATTAACAATCTCCACCTTTGAGCTACTATACAAACTTTGATCATGGATCATCCTGGACAGCTAGTAAAGGCATTCATAACAAATGATCATCATCGACTAACAGAGGCTCAATGAGCTTGAATAGCCTAATGTGACCAAATCCCACAAATGACCTTTCTGCCCTTTGACCCGTTAAGATTTGAAACCTTTAACCAATACCCAAAATACTTAGACAATTTAGAAACTTAGAAATTGTCAAGCATTTGGTAAACATGTCTGCTCCATTTTCACTAGAAGGCACATATTCCACCTTTAACTCTTTGGAGTTAATAACCTCCCTAATAAAATGAAGTCTAACTCTAATATGCTTAGTCCTTTCATGGAATATAGCATTCTTAGAGAGTTGTAAAGCTCCCATATTGTCACACAATATGCTAGTGTCTTCAGTACCAATTCCCAGTTCTGAAACAAACCTTTGCAACCATAAGCCTTCCTTAATAGCATCCACCAGAGCCATGTACTCAGCCTCGGTACTGGAAAGGGCTACAACATGCTGCAAACTTGCTTTCCAACTGACACAATTACCCAGTACTTGAAAACAATATCCAGAAATTGACCTACCCTTATCCATGTCCTTGGCATAATCAGAGTCTACATAGCCCTTGACACTAAGTACATTGCTATGCTTCCTGAAAGTGATACCCTTTTCTTGAGTTCCTGCTAAATACCTCAGCAACCACTTCACAGCTTCCCAGTGCTTTCTTCCTGGACATGACAAATACCTGCTAACTAAGCTAACTGCAAAACTAATGTCAGGCCTTGAGCACACCATCAAGTACATTAGAGACCCCACAGCATTAGCATAGGGTACATTTCTCATCAGCATCAGCTCCTCTTCACTCTTAGGGGAATCCTGCAAAGATAAATTGAATTGAGGAGCAATAGGAGTTCTTACAGGTTTACAATTCAACATATTATAGGCAGTGAGAACTTTCCTGATATAAGCCCCTTGAGTCAGTCTTAGCTCCTTCCTTTCTCTGTCTCTATGTATTTCCATACCAAGTATTCTCTTAGCTGGACCAAGCTCCTTCATGTCAAATTTTGACATAAGCATATTCTTGGTTTCCTGCATAAGAACAATAGAATCACTGGCCAATAACATATCATCAACATATAAAAGAAGGTATATAAACTTCCCTGGTTCATACTCCCTGAGATAGACACAAGGGTCATATTCACTCCTGTTGAACCCATTGGTAGTCATATGTACATCAAACTTTTTGTACCACTGTCTAGGGGACTGCTTCAACCCATATAATGCCCTTTTTAACAAGCAAGATTTTTCTTCTTTTCCTTTTACAACAAATCCCTCAGGTTGGTCAATATAAAGCTCTTCATCTAGATCCCCATGCAAAAAAGCAGTTTTTACATCTAATTGTTCTAATTCCAAATCCTTAGAAGCAACAATTGATAACATGATCCTTATAGAAGAGTGTTTGACCACAGGAGAGAAAACCTCATGAAAGTCAACACCTGCCTGCTGCCTAAACCCTTTGGCCACCAGCCTGGCCTTATATCTTGGAGGATCACCTTCATTTAAAGGCTCTTTGATTTTATACAACCATTTACAGGGGATAGACTTCTTGCCCAAAGGTTTATCTCTCAGAACCCAAGTGTGATTCTGCTGTAATGAGTTCATCTCATCTTCCATAGCAATCAACCACTTATTTTTATGATCAGATTTCATAGCCTCATCATAAGACTTTGGCTCTGTGATGTTGTCACCATCACTCATTGAAATAAACACAAATGCTGAAATCTCTTCATCATCCCTAAACTTCAATGGTTTGACAATCTTCCTCCTAGGCCTATCTCTAGCAATACTCCTGCCATTTCCTTCATCAATCCCATGCTCCCTTTGAATGCTAACTTCAGACTGATCCTGCATATCAGTTACTCCACCTTGCTCCTGGTCCTCATCACCATTGTGATTTAAGTCAGGAACTATATGACTTTTGTCTTTGGTCATTGGCTCCATTTCAACCTCAACCTCCTGAGGCTGATCACCTTGGTCAAGCCAATTCTTATCCTTGTTACTAAGTACATCCTTGTACATAACATGTTCCCTAAAAGTCACATTCCTACTAATAATAACCTTTGGACCAGTATCACTTAGCCTAAGCAACTTGTACCCTTTCACTCCATCTGGGTAACCCAAGAATACACATTTTTCTGCCCTAGCCCCTAACTTATCTTGACTTATATGTGAGTACACCAGAGACCCAAACACCCTTAAATCAAAATAGTTAGCAGGCTTCCCTGACCATACTTCAATAGGAGTTTTCATATTAATAGCTGAGGAAGGAGACCTGTTTATCAAGTAAACAGCAGTATTTACTGCCTCTCCCCAAAAATATTTTGGTAGTCCTGAGCTTAAAAGCAAACATCTTACTTTGTTAAGAATGGTTCTATTCATTCTTTCCACTAACCCATTCTGCTGGGGTGTCCCAGGAATGGTCAGATGCCTAGCAATGCCATGCCTTTCACATAGCTTATTAAACTCAGAACTACAAAACTCCAAACCATTGTCAGTCCTCAACTTTTTGATTCTTTTCCCAGTCTGATTTTCAGTCAAAACTTTCCAGGCCTTAAACCTCTCATAGGCTTCACTTTTGTGCTTTAACATAAAGACCCATACTCTCCTTGAGTAGTCATCTATAATAGCTAGAAAATACCTAGCTCCACCTAAAGATTGCACTCTAGCAGGACCCCATAGGTCTGCATGCAAATAGTCCAAAATACCCTTAGTGGTATGTTTCCCTTTGGTGAACTTCACCTTGTGAGTTTTGCCAAGCACACAATGTTCACAGAACTCTACCTTGGATTCTTTCAATTCCCCAAGGACCCCTTGTTTCCTCAATTCCACAAGTCCCTGGTCACTGATATGACCCATTCTTCTATGCCAAAGACTAGCAGTGTTAACCTGGTTACTAGCCATCATGCTTACCCCTACACCAGCTTCCACATCTAATTCATAGATGTTATTTTTACATCTAGTTCCAGTTAGAATCACCCTAGATCCTAACACCACCTTGGCCCTTCCATTCTTCAAACTAACAGCATACCCTTCCTTCTCAAAGGTTCCAAGGGATATTAAATTCCTGGTCAAATCAGGTATGTATCTAACATTATCTAGTGCCAATTTTGACCCATTAGCTAATGACAGATTAATAGACCCTATACCTCTAATATTACAAGGTCTACTATCCCCTAATTTTACTGACCCCATATCCTGCATAGTTAGTTTAGAAAAATATGACTTAACAGGTGACATATGGTATGAACATCCAGAATCAAGAATCCATGAATTGTTAACTTTTGTATTCACTACAGCTAACACCTCACTACTCTCATAACCCTCAAAACCACTATCATCAGTTTGAGAGTTATATACCTGCCCTTGGCCTTTAGAGGTAGATCCTTCATACCTTTGCTTCTTCTTTTCTGGACATTCTCTCTTGAAGTGCTTTTCAGACCCACATATCAAGCATCTTCTCCTTTGGGCATTCTTTGACTTGGCTTTCTTTCCCTTATACTGCTTATCTCCTTTACCCTTGACCATCAGTCCCTCTCCTGCCTCTTCCTTAATTTCAGACCTCCTTTTTAGTTCTCTAGAATTAAGAGCAGTCAGGACCTCTTCCATGGTCAGGGTCTCTCTACCAAACAGTAAGGTATCCACAAAGTGTTCATATGAGGCAGGTAATGAAGATAGAAATAATACAGCCTGATCTTCATCCTCCAGTTGAACATCAATGTTTTCCAAATCAATGATCAATCTATTGAACTCATCCGTATGCTCTTCTATAGATTTTCCAGGGGACATATGAAAGGTATAGATCTTTTTCTTGAGATAAAGTCTATTGGCCAACGATTTGGTCATATAAAGACTTTCCAATTTCAACCATAAACCGGCTGCAGTTGATTCTCTAGATACTTCCCTTAAAACTTTGTCTCCTAGACTCAAGATGATGGCACTGTGGGCTTTAGCAAGAACATCATACCAGTCTGTTTCTTCGATATAATCAGGTCGATTATTTTCACCATTTAGGGCCTCTACAACTCCCTGGTATACAAGCAGCGCTTTCATCTTGACTCTCCACAGCCCGAAGTCATTCTTGCCATCAAATCTATCGATGTTCCACTTCGCCGTCGCCATACGAGAAACCTCCGATCGCTTCCACTTTGAATCACCTTGAATCGATCTTCAATTCGAGCACCTTGCTCTGATACCAATTGTTGACTTGAATATCGAATCAAGAACTAAACAATCGGAATTGATCAAAGCAATACAATCGGAAATTTTATTGATAACGAGAGAACACAGCAATTTGAGAAGAAAAGATTACATTCACTGAATTCTAGCTAACCTCTATTTAACCCTAAACGCCCAAATAGAAGCTAACGGTAATAAACGAACAGGCTAACAAACTCTTAACAAGTTACACTTAAGACCCTGGAATATAAACAACATTACACCCAGGTCCCTCCGTATAGTTTATTTATCAGAAAAGAATAGCAAACCAAAAAGTCATGAATGGAAATGTGCCTTGAGAATCAACATGTATCAGCTCAACATTATTAACACGTGCCTTGAGAATCAACACGTGTTTGTTCCTTTTGCTTTTGATACCTTTGGCTACTTTGCTTCGGAAGCTGTGGACACCTTGAGTCGCATCCAAAAAGTCATGAATGGAAATGTGGCGACCCTTAGGGGGATGAATGTGGTTTTCACTTGAATTGGCTTTGCTATTCAGAAGGGGCTGACGGCGCAGCTTGTTGCCCGCCTCCCTTATACTTTGTGTTGAGTTGTAACCAAGATTCGTTTGGATATATAAATTATTTAAGATTATTGCAAAGCCCTCACAGAAGAACACAAAAACATAAAATAACATGTATATTAATCATAGTTACATTTAGTTATTTGTGTCCAAAGGTGATTGAAAAATTATTTTTTTAACTTGGTTCACCTATTTAATTCAACTTTTCCAAAAATTTCAACATATGTTTAGATATAAATTCTATTCAGAAGTGAGACTCATCGAGAAGCGAGACTCGAAGGTATGTATCTTGACGTACTACTATTATTACAACAATTTTATAAGTTTTTCTTTACATAATAAAACGACTAAAATACTGGTTAAATTTGCAAATCACATTTGGGAGATCCCCGTGTATATCTCGTGCCAAAAGAGGGAACTGATACAGCAACCGTTTCGACTCGACTCGACTCCTCCGGCTACAACTACAACTCCCTGCCTCTGCCTCTGCCTCCATAGATAATACTCTCTCGATTCTCTTCTCTAATCACATACGCTTTTAGATCAGTCGGCGTAAATCTCAACACTGTAAGTATCCATTTCTCCTTGTTTTCTTTCTTCAGTGAATTTTGGAATTCTGTTTTGCTGAATTAGGGTTTTCTGTTTCTGTTCTTTCAATGAATGAATTGAAGCTCTTTTTTGTGGATTTGGATCATAATCACTGACTGAATTCGCTCGTAGTTACAAATAAGATCTGTGTTATCCATTTCATTTGCTTAGAAGCACTGCGTTGTTTGTTATAGGCGGAAATCCATGCGAGTTAGGGGGTTTTAGGTTTTCGTGATTTGGCAGGTGAATGATTTAAAAAATCGATTAATTCTTCTCCCTGTGCTTAATGTAAACGTTTAGTTCTTGATCCCAAACGCACGGATCGATACCTTGTTTGTAAATGCTGAAGCAATGCTGATAGCCAGATAATTTCTAGGCTCTTGCTATGTTTAGAAAACCTAAAACTTATGTTAGCATACAAGTTGGTCCATAGGATAGGAGCCGTCAGTGCCAAATAAGTATATGCAGCTTAAACTACTTCATGACATGAATTTAATATTGTCTTCCGTTATCTCTGCCTTTTTCTTGGCATATGCCTTGATTTACCTTATAATTGCGATAGAACTCAAAGAACTTAAGCACAGGTATAACACAACTCTCTCCAATACCGTGATCATTTTATTCAATGAAGAGAGATGGCTATGAATAGCCTACATAACCCAACAGAAACAACTCAAGGTAAAGCATAAAATAAGTAACAACCTAACAAACAAGACTTGACGACGTTAAACCCAACAGACTCCTAAATATGGGTTCAATGAGACCAATTCTAGCAAACCTTCCCTTCAACTGAAAATGCCTTAAGCATTCATGAGTGATACTCTTCTCATCAACTTGTAAGCATCGAATGGCTTCATAATGCCATATACAATAAACATTCTATTCGTGTAATTTGGGAAGTGATGATCAACCCCCATTTAGGATGATTAAACTTGCATGCACCATCACGAAACACAAGGATTAACTCCTTTTCTTGTAAGCACCCAAGTACCCAACACTAATAAGATCTGAGGTTAATACTGCAACAAAGTAGACATTAGTAATCACTTATGTTATGCCTTCCACTTCAAATCTTATATTAGCCCAATACCTTTAAAAGCCAGTCGAAGATTGTTGCCAAGCTTCACAATGTGCTTAAAGCTTTTATCAGACGAACTGGCTTTTCATCCCCATCATGTGACATAAAAAAGTTGAGTCCGGAGACCAAATACCTTTCCTTTCAACAATGTCAATTTCTGCATGAGCCATGAGCAACAATTCTTCGCCTTCTCGTGCATGACCGCATCCCCGGTCTTTGGTAAATGTAGATCTACCACGCCTAATACAAAAAGTTGGTTTCCACCTTCAATACTTGTTCTTCACTGACCTTGCTTAGTTAATTATCAGTTTTTTGCTCATGAACAAGCAAGTGACTTTGCAATTCATCTAACGAAAGGGTGTGAACATACTTCAAATCTTATATCACCCCAATACCTTTAAAAGCCAATCAAAGATTGTTGCCAAGCTTCACAATGTGCTTAAAGCTTTCATCAGACAAACTGGTTTTTCATCCCTATCATGTGACATGAAAAAGCTGAGTCCGGAAACCAAATACCTTTTCTTTCAACATTGTCAATTTCTGCATGAGCTATGAGCAACAGTTCTTCGCCTTCATCAAACTCAGTGTATTTTACTGATTGTTTGCCACCCGGCCATTCATATTTAAAATGTCTCATTTGATGACACTTATAACATTCACAGTGACTTTGTTTAAGTCGTCTCGTGCACGACCTCCCATGCATGACCGCATCCCAGGTCTTTGCTAAATGTAGAATTTCCATCTTCAACACTTGTTCTTCACTGACCTTGCTTAGTTGCATATCTGTTTTTGTTCATGAACAGGCAAGTAACTTTGCAATTCATCTACCGAAAGGGTGTCAATATACTTAGATCCCCAATTGAACGTACAACAAAATTGAAAATTTCTTTTCATGTTTGAATTATCTTCTCCACAATCTTGACATCTGGCATGTCTTCTCTATGGTTGCGCATGTCATTAGAAGTCGTCATGATCACTGTATTCACATCTTTCATCTCTTAAGTTTCAAAATCTCTTTGAAACTATTTTAGCTAGGCTTGTTTTAACCTGGCATTCCTCTGGTACTTCACCTCCATGGCTTCCCTTCCATCCCATAAATGTTCCGCTGTCTCCTTCTAGGTAATGGTCTTCAAATTGTGTTTGTTGGTGTATTGAAAGAGGTAATTTCTGGCTGTCATATCCTTAATATTAATTTCATCTGGTCTATTCTGTTAAGTTGACATCACTTGCTCACTCTCCCTTGGTTCTTTGTACCCTGTTTTGATCACTATTCAGTATTTTTTGGATTGGAGTAAAGCTTCATCACCAAACTCTAATGATCATAATTCCCATCGAATCTAGGAACACAAGGGCTTTGGAAGTTACTTGTTTCTCCCTATCTATCTCTCTTCTCACTCCTTTGAATGCTCGGCTGCTCTGATACCACTTGAAAGAACTCAAGCAGGGATCAAACAACTCTCCAATACTGTAATCAGTTTATTTGATGAAAAGAGATGGCTATAAATAGCCTACATAACCCGACAGGAACAACTCAATGTAAAGCATAAAACAAGGAACACCATAACAATCTTGACGCCACAGTACACATGGGTTCAATGTTCCTTATTCTGTAACACCAATTCTAGCAAGAACTACAGTAGTCATGTGTAGTCGTGCTTGGTACCATGTTATCTTTTTATCTTGAGCCAAATTTCATAAAGCTTAGGAAGTACTGATACAGTATAAAATCTTATTCTTTACGACTACCTGATAGAGTTGATTGTGAACCTCTGTTTATTTAGCCAATGAAATTCGTGATTAATTCTAAGTGATAAATTTCTGTGGTTTATTGTGATTCCTTGGGTATGCCTTATGGCAAAATTGCATTTCTAAAAGACCTTGGAGCTATGTTGAGTTAACAACCTTATAACTGGTATAAGAATATATAAGATGTATTGTGATTTATCTCATTTCTTAGTGACTTTGTTTTAGAATATGCTGATTTACTGAAGGTTCTGGTGTAGGGTTGATTATTACTGAAAAGTGGTTAACACCAAACACCATTGTTATAAATCTCCACAATCATGAGCTTTGTATTTCGAGGAACCAGGGGAGACATAGAAGCCGGGTTTCCCGGGTTTATTCCTGAACGTCGTGCAGTGGTATATCCTATTATATTTATATTTTGCATGGAGCTCGTTTCTTCGAGTATACATGGATTAAAGTATTAAACCATCATGTTATTCGAGCTATGTATTTTGTATGTTATCACTATTCTATGTAAATCCATGTTATTCTAACTGTGTTTTGTCTGTGATACTATTGTCAGCGAATCCATGCACCTCGACCTGTCAATACAAATTCCCTTGCCTTTCTTGTCACAGGTATATGTGGGTTCTTAGTTTTTAACTTATTTTTATATTGCACTTATTTTAAAATACAGTGGCTTTAGTCAACTTCTACTCATTACTTATTTCCTTTTACAGTTCTCTTGTTGTTCATGATACTGAACTCTCACCAAATGTCACCAAACTTCCTGGTATCAATCTTTTTATTTATTTTTATGTTTACCATTTCGCTTTTTTTTTTTTGTAAATCTTGTTTAACTGATATCCAAGTTTCTTTTTTTGTTTGTCTTTCCTTGATTTAAGCTCTGGCTTGTACTTGGTGTGTTTTTGATGGCCACAAGCTTAAGAATGTATGCCACGTGTCAGCAACTCCAAGCCCAGGCCCAAGCAAATGCTGTGGCAGCTAGTGGTCTTCTTGGTCATACGGAACTTAGATTGCAAATGCCACCTTCAATAGCACTTGCAACACGTGGACGTTTGCAAGGGCTCAGACTACAGCTTGCACTTCTTGACAGGGAATTTGATGATCTAGGTATGCCCTTAGTATGATTTCTGGATTGGGGTGGGATGTTCTTTTTTTTTTTACTTTCTTATTTCGGAGTTTTTTGCAGATTATGAAACTTTAAGAGCACTGGATGACAATGCTCCAACAGCAAACTCAATGAGCGAGGAAGATGTAAATTCTCTTCCTGTTCATAAGTACAAGGTTGCTAACTCTAAAAGGTAAGTTATTGGAAATTAGGGTTCATTAATAGTTTTCCTGTACTAAATTTACTTTCATTTAACATCTACAGCAACAACATGCAATGTGAAATATTTGGTAGAGTTACCTTAATATCTTCATATTGTAAATGTTAAGTTTTTAATTAACAGCTTGGATTTCAAAAGCTGGATTTATAAACCTGATTGTCAGATATGCTCCAAATAAATAGATTTCGATATCTACAACTTCAAATGTCAGTACATCATTGGCCCTCTCTGGAAATTGATCTTTGTTTAATTGTGTTAATAACAGTGGCAGCTCATCTGTGGAACAAGGCTCATCTTCAGCCACACCTGAGGTAATTGTATTTTTCTTTCTTATATTATGTTAGTTTTTATATGCAATCTTTGGAAAAAAAAGGTTCATTTTCCCTACTCTCTATTCTTTACCTCCAAGTTGTCTTTCTGGAACACATTTTCATGTTACAATTTCTGAAGTTGTTCCAATTTTTATGAACTTGCAAACTGCAACTTTATGAACTTGTTACAATTTTTTTTTTCTTTCTGGCGGCAGAAGGGTGAGACCGGTAATCTAGTTGGTGGAAAAACATCAGAAGATGATTTGACTTGTAGTGTTTGCTTGGAGCAAGTTAATGTAGGGGAACTGGTCCGTAGTTTGCCATGCTTGCATCAGGTATGTCTATGTATTCATGCTTTTTTAGAACAAGTATTACTATGAAAGCAATTAAGAATATTGTATATCTTCTTAGTGGTTCACTAATAAAAACAGAATTGACAGTAACTGTGTATCCATTGTTGCAGTTTCATGCAAGTTGCATTGATCCATGGCTACGCCAACAAGGGACTTGCCCCGTTTGTAAGTTCAGAGTTGGATCTGCATGGCAAGACGAGGATGAGATCGATGATTCGCCTAGGGTTTGATACATTTAACCTTTCTAGCTGTTGCCTCCCGGCATTGGTGTATACTATCTTTAGGTTTCTTTTGGGAAGGAAGTGTTTTTAGTGTTGATACAACAATAATTGAATGAGATACTTGGACGCATATTGGCTAGGTAAATGCATAAAAGGCCACAAATTTTAGCATATCATTCTGGCAAACTCGTTTTTGAGACTGAACTGTTTCAAAAAAGTATCAATATGGTTCTCTGGTTGAAAGAGGCAACATGAGATGAAATATTGCCAGCATATATAATCTCAAAGGGGAAGCTTGTGTTCCATTTTTATTTTTGAAAGCAAGCTCGTTGGTCCTCATCGAGCCTTTCAAATCAATTGGTACGCTTCTCTGTAACCATACCTGACTTTGAGATGAAATACTAAAATGTTACTGCTATAAAGTTTCTATAAGTGGCATTTTCTACCTAAAGAGAGAAGACATCATTTAAGTATTTGACATAAGGGGTGAAAATAAACGGGAGCATCTTGATACAAACCTAAAACCTCATCCTCATAGGTTTGAAGGTGAGATTAATGTATTATGCTTAGACAAATTATGTGTACTAACAACAAGTTCTACACTAGAACAATTTTGATAAGTAACATAATGACAAATTAAGGCGTAACAACATATAAAATTAAGTTGAAGTTACCATAACATAACATCATAAGCAAAACCACCCTGTCACGACTAACTGCACTCGTTTAGCACTAACATAACATCATAAACCAATACTAAATAAAGAGCAGTTGACCATGTTCACTTGTGTACATGTGTACGGCTTATAATTGCATCTCCAAGTATTCAAAGATGAGAAGATAAGTTAATATATGTTTTATTGAAACAAGATTAATCATTCATGCTTTCATTATTGATGGGAGCTACTGACAGAAAAGTGGCCTTCTGGGCTACTTCCCTTTGCCCTTCCCCTTTCCCGGGCCTTTCTTAGATCCCAGTTTGGCTTGAATCCGAGCAGCAGCAGCTGCCTTTGCCTCTTCACGCTTCTTCTTTTCTTCTTCCTTCTGTGCAGCCGCCGCTTCCCTTTGCCTCTTCAGCTCACTGTTTATATAGATTATTAAACATGATTTTCATCATTATAGCTTTATGAGACCCTTTTAAGCATTCAAATATTTGAATAAAATAAGGAATGATGCACAACTTACTCTAGTCTAGCTCTTTCATCTGATGCACTAGCCACGCTAGAACCTTTCCTTGGCCTGCAGGCCACCAGCTCTACCTCAAAGATAAGAGTTGCACTGCCGTTTTCAAAACCAAATAAAAAATTATATAGTTAACTACTTAACTATGTTATCATTAAAAAGCATTCATCATTAAAACTAGCTACTTTTGTTGGGACACAAGGTTATGAGGTAGTTACTCTGGTGGAATCTCTGGTGGAGAACCAGCACTACCATATGCATAATCTGACTTGCAAGTTATTTTGGCAACCTCCCCAACCTGAAAATTAACATTATGAATTCGAGGCTATTGAATTCAAAAGTGGACTAGAAGCAGTAAATGTCAACCTTCATTGTTTTGAGAGCAACATCCCATGCCTTTATCACAGAGCCCTTGCCTAGTTCAAAGGAAAAAATTGTATTGTCTTCATGTGTAGTATCAAAAATCTCACCTGTTTCTGCCAGACTCCCTTCATAATGCACTGCCCAACAGTCCACACACAGCGCATGAGAAACCATCTTCACAATAACAGGTCCACTAATACTTTAATGTTATTTAAGATGCAAATAAATACATGATAGTGTTGTGTCTATCACCTAAACAATAAGAACTGAACTGTGCCATACTATGCTCGAACATACATATGTTTTAAGAGCGTTGAATACCGTCATCAATTCACGACAATGATTAATTTAGAAGTTTTGAGTAATATTACCATCAACAAGAGGAAGGCTGTCTGAAGGAGCAATCGCATCAGGTTTAGCGCTCTTCAGAATTGTCTTCATGACACCTCCATCTCCAGTCAAATCAATCGCTTCAGCCATAGCACCTAAATGTTCACTTGCCTGAAGATAAAACATTGAGATCATATTACATCACACACACTTTAAACATCTAACATTATTTGTTTTTACTTTTTTTCGCTACCACATATGCATGAAAAAGACACTAGCTCCTTATTAGGTGAAGATAGAGTTTAATCTTTTAATGTGTTTGGATGTATAATAATTGCACAAGATACTATCTTTACTTCATTTGCTTTCCCATTCGGCATTAATATTCTTAAAGCAGATCCTATGCAAACCAAGTCAACTCACATGCAACCAGATTAATATACAGTCATAATATGCTTACAGCCCCATAATATACTTCCCCAGTTAACTCACTCTCTAGTTGAACCTCTGGATAACTTATCTCTACGCTGCCATACTTTTATGTCCTCAAAGGTCCACGCCTCACAAATACCTTTTTTTTTTGTTAAAACAATTATCTAATCGTCTACAAACTTCAAGTGGATTACTGAATAGTTATTTTATCAACAAAGACTAAAATTTCAACCACTACAAACTAGAGTCCACACAGAAACTGTAGAGATACAAATAAAACCCTCAGAGTGAAATGGTGCTGGAACTCAGAAGAAACCCTAATCGAAAATGGAATATCTGCATTTAAGTTGTTCAGGCAACAAAATCCCTAATCGACAATGTGAACGATGCTACAATTAAAAACCCTAGAACACTTCATAACTTAGTTTCACATAAATTCAAGCTCTTAGCCCCGAAATAAAACTAGCATGATATACAAAGCATGTATAATTACAGGTTCGAAACATTAACACGTCGAATTCGAGATAGTCATATAAATTAAGAGCGATTGAATTGGGGAAAAAAGCGCATTGGTATGATTCAGATGAAACATCGTTTAAGAACAGTACAAGTACCAGTTGACGGAGACGATCGGAGAAGCGCGTGAAAGCTGCGGCAAAAATGGAAGAAATCGGAGCGACGATATGACGGAAAAATCGCTGGCCATACCCTTTCGGTTTGTATCTATTATTACGGTGCCGCCGCCTAGCGTTCTTTTGTAGACGGAATAATAACAAAAAACCGATCACCAACCTCACGCGCGCGTGGCTGATACGGATACTTTATTTATATCCGGAACCAGTCCCTCACGTTTTTAAGTTGGCCAACTTTGTCTAAAAGTTTTGTAAAGTGTTCCAGCATAACTATTTAGAAGTTGTGCAAAACTAGGGGTGAAAAAAAACCGGTTCAGTTAAACCAATGTTTTAAAAACCGGTTTTTTAGTTGAACCGGAAAACCTTCCGGGACTGGTTCGACCGGTCGGACCGATTAGACCGGCTGGTTGAACCGGTTAGGGGATTTATATATATATTTTTTATAAAAATGCTAATAAACTTGTACACCCCAACAAAAGTAGTTAAAATATAAATATAATCCACTCAAAAATAATATCAAATATGTATTTCATAAGAAAATATAAGTTTTAAACTTTAAAAAATAAAAAAAATAAAAAAAATAAAAAAAAATAAAAAAAATCAGAAAACCGGTTGAACCGGAAAAAACCCGAAAACCGGTTGAACCGGAAAAGACCGGAAAACCGGCTGGTCTAACCCGGTCCGGTTATTGCCAAAAAACCGCCCTTTAAAAAACCGGCTAGAGGACCGGTCACCGGTCGAACCGGTCGAACCGGCCGGTTCGAACCGGTTTTTAAAACACTGTTAAACTGATAAGAACAGGTTGTTGTTGGAACCGGTTTAGAACCGATCAAAATCACACGTTTGAAACCGAATTAGGATTTCATATTAAAAGTTGGATAGGAACCGGTTTATACAAAAAACCGCGGGTTTTGCACCGAGTAAGTATTGAGTGTATTGATTCGATCACAACACTAAAATTTTATCAAGTACTGTTCATATAATTCATTTGAAATTAAAGATAAAATTATCATTTGTACCTAAATGTTTTGTTCAAGTTTTATTTAAAAATAGTATCTAGACAACGGAATACTTGTTTTTCCCAAAGGTGAAGGATATATTGAGGTTATTATATATTAAGTGTTTAACTAATTTTAGAAAATATTATTTAAGAAAAAATGGGTTCAAAGCCGGTTTTTGTTAAACCGGTCCCTATTTGAGCCGGTTTAGATCTCTATCAACCAAATTGGAGCTTCGCTGACTAGAACCGGTTCGATTCAAACTCTAACCATTTTAAACGATTTGGGCGGGCGCACAACTCAACATCACAATTCACAAGGACTTTAATTTGAATGCATAAACTCATTAAACTGATAAACCCAACTAATAATAGGCCCAATGATCTTAAACTAAAATGAAGAAAGAAGACAGTGGCCCATAAAACAAGGTCTCATGGGATCACAGAAAGATACCACAGCCCACAGGTCCACAGTTTTGTCCACGTCCTGAAAGAAAGCACTGTTGTATTATTGATGTAGACAAATTTTATTCCCTAAAAAAAATTAAAATGCTGACACGCACGAACACTTGCATAAAAACATAACTCATACTGTTATAAAAGTTTCTTTTTTTATTTATAATTTTTGTCTATATTCTTTTTAATACAATCCTGTAGCAAATATATGTGGGTGTTTATTAACCGTTTAAATCACTGAATCCTTGGCAAATTAGATGGTCTAGACCTATACGATTGAGTTAATGAGTTCATAGTCTGGTCAATGGTTTATAAGATTCCTAGCAACGCTACATTGCTACAAGTCATTTTTTCTACATATATTTTTTCTACATATAGATATACTCAGAACGTCACATCAGTTTTTTATTTATTCTTCCACATTTCATATTTACTCTAACATTAACATAAGCATCCTTTCCGTATTAAATGTTAAGTTGTGAGATGAAAAAAAAAAGATCTAAACTAGTGCATGTCATGAAGGGCGAAACTCCACATGCGGGGGAGGCCCTATGCCTCAAGTGAGGAGGGCGGGTAAAGGGTGGGCCTAAATATAAAACGTTGCAAAGAGCCTAACTTGCAATTAATGGACCTTGTAAACTACTATTAAACTTTTTTTTATGTATTTTTTAAATTTTAAAGTATATAGTTATGTGTATGTATTCTAATTCTATTTATCAACCATAGTTTTCATTGTTTCTTTCTTTGATACGGACTAAACTAACAACTTTGAAGAAAAATAAAAAGCATAGTTTAAACCATCAACCTGTTAAAACCGGCTGTTAAAGTGTCAAACCTCTTAAATAGCTTGTCATACCAAGCTATTCAATCTAGTCTATCTGATTTATAGTTTCATAAAACAGTAGTTGGTGATTCGATCAAAAAGTTCCTTAAAGTCAGCCGACTCATCCAATCCGGTCTGTTCGCTTTATCGTTTTATATTCAAACTGTTGAGCAAGAGTTGTAGCATATCACTTTTTATTAATTGTGGAAATTTTTATTAAAAAAACCAACATTATGCTCGATAAAACACATAGTACATATAACATGACAAGAACATAATACAACCACCAAATTGCCTTGATCGAACCACCAAAGAGTTTTTGCCAGAGTATTGGGAAAGGTCTACACTAATACTATAATTAGTTGGGTCACCATCGGTCTTTCTTTCCTTCTTTGCATATGAGTTCGCTTAATCATTGTTTCTTCCCCTGTGGTTAATCACATTTTTCGACTCTTCGCGAGTGTTTGGCCCATAACACTTGTTGATTCGCACCGTTTGTTATGTCCGGATATACATATCATTTGTTCCTTATCTCCGTTCTAGTACGATACTTTTATCTTGATACATAAGTGTTTTGACAAGTTAAATGTACTTAGAAACATGGATGTGGTACTAGTGCTGTGTTACTATGGACAAACCAAGGGACACATCAAGAAGTGCCCAAAGACACAAAGTTTGAATCATAAAAAGTTGTTGATGGGTCGAGTAAAGACAATGACATGTGACTCACCAATGGTACTAACAATAAAAGTGCTTAAAGGACAAAATGAACAATAACTCCCCCCGACACTTTTTATCCAAATTAATTGCAAAATATCATATCCTAAATAGGGCATCTATACATTCAATTTATTCCAAAAAATAATTAAACAAGTGATATTATTTTATAGATCAAGTATATCTAACATCTAACATGTAATAATATGAAAACAATAATGTTACTATTGGTTTATTTTTCTTTCCAAACTGCTATTCTAATTTTAAAATGGATTAAAAAATCATCAAAATAATAATAAAAGATGGTTTATGGTTGTGGTCTTAGTAATTTGAGTACATAGAATCTATTGCCCATGATACCAAAACTAGATATGATGAAGCTTGAGTCAAGCTGCGAGAACAACTCGACCCCATCCACAATGCTTCTTAGTAATTTTTTAAGCATATTTTATCTATGTGTTTAGTGTTTACCCTACTTGATTTTAAAGTTTCTTCCATGTTTTTATAATGCATTATTTAAGAGGATACGTTCGAGGTCTTCATATTTTTTAAAACTTAAAAGAGATGGGGGAAGTCATTTTTTATTCTTAAAATTTAAACTTTTTTATAAAAATATATATATTTAATAATATATTTCTCTAGTTTATTAATCAAGTATCTCTCATATATCCCATATCAAGTAATTAATTAAGGGCCTATTGCATGTCTCCACCTCTAAATTTATAAAATTACATATTTTCTCAAATTATACTAAAAGTGTTGTAGATTATGCATTGAAAAATATATATATTTATATTTAAAAATTAAATATAGCAATATTATACACATATTAAATATAGCAATATATATATTTATATTTATAATAGCATTGTTGTATAACATATCTTTGCAAACTTTAAAAATATATATATTTATATTTAAAAATTAAATATAGTAATATTATACACATATTAAGTATTAAAAAATCTTGAATTTATGGTGTAATATTTATTGAAAAAAGTTAGCAATTCAAATGACAGATTCTTGTTGGTTCTTACGATTTGTATAATAAAAAGGGTTTGTATTTGATCGTAATCTCTAACCCATATGATCTTTATAATTAAAATCCAAGTTAGTGCAACTTAAAACAAATAGATTAAGATTGTGGGGGTAGGATTTTGAGCTACTATCACCTACCTATATACAAACTACAACAATCTATAGTTCTTATTGGACAACTAGTGGCATTTGTTGTCATTAAGGGTAAAATAGAAAAAATATTTTATTATAATTAATTAATTGTTTTAGTATATTTGAATTAGTTAATTATTATGTAATAATTAATTCTTTTAATTTAACATAATCAATTAAATTATAATTTTTAAAATAAAATATATAATCTATTTTAATTAAATTATAGATAAATTGCTTATAACCGAGTCGTAATAACTTCATATGTTTTTTCTTATATAATCTCACTCTATTTTTTAAAATATAATTCATTTAAATCGTTTTTATAGTGTTTCATTGGTTTTAATGTTAGTTTCACACCTTTACTTTTAGGTAGGGATGAACTCAGTACCGTACTGGTACCGTCCTGGTCTCGGTTCCGTTTAGTACCGGTACCGAAATTACTGAATCCGGTACCAGATATTTCGGTACGGTACCGGTACCGATACCGGGTTTTCGGGTATAGTATCAGTTTGATACTCGCTTTAGTTTTTTTTTTTTTGAACTTTTCTATATTTTTTTAAGTTTTAATATTTTAATTAGCTTAATCTTATATTTTGATGGATGTATGTGATAATATTAACTCATACAAACACGGAATATAATGATTATATGTCTAAAACCAATGTCATTTTTAATAAACCTACTTCTCTCAAAAAGAAAAGTCAGCATTTTAAATAAGAAAAATATGAAAGGTAAAAGACACTGCAGTATTTATTTTGTTTCAACATATATCATTTGATATGATCCATGTACATATACTAATCATCAATTATAGTCTCGATTAACTATAAACAAACAAAAGTAAAATAAATATTGAAATGCTATGTACTTTAATTTATTTTCTTACGGTTACTTTTCTAAATGCATATATGGCAAATAAAATGATTGAAGGAATGTCAAACGTACACTAGCTAGGAAATTGTTAAAAAATTTAGTTTTAGAATGAAATTCATTCAAGTGATAAGTTATCTATTAGCATATGGTAACTAGTAGCATACAATCTACAAAACAAGTATAAGTTATGTTTAAAAATTCAAGAAAGAACGATTTTTCCATATATATAACTAGCATAAGAATTACAAATATATATATTCCGGTACCCATTCGGAAAATACGGGTTTTTACCAGTACCGGTTTTAAAATTGAGAAAAATCAAGTACTGGTACCAGTTAGGTTCAGTCGGTACCGGTACGATACCGGTACTCGGTACCAAAAGCTCATCCCTACTTTTAGGTATCTAATTTTTGTAGTGTGATATTTAACTAGTCTTCTAATTTTAACGTCGTTGCGTAGTTTTTTTTGTATTTTCGTTTTGTTTACATCGTGCTTTAGCAATGTAACTATATTTTCTACCCACGTTATCTCGCGGCAACATACGGGTAGCAAAATCTAGCTATATACATTGAAGGAACTCGAAGTGCATCCTACAACTCCGCTTAGTACCTTTGACCTCGATAGATAGTGACGGTGTTTCCGCTTTCCCATGCTACCAGCTACGTCCTCCTCTATACTAAAATAAATTTAAGACGAACACAAGGCAATAGACATAGTTAACACAATCGAATTAATATGAGATTTGTGCAAAAATACCTCATCTTCATCAACTTTTTTTCAATCAATCAATTTTAGCTATTATGCTTTAAGATCAAAGTGGGTGATTTGAATTTTAAATGATTGAATACTTAAATAAACACAAAAGGCTTTGACTGGTTTGGGGTTGCCCAACTAATTAAGGTTTCGAGTACACCATTAGTCCTCACTTAATATCTATGCTCAATTCTTTACCCTCAACTTTGAAGATCTTACGAAAGTTAGTAATGTCAGGGTATCTCTAGGATAGCAAATCAACCACACAATAAACACCCACATATTTGGAAAGAATAGGGAACTCACAAGAGTTAAAAGTGTTCCATTCGATATAACCTATGATTACTGTTTGCAATTAGAATTTATATTATTTTTGTGCTCAAGGAATTAGAAGCACAACTGAAATATATCAGTGACGAAACTTGAAAATATTAAGTGGGGGGTCGGGATCTAGATTTTTTTTCCTAACGCCAATTTTTGGGTAAATGGGGGGTCGAAACCGGAGAATATCGAATATTTTTACACGAAAATTATATACCACCTACATTGCAAAAAAAATGTCGGACGCCCCCTCCCGCCCCTTAAAAGCTACGCCCCAGAAATATATAAAGCTAAATTATGTTAACGAATATATGAACGGTGATTCTATTCAGACACCCCAAAATTCTATTTTTACACCCCAAACCGCTCCCGTTTGATCAAACCGCCCCCGTTTGAATAAAGACAAACCCAAACCGCCCCGGTTTGATCAAACCGCCCCGGTTTAACCTTTTTTTTTTTTTTTGATCACAAAATGAAATGAAATTAAAATTAAGTGTGTACGATTATGTTAAAATATAAAAAAGTTACAATCTTTCACCCTTTGTGTTGATATTATAATTATAATTAGTTTATAAAAAAAGTTGGGTTTGGTTGAGTTGTTTAATTAACGTGATATTTTACCGAGTTCCGTTTAAGTTATAGAATTATTTGACAAAGAAATTGTTATACTATAAAAATGAGTAAATAAATGTCGCAAAACGTTAATATTTAAAAAAATGACCCTTTTTTGTATTTAAACTTTGTATCTTTTTATAAGGGCTATTAAAAAAATACCAATTCAGAAAAAAAAAGAAAAAAAAAAAGGAAGAACAAACCGGGGCGGTTTGCCCGTAAAGCCCCGGTTTAAACCTCGTATTCTGGGTTCTGACGTGAAATGACTTTTTTTGTCTTTTTCGAACTGGGCCTGTTCGGCCAATCAGCCCCGGTTTGGGGTGTGAAATTTGGAGAGGGTGTCTGTAAAGCAGGTCCCTATATGAAAACAAGTCCACATCACAATCGGACTGAGAAATTAGGGTTGCCTAAATGAAAGTCTCTACACCCAACAAATTATTATTCCTAATGTTCGAAAGGTATATATTTTCATTAAAAGCCTATGTACTACTGGGATTTGTCCTAGTTGGTATTTCAGGTGCTCCTTCTTTGGGAGGTCATGGGATCAATCCCTGCTGTTGGTGAGTTACGTGGTTTTAGATGCTAGATTAGAAACTGCTAAAAAAATTAGAAGGCAATGTAACTTACATATATCATTCTTGTGAAAGCGACAAAAGTGTGCTGTATATAAAAGCAAAAGGACCAAAATCAACCATAGCATATTTGCAAGGATCATTATTGCAATTAACCGAAAGTCACGTTTTTTATTAATTATTCTATTAGAAATGAAGACCAAGGATTACAATAGCATGCTTTCACTTTATGTTGAAAAGTGGGTGTTAGTGTTGCAAAGCATGCCTATGCATCCACTTAATCATCAATCATATTGATTGGGCCTATATATTTCTCATGGACATTTTTTTTTTACTTTGGGTCCCTTTTGATCAGATCTTATCAAATCTAATCATCATTATTATTATCCTTACATCTCATTATCATTGACTATCAAGTTAATTTGCTCACAAAATGTCAAAAAGAATATATATAATTATTAACAACCAAATCTAACCACCAAAAAATCATCTTCTTTTTTATCAAAACAAAACAAACAAATATGTACAATAATGTCTCACTCGTATGTACTATGTAGAATCCGAAAAAGATAACATGACGATAAATGTGATAAAGAAAATAAAGAGACTGTTTTATCTGTTTAACCGATAATCAAAGTATAATTTCAAAAAGAAAATGTTTTTCAACTTAGAATGTGTTCATGAAGCATAAGAATTAAGATGAAAAATATCTATTTTTGGGTCTATTAATTTGATCTTTTAAAAAATAATATTAATAAAATCTGTACTATTATAGTTTCCAAAAAAAATTGTGGTTATCAGCAAAAGGTCAGATCCACTCCAACTCCTCCAAAACTGTAACAATCCAGCTGGAACTTACCTTACCTTTGGACAAATAATTCACAACAAGACAAAACCACCCTAATTACATTCAGACCCACTACATTCATGACTATCCATTTTGGGTCCTTGTGTTTTAGCATCACTCATTAATGTGACACATACTATATGTTTTCTGTTATTTTTTTATGCATGCCCATCAAGATAAAATAAAAAAAGTAATGGGTTATCTTGTAATTAGAAAAATATGTGTTTTATGGTTACCTTTATTTAATTTGTTAAAAAAAAACATGTTATTTAGTTTTGGTCTAGTGGCCGGTATATATCCCATGCCTACTCAAGTTGTTCCATAACTAAGTAGTTGTGTTGTTGTGGTTTCTAAGACACCAATATAGCGTATGGAGTGTGCATGTGTCTTTATCATTAAAAAAGTAAACAAAACATTGAAAACAAGAACGCATGTATTTTACGTGTTAGATTTCACTTTGTCGAATAAACTTGGAACAAACAAGAACAACAATTCTCATTCATGTTTGATTCATTTATAGTCTAACAACATGTCTCCATGCTATATTTATAACACATTTTATAATATTTTTTTCTTGAATATTGTTATTTTTGGTTAGTTGGTTACAAGGAAACCAATATGTTAAAGAAACTTATTTCTATAAAATGAAACTCAAAATGTTAATTCAAAGCGTTTTCGAGATTCAAAACGAACTAAAAATTCGGAGGCCTATTGGAACTAAAAATTTAGAGGTCAAATTGTCAGATTATACAAAGTCCAAACAAAATAAAGCATATATATAATTTTTAAATATATGGGCCCTTTAAATGGGGTGTACACCCTAGCTTTACTTGATTTACGTACCCTTAAGACGCTCCTGAATTTCAATGTCACAATCGTCTTATTCTATACTTTATATGTCTAAAGGGAGGTATTCTTACTCGAGAGACTTAATGTGAACAGGTTCTCAAGCTTTTGTCTCACGAACTGACACTAATGAAAAATTGAACAACCTCAGATGGCCACACTGATGATATCAAAGTTGAATCACCGAGGTATGAGAGCCTAATCGACAATGGGGGTGATTTTCGGTTCCGACTGGTTAAATTTGAACTATGACTACTTATGAACTTGAGATCTGTAAAATGAACAACCATGTTAGCTTCGTCAGATATGGCCGGGTTGTCCCCGGGACTAAACCCGACATGATAATAAGTATCTATTTGGAGAAATAAGTAGTGGAGAAATAAGTAGGGTTAAGTATCCATTGAATGAATGCTAACGTGTTAGTAGAGAGGTATTTATAATATCTTAGTCTTTGTCATGTTGTATAATAAATGACATGCCTGTCAAATCAAGGTATATCGGGACTTAACCGTTTCTCTAAGCTATTGGGTGACAATATCTAATTTCAGTAATATCATCAGTACATGTCGGGTGCCGAATCAAGACTGGTCCGCACCTAGTCATGTTGGGCGTTAGTTTGTGATGTCGAATCTGAACTTATATATATATTTGGGTTGACCATGTCTTGAGCTACTGTCATGCCTCTAGACCACGGCACCTACATCATTTGTTTGTTAACATGAAAGTTGACTAGCTAGAAGGTCATCAACAACACATGAATCTTAATCATAAAGAATACATTCTTATGCAACAAAAAAATATTAAGATAAAAAAAGAAATTGATGAAACAAATGAGAAACGGAAAACATTGTGAAAAACATAAATGCAACAAGTTGTTGCCCCAAATAACGTAAAGATGAAATTTGGTGGAGCAAAAGCCAAGCTTGTTTTTACCAAAATTGTCCAAAAAGTAAATATGAGAGAATATGAACCGTAGAATCTGAATTACCCGTAACAACTTAGAGGGGGTAAAATGAAATTACCCAACGGGTAAAAACTAACCCTTACAGAGTCAAGGTGGTCCATTTTATAGTCAAAGATATCCCGTTAGGATTTAGGAATTACAACCGCTAATGTGGTCCTCCCTTTACTCGTATTACAGTAATACAGTTTAGCGGATTAAACTTAATATATAAATATAAAACTCAAAACACTTATTATATAATTCCTTAATTAATTGATTTTTTAGATGATAAATTATTATTATTATATGCAACGAAATCTTAGGAACTAAATTACTTTTTTAAGGCAATTAGATTCACAAAAACCAAACAAAAACACCAACTTGAGACCTAAATTACTGATTTCTATTGACACTTCAGTTATAGTTCAATTGTAGCCTAGTCCTAAAAGTTAATGTTTTCTTTGATGAAGACCTAAGTTAAAACTTGAAAGTGGTGTATTTAATGGTATTTGGTTGATAATTTAGCTGTTAAGAAAATACTAATTTCTATTATATTTAATATAAAATCTTAGTCTTAAGTAACAGCATTAAACTAAATGATATATTTGCAGTACATTATTTTAATGTGTTCAAATGTAAATTACTGGAAAAAGTAGACAGGATACGAAATTGAAAAGTCACGAGTTTGATCTTTAGGTCCAATTTTACCATTTAACCATTCGGAAAAGACCACTTTTCTTTAAAACTGTCCCGGACTCTTGTGAGAGCTCCCCCAGAGATCATTGTTTTATTAATTGATATTTAAAAAAGTTCTAAAAAAAAGTAAAAACATAAAAAGGAACATTTAAATTATATTTTTACCGGTTTATATATATATTGAGAAGTTAATTATGTAAAATTAAATGAATAGATGTGTCAGCCAAGCACACTGGGCTGGATCACAGCACTGCACCTCCTGCTATGTTGAATGGAATCTCTCTCTCACACACACTTCACGTTTTCTCTCTCTAAAAATAAAAGTAAGAGCATCCATCACTTCAATCATCAAGAACAACAAATTAAAGCTCAAACACCCACAAACAGAAACTAATTAATTAATTAATTAATGAAATGAATGATCTCAAATTCTGTGGTTGCTTCTCATTCCAATCGAATCATCAATGACATCGGGGGAAAAATATTGAAACAAGAAAAACCCATCAATTTAAAATTTAAATCTACCTACCCAAATTATATACGGACGGAAATTACTGTACAGATTCTTCGTCCTCCTCCTGCTGCTTCTCTCTCCTCCAGGTACGGCGGCCGGAAAATCTTTTTAAAAGAAATCAAGACTCGCCGTAATCACGCCAGCAGATAAGCATGGTGACGCAGCGTCTCATGATGTAGAATCTGGCTCTTTGTTCTTTGACGAGGTGAGCGCATTTTCTGGTGAAGGCACACCGGCGGTGAGTGGCGGAGGAGGCGGCGGCGTCTTTTTTGGAGAGCTTCCATCTGTCGTCTAGCTGGTAAATGAAGTGGTTGTTGTGGGTGGTGGCCGCCATTGGTGGTGTGCTTAATTTGATTGTTGAAGGAGGAGAGTGGTATTGGGGGTGGGGGGAGGGGGAAAAACAGGGGGTTGTATTTATAATGGCAGTGGGTGGTATCACCTGGGTTTATCGTTGACAGACCCACTTTTCTAATTTTTGTTTTAACGTCTTTCGTCCCATCCACCTTTATATTACTATTTATTATTACAATATTAGTAAATCGCCGTTTTATTTTATTATTTTACTTTTTTACACCAAAATCACCGTTTTATTATTTAAGCGGGCCATTTGCATAAAAGTAAAAACAGTACACTTGAGTTTTATTCCCAAAGTTTGCTTGAAAAACGATTAAAAAGTTATAATTGTATCATTGTCCTAAGAATTGGGTATGCTTGTCTAAGACATAGTTTAGGCATCAAATTCTGATTAATGAGGTGATGGCAAAAGAAAGAGAAGATTATATTAAAATTGATGATTTGGTAGGGTATATTTGCCTAATTGATGATTTAGTCATGGATTAAATGTTTTTTTTTTCATTTTTTTAATCAACAAATAAAATTATAACTTAAACATTTAATATAAAATTAAAAAAACAATTCATTAGATTAAAAAAAAACTTACAAAGTCCTAAAAATAAAAAAATTTACCAAGTCCTAAAAATATAAAATTACCAACTCCTAAAATAAAAAATTTATCAGGTCCTAAAAAAAAAATACAAAGTCCACAATCTAAAAATCACACGACCATCCGTATTTTGGGTGTACAACCCGTTGAACCTCGACATCGCCTTGTTCAAGTTGTTCCATTTGGTGTTAACCATGTGAACGGTTCGACCGGTATCACGTCCACTTAAACCGTTGAAGTGATTGAGGACCCGTTGCCAAAACGAATCACGTGATTGTTGATCACCAACTCTCCCGTCTTCGGTGATGTAGATGTAGGATTGCGCCAATATTGCTTCCTCCGCGGGCGACCAATAGGTCCTCTTCTTCTTGCCACCTTTCACAGGTTGTGTAGGTTCCTCGTCTTCTTCTTCTTCGGCATCGTCTTGCATAGCGACTTCTTGTTCTTCTTCTTCCTCCGCTTCTTTACCTCAATTACTTCATCAACATCCTCCGATCGGAGTCAACATCAACACGTCGAGGTTCACGATATTGGGTGTTACGATACAGCGATTGATGTTGTTGAATTTGCGACAAATGCGGCGTAAAAAAGGTGGTTGTGGCCCGTAATCACCACCCACTAAATCAACAAACTATTGTTGTTGATAGAAACCAGGTTGTGATTGTGGCGGAGGTGGTCGTTGTGAGTAGAAAACGGGTGGTTGGTTTGGTGGTGGTTGCGGGTGTGGTTGAGGAACGTTGGAGGATTGACCTCGATCTTTCCGAATTTTCGGTCGGAATTTTTTTCCTCCGGTGGCGGGTGACTTGTTCTTCCTTGATGAATCCATGGTAATTGAGAGTGATTTCTTGTGTTTTTAGGTTTTGTGTTTGAGAGAGGAGTAGAGGTGTAGAAAATTTTTGGTGTTTATGAGGTTTTTATAGTGGTATTTGGTTGTTTAAAAAAAAACTAGTCGTTGCATGTTAAAACGGTCGAAAAAAATGATAAAACTCCCAACGTCTTTCTCGGCATCTTTTGGCAAAACAATGCCGTTGGGGGGGGGGGGGGGGGTGGTGGACATCCCGATGCCGACAATAACTGGGGGAGGGTATGCATGACGATTCGGCATGATTGGTGCCGAGGTCGATGCCGAGGGTGGCGGCATGTATACCGCCCACCCTAATTAACTACCATATCTTAACACCATCTAAAAATTTTTAAAAATACCAAATTGCCCTTACCTTTAGACAGGGGTGGCTCAAACTATTTGAGGATCCCAAACGACCTAACATTTTGGGGCATTTCGGTATTTATAAATGTTGTGTTTTTAAATCCTTTAATTTATCCGTCTTGAGACCGATAATAATAAACCATATCGTTTAAAGTTGTAGAGTTCATATTTTTTATTCTTATTGTCTGTACAAATATGATTATAATAAATTTATTTATTATAGCGTTATTCAATATAAATTGTTTAATAAACTCTTCATTGTGTCAAAACTCGACACAATGACGAGTATTTTGACACGGTGAAGAGTATTTTGACACAGTGACGAGTATTTGATAAGAGATCAATAAATGATTATATAACACAATGATAAATACATATTACATAATGACCTGAAACATAAGACACACTAATCTAAACATACGAAATAATGACGAGTATTAGACAAAATGACTTGAAACCTAAGACACAATGATCCGAAGGTAAGACACAAATAAAAGGACACAGTAACTAACAGAAAGACACAAATGGCAAGTAAAAATGCACAATGACGGGTATTTGACACAATGACGCATTAGAAAATCGAAAGAGTCTTTTTTTTATATATAGCAAAATTATACATGTTTTGAAGATAAAAACTAATTTTTATGGTGCAATTTTATTAAAAAAGAATAATGTTTATGTAAAAATTATGAAGGTTTAAAAAAAAGAGGGGACTGTATAAAAAAGTCAACAAAATGCTCAAGACTAAAATGCTACTTCATAATTTTTTTCCTCCATCACTTAATTTAGAACAATAGATTTTCATTTAATTAATGATGTAAGAGATGAGATGACTTCTTAGCATTCTTATCTTAATACGACTACTTATTATAACCGCTCTCTAAAAATATCATCTACTAAACTTGTTATTGATACGTAAACTAAATATATTAAACTAAATTTAGATAATCCTGAATAAAAAGCAAAAGAAGAAAAGGAATAAGAAAAAAGAAAATATAAAAAGTCTACAAGTATATTTATTTGTCTTATTTTTCTTATTTCTTTATTTTTTAAACTTTTTATCTTTTCTTTTTAAGGGGCATGTTAATTGATTTAATCATAGTTGTAGATCTGTGCAAATGGTGGAGATAAATTTAGGGTCTTGTTCATCGATTTAATTGGTATTCGCCAGTCTAGCATTGAAGAGCAAAAGCATAAATCGATGGCTTTAGCCTAACCCCTTTGTCGCCACCCAACGTCAATCCCCCATCATAATCTCGTCTTCTGTAGTCATTCTCGATTAAGTGCTACCCTTCATCACCGATTTTGGTCTTAGTAGTGCTTTATAGTTTTGAAGATATCTGATTTAGGTCTTAGTAGGGATTTTATTGTTCCTCTCAAAAGTTATGGGTTCCATTTTAGGTGGATTATATGGTGGGGGTTGAAGATGATGTGGTTTCGATTACCTCTGGCGGTGATGATTGAGGTTGGCTAAGTTTCATTCTGGTGATGGATAGACGATGACGATGTTATATGTTCGTATTTTTGTTTTTAGTTTTTATTATTAGGAGTAGATTGGTCATTCCCCCAAAATTTAACACCATATTTGGATGATGTTAAGGCGTCGTAATTAACTGGGACAAACAAGGAATCACAATAATGGAATTGATGCAATTATAACTTTTGGACTAAAACTGTTATTAGGAGTAACCCTGGAGACTAAAACGTAAGTTTACTCAAAATAAAATTCATGTGGACGAATATGTAAAAAAAATTAATACGACAATATTTATTTATTAGTTCGTTTCAAATGAACCAACAAAAGTCGATACCATCGGTCATTTGACCGAATGGTATTGGTGATGAAGGGAAGACTTAGGAGTGAAAGATCATGAGTTTGATCGTTGAGCTTGACAGGTTTTCCATCTGACCGCTTGCGTAAATGATTTTCCCTGAGATTAGTCTCAGCTGATTTAGATAGTCTTTAGTTCAACGTTCCAAAAAAAAAGACAAGTAATTAATGTAAACATGTCTTTTATATTATGTTATAGACGTATTAACCCGTTCATGATTCAAATATTTTTGTTATCTCAGCTCCGCAACCGCTACTTTCAAGTTCAAAACTTAATATAGAGTGGTTTTTCTCAAGTGTTAGATATCCTCTTTGATGATTTTATTGTAAGAGTCAAAAACCTAAAGTATCAAATCTAACATAATCGGTTATAATCCCGTATAAAAAAAGCTCAGTTAAGTATTGAATGTACTTATAAATATAAATATCTATCAAAACTAAAATTCTACGGTTTCTGAGATCATATCCATTATCCATTGAAACCGTTCGAAATCAATTCAAACCGTTAGTATTATGATTCCTACGGTTATAAACACAAGTGGAGTTAATAGGAAATGAGGAGTAAACTCCCACTCGACATGCTACTAAACCAAACGATTAGATCAAGACCGTTTTATGTTCATTGATATCTCTTTTGTTATTCTTTAAATATTTAGTTAATTACCCTATTTTAATAAAATAATTATTACATGAATAGTGTCATCAACATGTTGCAAACGGATTTTTTTTATTTGTATTTTTTTGTTCCTCTTCTTTTCGTTTCATATAATAAAAGCAACATAGTTAGCAACTCATATAATTGTGTGATAATTATAGTCATCTAAAATAATATTTAGGTTTTAGGTTCAAGACTTTGATAATTTCGGTTCTTATTTTTAACTTAGTTTTTGAATCATTACGTGTTTATTTTATTCCCGTTTTATTTACGTGACGTTATAACAAAACAACTGAGTTGGGTACGTACCACGTTGCACCATTTAAATTTTCTTTTTCGTTTATTTTTTGTTATTTTGTACTTTAATTTTTATGATATTTTATTATATTATGTACACAAGTTTTCTCTGCGACAACACCTTTCACATTTAATTTTTTTTTTTTTTTCGAACGGCTGAATTTTATTAACACCGGGGGGGGGCCCTCCTAGCAAGACGCTAAGAAGAACCCAACACCAAAAACACCAAAGGATTACATGAATTTACAATTTGCCCAATCTATACTTTGTTTACAACGGTTGTTAAACCAAAGATTACTCCAACACTTTATCTCCATTATGACCTTGCTCACAGAAGGTGTTATACCCCGGAAAACAACCGCGTTCCTTTCCTTCCAAATGAACCAACACGCCACAAGGATGATGCCATGAATTAACTCTTTTTTCTTAACCTCCATCCCCTTATAAAGTTCCAACAGATCGTCAAGAGAGAAGGCAAAAATTGGCGGAATCTTAGCCCAATCCTCGACCCAATTCCAAACAGCCGCAGCGAACACACAACCGGTGAACAAATGAGTTACCGTGTCTTCTCCGTCTTGGCACAGTTTACACGAGGAAGCTCGAACCGGGATGTTGCGCTTCAAAAGAGCATCGGAAGTGGCGATACGGTTACGTTGTGCTCGCCAAGCAAATAGATTCAGTTTATTTGGGACTATTTTGGACCAGTGCAGAACAAAATTATGATGGGGAAGGGAACTTGAAGCTATGAGATCTCTGACCACCTTAGTAGAAAAAACGGTAGCACCACCTCCACGCCAAACCCATCTACCATTTAATTTAACATCAAAAACAAAATTAATGTGTAATTTAACACCATATAATCTTAAATATTAGTAATGAAACATATCGGTATTACTTACCTATATACAAAGTAGTAGTAGGTTTTATTTACTATTTTACGCTTGATGACCCGTCTTTACAATAAGGATAAGATAGTAAAATCATATTATTATAATTATTAGTTTTCTAATTTATTTGTAACAATAATTATTTTTTTTGAAATGTGTTTTTAGTTATGTACTATTTTGCCATTAATGACCATTTTTACATAGAAAAATTTTAGGTCACAAGTTCGATCTCTGAGCTCTCAGGTTTTACCACTCAGTCGTTCGTGGAGGTGGATTTTCCCTGGAATGAGCTCAACTGGTGTAAATAGTCCCCGGGTTTTCCGGGGCATTCGTTGGCCGTTAAAAAAAAATTAGATTTTCGTTTAATTGTAAATCTAATGACTATAATTCATTCTTATTCTTTTTTACTTAAACTAAACTTCTCACAATAACCCCTCTCTATTTTCTAAATCTTTCTTTTAAGTCATTTCCTAGTACTAGTATTATTCTTTTAATATAATATTTTATTTTATTGTAATTGTAATATTCTCCATTTGAATTGTAACTTGTACTTATAATTTACTGCTATTGTATTTTCTTATATCTCTTGTGATCGTATTATAATAAAAATTATTTATTTTATTATTTTAAACGAACGGTTTCCTGCATTTGTTAGTGGATGTAATTTTTTTTTTTTTTTTTTAAGTATTGTTTAATCCAATAAAAATGAATTTATGCAATGAAATGTGGAAGTTTATTATAAATTACAGATAAATTTTAAAAATAGTAATCTTTTAATAAAACACTTCCTGAAATATAAAATTATTTTTTGTTTTCAACTACACATTTTTTTATTTTCTTCCGGGAATGAGGTAAATAAATACCCTAAAATAATAAATTGTAACCGCGCAAGTGGAAACTAGCAAGCTTCACATTAACAACAATAATGATATGACCGAATCTGTAACTTTGCACTTGTCCGGTCTAAAGAAAGCAATCGTCAGGGTCGAAAAGTCCCTAATGGACCAAAATATCAATATGCCAAAGTGACGGCTGGATCTGGGTCAAGTATTCCACTCGAGTCATATCGGTAAATTACTCAACAACTTAAAGATACAAGAAGAACAAATTAAATAAAGTGCGTTTAGAACATTTGAAAAACAATCAAAAGTAAACGTTTTTATGTGGAGTGCCATTTAAGAAAAAAATCCCTTCTTGGTTGCCTTGTTGCATAGAAGGGTTACGGTTTCTTCGAACTTATGCCCGTTTTGATTGAAACTTCTAGAAACACACGAGCATTTGTATACGGCATGTAGGTGGACGTACGAAATGTGGGCCAAGATTTTTGAATGGATACGAACAACACCGGTCTTCACGTTCTCCGTTAAAGACTTGACAGAATTTCACATTTCGGTCTAAAGGGGAGAAAAACGAAAAAAACTCATTCACGCCATTAATTAATATTTATCCAAACAGACTTGCACAAAGGGACGTCTTATGCAGGAGCTAAAATGCTCAAACAACACCAAAAACAAACATCAACAACCAACGAACAAATTACACATTCAACTCACGTCACGGTTGTCTTCGAAAACCTTAAAAAATTTCAAGTTTCTGGACGAGAAAAAAGTTTTAGGTCCCCCAGAGACCTGACTCTTGGCGGTCATCAACCGAATGAAACCATTCCGGTATAGAATATCAATATTTTTATGTATTTAGTTATTAAAAACTGATTTTGTACTCATATTTATTATTTCAAATGAAATTATTTAATCTTTCGGATTAAAAGGTTGTAGTAACATACATTATAATTTCGGATTTTGAAATTTTAATGTATTTGAAGAATATTATTATATATCATGTTTAGTCATCAATTAATATAAGATCTTAGTTGAATTGACAATTACTTACTCTTTAATTTCTACAAATATGGGACTCGCCAACTTGGTAGAGGCTATGTGTAGTCATGAAGCCCCTCTATTAGCCTTCTTTTTTTACACTTGTTGTCTTAGTTAGCAAAAGATTTCATGACTAAAAGTGGTGTAGTTATAAAGTCCCATAACGCTCATCTAATTATTACACAGTTATACTATTTTATTCAAATGATTAAAACCTTCAAAACTCGCGCACCCACTAAAGAAAACTTTCAAAAAACTAACAAATCACACAAATTCTTCATCTGCACTATAGCAATAACGTCTCAATAATTTTTTTTCATAGCGCCTAGGGGCGGTGTTGGGGCGCAATCGGGGCACCATTTTCGCCCTGTGGTGCCCACTATGGATAGGTTTAAGTGGAGGTTTAAGGTCCAAACCTTGACATTAGGAGTTTAATTGTAACATATTTGGATTAATTTTGGGGTAGTATAATTCGTCGTTAAAAAAACTTACTGTTCAATTTCTTCTTATATGCTTAGGTCATAGGTTTGAAACATGTTATTTACATAAATTATACAAAAATTCTGTTATGAAATTCCGTTTTAAAAAAAAAAGCCATAGCCAAGGATCGAACTCAGATTCTAGGCAACTTGAGTCAGGATGATGGTAGGTGGGGCGTGTTAGGTGGTGGCTTGCGTTAAGCAGACAATAACTCTGTCATATCTAGGTGACAATATCACCAATCCAGTCAATCCTATCACTTATGTAACTTTTTTTTGTAATGACAATCATTTTTGTCCACCACATGATTTGAACTTTCACTATATTGATATCACTTATGAAATTGTTTTTCCTTTTGCCCAGTTTATAAAGGCTTGAAAATTTAACATAAAGAGGGGCAACCGATACCCGATCATCTTCATTGCTTGAGTACAGAACCCAAAGACCATATTCATTTAAAAAACCCACCATAGACGACAAAATCCCCTGCCTAACCAGGAACCCTATTGTTTTGTCACATTTTATCTTAAATCTAAAACCTCGTAATTTTAATGTCTTTAGATGTCTCACTTCAATCAATTGTGCTGGGGATTATTAGCATCTCTACTAGTGGCTACCGCCCTAAACCCAGCTTCTCTATGCGCCTCTCCTTTTGGTCCTGATGATCTCTGAACAAACGTGCATTTTTATTTGAAGATCACACAATCTTGGATTACACTAAAAGTATTCAACAATTTGAAACCCTCAACCCGTGCAAAATTCCAACTGAAGCCACCTTAACTACTATTCAATTGAACGACGAGCCAAACTATTTACTTATCGTAGCAATCTACATTTTTTTAACGATCATTTTATTAAAACAGAAACAACAGACTACCAAGATAGACAAAGGACAAAAACGACACACGCAATTAATCTACATTCTCAATAAGTTAAATTGAGCCACATATGCAATAATATTTATATTAATAATATTAAATTGTGCGATTAAACAAAACCTTGCGTATTTTTATAATTTGTTTCAGGGAAAAAAACAAAAACATATAATAGTGTGAGATAGAGAGTTGATTCCCGATGCAAACGTCACGGTGGCCTTCTCTCCGAGTTTTACGAGAAAATTTAAAGCTACCAAATTCCCACTCTACGTTACCACTGTCACCTTCTTACCTTTTTTTTTTCTAAATTATATTAATAATAATTGTAGAAAAATAATATAAAATAAACAGTGAGGAGGTTGATTGTTTATGTTCTTAAAATTTTGTGAGTGTAACCCTTAAATTTTAGGGTGTGGACGTGTGGTTGTAAATGGTTGTGAGTAGAGGAGAGATAAAAAGTTACTGTTCATCCTTAAATTTGAGTGAAAACTGATGATTTTATAAAATTTGATGTTTGATCTGATTGAAAGAGAGAAAAGATAATGATAAGGGTATAAAAAATATTATTTAATTGTGGTTGTTAGTAGAAAAGAGAGAGAAAATAATAATAAAAATATAAATTATAGGGGATGGGGATGAGGAAGCTGTTGTGAATGCTCTTATATTTTACTCTTTTTTTTTTCTTTTCTAGTAGTTACTGTTGGAAATAAAGTAACGATTCTGAATAATCGTTCAATTGAATACAATACAGAATATAAGTAATGAACGAAGATACAATGGATAGAAACAACTAAACATAATCTCCACAGAAATATGATGACGAGCGGTAGCTGTATAAGTCCCTGCAAAACAGAAGAACACAGAAAAGAAAAACGAGAGGAACCGGGCTTGTGTTTAACACAATTCCCTTAAACAGATTCGTCGTCTGTTCCCAGGGTACACCGGTTCAAAACTGTGTGTACAGCCGGACAGGATACTTGCCTGAAACGAGACCGGAACGGAGGAGCAGCAGAGATCAGAGCAGCAGCAACAGCAGTACGAAATGTGTGTATTTTTCGTGTATATTTCTGCCCCACACTCGTGTATTTATACACGCAAACGGAGCATACGAAAGGATCATCATTAACTAGTAGTGAATGATCAAATTATGTTCATTAACCAGTAATGAATGATCAGGTTTGGAATGCAAAAGGTTGGTTCAATGAACCAAAAATCTGTTCTAGAAAGGTCTCGAAAAATAGCAAAAACTGGTCATTACATGACCCCCGTTTCGGAGCTGCATTCGTGTCCGCAGGTCGCGCGGGCACGAGTTCAGAATTTCAACCCGAATTGCCATTTTTCGCACCCCCCCCTGCGCGAGGGTATGAGCTAGAGTAAAACATGACACAAGTGATGTCAAAGCCTTTGAGGTTTATCCTTATAAACCAATTACCCTTTTGTTCCCACACCAATGTGGGATAGCTCATATTTTTCCAAACTTGAACAAAAATTATTTTGAGATAAACATCTCATTCACACACATTTTCCAACAATCCCCCACATGAATGGAGGTTGATCTCAGAAGTAACTTAATCCCGATCGAATTTCAACAGTTGAATCTTGCATACGATAGGTAGGTGTTACCCTTTGAACCTTCGCTCATGAAACACACTTAGTCTACTGGCTCTGAGTAGGCGGTGATGCCTTTGAACTCGTCTGCCGTTTGTGTAGGCGACAATGTGCTTCACACAAGACTCTCCTTGACAATATCAAGTCCTCATAGTTATGTTCGTTATGGTCATGAACATTAGCCTGGTTCTGCGAGAGCTCTTAGGTATTGTGCCCCCTCTAATACCCTTCGAAGCGACCCCCACTTCTCTCTCACATAGGTGATTCACCACGTGTGGCTGCCTCAGCTGAATCATTAAAAGCCATAGGCTTAACCTCGTACTTGTCACTTTTAGGAATGGACTAGGAGATGTATTGATTCCAATTATACATCCCCTTCTTAAAGTGCGTGGAGTTATCAATTCTTTCCCCCACAGTGACCTCACTAGTTCATACAATTAGGTTGTCCTATTGAACTCAGATCTTGGGATCTCCAGTCAACTGAGTTAGGTTTTCCTTCATATGAACTTTAATCTTTCAAGGGCTTCAGTCCCATTCCCATGCACGACTTCTGAACTACCTCTCTACTTAGGCCTTTTGTCAGCGGATCCGCAATATTATCCTTTGACTTCACATAGTCAACAGTGATAATTCCAGTAGAGATTAGTTGTCGTATCGTATTATGTCTACGTCTTATATGTATGTTCTTACCATTATACATTGTGCTATGAGCTCTGCCAATTGCCGATTGGCTATCACAATGTATACATATGGCCGTTGCCGGCTTAGGCCATTTTGGTATATCCTCCATAAACTGACGTAGCCATTCTCCTTCTTCACCAGCTTTATCTAAAGCGATGAATTCTGCTTCCATCGTGGATCTAGCAATAACCGTTTGTTTCGACGATTTCCACGATATGGCTGCACCTCCAAGTGTGAATACATATCCACTCGTTGCTCTGGAATCCTTCGTACCCGATATCCAGTTTGCATCACAGTGTCCTTCAATCACTGCAGGATATCTGGTGAAGTGCAGCGCGTAATCCCTTGTGTACCTTAGGTACCTAAGTAACCTAGTCACACATCTCCAATGATTTGAACTTGGATTACTCGTGTACCTACTTAGCTTGCTTACAGCATATGCTAAGTCTGGTCTGGTACAACTCATCAAATACATCAAACTGCCAATAATTCTTGAATACTCTAATTGGTTAACAGGTTGTCCTCTGTTCTTAGCTAGATGTTGACTTGTGTCAATGGGAGTTCTAGCTACATTAGAGTCATTTGCATTGAACTTTTCAAGAATTTTATCCACATAGTGGATTTGTCCTAAAGCAAGTCCACTTTGGGTTCGTGTGATTTTAACTCCCAAAATCACATCTGCTAAACCCATGTCTTTCATATCAAATCTTGCTTTCAAGATGTTCTTTGTTGATTTTATCATTTTGTCATTACTTCCAGCAATGAGCATGTCATCAACGTATAGACACAAGATGACATAACCATCTGGTGTGTCTTTCACATACACACACTTATCACATTCATTGATCTTGAAACCAGAATCACGCATGACATGATCAAACTTTTCATGCCATTGTTTTGGTGCTTGCTTTAGTCCATACAAGGATTTGACCAGTTTACACACTTTCTTTTTTTGTCCAGAGGCTCTAAAGCCCTCTGGTTGTTCCATGTAAATCTCTTCCTCTAGATTTCCATTTAAGAAAGCGGTTTTCACATCCATTTGGTGAACTTCCAAATTTCTAATGGCTGCAATGGCAAGTACCAACCTTATGGAGGTTATTCGAGTTACTGGTGAATATGTGTCAAAGTAATCTAGACCTTCCTTTTGTTTGTATCCTTTGACCACCAGTCTTGCCTTGTACTTTTCTATGGAGCCATCAGGCTTCATCTTCCTCTTGAAGATCCAACGATGACCTAGTGGTTTGCATCCCGGGGGAAGATCCACTAGTTCCCATGTATGGTTTTGTAAAATAGAATCTTTTTTCACTTTTGATGGCCTCCCTCCATTGAGGTCCTTCTGAGGAAGTTACCGCTTCATGGTATGTTTTGGGCTCACTTTCTACCATGTACGTGTAGAAATCAGGACCAAAAGACTTTTCAGTTCTAGCCCTCTTGCTTCGTCTAAGCTCAACATCTTCTTCCTCAGTTTGCTCGTGTTCTTCCGGAACACAGTCTGGTTCTTCCGGAACATGTTCTAGTTCTTCCGGAACTAGATCCTCATGAATACGTTCATCATCTGCCCCAAACGTATTTCCATATTCTTTTGTAATGCATGGAAATATATTTTCAAAGAATGAGGCATTCTTTGATTCCATTATCGTTCCTTTGCGAATATCGGGAATCTTGGATTCATGCACAAGGAAGCGATACGCGCTACTGTGATCTGGATATCCAATGAATATACAGTCAACAGTTTTGGGTCCTATCTTTTGAGCCTTAGGTAGTGGAGCAACCACCTTGGCTAGGCACCCCCACACTTTGAGGTATTCGTAGGACGGTTTTCTTTTCCACCATAACTCGTATGGGGTTTCATCTCTTTTCTTATGTGGTATCCTATTCAAAAGATAGTTTGCCGAAAGGATAGCATCCCCCCACAAGTTTTGGTTTACACCAGAACTCACTAGCATGGCACTCACCATTTCTTTCAAGGTTCGATTTTTCCGTTCAGCAATCCCATTTGATTGGGGTGAATATGGTGCAGTGAACTCATGCCTAATTCCGTTTTGCAAACAGAATTCAGCAAATGGTGAGACATACTCACCACCTCTATCACTTCGTACAACCTTGATCTTCCTTTCAAGTTGATTCTCAACTTCATTTTTATATGCAATGAAAGCTTCAATTGCCTCGTCTTTACTTTTAAGCAAGTAAACATAACAATACTTCGTGCAATCATCGATAAACGTGATGAAGTATTTAAATCCATTTCTAGTTGGAATGGATTTCAAATCACACACATCTGTGTGGATCATACCCAAAGGTTCAGTGTTTCGTTCAACCGGTTTGAATGATGATCTGGTTAATTTTGCTTCAACACATGTTTCACATTTATAGTTTGAGTCAATATCAAAAGTTGGTATGCAATTCAATTTAATCAAACGACGAATGGAATTAAAGTTAACATGACCAAGTCTACCATGCCACACATTAGAAGACTCAAGCAAATAAGCAGAACTGGTACCAGTCTTATTCATAGCATTGTTAACAACCATTACATTCAGTTTGAACATACCATTGAGGGCATAGCCCTTTCCAACATACACACTATTCTTGGTCAACACGACCTTATCTGACTCAAACACCATTTTGAAACCAAACTTATTCAACAACCACCCAGACACAAGATTCTTACGAATCTCAGGAACATACAACACATTAGTCAAGGTAAGCTCCTTTCCTGATGTCATTTTCAGGATCACATTTCCTTCACCTTTGACTTCAGCAGTGGCAGAGTTACCCATGAAGAGCTTCTCTCCATTAGTAACCTCCTTGAAGGTGTTGAACAAGTTCTTGTCAGCACACACATGGCGGGTGGCTCCGGTGTCAACCCACCATTCCTTGGTATTCGAACCAACCAAGTTAACCTCAGAGATCATCATTGTGAGGTCAGAAATCATGGCAATAAGATTCTCATAATCATCAACCATATTGGCTTGACGAGAGACATCTTTCTTTGGTTGTCTACATTCATTTGCCCGATGACCTGACTTGTCACAGTTGTAACATTTGCCATCAAATTTCTTCTTTGCAACCCCACCTTTAGGTTTAAGATTAAACCCTTTTCCTTTGTTCTTCTTCTCAGCCCGTCCTCTATTGTTACCTTTGGAGGATTGGCCATATTCAACAATATTGGCCTTTGCTTGCTCGGGGACATCACTCTTCTTTTGAGCAAGTTTGTTGTCTTCTTCAATACGAAGACGAACCACAAGATCTTCAACAGTCATTTCCTTTCTCTTATGTTTGAGATAATTCTTGAAATCAACCCAGCTTGGTGGCAATTTCTCGATCATGGCAGCAACTTGAAATGTCTCACTAAGTGACATTCCCTCCGCATGAATATCATGAAGAATGATTTGCAATTCTTGGATTTGGCTCATAACAGTTTTTGAGTCAATCATTTTAAAATCCAAGAATTTGGCCACCACAAATTTCTTTGTGCCTGCATCTTCGGTTTTGTATTTTCGTTCCAAAGATTCCCATAGTTCCTTGGCCGTGTTTACTTTACAATACACATTGTAAAGTGAGTCCGCCAAACCATTGAGCACATAGTTCCTGCACAAGAACTCAGAATGCTTCCAAGCTTGAACCGCGCTCACAGATTGAGCATCCATTTCCCCTTCAGACACTTGGGGAGCGATTTCAGTCAAGAACCTCGCAAGGTTCAACGTTGTCAAATAAAACAGCATCTTCTGCTGCCAACGTTTGAAGTTCAAACCGTTGAACTTTTCGGGTTTCTCAGCGTGGCTTGCAACCGCGTTAGGCAACGGTTCGACCATCACTGTGGTAACAGCAACGGAAAAGGTGAACACAGCAGAGACACCAGAGGTCGGTACACCAGAAGTCGGTAACGGCTGAGATGAGTCCATTCTGAAACGAGACCCACAAGAGAACAGTCAGAAAAATTCGTACACAGAGTGTACACCAATCTGTTTAAGTTTGTTGGAAATAAAGTAACGATTCTGAATAATCGTTCAATTGAATACAATACAGAATATAAGTAATGAACGAAGATACAATGGATAGAAACAACTAAACATAATCTCCACAGAAATATGATGACGAGCGGTAGCTGTATAAGTCCCTGCAAAACAGAAGAACACAGAAAAGAAAAACGAGAGGAACCGGGCTTGTGTTTAACACAATTCCCTTAAACAGATTCGTCGTCTGTTCCCAGGGTACACCGGTTCAAAACTGTGTGTACAGCCGGACAGGATACTTGCCTGAAACGAGACCGGAACGGAGGAGCAGCAGAGATCAGAGCAGCAGCAGTACGAAATGTGTGTATTTTTCGTGTATATTTCTGCCCCACACTCGTGAACTAGTAGTGAATGATCAAATTATGTTCATTAACCAGTAATGAATGATCAGGTTTGGAATGCAAAAGGTTGGTTCAATGAACCAAAAATCTGTTCTAGAAAGGTCAGCAAAAACTGGTCATTACATGACCCCCGTTTCGGAGCTGCATTCGTGTCCGCAGGTCGCGCGGGCACGAGTTCAGAATTTCAACCCGAATTGCCATTTTTCGCACCCCCCCCCCCTGCGCGAGGGTATGAGCTAGAGTAAAACATGACACAAGTGATGTCAAAGCCTTTGAGGTTTATCCTTATAAACCAATTACCCTTTTGTTCCCACACCAATGTGGGATAGCTCATATTTTTCCAAACTTGAACAAAAATTCTCATTCACACACATTTTCCAACAGTTACATGCCATGAAAAGATGTCCTATAAATTAAAATATGTTTATTTTGTTCGTATAATGGCAGACCACGTCACGTCACCGGAATATCGATCATTGGTATCACCTATATACTATATGAAAACTAACAAAAAAATTTAAAAATAAAACACACACACATATGTCTTGCTCTATATTCTGGTCGATCCATTTTAAATATTCAATCGAAGATGTTCAACCGTACGTATATATATTATTGATTGATTTGAAACCAATATAGATCATCGATGAGATGGTCTAATAAAAACTATATATATACTAGAGGAGGATGTGCTAATTAACTGTATCTCTTACACAATTTGCATGGTACCGTGACTAATTACTAACCCAGTCAGAGGGCAGCATACCCTAAAAACCTTCCTCCACTTCACCATTTGTTACTATAAGAAAAAGTTTTTATTTGTTTTTAAATAAAAAAGAAGTTGAATTTACCTTTTATATATTTTTTAAAGGATAAGTATTACGTTCTAATTTTACTTCATGTTTCAAATGAGAATAGAATCCAATAATTTTAGGATGAGAATATATACACCGTTGTCTCTAGACTAGAGCCACGTTTGTTGTTTTGAAACAAAACGGACCGAGCCTAATGGAAATGTGGACCGAGTCAGTGAAATTTTGGATGTGGGTCAGACGTTTTCAAACAACCCCTTAACTAGTGATAACATATACCTTTTATACATATTAACTTAAACTTTATAGTTTTATATATCTATTCTATTAAGTCTCTATACCCTCTTATTATTATAAACATCAACTGTCTCTAAAAAAAAAAATCCAAACAATCCTAAATACCAGCCAACCCACATTAATCTATAATTGTAAGCCAACCGGAAATCATCCTCCCAACCGACTTGTTTGTTTTTGAGTTGTTTTTGAGGTTTTTTGTTAGATGGAAGTAACTACCCGTATATCTATACGTATAATTCCGGCTCTTGATACTTTTCATTGTGACACAACCTTTTCGTTGTTTGTGGATTGTGTATTTATAAGTTATCAGATTTGAGATTTAGAGTTCAGTTATCAAATTTTAGATTTTCGATATCAGATTTTAGACTTCAGAACTTGACTATGGATATGATTATATTTTTCAGTTTTGTTATCTCTTGAATGTACTTACATTACTATTGATCTTTGTCACTGAGAAATTTTTGCTCAGCCGTATTTATTTTTGTGTTTTTCTTGTTTATAAGGCAAACACATTTGAAACTTTGAAACTTCGGTGGGTGTGTGAGGAGGAGCTAGAGCAAAAATATAAATGGTTGTTTATGTTTAGTTATGTAATTTGGGTTTCAAGTATTGTAATATTGTTTATATATATAAAATATAAATAAATAAAAAACATGAAGTTATTAAAATTTAATCCCGAATCACGTTGATATAGTCCACCAAAACCGCTATAACGTTCATGTGTGTCACGATTACGCGTCGCTAAAATTTAGCATTTTTTGTTCTATTGGAAAATTTTCATTTAAGGCGGATCAACATTATTTGTTGCATGTATAAATTAATTTACCTTTATCATCTCTAATCATATTATTATATGAAGGTAACAATTTTACAAACACGAACAACTTATGCTATATATTTAAGTTTTAGTTAGGTATATATGATATTTTTTAAATTTATAAGGGTATATATGAAATTATCTCTATATTTAAAATCAGCATGATAGATCGTTACTTCAAATGATGATTGTGGTGCGGATTATCGAACCCGCGGCTAACAAAGGAGTGTTTGTCGCATGGTGCGGCCCACTTAGCCTTAAAATTTCAATTCCAAAATGATTATAAAAAAATAAACAAAAATTGTGAATAAATAAAAGAGTGAAATAAATGTAACGAAATGCAATAATATTAATAAGGTGGGAGTGGGGTGGGGTGCAGTGAGTGAAGTGAAGTGATTTGGTGGGAGTGACAGCACAATAGAGAGGAGCTGATGACATGGCGCTGCGTCGGACAATATCAAAATGGGGTGGAGCGGTGGACCCCACCTTATGTGTCAAATCTGATGGATGCTAATTACGCTCATTCTTCCTTCCTGTGGGACCACCCATACTCTAAAAAAAAATTAACGAAAATTATACATCGTTTTATTATTTTGCTTCTATTTTTTTAACGAAAGATATATATATATATTTGTTGCTGCTATTTTGAAGAAAAAGCGAGATATTTCGTTATGCAACCGATTTGTTTGAAATGATGATGAAGGTATAGTATAGATGGACAGAGGGTAGGCCTGTTGTTGAGGTTACTTGTACATGTTGCTAAAGCAGTTGATACATCCGTCATACATCTAAAGATTTTGGATACGTCAACGTATTTATTTGGCATATATAAGAAGAAAAATCCTCATCATAATGATCATTTGATAAAAATATATATATAAAAAAAACCCAATAAAAGTCTCATAATTAGTAATGGTTAATGTTTTTTTTTGTAATTATTTTATCGTAAAATAGTTACCTTTTAAAAAAAAACCCAATAAAAGACCATCGACCCAAACAATTTTAATAAAATAGCCGTCGACATTTTACCTTTTTAGAAAGTTTCACCGATCAGAGCTACACAAGTGTCAATATAACTCCTAGTCCTAAACTCCTAACGCCAAATATGGCAAAATAACACCCGAAAACCAAACAAAAAAGCTTTAAATAATCTCGTTCTATATATTTCTCACTACCTTTTTAATTAAATTTATAAAAATCTAGTTTTACATAACCACCCCCCCCCCCCCCCTCTCAATAAAAGTTATGCTTTTTTAATATATAAGTTTCAACTTCCGTAATTTAAACTACATTTTTAAGGGTGGGCGGTGTGGGTTAGTAAACCCACTCAACAACCCCCTTTCTTTCGGTAAAATAATCGACGACCATACCCTCCTCTTTCGGCAAACACAAATCGGTAAACTTTGGTGTTTAAATCGGCAAACTTTTGCCAATTTTTGCCGAGTATTATGTGTGTTGTTGTGTGGTCCCCTCTTCTTAAAACCATACCCTCCATAAAACATCCAAAGTTTAAACTTTTTTCTCTCATCACCTCATTAGTTAAAAAGTTTGCCTAAAACATTTTTTCTACGACCATACCGCCCACCCTAAGGGTTATTGGATTTTATTAATCCTAGTTATCACCAATTGACCAATATTAATCCCAATTTCATAAATCACCCACATTAATCCTAATTATTAAGGTGTTAGATTAATGTGGGTCATTTTTGAAATTGAGATTAATATTGGCTAATTGGCAATAATTTAGATTAATAAAGTCCAATAAACCCATTTTTAAAATATATTTTAAGACATTTATGTTGTAGGAAATAAGTTACTTTAACAGACATTTTTAATGAAAAGTTTTTATGATATATTTTCCTTTTTCTCTAACTACATTCCTCTAACTAAAAAGTTTATTTATTATTATTATTATTATTATTATTATTATTATTATTATTATTATTATTATTATTATTATTATTATTATTATTTTGATGTATTTTCAAACCAGAATAAATCAATAGTTTCTTTCTAAAAAGTTTAAAAAGTAAAATATTATATGATGGCAATTTTTTATAAAAGAGATTTTATTGAATTGAATGTTATATATTAATATTATGACTCTACAAATTGATTTTTTTTCAGTATAATATATTTTTTTTAATTTATCAAAAAGCTATAAAATTATAATATTTTTTGAACGGAAAATTTGATTTTTGACGGGCCACGGACCCATCTGGTCATCCATTCTTCAACTACAGAACCCGAAGACCATCTCTCAGGAGGAAAACCCTCTACATGGGAGAAAACTGAGAGACCCAACCCGAAACCCTTATTTTTTTCATAGATGTGACCTGAACTTAAGACTTTCCCGTTATAATACTTTAAAATCTAATTCAAAAGAAAATTTAGAAGTTTAAAATAATTTTTTTTTGGAAAGATAGAACTTTACCTTAAATTTTACAAGTTTAAAGATATTTATAAGTTAAAAAAATATATTTTAACTCACACTTTTAAAAATTTATCCAATCATTTTACATATTATCTCCAATTACAAGTCTCTATTGATTAGAACTCGTCATTTAACAAACTTTTTAACTGATCAGTTACACATACTCTTCAACTCTCATTATTTTTATCGGAATTATACGAAATAGATTATATGACATGAATGACGTTTACCACTATCCTAAAATAACATTTTATTCTTTATTAAATCTTTCGTATCATAAAAATAAAAGTTTTAAAATTTGGTGTTAGACCTTTTAACTATTAAAAAATAATTTCTCTCATTCGTCTAAAAAAATCAATCTAACTTATTTTTTCAGACGCATTTATGTTAAAATCTAACCCAATTTTTTATTATATATATATGATTTAAATTACTTTTAATATTTTAAATAATTATTTATTACAAAAAATAAAATAATTATTTTATATAGGACAACATATGTGTTAACAGATTATTTACATAGTAAAAAATCATAAATTTTACTATTTTATTATCAGATAATGTTAGATCTTTTAGATAATTTTTTATTAAAAAAATCTAGCAAACCTATAGTATAGTGACACGTGAAAGATTAGATAAATGATTAATTTTACTATATTTATTTATATTAAAATAGGTTTTTTTACATTTCTTTTTTAATAAATTTTATATCTGGATGTTAAAAAAAAACCTAAAGAATGTATTACTTTTTAAAGTTACAAATTATAAGTTATTTAAAAAAGATTACATTATATATAAAACAAATTAGTAAGAAAAGAAGAAGGAAATTAAATATAGGGGCAATTGCATATATCCCCTTGCAAACTTTAGAAATTGCATATATACCTAATCAAAAAATTTAATTGCATATATACCCTACAAACTTTAAAAATTGCATATATACCCATTTTAGTTTTTTGTATTAAAAATAAATTACTGAATAACTATTTTACCCTTAATTACTCATATCCCATCAATTGCAAATATACCCTTTTATTTCAAATCATATAATTGCAAACATACCCATTTATTTATTTTGCACTTCTAGTAACTTTTTGTGCTCATATTTTAGTTTTTTTTTTCTCTAACATTTTTTTTGTTCATGTCTCGTTTTTTTTAATCATAAGCTTGAACAAATATCACACTATCGATATGATTATAAGATGATAAGATGAGAAGAACATTACAATAATATGCACAAGATGACAAGATGACAAGTTTGCCCAAAATTGATTTAGAATCGTACATGATACATGTTTTCCTTGCTGGGTTTGGGGTTTTTAATTCGCAAATTCACAAATTACGAAACGTATATATATCTATTGCAGGTTAGGTTTCAAACACACAGAAGATGAATCGTACATGAAACAAATTCAGAATTATTTTCGAGTCTAAATCGGCCCAAATGTTGCTTTCGTACTAACAAAATCGAGTCAGGTTCGAGCAGGTATTTCGAGAAAATGAGTCGATGTTATTGACGATCTTGAGTCTGGCACGAGCAGGTGAATAAATATTAGATGTCTGAGATGGTGAAGATTAACGATCGAAGTGAAGATGAGAAGTCTGCGAGAGAAAAGATGAATCCAGCAGGTGATTGTGATTGCCATATTTTTTTTATAAACCCAAAAAAAATATTGAGGATATAATTGTCATTTAACTATAAAAGAGGATATATGCAATTGTTAGTGTGACATGGGTAAAATATGCAATTAGAAATGAAAATAGGGGATATATGCAATTTCCCCTTAAATATAAACCAATGATATTGATTCATTTGCGTATCGATTGAAAAAAGAGGAATGCAATCGTGATCGGTGAAATGATCCGATGATGAAAATAATGGAATTCGATTAATTTTTTAATATTTTGGCAAATACCAACCACCCAAAAAGAATTTTGAACCGCAAAATTTGTCCTAAAATGAGGTAGCAAGCCGCTACCACCAAACAACACCAACCAGTAAATTATACAACTCCCTTCACTCTATATTTTTAATTTTTCTGTTAGTCACAAAAAAAAAAACTTAAAACACTTTTACCTCTTTAATGATAAAACTGGCCATCGTCTTCCTACCATGAAAGATGGCTTCGTTAAGAACCCGCACAAGACCCAACACGTACTCAAGATAATGGCCTGGACAACTAGCCTTTTCCTTCCCACACCTTTATTTGTATCGTGCATTTTCAACAAGTTCACCGTGGAGAAGATATAAAATTCTAAGAGCTTATACCAGTTCGCCACCAGACTCCACGTAAGGTTAGCTAAGACGCAAAATAACAATTTAAAATAACACGCTCCGCAATTTCCGAAACTTCTTGACACAACAAGCACATACTAGCATCATTTTGAATACCCATTCTACTAATTGCGTCCTTAGTCGGAATCTTCACTATCATACATTTTCGCAACCACCCAATTGATCACCAATGTGAGCAGTGCAAACGTTGCAACCGTGATCTATGAATTATCTATAGAAGCGAATTTAATATATATAATCTCTTTAACAGTCCTAGAAGGCGGGTACTTTACTTTGTTAAAAACTGTCGCATACTAAACTTACCCTTCTTTAACAGTTAACACCTTTTATATTAAATCAATCATTTCATCTTGTTACACAATTCCTTTGTATATATATTATATATATATTTATATTAATATTAATATTAATATTATCATATCAATACAATTTTTTTTTTCTAAAGGCCATTTGGCCCAATGTATTGAGAATGATGAATCTTGAGGTCTCAAGTTTAAATATGACTCAATTTTTCAAGTGATGGATTTCCTCCATCAAAAGAATTTATGCTACTCTTTAAACATTTTAAAGCTCCGCCCTTACAACAAGATAACAAGATGATCCACCAACATCGACACCAACACCAGGGACACATTATTGTTACATCATACATAACTGAAAACATGAGAAACACGATCTATATTTTGGATATGAAATGAATTTTAGCTATTGCCCGGTGATTGATTGAATAAAATGAGATACGATCAAAGTGGACACGTCACGTTAAATATGAGGCTATATGGTAATTACTAGCTCTCTGAAGATGACTTTACATGCAGGAATACGAATATGACATTTCAAAAATAGCTACTTTAGATTGCTTTTACATTTTCTAACCGCAATTTATTACTCCATATAATAACGACAATCCGCTCAGGTGAGGTCTGGAACTATACCCATTTTACCCTTAGACCATTCGTAGTGGATGTGAAGGAGATATTTTGGCGCCCTATAACATCCAAATTCCAACACCACCTCTAGGGGTGTTTTGGGGCAAAAATAAGCTAACGGCGTTACCTACATGGCGCCTTGCCCCCTCCCCCTCCATTGGCTCTTTCCTTTCTTTTATTTCTGATTGGTAGAGTATTTTTTGAAGGCTTAATTTAATATATATAATTGTGTAATAATTATAGGGGCGTTGTAGAGCTTTATGACTACACCACTTTTAGTTATAGAGACTCTTGCTAACTAAGATAATACGTATCAAAAAACACACAAGGAAGAGACTTTATGACTAGGGATAGCCTTTGACGATGTATATGTTAATATACTTAAAGAATTCTTTTGAAGTAAATAATTATAATGGTAAGATATGCATCTAACCTTTAATTTACACTAATTAGTTTGGGCTTAGAGGTCACTCAACCATTTTAGCGGCTCAAGACCAGTAAAAACTCGGGAATTTTTTTTAGTTATAATCGATGTAACATTGGTGGAGCTAGGATTTTTGTTACTGAATACACAAAACAAGTTCTTTAAAGTACATTTGACTATGTATATAAAAAAGTTAGGCTTCTTATTTATATTAAAGTATGATACACTTTTAAAACTTACACAAATTTAGATTGAACTATACATATAACATTTTTTCTAAATTTGGAGCCCAAATAATTCGATTGCCATAAGCAAGAATATGAAATTTATATATTTTTTGAACAAATTTTTTGTCCATCCGAGAGTTTGAACCCTCGTCACATAAAAATGAAAAGCTTTATTTAACACTAAGATAGTAATTGGGCCAATGACCATTAGGTATGTAAAATTTTATATGTAAGTATTAACCCGCCCATGTTTGGGCCTCCTCATCTAACCTACTAATTAGTTTGGGCCTATGTATGCATCCATATCATTTATTTCTTCAAGACCTTCTTTTCTTGACTTTCGTAACCTTAAAGTTAGATTACAATAGAGGCTGTTTGTGAAATGCTCCTGATCGAGACTTTTGTCGACCGAATAACAGGTTTTGAGGGGGCTGGTCGGGTAAGGGGGGAAATAGGCGAGGTTAAGAGGCTTCTGATCGAGTAAAGGGGTTTTTGTTTTTACAAAAATTAACCTTAGACCGAGTAAGTGGTAAAAGGTTTTGACATATCAAACAGCGAACTATGCACTATATATTAGATTTTTTTTAATGGCGTTTGGAACTACTCCCCAAATCTTCAATACCCGAGTGAGCCTTCGTAAGACGGGATTGCAACCGTTCATACTGATTTTAACACTCCAGACTTGGCTCAAACAGGAACACCATCAAAAATGGAACTTACCACTTGAGAAAAAACCCCTCTTGAGTCAGGTTTGAACTTGAGACCTCAAGTTCCCCAAACTTTAACCTTCATCCCCATACCATTGAGACAAATGTCGCTTTGTCATAAAATGTAAAATATAGTTACCTATTGAATATATTGAATGTGATAAGTTAGAAATAACTCTTACAAACAACAACCATGGTATTGAAAGTTTTTATTAATTATAAAAACACACCAACTCCATTAAAAAAGAAAAACACTTATCCGTCATTAGAAAAGTGATTTTGGTGAGATGATTTGTATCATAGTCGTTATTATATATTGTTTTATACATCGGTGCACAAGCCCATAGCGTGGTCATCACTCGACCACCTCTTTGGTAGTGTTGGAGAACCATATATTCATCCAATTTGGATTAACAAAATAAAAATGATTATAAATGTCGACAAAACACCAACATTTGCATGCGTTTGAAGTAAATGCGATCACAACTCACATGTCTCGACATCTCAACCAACTAGATCTTTGTCCATGTTTATGCCATGCATGTTAAAAATTTGAATAATAATTAATACGAAAAGTAGCAAACCATAAGATATCAATATTATTAGAATTTGTCACTTAGATTGTAGTCAAGGTCGGCCCCAAGAACCTCAAAAATTATCAAGGCTATGGACGATGATAAAATTTTGGGCCCTCCAGGAAAATTACTTTGGGAGGTTCCCTACCAAATGAAATCATTTTAGTTTAATACACTAATATTCTTATGTATTTATTTATTAAAAATTAAATACTAATATTCTTATGTATTTATTTATTAAAAACTGAGTTTCACTCGTATATTTATTATTTGATATTTAGGATTAAAAAAGTGAATTAACATACAATATAATATAATTTTGGGGTTGGAACTTTTATGTATCACTGATGAATATTATTATAGATGATTTATAGTAATTAATTAGTGTTATAATAACTCATCTTGATTGAATTGATAATTACTTGATCCTCTTTATGTTCTTCAAAATATGAACCTGAAGGTCACATGTTCTAAACTTCTTTCCTCCTTATGTTCTTCAAATATGAACCCCAAGGTCACATGTTTGAAACTTCTTTTTAACATTAATTTTAGTTCAATTTCTCTCTAAAATTGTGTTTCAAAAAAATGCCAAAGACAAAGTTCAAACCTGGGTCCTTTTGCTTCTATGCAAGCCTGACTTTAATTAGTACAAACTTTAATCAATGGTTGGTTATCACGTACACTATTACCATGCAAGCGTATTTATACCAAAAAAAAAAACCTTAGAAATTAGTTCAAGACTGATTATCTCATTTATTTCTTACCTCTTGCTCCAATCAATTAGCTTTAAAAAACAAACGCCAATTGGGTTTTTGTTATTGAGCCTTTTTAATTGGTGTCTTCAGTTTATATATACATGAAGTCTGTTTGAATACGTACTATATATGTGGGTATGTGTGGATGTGTCCTATAATAATTTCATAATTACGAATGGTTTTTTTTAACAGCCAACAAATGCAACCCGGATCACCCTAGGTATCCCAGTGGTAAAAGACGTCCCCCACCCGGCCCGTTAAGAATAGAGATCTGTGCTAAGCAGCCGAGACCCATTAGCTGAACCCATTCCTGGGAAAACCCCCCAACCACACAAGCGCGGTGCACCGGGGAAAACATTTGGGCTCCGAGAATATATAAAACTCGTGACCTTAACTTCACGAGTCTCCCATCATCACCGGGTACCACTAGGGCAACCCCTAGTGGTTATAACAAAAGAATGATTAAATTATAAAATTAAAGCTTATAATTTGCTTACCAGCATCCACTTGGAAGATAAACACTCAACAGAATAATATTAAAATGGAAAATTAGCCATCAATTGCTGCTGCAGCATCATCAAGATTCACAAACAACAATCTAGATCATCGGATCAGTAAAAATATCATGTGAAACATCAATGATTTTGTGTATAGATAGATATAAAGGGATATCAATCATACACGTATACCCTAATCATAATATATTCTCTTTTTCTAGCTTAATTTGTGAATCTTGAGGATGCTCCAACAGCCAGAACTGACTGTCAAACTTTTATTCAGATCGCTCTCTAATTAATTCTTGATGGAAAAACTAAAAGAAGCAAATTTGTAGCGGGTAAATATAGGGAGGGAGAATGGAAACCCTAGAAGAACCGAAAACATGCAATTAAGTAGGTAGCTAGGAATTGAAGAAAAGGTAAAGAAAAAGGATCGAGTAGTAAGTTGTGGTCAACTATAGGGTGATGATAATGAAGAAAACAGTTAAAGGAATTGAGCTACAGGAGAAAGATAAATAATGCACGTCTTTATCAAAGTAGAAGACTAGCTTCAAGATGGGGTAACTAAAACTACACATCATATATATTACAGGAAAATATGAAATCTAATCTTAAGCCCAAATCAGTGAGCTCACTGCATAATTTCATCTTTGGCATAATATTACTCTACCAGTCATTATAATTAAGCATGGCCTAATTTTACTATGTCTTACAACTAACCCATTATAGCACATTATAAAGCCCATTAGTTTATTCGTCAGCCTGCCTTAACATTAAAATGTTACTTAGTAGTTAGTGTACCCATCATCATAAGCATGTATCAAGAACTAAAATTGTACTTAAAAATTACAAAGTTAAACCTTATTATATGAATAGAATTTTGGTCCTTCTATACTTGGTGTCACGTCACGTGGTAGTTTAGGCGTCGTTTCCGTTTAGTGTTGATGTTGAGTTGGTAGAGTAATAAGCACAGTCGTGTACCATAAATTTTCTTTTTATTTTTTATTTTCAATGTCAACGAATTTAGTAAGGGAGTTGGTAGTATAATATAAGTAGTGTGGTGTAACATAGTTTTTAGATCGTATGCTCTATATTTTAAGTGTTTTGGTCGCATATTTTTCGTTTTCTTTACATGCCGTTACAACAATATAATTTTTCTGTGTGACAGTGTTATCCCGTAACAACGCACATGTAGTAAAATATTGTTGATTATTAGAACCTAGTGTGACTTTGTATAAACTAAACCAATTCACTAACACAATACAAGGCCCATTAATATAACTTAACCAACTCACTTATATATTACAGGGCCCACTAAGCCTCCATCAACTATTCGTTCATAATTCAGTAGTAATAACATAAATTACAGCCACCTAACTATCACTAGTTGGGGCTTGTTTAGGTTTGCTTATTTAAACTGAAAAGTGCTTTTGAAGAAAAGTGCTTATTTGTTATAACTATTTTGAAAAATAGTTTAATTTCTTTCTCTATCCTTTCCCTAAAAAACCACCACTGGAACCACACCGGCCTATCATTGGCACATTGTCACACAAGTGCACAACCACTCGGTCGATCACACCACCACAAACGCTCTCGGGGGCTTACTTCATTTCTCCTATTGATCAAATCAACTATAATTAGGTCACCCAACACCGTAAGCGAATAGGGGTGTAAACAAGTCAAGCCAACTCATAAGCTACTTGGGATCAAATTTATAAAAAAAAACTTGAATGAGCCAAAATGAGGTAAACAGGCTCGAGCCAACTTGCTAGTCTACCTAAACTAGCATGTTATTTATATAATTCTAAATAATCTATTAAATGTATATTAAGATAAATATCCAATATTATATAGAAAAATATAATTAAATAATATATTATGTGGTATACAAAAAGTTTAATTATAAATATATATAATAATATCAGATAATCAACGAGTCAAACCAAGAATTAGCTTGTAAACTTTTTTACAAGCCAAATTCAAGCTTTAAAAATAAAGCTCTAAACGGGTCGAGTTAGCTTTAGCTCAAGCTCTTTTAGCCGTAATCGTTTATCACCACAGGTTGCACAAACCAATGTTTGTTTTGTGTATATGCTAGCTAAAATGTCATTTGTGTTCAACTAGATGTACAATGTGCACGTTGCATGCATTGTAGAGGGAAAAATGTTGGTATACAAGACAATTAAAGTTACCTAAAAAACGAAAAAAAGATCGAACCTTAAACCTAAAGTTTAAATTCAAAAGCGAAACAGTCAAATTTTTTAACACCATTCACATCTTTTAATAAGGCTAAATATTAAGATTTAGTATTGGGAGACTGGGTAAGCGTCCATGGATTGACATCAAAATCATGCTAATACTATATAATACAAGACGGGTGCACTTGACCTAGTGTGTGATTTGGTCCCTTGGTTGGATTCCATTTTAATTATGTTGACTAATTTATAGACATCAATTTACACATCACTTCTCCTAGTTCAAATAAGGAGTCAGACTCACGTCCCTCTATGATATGGTTTAAAATCGGTGATTGATCCAAAATATAGATGTCATTGTTGGACCCCACGACACCAAAATGTGCATGCCAAAACCATATGTCATTTCAACCAGCGTCTTCGAACATAATAGAATGATGATTGTAATCACCATGCATAAACTGACATCTCCATGCATTCGGGCAATTATACCACGCCCATTGTCTACAATCAATGCTACTAAGCATCCATTGATACCCCTATTTATCTTCACGAAACTCGTACAATTGTTAATTGTCGCTTGCAGTTGGTTTTCTTAAATATTTTCTTGTATACAAATATTGTTTACCTTTTGGAAACTTTTACATACATGATCATAGGCGAAGCTTCATTGAGACCGGGGGTTGATTAATGTTATCTTTAAAAAAAAAAAAAGGTACGACTCTCACCACTTCACTATGAAACACTCTGTATACATGCCGTGGTCCTCCTTTCTTTCAAACTTTTGTTAAGAATAAAGCCACCTATTTCACCCTCTTTTCTCTTTACTTCGTTTTAATTCCTTTTCTGACTTTCAGGTATTAAATTAAAGGAAAAGAATTCTCAAAAAAAAATCAACAAAAGTGAAGAATTACATATAATTTTTCCTTAAAAAAGAAAAATCAGCAAATCACACTCTAATCGATCAATTTCAACTAAAACAAACAAGCAGTAACCGAAACATCTACATATACAGTCACAAAAAATAGTTTGATGGAATATTCATTATTACAAGATATCGAATTCCAAAACCAAAAATAATAAAAAATATGAACAACGATAATGGTGAAAACACGCAGATCGAGAGGCAGCCATTGATGATTGATGAATTTTACATAATACCTTTCAGGCCCAAGCTTCTCTTCTGCGTGCCATCGCAAAGAAAATCTCAATATCCGGCGACTGGAAATACCCATTCGCCGGCGGTTTCTTCTGCTTCGATTGAACCCTTTTCTTCTTCGGCGCCGCCGGGCACTTCATCGGAACACCATACCCACCGCGTTTGGGTGTCCGGCAGCCTTCCTCCGCCGACAAACAACCGCCGTCCATCTCCATCGAGTAAATGTTGATTAAGAATTTAATTTAAGATAGAAGCAAAGAAAGAAAGGGGTTTTATTTATGGATGATTCTGGTGGCTTGTTCCGGAAGCCGGTATTTGAACAAGCCAGGGTCTGATCCTACGTGGATAAAAAAAAGAATATATTTTGGCGGATCGTTACACGTGTCGTGTTTTGATGAAAGGAAGGGTCTGAGATGGCAGACGGAATTTATTCGAATTTGGGCCACACGTTTCCTTTCCCGCCTCTTTTTGCCTTTTTATAGAAGGAAAAAAAATAAGGATTATTCTTTTTGGATAAAAGAAGATATCATTAGACCTTGTAAAACAAGTTTTTACTTAAAGAGAATACTTTTTGAGACGGATTATTCTCAAAATGTCCTTTATGTATTTCTCAGTGACAATTTTAAGTTTTGTGTAATATAACTTTAACTAACGAGATATCATCAAAAAAAAATTTATTAAATATTGAGATAAAAATAAGAACTAATTTTTTTTTTAACTAAACAAATATAGGACTTGTTTGGTTTAAAATATGTTAAACGTAGGCCTATATATGTAATTTCACCCGACAGAAAAACAAATGCTTTTAAAAAAGCAAGAATTTAAGTTAAAAAAAGAGGTCCCTGTGAACTTTCTAACGGATCCACTTGAAGGGAGGTATATCTTACGACCAGCTAATATTTTTGTGTTTAGGTGGGCAGGGGGAAACACGCTTGTGTAGATCTCACTGGAATGTCACCTCTTGTAATGCTCGGAGACAATGTGTTTGTTGCGGGCCAAGCTACGATGAAGGCAGAATCAGATAAAGTTACTAAACATGAGAAAGCTTGTCTAAAGAATCAATATGTGTTTATCACTTTTGCCTTTGATACATTTGGCTTCCTAGCCACGGAGGCTGTAGATTTTTAATCCGAGTATGACGCGTCGTGAATAGTAATTCCTCGACCCCTAAGATCCCAAGCTTTATCTTTAGTGGGAACGGTTTTGCTATTCGGGGTTGCGGCGCAGCCTGTTGTCTGGTTACCCGCCACATCACTTTAAATGTTTTGGAAGTTTGTAATTGATTAGATCAGTTGCTAATGGCTAAAAGATGTTTGTATTCTTTTGTTAATTAAAATATTTGAATGAAATATAGGAAAAACAAAGTGGTAAATTATTTGGTGAGTTACTTTATTTATTCCATTATTCGATGCTTATTCTCTATCGGTGTGAACCATGCATGCATTGTGTGGTTTGGGTCCCTTGACGGTAACTGCATGCATGTGGCCTTAATTTTTTGGTTTATCCGGCATTCTGCATCTCTTTGGTTAGATACCGAGTAGGAGTGATAATCATGTTAGGTTAACGGGTTGATGGGCGGTTTTGAATTATTCCAACCCTAATCCACTCCATATACATGTTTGTATCTTGTCGTGTCGGATCCATTTAAAATTGTTTCGTGTCTCATGCTGGATCGTTTTTTATTTTTATTTATGAATATATGAGCAACTACCGACTTAATAACAATATAAATAACCAATGATCTCTAGTTCAATTGGCTAGGGGGCGGTACCCAAGACATTATAATGGGGAGGTCTTGTGTTTAAGTCCCATTTGTAACAAAAAATAAATAAATGGGGGTTACAGGCTGGGTCAGGGGGTTTTCTCACCTATGGTGAGTTTTCTTTTGATGAGGATTGGAGATGATCGGGTGGGTGGGTAATGCCCCCGTCAGTGATCTAAATTTACCGTTTAAAAATAAATTTAATAACAGTATAAATAATTAATTACTATGACTCAAATGAAATATTATTGCTATTTGTGTCCTTTTTGTTGTATTCTATCATTTCTAATTAACAACTTGATTTTATATATTTAGATCAATATTAAAAGAAACGGATAGAAAGAATTGAAGAACAAACGGTTAAAACTAATAAAATAAAATAGAATTATTATTTTGGTTTTAACCTTTTCGAGTTAAATAAAACAACAAACATGACAGAGAATATCAGAAAAGTGGATCATATTTGATAGTTATAATAAAAATTTTTAACTATAAACATCTGGTTATCATGGGTCTTATCATGGCAAACGATGTTACCACAACTTGTTGGACCACAATCCATACGAGTAATCAGGACTCTATGTGTTGCACATTCATCCCAGAGTAAACCCACCTCCCAGAGACCCACTTTGAATAAACCTCTGACTCACCTCTATTATAATATACATTTCTTGTGTCGGGTGGATTTGAACCCTTGACCTCCACCTCTATAAATCATGTTATAAACTTGTATTTTATAAGTATAGACAAAGTTTCATTGAAGAACAAAAAAAACATGGAGAACCGATTCAAACAAACTCTGATTGAATTCATTCTAGCAGCCTTGGAACCGGCTCGTCGAATCATTATAAGTTTAGCCTTTAGCCTTTAGGATTATAGGATTTTCGTTTTGGATCTCGGGTTTAGCTTTAGGGTTTAGCTTTAGAGTTTAGGGTTTAGCATTTAAAAACTCTTTAATTTTTCGACGAACCGGTCCTACACCACCGAAATGAGTTCAGTGTGAGTTTGTTTGAGCCGTTTCCTCACACTTCCCTACTTTTTTTGGGTTCTACCATGGATCTCTCATTTCACTATAAGCATATTGTCTTGATCAAGTTTTAATTAGTTTATGAAATACAAATTTTAACTGCTTGAATAGCTTTAAATCTGTCAAATCATGTTTCTGTAACTCTTGGCGTCCTTTGGCTATTTGTGTTATCCATTTAATAACAAGTTAACAACAAAACTTTATCTCTATATTTTCTAATATAAGATAATCACAACAAAACTTAGTTACGTTTGTGGACATTCATAGATATATTTTTAATAAAAACAATAGGTTTTCTAATATAAAATAGTCACAACATACAAACTACTCAAACTTATAATATTTTAGTTAACAATCATATTAATTAGAAGAAAATAGGAAAAGAGGGCAACAAATTAACGATTTGGCCTTTTTATAACCATAATGTGTTATTCTGTTTCGGATAGACTTATTTTACAAAGATAAATAAAGGCACGTATGACAAGATTTTTTTAAAATTCCCTCGTAACTTTATTCGCTATATACATGGAAAAAAAGTTCGTTATTCTTAGCGGGCCCAATCTTGGGGGAAAGAAATAGGTTTCAAGTTTCAACTCTTTGATCTAAATATTTGGAAGGAAAAAACGTTTACATGTCTCTTAACGATATAAATCTAAAAAATTTATGAATTTGAGTTTAGTTTAAAAGATCCGTTTTGACGTTAGCCACATAGTAACAGCATGTCTAAATAAAGAGTTTATATTTAAAGGTAAATGTTTTATACACCTTTGAGATTTGTACGTTTGGTTTTAACTTTCCAATTTTGGAGTACTAACTTCAGAAAAAGAAATATGTAAAGTTAAACGATTAATGTTCGCTTCAAAGAATACGCGTTTTAAGTTAAAAGTTCATGTGTCTAATAAATATCATGATTGATGTCGAGCACCACCCCTGATTCACGGAACATACAAAACATAAAATCAACATAACTCTTATCTCTTTTAAAGGGGCAAGTCGGAGATAAACCATAGCGTGTTACTCGCACACCTTCAGTATGGGTCATATCGATGGATACGGCTCATATTCCTTTTTAATCAACGACAACAGCCACATAAATAGTTATTAATGCTTCTATACGGGCCTTATAGGTCAATATGCACCATGTCTATTTTAAATATACATGTTGTATACTAGTATAGTATGCAAAATAATGATTATGGTGTAGGGTGTAACAAATGAATGTGCGTCTAACTAGCCACCTAGGTTTTTTTTAATGGCAATTTGGCTCAGCAATGTAATAGGACTGGTTACCCTGGATCACCCATTATCACAAGTCCAAACCTCATAGTGATGGAACCAGGGAGCGCCTCCCATTTGCACCATTGGGCAGGAATCAGACAAGCCCGTAAACCCTCCCTTGTGACTCGGAATCAAACAGAATGTCTAATCATTCATTGTCCACCTATATCTTACAAAATAGTGTAAATGAGACTAGAACCTGAGCCTCCTCAACCACAAGATAGGAGTTTAATCACTACACCAACTTTGTTTGATTATCTAGCCATCTAGTAAATTAGTTTTTTTCTTTATTATTTAATTCTTACAAACCGACACATGATTCTCTCTCTTCTAATTTTTTAAAACTCTAGGGAAAAAAAAACATCAAATATGTGTGTTTTGTTTTAAGAACAGTCAACAACCCATGAAATATGCGTGTGAGCTTGAATACCGAATTACATGTCTTAACAAATCTGTATGAATGTGACTGGTTCCTACATAAAGATGACTTTTTTCTTTCAAAAAAAAAGAGATCGTCGATATGGTCACTTTGTCCCCATTATGGTAATCTAGGGGTCTATCACATGTTCAAATTTGACCCTATCATGGTAATTTACGTGTCAATCAAATGTTCAAATTAAATACCTGTTACGCGGCTTACGACACATCCTCCATGCTAGCCATGTGACCGGTTAATGAGGCCCGTAGAGGCAGGTCACATGGCTAGCATGGAGTCCCACCACTTTTGAGCGATCAACGTCATACCACTAGACCATAAGTCCCTAACTGACTATAATAGATTAGTTACATTTACGTAAAACTCGTAACTTGTGCAATAATTGGTTATACCAAAAACTAGAAGAAATATGTGCATATGTGTATGAACATAAAAACCAAACTAATGACAGAAAATTGCTTTCACCTAAATTACACATGGGATGATTCAAAGAGCATATAAGCAGAAAAGTAAAGAAAGATGGAAAACCTGTACAATCATTAAAAAATTCAATTGGTAATAAGATAGTGTAAGATGTCAGTAAAGATCTTACAATATAAATATAATGATTAATTATTATTATTATAATAATAAAGAATTAAAGATTTTGTCAATGAAAACTCGAAAGGGCATCTAATCTAATAATAAATATATCGACTATAAATAAATAATACATATTATCCAAGTCCCAATGGTATATTTTATATGCAGATACATTCAACTGAATCCTATAAACAATATTCCATGACGTTGTCTATTATATGAATCACACCATGTGATATAATTAATAAATGCACCGCTAAGCTCACACTAATTGATATTAACTTTTCCAATGTTTTTTAAAAAATTCATTATGTTTAGAGAGATTTAAGTCTTGTATGAAGTAACAATCAATACTAACAGCATATGTTATGAACAATGACAGATTATTTACATAAACACATTGTTCCCATTTTACAAATTTTGGTATTGATTTTGATATGATGAATGTGCCAATGGAAGTTGATATACATACCTAAAAAGGCTATCCTTGAGGCACAAACATGGAAACTTCATCTGTCCAATTTCCAACAAATTCAGGAGCAGCCAGTTAACTTCTTACTTACCCTGCGTACCAAACACATAATATATATCATTTTAATAAGTAATCTTTTTAATTCCATACTAATAATAAAAAAGAAAAACAAACTAAAATTGATAATCAAATGATAAAAGTACCAAATGACTTCTTGACGAATCAAAATACATGAGACATAGAAGCCTTCCATAAACACACCATAAAAAAACATGTCTTTATTGCTAAGCAGGCTTCCATGAAGATAAGGCGTATACAATGCGTCCTTTCCAGCCTTGCAACATCCAATGACCATCTTCATCGATTCCAAAATCTCTATGATAGCATGATTTTACTCTTTCTTTAGCCAATTTCAAGATTTCTTTATTAAGTGGTAGCTGGCGAAATCCAGCCCTTAAATTGCGAACCTGCCACTGTTTATATGTTTCTGGTCTTTCAATTCTCTCGCCACCTTCGCAAGCAATGACATTCATCGCTTCACATCCCCAAAGGTTTTTCTCAAGCAGCATTCTCTCTGGTGTCTCACGAGTGGCATTAGCCTCGATCATATCAAACATAGAAGAGAAATAAAACAAAGCTTCCCTAAATCTTGTGATAAAAAAGGGGGAATTGTAAGACCCGTTAATGACACCTTGAATAAACATGTCAGGTTTCAATTTCCTAATAAGGTTCAGAACTTTATTCCTTGGACTATCCACCATTACTGTCTCATCAAGCAAGCATCTAAACCTATATGCGCAATTTACGATTAATGTTTCATCACTATCAAGCTCAAGATCATCAACTGTGATTGTTTCCCACTTTTGAGCTATAGCTTTGAACTTAAAGGGAACTTTAAAAGTTTCCGCATAATTTGCTAGCCTACTTCCAGTCTCCTCAACCCTTTCAGATGGTCTAAATCCAGGACAGGGGAAATCAATGCCGGTGATTCTAAGTTCTGGGGGCCCACCAGGCCTTTTAGAGAGACGTTGAATGAAGCAAGGCCATTGGAAGCCATAAAGAATACCAAAATCTATTATATGTAGCTTCTTCTTGTTCTGGGCAGTATGCAATATAGTTTTATTAGATAAAAAGTTGGAGATTTTTATAAAGGGGCAGCAACTAAGATATAAATGGTAAGCTTTCAATACATCTACAGCTGATGTAGGTCTAGAAAGGAGAGCTTTGTATATTTCTGTTCCTGAGCCAGCCATTCGGGCTTCAAGCCCAGCAGAAAAGTAGTGCGCCAATCTTTGCATACCATCACCTGTCGGTGAAGCATGTTCCCTTATCTGTTTCAGTAAATCAATTGCACCCCTTTGGTCATTCGCTGCAACAGCCTGTGCACAGAGGCTTAAAAGCGTTCTCAAATCCACCACATCCGTTTTGACACCTTTTTTACCACGCCCCTTACCTGTGCTACCCTTCTGTTGTACTCTACTGACCCCATTGTGGACTAAATTACCTTGAGCTAGGTTTTTTCCTTCACCACAAAGCAGCACATCATCAAACATCTGGGACCTCACAGTCGGGTCGGTATAAACAGCAGACTGCTTGAAAATCCTCCCATCTTCATCAAGATCTTTGGGATGAAGGTTTTTCTTTCCCCGTGATTCTTCTGTGATGGATGAACTGATTTCGTGTTTCTTCTCAGCCTTTAGGGCTTTAGTCACTAGTTGATCTAAAGTAATATCATTGTTGAATGACAAACTACTTGATTCTCCAATACCTTTTTGAAAGTTTAGATCAGATGCACTTTGAATACTCACAGGTGAATCAGCAAAACAATCTATAACACAACTGCTACTGCTTGAGGAGCAGTAAGAAGACTGACCTCTGGGTTCTGAATCAAGATTTAAAGAACCACTCAGTACAAGACGGGAATCGTAATCACTAACATCGCAGCTAAAACCGGCACCACCTACAGATGCATCACCAAGAAAACAATTGTAGTCCCTAATTGTAATATCATCCTTGCCATCATTATCATACAGAGATACTGCAGGATGGGAACTACAGAAAGGAGGCTCGTTTACCATAAGAGCATCATAAAACGATTTCTCTGCAGCTTGAAGAGCAGCAGACTCATGAAACATGGAAGTCTTCTCCTCTATGTTCTCTTCCATAAGCATCTGGTTTATGTACTTGAAAACCACATCACTTAGGTCAAAATCTTCATGTAGCTCACCTTCATGATTTGAGCTAGAAGATGGACTAAACCTTCTAAGGCTCCAATCAGGCAACTCCTGAATACGATGATTCACCGAATTTCGACATAAAAATGTTTCACTGAGATTCATGGCATTAAGAAACTTTGGATCCGATAGAACCGCGGGAGATCCATCGAATACCACCGCGTAATCCTCCTTCCACGGCCCATCCATAACCATCTATCTACCACATAAAAAAATCATTTCACATGAATATCATATCACCTAAATACCTAAAAATTCAGACCAAACAAATTATATGTTATTATGTAATAATAATAATAAGTTCCTATTCTCCCTATTCCTAGAACACTCAATTTGTGAAATTACAGAGTCTATCAGGGATGATCGAAACGAGATTGTGTGTTCTAGTGAAATAAGTCAACAAATAAACTCCATTGATAGAAAGAGCAAGTAATCAACAAGTAACTCAAGTCTACTGAAAGCATAGATGATCATATGTCGAAAGCAATCATGAAGAGAAATTGACGTTTCGTATTTCACGAGAGTAAGTTATTGTGGAATCGAACGAAAAATCAGCAAAATCATACAAATATATATATATAGAGAGAGAGAGTAGTGAAATGTATCGATGGATAAATGAGGGATGTACCTGCGCGATAACCCTAGAAAGAACGAGCGAACGAACGAACGAACGGTGCGAGAGAGAGTATGAGGCAGGACTCCTCCGACGGTGTTCACAGATATAAAGGTATTTACAGATTTAGAGGAGAAATCTCGACCGTTCAATATTACGAAATCAGATTGAGACATGCTTCAAGAAGGAAATCCTTTAAATGTAGCCGAAATTATTATTAACATACATAAAAATAAAAAAGGGTGGTACTATACGGCTACACTTACGCCTTTCTCTCTTTTTATCCTCTTTTGTTTTAAAACTAAGTTGCAAAATGAGTTTTTAACTAATTTTGGGTCAAAATAACTATATGCAACTACGGTAATATAACTCTTATTTACTGGTTTTGTGTTCTAAGTTGTGAATGCTTTCCAACGGAGATTAACTACGTTCAAAACTGAGCTAATATGAATGTGATATCGATCAGGTGCGGCTCAAACGATTAAGGCCCTAAGCAAACTAACAATAATAAACTATTGTGCTCATAATTAGTAGAGTTAAATCTTTTTTATTTTTATTACATGTAGACAAGTATGGTTATAATAAATTTATTCTTTTTAGCTTTACTCAATACAAATTGTTTAATACAACATTCAAATATGTTAGTCATTCGTAAAAACAAATGTGTTAAGCTAATCTAAGCAAACCCAATAAATTAAAATAAAGTAAAGAAACAAGAAAGAAAAAATTCAAAAAGAAAATCTAAAACAATTAGAAGTTATGTATTAAATTGATGAAATGGGTCAATTGTCTGCGACATAAAAGGAGTTCTACATGCTAGTTGATGTAGGATTCTTAATATAAATGTGTATTCATAGAAGCTGAATGTATGGAACTTGCTATATTATGTCGTGATACAAGTCTAACAATGTATTGAACCTCCTATGGCAACTAAGGAGACGGTTCAGGTACGAGAAAAGCATGTTGTGGCGGTGAAGCTGGTGATTGAGGTAACATTTAAGTTGTATTTTTATTATTATAAGTATATGTTGTTGTGAATCTATTATTTAGTATGGATAAATATCCAAGTTGAAACAAGGATAGATGATAAATAGTTGTGTTGTGGAATGGAAAACAATATGGGTTGTTGTAGAATTTTGAACCGCAGGGGTTTAGTTGGAATTAATGGTTTTGAGAACCAAGCAAAACCTCCCTTTGGGTTGAGTTTGGGCATATGAGGTCATAATGCCCAATAAGCACCTTAGGGTGAAGTTGAAACAAATGGTCTTTAACCATGTTATACCTACAAGTGAGATGATGAAACTTGGCTTAGGATTATAGTGTCCTATACCAAACCAAGTTGATAGTAGTTGAACTTGTTGTGTTGATATTAATAATATTGTGATTTAAGATCTTATCAACTCTAATAAAATAAACTCTAATAAAATAAGTTGACAAAAGTTGGGACTTAATGTATTAATATTGGAAATTTAATAGTAATACACGTAAGGTTTTGAATATATATATGATGTATATATATATACATATATATACTCTTGTATGAAAAGATATAGATTTTCCAATAAGCGGACGAGATTGATAGGATAAAGTGTGACTAGCAGAATTGTAAATGTGGTATGCAAGATTTGAACTTGAGACGTATAAGTTTAAACGCATGCATTTAATCACTGCACCACCTAATTAATTTGATAATTTAATAGCATTAACATGGATATACGTGCATTTAAAAAAATTAACAAAATCAATAGAAATTTTATAAAACGGGGTCCCTAAATTTTTTGGGGTCCCATGCCCAACCTCTGGGTGTTTGGCCCTTTGTACCGCACTACCATCCCTGATATCGATGCCCGAAGCTGGGTGTTTGGAACTATCAAAAGCTATGAAAATTGATGAAAAAGTGAGTGGAACTTATATGTTTCAACCTACTTGGCTAGTTCAACTGACGTGATTATTCCAAGTCAAGATTTTTATTGGAACTTATTATTCCAATTAACTCTTGTTTACCAAGATTAATAGGCATATAAGTTATAGATATTGGGTAGGGATATTCAACATATTGAACTTTGAATATTCGAATTATTCGAATTTTAGTTTTTTAAAACATGGATTCGCATTCGAAATAGGCATCCGATTCGAAATTTCTTTTCGAATCCGAATCGAATTCTAAAAAGTCAAAATATTTTTTAAACATCCCTAAAAAAACATAAGATTTGTATTTTATTATACATCTCAACAATAAAACAATTAGAACATATAATACAATTAAGTCATTTGAAAAAATACTGATGATCATGGAATCCACATAATACCAAAATTTGGGGGCGGGAATTAGAGAATGAGTGTTGTAAAATTATAATGTAAACGGCTAAAATTTTAAAGATTTTAAATAGGTGAAGATGAGAAGTTGTCCGTAAAAATTAATTTAATATTTTCATATAAATATTTATAGTTGTTTATGTATAAAATAAATGTAATATATATATATATATATATATTAATATATATAATTTGATTTGAAATCCAAATTCGATATCAGATATCGAATCGAATTTGAATGTGGAATTTTGAGCCTGTGATTTTCGAATCGAATCAAATCAAATTTTGAATTTTTTGAATCATCTTCGAATACTGAACACCCCTGATTTTTCATGACTATATAATGAACATATAAGTTCATTTGCATTCATTATATTTAGAGAGGAAAGCATTAGTTTTATTTCTAATCACTCGAAACAAATAAATATGAGTATTCCTTTCTTCAAGGAAATTAGAGAGGAGCACTCTTTAATTTTTCCATTACCATTAATCTTCATATTCATTCTTCTAATTTCCTAAACACCATAAGACCTTGTGGTATCTTGGGTGGGTGTGCATATCTGGCAGTACAATATTGTTCTGGTTGTTGTACCTTGGGATATAAACGGATGCTCACATGGAGACCCGAAATCTGTGTTTATGAGCCCGTGTTTTGACACTATCCTCAAACAGCGTTAACCACTTTTGCGTAAAAATGCCATAGTGCGGTATCTTAGTGCGAATAGTATTAATGTAAACATGCTAGAGACTCAACGGGCGAACACACTAATTAGGGTCGTCTCAACCTATTTGGGGGCCCCGAGCAAAAAAATGGGGCCATTTTCCAAAAGTCACATAAGAAAACCCTCCTATTTTCATCAACATCTATGTTCTCGTTAGTTTGAGAGCAGAAGAAATTGGTGACAGAAAAATATGAGAACTGGATTTTACCCCTGGCTTTAAGTCTCCAATTGGTGAGAACTGGAAAGAGAATTGGATTTAACCGAACCACCAAATCTTGCTTCAAAAGGGTGTATTTAAGTCGTACATAGCATAACCGTACAACCAGAAGAAATTTTAGAAAAAGCCCACTTGATTTACACAGCAGCAAGTCAACAATCGATGAACAACCCGAAGAAAAATCGGCGGCTTCAAGTAGAACAACCAGAAGAAAATCGACGAACATAGTTACATAACAGCAAGCCAGCAATCGTTGGACCATCGATACTGAATTTAAAGTTGTCGCTCGATTTCCCCATTGTGAACCGTTGGATCCTTGGAGGAAGCTTAATTCTCGTAGTTGATTGACTAATTGGTCGATTGGAAGAAGTGTAAGCTGATTTGGAATGATTATGATTGTAGGGATCTTGATTCTCACCCTAATTTAGGGACTAGAGAATGGTTGTTGATTGGAATTTTCATACCTTCGTTTTTTATATTTGAATAGCATATTTTTTGAAATTTTAGAAAGTCCACTTTATTTAGGGAGTAGCCAACCCAATACAGTTATTAGAGCATTCACAACTCATTCTTTAAAATTGTGTGAGGGACTCCATAAAATTTGAGGTTTTGTTGTGAGTGGAGCAAAAATTCTGTTCATTTCCTAGTTTTTTTTAATATATTTTTTTAAAGTGGATGTGATTGAAATATAAAAAAAAGATGATGAGAAAGATATAAATAATATTATTTAATTAAAAAGAAAGAAAGAAAATATAGTGTTTATTTAATTAAATAATAGAGATAAGGGTAAGAAATAGGTTATGAATGCTCTTGATCACCAAATGCTTAAGCCCAATACGTAAAAAAAATATTGAAAACTGTGGGCTTAGATTTTTTAGAGCCTCCAGCCCTCTCTTGACCTAAGAAGCCCATTGGGCCGGGCCGGACATTAAACAGTCGTTGAGTAACGTGTGAGAAAAATATCATTTGTTGTATACTTGTATAGACGAGTGGATAAGTATTTCTAATATAACATACCAACAAATTGATATGTTACATGTATAACCTTAGATGAATAAAAAAAATAGATACTAGTGATCTCTATATTATTAAATCGATCTCCAGTTATGATTCGGACCAAACTGTCACAACTGTTTTATTATTATTTAAAAAATATATTAAAATACAACGGTGAGTCGGTGACTATACTTAAATTCAACAGGGAGTATTTCTTTTCTTTATTAATGAAAAGAATGAACACAAGATACGAGTCTCTCACATTTACCCATCTAGTTTTCAATTTTGTCAACACACCATGTTATATTATGTGACATGACCGGACCGAACTGACCCGAACCGACCAAATATTTTGATGACATCTTGTAAAAAAATTGAATATTAGAAAAAACGATCTCATAGAAAGAAAAAAAATTCTGGCCCACAACTGCATATAAATACTATAGACTATAGTTATAAATGATTTGAACCAAATCAACCAAGTCGATTTAGGGTGGTCCGCACTCGACTCGTTAGCAAACCAAGCCGAGGCAAACATGTTTATCTTAATAAGTTGAAATGTGAGCTCAACTCGACTTGTTAAAAACCAAGGGGGACCGTACTTGCTCGTCGAACCAACTAATTTATTTATTAACAATTTTAGTTTCTATATTTTTATTCATTTATATATCATAAAACAAAAAAAAGTATTTTTACAATACTCATAATTAAATTATAATCCAGTATTTATTTATTTATTTTTTCAATATAAAGTGAATAGGTTTTTATTGAAAAATGCCATATAGCCTTTATACTCTTGTTTAAATTGAATGTATCTTTTATTTGATTTTTCATTAAAAATACCATAGGCTTTATTATTTCAATCTTTTTATTATTTCATTAAAATTCACAACTATCAAGGTTTATTTTAGTTTTCGCCAGAGAGGTTTTGGTTACAACTTAAGTGACGTTAATCCGAGTTTTAAGATAAAAAGAAATCACGTCAAAGTTTTATTTAAAGTACCATCTTTTTTATTAATTTTATGATTTTTCAGGCCTTGAGTGCGCTTTTGTCTTACAATAACGATATTAGTATTGAAATTTAATCTATATCTATATCTATGTATACTATCTATCTATATCTATATCTATATCTATCTATCTATATCTATCTATATATATATATAATAAAAAAAAAGTTTTTGGCATCACAATTTGCCATGTGGCACCACCACATTCATCCTCAACAATTTTTCCCGCCAATTCTCCTAATTATGGAAGTGATTTGTATTTCCAATTTTTTATATATTGCATTCCAAAAAATTTTAATAACCAATTATTTAATTACTAAAGATATAAAAATACATAATTGTCATATATTATGATGGTATTTATAGTTTTTTTTTAAAAGTCACCCGTGTAACACACGGGGATAAAAAACTAGTATATAATAAACAAAAAGTTTGGTCATACTTTAATTAGTAAATAAGGACACTTTTTATCATCACAAAATTTTGAATTAAGTGAACATTTTAATAAATAATTATCAAAATACTAAATTTTCAGTTTAAACTTTTAATATGTAATTATCCAATAAGTAATTATTCAGATACAAATTTTTATATTAAAGTTAGTAATTATCCAAATACTACATTTTAATATTAAGGTTAATATATTATTCAAGATAATATTTTTATTGTATATATATTATATTTTAATAATAATATATATATTGCATATACTTTAATACTTTAATGTAATGCTTATAATACTTTATTCATAATAATATTTTAGTTAAATATTATGCATGTAATATAAAATATTCTATTCTATTTTATTTATATATATTTTTTTATTTTAGTATTTAAATTCAAATTTACCAAGTATTTCATTTCAATATAATAAATAAAATCTTTATTTTTCGTGACTAGATTTCTTTATTTTTTTTTTAACTACAAACATCCATTCATCGGGGGTCTCATAATAGAAAACGATGTTACCCTAAACACGTTATGACCGCAGTGCGTACGAGTAACCAAGACCCTGTGTGTTGCACATCCATCCCAGAGGAAACCCACTGCCTAAATGTCCACTGTCGTAAAACATCTGACCCACCTATAATTACTGCGAAATTTTTATATAGATATAAAAATACATAATTGTCATAGATTATGATTGTATTTTAAGTCAACCGTGTAACACACGAGGATAAAATAACTAGTAAATTAATATACATTAAGTTTAAAGTAAAAGAAAATTTAACTTTTATTCTAAAAAAAAAGTGAAAATGTTGGAGTCAAAAGGATAACTTGGCGTGTTAAATGGGACAAATATAGAGTATTTAAATAATAAATATTAATGCTTTTATTGTGTTTGCAAGATGCTTTCGGTAACTTTAATAATAATAGTTAAATAATCTTCAGAAGATTTATACCCTCTTTTAAGGTTGGATCTATGTAAAATTAGATATGCTTCTTTAATAAGATATATATATATATTAATCTGCATCTTTTTTTTTCTTTAGAACAGCAGCAAAGCAAGCAGCAAATATTATTGAGATCTAGCTAGAAGCTAGATAAAAGTAATAATGTAATATAAGTACAGAAATAAGGGAAGAGGAGAAACGACCTTGTGTTCCATAGGAAGAAATGCTCCGTTGAGGGATTGGTGACGGAGATCAAGAGCCTTAGTTATTTTTGGATTAGTTGTAGAGAGAAAGGTTGAATTGTGTGACGTGGGAAGAATGGCATTCGTTTTTGTTTGTGTAATGTAACCTTGTGGGTGTGTGTTTTGGGGCCGGTTCTAGTCTCTTGCTAGCCGGTGTTTCCGTGTTTAATGAATTCGTCGTTCAAAAAAAAAAAAAAAGAAAGAGGAGAAAGACAACTAAAAATACAAAGCATAAAGCATGATTACAAAATTGAGGCCAAAAAACATCAGGCAACTTAGCTATGTGTCTAATATATTTTAATCTAGTAATCCTATAATATATTTTAATCTAGTATATTACTAGAGAAAAGTTACGAGAATCTTAATTATGACGTATTCCAAATTTCAGAAAAGCAAGAGAACTCAGTCCTAGATCACATGCTCATCCTACTAATTCAATTATATTAGCTACGGGATCTGCCGTTCAAAGAAAAATAATGTTACGGGATCTGCGATGAGAATAACAATCATATAATATTATTGATAATAATAATTAAAATAAATAATAAATAAATAAGTAACAATAGCAACAATATAAAGTAGCCGATCACATTGCTCTTGATCTCAAATCCAAATATTCAGTGGCGTTTGATTACCGAAGTTCAGCTGGGTCGTCCGGGAGTTTGCGGTAGGGGTGGTGGTTGGGTACTTGGGTGGACCGTGGACGGCCAATGGCGGGTAGCGGTGGTGATTGATAAGGGTGACAAGCAGGCATGATTGACTCCAATTCTTTTTAGTTGTTTTTGTTACCAAAATGTATTACAAACTCAAATTCCTTTAATAGAATAAAATTCATTTAAATTTCAATTTCTTTTGACAAATTGAATTGCAAATCTAATTCCTTCGAATTTCAATTTGTAAGAATAATTGCATACCAAACGTAATCTCTAAATACTAATTTAACATATTATTAAACTGTAGGTATAACAAAGAATGTCATGCAATTCTTAGTTTTAAGTTACAGACAAGAAGAATGGAAACAAGAATCAATTACATTAGAAGAAAGAAAAAAAAAAAGTTTACTAAATGCATACAAATACAAAGTGCAAAAGAATGGTATGAACCAAATGAAGCTGACAAGATCTGAAACATGTTAAAAACACCCTTATTTCCTCTCCTTTAGAGAAGATTCTTTAGGGAAAATAAATTCACAGCAAGTAAAAAATGAGATATTACAGTAATGGAAACAAGTTAAACCTATTTAAACTTTGTACACACCATCCCCGGACCCACTTCAGCCTTCAAACCCCGAACAAACTGTAACGGGTCGTGGAGTTTGAACGGGTTCGGTCTGGTGCTTACCGTGTGGCTTAGAATGATTCTGAGACCAGAAGGAATGGGCAGCCAAGACTCGGTCCAGTAGATCTTGTGGTACTGGCTCCCCCCTTCTTTGCTGAGGGGAAATACTTGCTGTGTGAACCAATGTTTTCCATTTATCCTGTATATATATCAAAATTTTGAAAATTGGTGATCTATGCTAAACTTGAAATGCAAAAGAAAAAGAAAAAAAAAGAATTTTGAGGGGCTTACCTTCAAATCCACATATGTTCTGTGGTTTGCATCATCAAATGCACGGATTTTAACGTCACGCCATCTACAAAATTTTATAAGGACCAAAAGCATTCAAACTATTGCTTACTGATAGCATATTTTCATCCAAAAATATTGAAACTTGTGGGATTAACATACCTTCCAGTTCCAAGTGTTTCTACTGCTTCCACAAGTGCTTCTACTTCAGAAACAGAAAATGGCCTTCTAGTTCTACGCTGTGAAAGTTCAGATTTTTTGCTCACTTTATGGTTCAGTGGAACTATTGCGAGCGCCTCAGGATTCAGTTGTCTGATTGGCACAATAGCTTTAGTATCCACCATTTCTTCTATTGATACTTGTTTACTTTCTTGACCATTCTCAATTTGGTTGTCCAGACAGGTTACTACAGGGGGGTCTACTGAAGGGTTCAAGTCACCCACATCTATAATGGGACTAGCTGGAGAACTGAAAATATATTAACAAAAAAAAAGTCAAATGCTAATAGTAATGAAAGTCAACTAATGGGTAGTATATATGTCAAAGGGGAATATTAATTACCTGGGTAGTGGTTCATGATTGTCACATGGTGGCAGTAATGGAGGTTCTTTGTGAGATGCTTGGGAAAGATTAGGCTCTAATATAAATCCCAAAGTGTCACTGTTTGATGAAATGCCTGTTTGTTGTAGTGTTGTGTTGTCATCTTTAATCTTCTTGCCTTGAAGAAGTACCCCTACGTGTAATTCACTTCCTAGAATTGCTGTTATAGCTTCCACAACCGTCCTCTATGGAAGAAGATTCCATCACAAGTCAGAATTGTGAACCAAAATTAACTAAATGATACTTGATCAACAAAAAACAGAATGCTTGTTTTAAAAGTGAAAGTGTACCTTCAAAGAACCTACTGTTGATGTCTCTGGCATCTCAATATATAGTTCTGGCACTTTAAAGGAATTTATGCTAAATTTCACTGAATGAAGAAACATCATTTATGTGAGATTTTTGTCAAATGAAAATGTGACCATGTATACATGAGAGATAGAGAGAGTAGTACCATGGCCATCCTTAGATTGAAAGGAACTTTTATGGTCGATAACTGAAGATGTCACTGCTTTTGCTGTAAGACAATATATAACACAATTGGTTAATTAAATGTTTTAATTCATGAGATGTTTTTACAGGAAAATTGGAGAAAATTAAGGACCTTTAGGAATATTAGATATACTTTCACTGCTTGTCTCCTGAAAATGATCGGCTTTTGAGTTATGATGAAACAACTTCCTTCTCTTGGAAGCAGTCTTTGTTTGACAACATTCTCTCATGTATATGTTTTTCCTGTTTTGGTCAAAGGCTTTGACTCCACAACCTGAAAGGACCAATATAATGACCAAATAAGAATCACATAGGATGAAAAAAACATTGTTAAGACAGTTCTTCACTTACTGTTTGTATTAGAGGGTTCATAATCTTTCAGCTTTGGAGCTGATTTCCAGTGCTTAGTAGTAGTCAACATCTTCCTTATTCTTCTATAACCAGCACGTGACTGCAATCTAAATGCCCTCATTTTGGTGATATGCTGATTAAAACTAAAATAATTTTCGTCGTCATCTCTAATACCTATCTTTACATTTTTCCTATGCCTTAGAAAACAAGCACTAGGAGCAGGATCACTATAAAAGGGTAGATGTGCATTGTTACATGATTTATCTAACACATGATGATCACATGATTTGACTGCAGTCAAATCTTCACTTAGTTTTTTTACTGCATCTGTTTGTACTTTGGTTTCATTAGTATCCATGTTAGCATCACATAATTCCCCATCAATTCTATTATTGTCACTCGAGGCTTCCCTCTTCACATTAGCACCGACTTTCTTCAAGAAATCTGAAGTAGTAACTATAGAAACATGTTCTAAAGCAGAATCATTGTCGGACTGTGGCAGATCCTTCAATGAGGGTTCCAGTTTTAATTCTACATTAGAGGGTTCAGGAACAAACTCACTCTCACCACAGCATCCCTGATCAAGATAATCTAATGTTACAGGATCAATTTTGACTGAAAATGGATCCTGCTTAACATCTTCTTCAGCAAATGTAATCTGTTCTTTTCTATCTGGACCAGTGCTAGAAACAGAACTTCCACTCTCCTGCAATAACTGGCCAGCTACAGCTGCCAATAACTCAAAGGGGCAGGTTTCGCTTTCCGCTGATGATTTCTTATGTGAAATCCTCTAGAAAATGAAAATAATGTCAGTTAGAATTTCTCATAAGTCGGTGGAATTTTTTTTACCAAGGAGACTCGATGATTTACTCACTCTTAAGGACCGGGGAGCCTTAGGTACCACAGTGGCAAGGAAACCATCAAATCCTCCATTATATAGTCTCTTCTTTGACACCATCTCTTAGGCATACATGCCAAATTCTGTAGTTAGATAATAAAAGAATCAGAAGCTTTATATATCAGGTAATCTCTTGACTCTCTTTAATTTGTCGAATACTATTAGCAAACTGTGGCTTGAAAGTAAAAAGATTTCAAATCTTGAAAATATAGCTCAGGCAAAAGTAGATAATATCCATCCAGGACTTGTTTCACATTTGATACCAATTGGAGATGGAACCACAATAATAGCACTAACATGTAATGGGATGCATCCAGTGTTTATCAATCAAAAGATAAAAGCTTTAAGATACAAGGACTTAATCTTCTGAAAAGATTTGGTTATAAAACCAGATTTACATGCCAAGAAGACTATGATGCAGTAAATTTACAGATTAGGTATCTTCTTCAACCAGCAAAACTTTGCAAAAACCACCTACATCTGTACTACAATGATATTTGAGAGCAATAGTTGCATCATTCTTAATACGAGCACAGATCCTTAGGCACAAATCGCTGATCCAAACATTGATTCTCCTTCCTTTTTCATTCCAAATCGAATCAACATAAAATCGATTGATTCAGCATTTTAAGGGAAATAAGCAGATAATTGGCAATCCTTGATAGACCAGAGGCTCGATCCCATAGATTGGGAGGTAAGATTGAGGGACAAAAAATAATAAATATTCGGACAGATCTACAGAAAGCTGGCCTAAGTCCCCACATAGAAATCACCGCCCTCGTTAGTCAACCACTTTCAACCAAATTAACTAATATGGAAAACAGGATGAAAAAGTTAAAGTACTCAAAAACATGCAATATCAAATTACTATTCGATAAACCTCATCCACAATAACAGAACCATAAACCTCATAATTAATTAGTTAATCAACATTTAATTTAACGAAATGTAAAATTAGATCTTAAATTCGATAATTAGGTAGGAAACAAATTACAACTCGAAATTTAGAATGTAACGTGATTTGACGTAGAAATACAAGTTGTCAGAAATCCGATCCGATCTCTGCAATACGATTTCCAACGTTACGCAATCAAATCCAACAGTTGAGCTAAATTCCGCCGGAGATCGGACCAAATCACGGAGAAAAACACAAATTCACGCGAATCGGAATACAGAGATTCAATACAGAAACTTCACGAAACCAGAATCATGAAAATGATAGATCCGTCGAGAAAATTACCTGTGATGGATGGATGAAAACTGAAAAACCGATTGATCTTCTGGTTAATTCGATCCTATGTTACACGTAACTGTACAAGGAGCGTGAATTTGGAATCCGTATGAATGATAATCGGAATTGTAAGAGAAGAGAATGTGATAATTATAATTATGGAGGGAGAAGTTTAGATGAAGAACGGAAGAGAAAACAGAAACCACCAAGTGGTTTTGGAGGAAAACAAATATAGAAATGGAAGGCTAAAACCCATGGTTTATATATTTTCGGATGGAAGGGTAAAAGGGTAATTACGGATGAAAAAGCAGGTGACTATAAACCTCTCTAATCTCTTGGGGACGGTTTTTAGGACCACTTTAGCCTTACCAAGTTTGCGTGGATATGTGGATAGCTTTTGACACGTGTTCTGGTCTTACACGCCTTCACTCATTCAAGATTTACAATAATATAAAATTAATAAATAAACCATCAGGACTTCTTGGCATAGTAGTAACTCACAACTAAGAAATATTCGGGATTAAAAGATCATAAGTTTAATCTTTGAGTTCAATAGGTTTTATTATTCGGTTGTTCATCGGTCGTTTATGGATGTAGTTTTTCTTTTTTTGATATGGGCTCAATAAATGTTGTTGGCTCGGGCTTCCGTAGAAAGTTTCATTTATCTAGTGGGCTCTCTATAGGGTCAGAGCTTTGTTTGTTGGTTATTCAAAAATATATATAATTAGTATATAGATTTTATTATTCGCATCGCGGAGATAACGCGGTCACACAAAATAATTGTATTGATATATAGTCACGTACAGAAAACGAAATGATATTGTCAACGAGAATCGGATTTGTTGGATCATGAACGTCCATGGTTGGGGCCACGTGTTCCATAACATCAAATCTAAGTCGGAATTGGTTGTTTTGATCTCGTAACTCTGAAATGATATTGTCATCAACAACCTCATTTGTTGGATCATGTTATGTAATATGAATCATGCGTATATAATTTTGGCTATCTTTTCTAGAATAAACGCCCGGACCGATCGACTAATTATTGTCAATCGAGTCTTTACAACCGCAATAGAATAAGCCACTTTACTACACAATACATGTTTGCAAAGGCAAATCTAGCACCAAAAATAACATATCCAACTCACACATGACACACCTCAAGCAACCCAAAGATTATAAAAAAGGAATAATGCATAAGCAGTTAAGTATCAAAGTCATACAACTTGGGTCGTTGGCTCTAGGGGTAAGCAAAACCGATTTGTAACCGAAACCCAAACCATAATCTAAAAAAGTTAACCAAAATTAAACGGACCATTGTTTATGGTTAAAATTATATTCATAACCTAACCATCGTGTTATAAATTCGGTAACGGAAATGGATAAAATCGGGGATTTAAATCAAAATGATAGGCTACGGGTCAATCGAGATACAGAAACACCACTCAAACGATCCGCAAGCCAATGTTCTATGTTTCAAAGGATACAGTCACACCACCCTTGAATAGAAAATCGGTTCTCTGATCACCACTCAACAAGCCGCTGCTAAGCTAGCATAGAAAAAGCAATTTAACTCACAAGATGAGATAAACAACTCAAAGTTTTTTTTTCTTCTAAATTCTCTGCCATTTCTTGAATGATCGAACAATACATAAAGGAAACTAAAAACAGTTATGTAAATAACTACCCATGTTCTACTTAAAAAAAAAACTTGCAAATAAATAAATAAATAAATACTAATATGGCAGAGCTGTGCAACGTGGAGATGGACTTGGTCAGCCACTAAAACGGATGAACCCACAACTGATGGATCGGGTCATGGAGGCCCACTCGTGTAACCCAATGGGTCTTGAAATCGGGTAGGCAGCTATCACATCGGTTACAGTTATATCATTGTTATCCTAAGCCTTTTGTGTACTATATAACTAGAGAGGTGATAACTTTAATCCTTGATGATGTATTGTGAAATGTATCATTGTTATCCAAGCCCTTTGTATTTGTATAGGGTTTTTATTGTACTTTTTATATTTTTGCATTCCTCCAAAGATAATTTGGTTGTTCGTTTATATTCATGAACCGTTCATTTTGTTTTTAACGAATTAACATAAATGAACACGAACATAAAAAAGTTTTTGCGACTAATTTTCCTATTTGTTTTTGCCTAAAGTTAATTAACCGAAAACGAAAATGCTCATATTCGTATTTTTCTGTTAGTTGACAAGCCTACAAGTAATCCGCCTTTAATTTCCATCTGTGATGCTGTCAAAGCTCAATCCCAATTCTGCACTTAATAGCTTTAAGTGCATGTGCTTTTTGACCCTAATTTAATTTTATTCTTCTTCTCGCAGCCCATCACAATTCTCGACCCAAATGAATTCATTCGCTCTCCATCCATTTGTTTAAAAGTTGGCCCATATTTCTGTTTGAATTAATAATCCATGTTAATCAGATTATAGTTTATATGATTGACTTTTTATGTAGCAATTAAAATTCATTTGCGAAAAAAAAAAATCAAGGTTAGGCATGTTTAGCTTCTATATTCTACCGTTGTCAACCACAAAAACATGTGATAATAATATATTTTCTAAACATATAAGATCATTTAGTAAATAATTAACACGAAATAGAATGTGTTTAAAGTGCATCGATCAAAAGGACATTTGAAAGTCTATAATTAGAAGAGATAGAATGATACTACAACGGAGAGAAAAGTTATATAAAATACTTTTATGAAGGTTTAGGGGTATATTCTTATTAACGCTTCTTATTTTATTTTCAGTTAACAATTTAAAACTCAATTGTTCTTTAAATTGCAGGCTAGTAACGTTACTTTAGATAATTGATATTATTAAAGAGTATCGCAAAATGTTGAATTTACTAATATAAAAAGCTATTAATATTCACCATTTTTTGTACACCAATAACTCAATTATATCTTTATATAACGACCTAAAATACGGTTAAAGTAAATTTAACATCCTATTATTTTGATATAATTTACTATACATGTGTTTCCTTTGTATGGGTACTACAATGTTTTTAAACCTTTTAGATAGATATTTATTTAATTTGTCTAACATTTTATCAACGTTATGTTCTATTTTCTTAACATATATATAAAAACGAAAAAGAAACAATTAATTTGCAAAATCAAAATCTGTTGCATAGGACAGATATATATAGTGGCTAAATGAATAAGAGAACAAGATGATCGCGTGGCCTAATGGATAAGGCGCTCGCCTCCGGAGCGGGAGATTGTGGGTTCGAGTCCCACCGTGATCGAATTTTTTCCCAACCTTTGGGAAATAATCCCATTCTTTCCCCAAATATTCTTCTAAAACAGACCCAATCCTACAAAAAATTATCACTCTCTTCATACATACCCTTTCATAACTTTGGGCTTAAAATTTCTAAAATAGTTGTTTTAAGGCTCATGGTATTAGAGTCCAACTACAAAAAATTTATCAGTGTGTTCATGATCTGAAAATCATACCTCTTCAGAATAATGGGCCTAAATTTTTGAAAAATTAGTGTTTTTCATGGCCCTTCATGGTTCGAAACTTTAAATATAATATAGTAGAGTCTAGAGGTGCAAGTGCCAACCGGGGCAATCGGTTTGGAACCGGTTTCAAACCGAAACCGGTGCGAACCAATTTCTATCGAACTGGTTCCCGAACCGCTATGATTCGAACCCATTTGAACCGGTTCCCCTACCTCGCGAACAAACCAGTTTGGCCAAGACCGGTTCCTAACCGGTTTGTTCGTATAAATTTAAGAGCCATTAAACTAGCCGTCACCAACGACTATATGACCGTTTTAGAGCCGTTTGAGGTTTTTTTATAACTCATTTTGACCCTAATCTTTGTTATATAGTCCCATGGTGTGTTACAAACTTTACCCCACTTCTCTAACTCTCAAAAACACTCAAACATACTAATTCTTTCACTCCAAATGGTAAGTTCTAAGGCTCAAAAGTAATACCAACATTGATGCTCAAACAGGTGACGACGACACATACGCCGTTGTGAAGATTGTAGCAACGAAGAGAGAGCCGACGTTGTTCGGCGTACATTTTGACTTGGTTGAGTTGAGAAACGGTCTCCAACAAGCTCTTTGTATGAATTGTGGATTATTATTGAAGGGAGTTGAGAAACGGTCTCCAACAGGCTCGGTCTAAGTTTGAACAACTTGTACTTGTAATTATTTAAGTTTGAATTCAATAAAAAATATGATTTTTTAGTTTACGTAATGTTAAAAAAAATTAAGAGGCCGAACCGGTCCAAACCGGTTTTAGTCAGGAACCGGTTTAGGTTTCAAACTGAAACGGTTTGGCCGGTTTTGAAATTTCTCCTACATAACCGGTTCTCAAACCGAATCGGTTTTATGTCATAACGGTTTTGACCCAAACCGATCAACATCCAAACCGGTTTTCAAACCGAACCGGATTCCATTTAAAATCGGTTTTGGCACCTCTACTAGAGTCCGACAGGTCATCAAACTGCTTGGTAAATTCCACAAGCCACACATATTATGACCACAAGATCTACGTATATAGTTTTTAAACGTCTTAGTTTTTATATCCACAAAAGGTTAGCAATACAACTTTTTACGCAATTACCTTCTATCTCCATGCAGTCACCTAGTTATGTTAATGGTAAATTATTTCAAATATTTATCAAACGGTTGAACACAATTTGAAGCCGAAAGAATAGAAAATCTTAACGAACGACATCATCTACCTCCTGAAATATATTCGTATAGTGACCGAAACGTTAAAATCTGAAGTGGCCGCATAAAATATAATGTTATATTTATTTTGATTTTAAATTTATGTAATATTTTCTTTCATTAGAAAGTGTGGTTTTGTAGTATTTATATTATATTTATTATATTATAATTGTTATTTTCACTTTTAATCGTGTATTTTTATTTTTAGTTTTGAATTGTAAAGTTATCCATAACGATGATTAAATAAAGAGAAATCAAGAAGAGATAACGAGGAACTAAGTAGAGGCGATTGTAGAATTGTGTATAACGTATAGTCTAACGGTCAGGGGTGAAGCTTAGCCCGTGCCAAACGGGGCTCGAGCCATATTCAATTTTTCGTTCCGTAATGTAATTTTATACCAGTCTAGTCTGAAACTTTTTCATTTACTTCCGGCTCCAACTAACTTTTAACGTAAGATTCGCCACTACTAATGGACATATTAGGGGCGAAGCTTACGTTAAAAGTTATTGGCTGCCAGAATTTTTTATAATACAACAGTCTTATCTTTATACTCTATTTTTTAATAATCCGTCCGTCCATCTAAATAACCTACTAATGATTAACAAATCCTTAGAAACATTAATATGTACAACAAATCTATTTAAATTTCCGTTACAAAAATTAAGTCGAGCGAGACAAATCTTTATACAGCTAAACTTACCTTATTGGTCTACGAGCTCGATATAGTTTGCCTAAGTTACACGATACCTAACGGGTATTTTAATCACTTTAGTTTAAAATATGGTTGTATACATTTGTGACGACATATATAAAGTTAAATGTTTATAAAAGAATATAAGGCGATATAAATTTGTTCTTAACGTAGAATTTTGATCCTTTCTTGCCTTTCAAATTGAATATATGCCTATTCAAGGTAGACAATATGTGAACGGTTTCTATATGTGGTGGGTGTTTCGTTATTGTCACATTATATAAAAAATATTTATTTTAATTTTACATATACCATCGGTTATATTGTGGTTGGAGAAGAACCTGATACGAAACGTGGAGCATTATTTAATTAAGTGGAAATAATTTTAGATACCGATTATTTAGTGCCTTTTTTTTGTAATCGATTTAACTTTGCTTAGAGTTTTAGGATTAATGGAGTAGGATTACATCCAATGCCCCCCATTTGTATCCACAAACAAAATAATTAATGAGATTATGAGAGATCAGCGGTTAATATATTAACAAGAAAATCATCATAGGTAACGGAATCATCATGTTCCAAACAAACAACATGTGTTTATTTCAAAAAGTTTTTAAATATATAATTAACAAATTAATATAGCTTTAAGAAATCTGAAAAATTTACATTAACAAAAATACAAGTAACCTTAGGCCATGAATGTAGTTTTTAAATAACTTAGTTTTGCTATAAAAAATATTTAATGGAGCAATTCGTTGTCCGTTTATTTTCTATATTCTTGTAAACATTATTTAATGAATTACGCTTCCTATTAAGAAAAAAAGATGCTTGTGATAACGAAGGAAAAATCTTTACAAAAGATTTGTAGACATTTTAGAAAATACACTAAAATAACTTGTGTAAATACTATACTATACTATACTATAATTATAATATATTATAATATGAGAATAACTAAATTGTTTTTTACATTTAACTTTTAAGAGTTTAAAGGACATATTAGTTTTTTACAATTTTGATGAAAAATAGTAGTTATAGACCTAAAAATGGAAAACGGAAGTTATAATTTTAAAAGATTGAAGGCAAGTACTGAACATGATAGGTTATAGTTTCCTAATCACATTTTCAGATATATTACGAGACAGTTGATAAACTAATATAAACGAGTGACGTGTTTCAAGTTGTTACCACCATAACATCGTCCGGATTTCCTGCTAGTTTATATATAAGTTAGTGGAGACGGATCCCATTTACATGAGTATCGGTTATTGGATAATAAAGCTAAAACCGTCTAAAAATACATGTTTGTTGTAAGGTTCTGATTTGGTGACACTGAGATATGATGATAAAAAAAAAGTACAACTACTTATTTATATGGACGGTTATTAAGAAAGAAAGATGTAAGGCTTTGATATATTAAGCATGAACATACAATATTGTAGCATCAAATATATTCCATTTCACCTTTAATATGCTTATCATAAATGTAATACGTGTTTGAAAGTTTGATGGTTATCCGTCGTCTATAGAATCGTCTTTATGTCATGTTGCTCCATTAAATTCTTTTTGTCGATCTTCTCATGTTTATTCATCGCTCATCGTTGATGATAGTTAGGTTCATACGAAACTGTTGGTCTAGAATCAATAAAAAAATTATAAAACAGACGATCTAACTATTATTAATAAAAAAAAAGAAAAAAAAAACGACTCTGAATTGAAAAACAAGTCTTTTAAACCAATACCTAGGAATTTAAACAAAGAAAATTAGATTTTAATTATTTCAATTTTCACCACATGTTTGCTGCTAATAATTCTAACCGTGAATATTGTTGTTACTGGCCCCAACTATCGAGTTATTTTCTACCAATGATCCCTTTTTAAAATTATTTAACTCGGTTTGATTTTTATTAAAAGTTTATGGGTTTTTTGTTTGACCAGTGATAGATGATGAAACTCATAGGAATAATTTCAGTTCTCAATTTTGTGTGTGAATCGAAGCAAATGATGAATTAAAATGTTCTCCAATTCAAATATCCCACCCCCAATTCACAATTTGTTCGATTCACACATAAATTTGAGAATTGAAATGAGTTCCCACGAGTTCATTTTCGTTGCTTACTTTCGATCCAACAAGAAATCCAAAATATTTTAATGAAAATAATAAGGAGTTAAATAATTTTAGCGGTGAACGGTTAAGAGAAAATAGTTACTAATTGAGATCAGTGACAAAAATATTCAAAGTTGTGATTATTAATCGCCAATACATCCTTCAACTTTTGTTTCTTCCATAATCAAGATGATTTTTTTCATTTACCCCATTAATAGAGATTTGATCTATTAAAGTTAAATCTATTTTAGAAGGCATTAGATCTAGATTTTTTTGGGGTGGTGGGGTGGATTCAAAAAAGATGCACTGGGTCAAATGGGATAATATTTTGAAGGAAAGAGATAAAGGGGGGCTTGGGATTGGTAGTATCGATGCTCTCAACCGTGCCCTTTTGATTAAATGGAAATGGCGATTTCTTAATCAAAAAGACTTGCTTTGGGTTAAGATCATTTCCTCCATATACGGTGAGGATGTCTTTAATCAGGGTAGACTTAAGGGGGGTGGTGGCGTGTGGCGTGATATTTGTAAATGCATCGATGGCTTACATGATAAAAATATTATCCCGGAGAATTCTTTCAAGAAAATTGTGGGTAGAGGTGATGATACTCTTTTTTGGACTGATATTTGGATCGATGATGATCAACTTTCGGTTAAATTCCCTAGATTATATGCTTTAGAGAATGTTAAAGACTGTAAGGTGATGGACCGTGTGTTGGATGGGAATCGTGTTTGGAATTGGCGTAGACCAATTAGAGGGGGAGTTGAGGAAATTCAATTAAGGGGTCTAAACTTAATTCTTGATTTTCACGCTTTTAGGGTGGATTGTGATACTTGGGGGTGGTGTTTAGAAGGTAACACTGATTTTCAAGTGAAGCATGTTAGGAGAATTATTGAAGGCCATTATTTCTTGGATGATGGTGTTAAAACTAGATGGAACAAAAGCATTCCGAAGAAGGTTAATGTTTTCACGTGGAGGCTTCTTCGAGATAGTTTACCGGTCCGTAGTAAACTTTGTGAAAGAGGTATCCCTATTTCTTCTTTTAGTTGTTCGCTGTGTGATGATCCTTGGGAAACCTCCGATCATGTTTTTGGCTCTTGTGGGGTTTTTTCTTCGGTTTGGATCCGTGTTTGTCGTTGGTTGGAGCTGGGGGGGGCCTTCAAGTTGTAGGCCTAGTGTCATGTTGGATTGGTTGGATGGTCTGTTGGTTAACAAGACGAAGAAAAGTATTATTGAAGGCATTCTTTTCTGCACTTGGTGGATTATTTGGCGACGTAGAAATGACATCGTTCACAATCACAACGATCTCAAAGCTTGTGACTTGTTTGATTCTATTATCCATTTCTCGTTTTCTTGGTTTTCTAGCAGAAATAGGAAATTTTGTATATCAATAACCACTAATTGGTTGCGTAATCCCCTTTTGTATCTGTAATCGTTTCTTGTTTGGTTAGGTTTTTCTAACCTTCAAGTCGTTTTTTAATAATATTGTGCCGTTCAAAAAAAAAAAATAGAGATTTGATCTCCTTGTTGCTCAGTTCCTACTTCTATTGAGTCTCTCGGGATGTCTTGCCTTCTTTCCCGATCAGTTCGGTTCGCTTAATTTCCACATGGGATTTCTGACTTCCTTCTTGCATGTTTTCTCTTTCTATTTAAATCTCATATGCTCGTTCTTGCTCTCGCTACTTGTTTCTCTTGCTTCATTCTTGTTATCTAGATATCGTTCTTGATTTAACCATAATCGGTTTTTCTTGCTATTCTGTTGAGATGAAGCCTTTATAAGGGTCAAAGCTTGTTGAGAAAGGTATTTTGGATAGAGTTTAATGCTTTGTTAAACTCTAGGGGCTTAACTGTAATTCTATTACACGGAACTTAACTTTGGTGCAGAACTAACATGATCATGAAAGTTCAAGGGTGTTAGTTGTCGCATTCCATAGTTAGTTTGTTAAGTCGTTTCTTACCGTTCGTATTAGGAGAGTAATTAGGTGGTTAAGCTCATTCATCTTTCTTTTACGATTTCTTCTTTGTAATCCTTTCTCTCTCAGTTTCAATTCAATAAACAAGCTTTGATTTCTTTATCGTTTATCTTCAATTCTTCGATTGATTACAACAATTGGTATCAGAGCTTCGTTCATAGCTCTCGATCGAAGACTTCGTTTGAAAATTTGGGGCAAATCGTTTATTCCGCAGTTATGGTGTCATCAAAGTTCGAATTAGAGAAATTTGATGGCCGAAACGATTTTAATCTGTGGCGAGTGAAGATGAAGGCTCTATTGGTACATCAGGGGTTCGCTGAGGCTCTACAGGGGGAAGCAAATAAACCCGAGGGTGTAGAAGATAAAGATTGGAAGGTCACTCTGGAAAAAGCACATAGTGCAATTATTTTGTGCTTAGGTGATCGTGTTCTTAGGGAAGTATCCAAAGAAAAGTCAGCATCTGGCTTGTGGTTGAAATTGGAGTCATTATACCCAAATCTCTGGCTAACCGTTTGTACCTAAAGAAGAAGGTGTACACGTTTCAAATGACCCCTGGTAAGAGTATGGAGGATCATTCTGATGAATTCAACCGTTTAATCTTAGATTTGGAAAACATTGATGTTAGCCTTGAGGATGAAGACAAAGCTATTCTGTTTTTGGCTTCATTACCTGCATCTTATGAACACTTTGTTGATACACTTTTATATGGAAGAGATAGCCTCTCCATGGATGAAGTTATTGCAGCACTCAATTCTAAGGAATTGAAGAAGAAGACAGACTCCAAAGATGAAGGTGGAGAGGGTCTTTATGTAAGAGGCAGGCCTGAGCATAGAAACAGTTCCAGGGCTAACAAGATGCAGTCAAGATCCAGATCAAAGTTTAAGAGGAGGTGTTTTGTATGCCAGTCTGAAAAACACTTCAAAAAGGATTGTCCAGAGTGGAAGAAAAGGAAAAATGAATTCAAGAATCAGAAAGGTAATAGTGGTCACAGTGATCAAGAAGATAACTCTGAAGGATATGAGAGTTCAGATGTCTTGATGGTATATAGTGATGAGTGCAAAGATGGGTGGGTGATGGATAGTGGAGGATCATTTCATATGACTCCACACAAAGAATATTTTCAGAGGTTAGAAGAATGTGATCTTGGTATTGTTAAATTGGGAGATCACAGGCCATGCCAAATTAAAGGACATGGTACTGTTACATTGAAGTTAAAAAGTGGCAGTGTGTTCAACCTGGAAAATGTAAGGTATATTCCCACTCTAAAGAGAAATTTGCTATCACTAGGGACCTTAGAAAGAGAAGGGTACAATGTGAGTTTAAAAGAAGGTAAAGCCAGAGTTATTAAGGGGTCTATGGTAATGCTTACTGGTACTAGAAGGCATAATAACATTTACATACTAGATGGGGATGTGAGTGTTGATTCAATGTCCTTAGTCACTGAAGAGGGGGATAAACAAGCACTGTTGTGGCACAAAAGATTAGGCCACATCAGTGGTCAAGGATTAGCAGAACTACACAAGCAACAAGTACTGCAAGGTCTCAGTCATTGTGACATTCAGTTTTGTGAAAACTGTGTAATGGGCAAGCACAAGAAAGTCAAGTTCAGTCCTGGAAAGCATGTAACCAAGGGAATTCTAGACTACATACACTCTGATCTATGGGGGCCCTCAAGAACTGAATCTATTGGAGGTGCAAGGTACTTTATGACACTTATTGATGATCACTCCAGAAGAGTATGGATTTATATGCTCAAACACAAAAATGAGGCTTTTGCTAAGTTTAAAGAATGGAAAAACTTAGTTGAAAACCAAACAGAGAAGAGGGTAAAGAAATTGAGAACTGACAATGGGTTAGAATTTTGTAGCAATGAGTTTAATGAATATTGTAAAAGTCATGGCATTGCTAGGCATCTTACAATTCCTGGAACACCACAACAGAATGGGCTAGCAGAAAGAATGAATAGAACACTACTTGAAAGGATTAGATGCATGTTAACAGGGGCAGGTATGCCAAAGAAGTTTTGGGCAGAAGCTGCTAATACTGCAGCATATCTTATTAACAGGTCTCCTTCCAGAGCCATAGAGAACAAAACTCCAATGGAAGTGTGGACAGGATTTAAACAGGATTATCAAGGGCTAAGGGTGTTTGGATCTTTGTGTTATGCTCATGTCAATCAAGGTAAACTTGAGCCTAGAGCCTATAAATGTATATTTTTAGGCTACCCAGATGGTGTGAAAGGTTATAGGTTGTGGAGGACTGATGAATCAAAACCCAGGGTATTTGTTAGTAGAAATGTGGTTTTTAAGGAGCATATATTGTACAAGGATGTTATGGGTCATGGCATAGAAAAAGGAAGCACTAGTGAAGTAATAATTGAAGATGATGACTTCAATGGGAAAGATCAATTTGAGGTGGAGCAACCAAATGATCAAGGTAGTACTTCACATGCAGGTGATACAGATATGAGTGCTGATAGTTCTTATTCAATAGCTAAAAACAAAGGGAAGAGAACTGTTGTAAAACCATTTAGGTTTAGGGACAATGATGATGTGTCTGCTATAGCATTCATAGCTGCTGAGCAAGAAAGTGTTTATGAGCCTATGTCATATATTGAGGCCATCAATTCTGTTGAGAAAGACAAGTGGATCCATGCTATGGAGGAAGAGATGGAATCTTTGATGAAAAATGATACCTGGGAACTTGTTGATAATCCAGGAGGTCAAAAACCAGTTGCTTGCAAATGGTTATTCAAAATAAAGGAAGGAGTGAGCAAAGATGATCCACCCAGATACAAGGCAAGGCTGGTAGCTAAGGGCTTTACTCAACAGGCTGGAGTTGATTATAAAGAGATTTATTCTCCTGTGGTAAAACATTCCTCTATTCGAATTATATTGTCTCTAACAGCTAAGTATGATCTTGAACTTGAACAGTTAGATGTTAAAACAGCCTTTCTTCATGGTAATTTAGAAGAAACAATATATATGACTCAACCTGAGGGGTTTATTGAAAAAGGCAATGAGGGTAAGGTGTGCTTATTAAAAAGATCACTTTATGGGCTCAAACAGTCCCCAAGACAATGGTATCTAAGATTTGATGAGTATATTGTAAATCATGGGTTTTCAAGGAGTCAATATGATAGCTGTGTGTATTACAGGTAGTATGCTGTTAACTGTTATGTGTATCTTCTACTATATGTAGATGATATGCTACTTGCTTGTAAAGATAAGGCTGAGATCAGGTCTACTAAGCAATTGTTAATGCAAGAGTTTGATATGAAAGAATTGGGAAATGCTAAAAAGATATTAGGGATGGAAATCAGGAGAGACAGAGAGCACAGGTTACTAAAGCTCACTCAAGAATCTTATCTGAATAAGGTTTTAGTAAACTATGGTATGTCTAGTTGTAAACCTGTGATTACTCCATTAACTCTGCAGTTTAAATTGTCTGCTAGAGACTGTCCTACAAATCCTGCAGAGGTTGAATATATGCTTAAGGTACCTTACGCAAATGCGGTGGGTAGTTTAATGTACCTGATGGTGTGTACCAGACCAGACATTGGTTATGCAGTAAGTTTGGTTAGTAGATATATCTCAAATCCTGGAAAGTTACATTGGGCAGCAGTAAAATGGATTTTGAGATATCTATCTGGGACTAGAGCTGCTGGTTTGATGTTTGGTAAAACTTGCAATGTGGAAAGTTGTGTAGAGGGCTTTGTTGATTCTGATTTCGCAAAGGATCTTGATAAGGGAAGATCTATCACTGGTTATATGTTCAAAGTAGAAGGCAGTTTGGTAAGCTGGAAAGCTCAGTTGCAGCCAGTTGTTGCTCTTAGCACAACTGAGGCTGAGTATATAGCATTGACAGAGGCAGTTAAAGAAGGTTTGTGGTTACAAAGGTTTGTATCAGAATTGGGAATTCAGTTGAATGATACTGTGATACATTGTGATAGTCAAGGTGCTGTATTACTGTCAAAGAATGCTATCTATCCTGAGAAAACAAAACATATACTTGTGAAGCTGCATTTTATCAGAGAAGTAATCAGTGCTAAAGAACTATTAGTTGAGAAAATTGATACTCAAAAGAATCCTGCTGACATGCTTACGAAAGTGTTAACTGGTGCTAAGTTCAGTTTTTGTGTAAGTGAAGCAGGTGTTGGATAATACTGAACCAAGGGTCAAGTTGTGGTGGTGTTGTTCTTACACTCCAGGGTATTCAAATTCATTGAATCACTGTTGCCCGGAGATGTGTAGAATGATACTGTTATGACTTGAATAGCTCTTGATATATATAAAGACTTCAAGGTGGAGAATGTTGAGATGAAGCCTTTATATGGGTCAAAGCTTGTTGAGAAAGGTATTTTGGATAGAGTTTAATGCTTTGTTAAACTCTAGGGGCTTAACTGTAATTCTATTACACGGAACTTAACTTTGGTGCAGAACTAACATGATCATGAAAGTTCAAGGGTGTTAGTTGTCGCATTCCATAGTTAGTTTGTTAAGTCGTTTCTTACCGTTCGTATTAGGAGAGTAATTAGGTGGTTAAGCTCATTCATCTTTCTTTTACGATTTCTTCTTTGTAATCCTTTCTCTCTCAGTTTCAATTCAATAAAACAAGCTTTGATTTCTTTATCGTTTATCTTCAATTCTTCGATTGATTACAACATATTCTTGTTGTCTTTCTACGTACAAAGATGTGCAAAATCTAAATCGCATTGGGTAACACTAAAAGAAACTCTATATTTCTCATCATATGTGATGAACACATAGATGTTTTTTTTAATGACGTTTGGAACTACCACCAAATCTTCAATATCCAAGTAAGCCTTTCTGAGCCAAATTTAAAGATCTCAATCTCTAACCATGATCCCATATTATTGAGCCAAATGCCTAGTAATTCAAGCAGTATTTTTATAACTAATTCAAGCAGTATTTTTATAACTATATGGTTCATTTGAAAAACAAGAAACGAGAATCTTTAATGATAACATAACAAAGTTGAAATAAACGGTAGACATAACGAAGACATCCTCGTGCAATCCCCACATTAATAAAAACGAAACTTGATTTGTTAGATTGGATTTTTTGTGTAATTTTAATCTTAGTATACAGTGAAGTACGTTATGGTATCTTTGGTGTTAAAAAAAAAAGTTAAAAAGTAAAGGATTGAGGCTAGCAATTTACCAATATGAAAAGGGTGGTTTTGAGAGCACAACTTCGTTTTCAAGCAAAGCGGCAAACTTGTGGCCCTTTTTCACACTTAAATTCTTCTTTTTCCCCCAATCCCAACCTTTATCCTACGGATGAAAAAGCAACGGTGCAAGCATATGGTGTTTTTATACTTTTTTTCTATTTGGTTGTGACATGTCATAGAATGATTGGCCTTTTTTTCTTTGTTTATCAACCGGCTTAAAAAAACAATGTGTTTCTGTACTTCTTTACTATAATGACGTGGTATCATGCGTCTGGTTATTTAATTTATTTTTTAAAGTTTTTAACCACCAAAAAATATCGTAGACGGTGTAGATTAGTAATTGTTTTGGCAAATTTTGTTTTTAGGCGAGGTATGTAGTTTTTTGTATATATATTTTCTTAATTTGTTTTGTTTTTTGCTGCGTTTTATTTATGTTTTGTGTTTGGGTTTAATATTTTTTTTTTTATATTTTTATGTTATATATATTCTCTACTCATATTATAATTTATATTTATCGTTGTATCGGCCTATAAGTATGAGTTTCAGTTTTTGCCTGGGTATTTTTTAAACTGTTTTGTCTCTGATGCGAAACAAGAGTAGTGTTAATTAATACAAGGACTCGGTTTCGCATACTCATCCATGTTGTGCATTTTCATGCGTTAAAAATGTACAAAATGTTTCGGTGCAACGTGTAGAAGGAACCTACTCGTTAAGGTTCTACCGGGCCAATCCTCTTAATCTTTCAAACTTTGATGTTGATATTTTTAGAAATTAAATAGTCAGACGTTTGTTAAAACAGTTAAACGGACATTAGAAACATTTGTAAAGGTCTAGAAGTTTCAAAAGGTCATAGCAAAATTTTTAAAAATCAAATGATCTAAAAAACAGTCTGAACTAAATGTAAGTTTAGAAAGAAGATACGGGCATATGTAATTCCGTTATATATTAAGAACACTAAAATTATTAATATTCACTTATCATTCTAAAGTATTCAAAAATCAAAATTGTAATCCACGTGTTGCTATATATGCAAATAAACTTCGTTCTAAAAGCATCAAACTAAAAATAAGATGTAAAAAACGAAAACACGTGTCTGTTCTTCTAACATCATATAAATCATATCGCATTAGTTGAATGAAACATTAAACAAAATTTAATACGTAAAGACAACAATATGAAGCTAAAATTAAAACTAGAGAAACGATTTAAAAATACAATTTAAAAAATATACAAATTTCTACATAAAATATAAAACAACAGGAAAAATAAAATTATCAAAAGATATAATAAATCTTTATAGACTATTATCAGTATTTTATTTAAATTATGTAATATAATAATAATAAAGCGTCAATATGAATACACATTCTATAAAATTAAAATCATAGAATCTCATTTTCTTCCTTGTTTGTCTCCCCTCGTTGGCCCCAATAAATAGCGGTTCGTACTTCACTCTCTTCACACTTTCAACCCCACATTCTCAACTCTCTTTCGTGTGTGTGAAAATGGCGGTCACTTATCTTCTACTTCTCCTCACGATTCTGACCGCCGTCGACGCTCGTATCCCCGGAGTTTACACCGGAGGCCAGTGGGAGACCGCTCACGCCACCTTCTACGGTGGCAATGACGCCTCCGGCACCATGGGTACGTCACCATTCCCATTTCAAATTCAACCCCCTACAAAATAATAATAATAATTCATTAACTTTCCGTAATTAACATATGTTAATTTTTTTAAACGGCTAAATTACACATCATTATTCACTACTCTAAAGTGATTTAATGTTATTTTGTTACAGGTGGAGCATGCGGGTACGGGAATTTGTACAGCCAGGGGTACGGTGTCAACACGGCGGCGCTGAGTACGGCTCTGTTCAATAATGGGCTGAGCTGCGGGGCTTGTTTCGAGATAAAGTGTGTAAATGATCCGCAGTGGTGCCATCCCGGCAACCCGTCGATTTTCGTAACGGCTACGAATTTCTGTCCGCCTAATTTTGCTCAGGCGAGTGATAATGGAGGGTGGTGCAACCCTCCTCGAACCCATTTCGATCTCGCAATGCCTGTGTTTCTCAAAATGGCCGAGTACCGTGCCGGAATAGTTCCCGTTTCTTACCGCCGGTTAGCCTTCTTTTTTAGCAAACTATTTAGTAGTATTTACATATTTTTACAACAAACAAACAAAGCCCCAACCCACGCAGGGCGTCCACTGGGCAAAAATAGGTCCTAACGGGACCTCGAGCCGATATCAGTTGAGCTCATTATAAGAAAATCCACACCACGAGCAAACAGATGATAAAACTTGTTGGGCTCAGAATTTATGACCTTTTAGTCCTGAGTTTTTTCTGACGCCATATTATTCGGGCAAATGAGCTATGATTAGTAGATATTGTTTTTAAAAACTATAATACTATTATAATTACATAAATATTATTTAGTGTTTAACAGTTTAATGGATTGTGTGTCCAATTTACCTTAAATATTCCAACATCTTGTCGCTGCCCCTAAAAAACGCGGCTTAGTGGGACATCATCGTACCTTCAAAACCGCGTTTTGTAAATTTACGGTCTCCTTTTTTATATATACACATTTTTACCATTTTAGCCCTGGAAAACTATTAAGTTACAATAACAACAAAATATGTTGGTGATATTGACAGGGTGGCATGCCGAAAACACGGCGGGATACGATTCACCATCAACGGTTTCCGTTACTTCAACTTGGTTCTGATCACCAACGTTGCGGGAGCAGGGGACGTAACTCGAGCATGGGTGAAAGGTTCGAGGACGGGATGGATGAGCCTTAGTCGTAACTGGGGTCAAAACTGGCAATCAAATGCGGTGCTTGTTGGCCAATCGCTTTCATTTAGGGTCACGACTAGTGATCGTCGGACCTCCACCTCATGGAACATCGTGCCCGCAAATTGGAATTTCGGGCAAACCTTTGTCGGCAAAAATTTTCGAGTTTAGCGACTTGAATGCTAAACGGGTTAATTAAGACTTTTTTACGGGCGTTTTTATTTTACTAATATACTCGTTACACAAGGTTTATAATAAAGAAATTGTGTAGCGTCTAGGTGTGTTTTAAAAGAAAGGGCAATTAAGTTTAGGACGAGTGTGAGAGGAAGGTGTGAAGTGGCTATAATTATGAAGTATAAAGTCATGTAATTTCGATTCATGACGGCCCTCAGCTTTCTGCTTTTTATAACTTTGTTTTCATGTTATCATCATTATGATATGATATTTTTGGAATTTTACAAGTTTATGTGTTTGATTCATCTATAAATATGCTATTTATTAATGTGGTCGGTGTAAGGGATTTAGGGTATTTAACATGAATTTTAGTTGCATACTTTTGCACGTAATAATACAAGATTGAAACTGATATCAGAGAGACATAGACACAAAACTAAACCCGAATTAAAGAAATCACAGAAGCGTAATCTCCACGAATTCGAAATTAATTTGCCGACTTGAAAATAAGAATCCATGTCACCACCTACTGTTTAAATTACACATCACCATAATTAATTATTTCCGTCCACCGCACCTGAATTGTGTAATTGTGTTTCGAATAATTAATTGACTTATGATGGATAACCAAATTTGGGTTGCAACAATAAATTTCGCACACCAATTTGTATTACGTAAATTGAATGGTTTCTTTGGGCCGGCCCACCTATTTGTGGGGGGTTAAGCCCAATAAGAAATTACGCAATAGTTCTATGACTCTATCAGAGATAATTGATTAATTGGAATGAAATTGGTGTGGTTCGTTAGCTCTTTCTTTTGAGATAAATGAATTCAGAATAAAGGAAGGCGGTCGTGATAGATAGAGGTCTTTCCTTAAAACCAGAGACGAATGAAATCCGAATAAAGGAAGGCGGTCGTGATAGGGAAAGGCTTTTCCTTATTACCAGAAACGAGAAATTGGGCCAAATCGCCTGGTATAGAAGAAGCACTTAGGGAATCGATCTATAGTAATGGACTAAAATATGGATTTTGAGTTTTGAAAATTTAAATACCGGAGTTAATTTAACTACCGATGTTTGGTCGGCTCCTCATGGTTCGCCCAATTCGTTCCTTTTCATTACCACACATTGGGTTAGTCTCGATACATGGCAAATCATGAAATGAACTGTAGCTTTTGAAAAGTTTGACTATCAGCATGATAGTGAAAACTTATTTTATCATTAATATGGTGCATGCATGGTGTGGGTGATGGTAGCTATGCGACATGGGCACATCACACGAACCGCCATTATGTGTTTGAAGTTTGACTTGGCTTGGTCTCGACAACAGAGGGAGTTGTAATGCAAGCTTGTTAAATAGTTAAAGCAAAATTAAACATTAAACCAACTAAGCTATACTTCTGTTATTAACATATCGTGATTATATATACTATTAATAATTTTTAACAGCAATGAATAGTATTGTAATTCTATTGGGCTACATGGCTCCAATGATTGGATGCCAGGTGACATCATCCTATTTACTTTTTTTGTTTCTTTTAACGCCATTGTGTAGTTATGTTTATTTGTATTTTTTATGTTAATTCTTTTTTTGGTCTAACAATGTTGCGCAACATTTTGAATTTCTATTTTCTTTATCTTGTGTTTTTCCAGTGTACCTGTTTTATATACCCGTGTTAAAATCTAGTTATATACAATCTCCAATTTTAGGTCATATCTTTTGAACCTAATGTGGTGGCACAATCACCTTAGCTAGGCACCGCTATATTTTAAAGTATGTGTAGGATGATTTTCTTCGCATCTATACTTCATAAGGAGTTTCCTCACTGTTTTATAAAAAATTGATAACTATTATCAGTACTATTAACTTCATGGTACAAGATTTTTCAATACAAATAACTGTCACATGAATGAGTTTCTGGGCATTTGAATCTTTCAACACTTCATGAAGGGGTCTATGATCCTGCCTTCTTTCAAAAGAATATAACTTTGTTCACCTTCTCTTTGATGACTTATTTTCTTTTCATGAAGGCAACAAGTATCTGAATTCATAGACATATGGCTGAATTTCTATCATCTTAGCCGGATTGGACTTCGTTTCACCATTGAGACACTCCATTATTAACCTTTTAAGCGAGCCAGATTGCGGCAACTGGCTATAAATCCATTCAAGAAGTGACTCCATATCATCTGCAAAATCCTTCATGTGCCATTGTAGAAGCTTTGGCACCATGATCTTTTTCTTGCTAATAACCCCCACCGCGGCTTCTAGATACTCCAGTCTTGCTCTTGCTAATTCATTCACTATATCCTCAGCTGTATACACCCTCAACTGCAAGTAACAATATAATTACTTAATTATATTAAGACATACTAATTACATAATTAGTTAAATATTTGTGTCCTAGGCTCCTAGCTAGCTTACTGCTGGTGAAGACCAACTCCCTCTACAAAGAGCAAATGTCACATTGGGTTCCGGAAACCCGAGCCCATACGCGTGTCTCAGTAGTATTTCCCTCTCATCTGCTAGACCCTTGTAGGATTAAGCAATAACATGTCAGATTTATACTTTAAAAGTTGTTCAAAGTTTGAACATTTATTATGGTGTCAACTTACATGATTGGAGTTTGAAGGATGCCGAAGAATGAAGTGCTCGATGGCGAGTGCGTTAACCACAATACCGCCCACATTGATTACCGCCTTATTCATGAGAACTAGTAGTTTCTCTTGTGTTGAGGGCAATCCATGTTGTAGAAAAGCCTGAAACAAAAGTAACACTAAGTAAGAACCTGTATGATGTTTATTAATTTTGGGATTTTTTGATACTAATTTTTTAAGATTTCTCACAGTACATGCATTATGCAGGCATTGTATATGTTGATCCAGAAGGCTAACTTTTGCTTATATGTCAATAAGTTCAACTTCACACTGCATAGTTTCTGCATCAAAACTCTAAAGAAAGCAACATGTAAGTTACATAAGGTTCCCCCTATCCTCACACCACCCCAAAGTCAAAAGCTCGTTTGACTTTTTCAACCTTTGACTTTTTCAAATGGTTGCATAATTATCTTAAAACATATTCTTAAAAGCATCAACAAACTACCTTAGTTTTCCAACTTCTATGGAACATTCAGAAACGCGAGTATGATCGAGAGTATTTTGCGTAATTTGGGTGAAAGACTTGTATGGACCAATGTCTCTAGTTGCACCATCAAAGTCAAGTAATATGGAATACGGGTCGGAACTTGACCCGTTATTATTGAAGAAAAACATGGGTGCTGTACAGTTGAAACTTGTTTTAGAGATGAAGCTTTTGGAACTCATGCAAGAGATTTGCTTCTGCACAATATCTGACCCTTCTTCACTATCTGGAAATGGCTGATTCAAATCTAGAAATATTCCAATTAAGCATTTGATAAGATCTTCAGATAACTTATTTGGATTTCTTGCATGATTATTTACACAACTTGAGTTGTCTTCTGGTTCCAATACTGAAAGGCCAAGTTTAGCATATTTCAAGTCGACCGAAGAAGATCTTCTTTTATGGGTGTCTTTATAATCTTGTAACTCATTATTATTTATGAATTTTAGTCGATTTGGTTGTCGTCTGTGTGATTTTGTCCGTGGTCTTTGATGATGTGGATGCAGGGTTCTTATATGCTGAAGTTCCCAGTCTTTGGTTTGTTTCTTCTCCATGTACAAGTTGAGGTTCAACTTATGGACCTTTTTCTCCAGCCATAAAATTTCTTCTTCCACTGTTGCCAGTTCTGTAAGCAGTTCTTTCATCTGTAAAAATGATCTTTTTTTCAATGTATATTACCTATTAAATCTTTTTATTTGAAATAGTCATATTAGTTTATTCTAAATTCATAAAAAAAGATTAATTTATCTTGAGAAATTAATCAAAGTAAAAGTAAGAAAGATGAATGAACTGATTAACCTTAAAGGGAAGGTGGGTTTGAGTAGATAAACATGGACAGCAAGGACCATCCAATGCATACTGCAAGACTTTGCTCAGTTTTAACTCCTCTTCTAATTCTTCTTCAAGTTGTTGAACCTTTTCATCATACATACTTTTTAAGATTTAAGTAATCAAACAAAGAAAACACCTTAAACTCATAACCATTTAGCAAAAAAAGATAGGTTTGCAGTACATAAACTGAGAGAAGAAACTTAGAAAAAGATAAAGGAGACCTCTTGCTGGAGAGCCATTGTTTTTTTATTCTCCTGAGTTTCCTGCATGATGAGCTCTTCAAATTTCATTATATTGAAGAATTAGAGATACAGAGAGAGGATGATGAATTGATGATGATAGAGGAGAGTGTATGGATCTATGATAAAGGTCAGGCAGCATCTAAATAAGTGTTGATCATTTACTCTGTTTCTTCTAGAAAAACATAATCTTAATTTAGATTTTAGGCTGCATCTTCACTTCAGAAACTTAAAAATACCCCCCTCACTCTCAAGGTTGAAACATTTCCATATCATTATTTTTTTACATTAATTTCTCATCAAATTTATTTCTCATCACCGATGTATTTATTTTCATAGCTAACTTGTATTTTAAATTTTAATATCATATAAGTAAATATAATATGATTGAAATAAAAATTATTTAATATAATATAATATGGTTGAATATCATAAAATTCAATCAAAATTTAAAATTTACAATAAACGATACAATAAATTAAACATCAAAATTATATTTGTCTTGTTGACATGTTGATAGGTTTTGAATTGACGGGTTGATGGGTTTAATTGTTTAGCCCGAACAAGTCTAATGCATTTTAAACATGTCAACCTGAACATAACTCGTGATGTGTCGTCTCAGAATATATATTTAATATGAAATTCTTAAATTTTATCAAAAAAATATTAAAAATAACATATAATTTACTGTTATAGGATAATATATCTTATATATATGAACTTTTAATAAGTTTTATATGTTTATAATTTTACAAACTTTTGACCAGTTTATATATGAATATTAATATTACATACAACTTTAAAAAAAAGAAAAACATATATATAAAAATAATAAATAAATAGAGTCAAACCACCAAAGGCAACATTTTTTTTTCTTTAAGGCAACATTTTTAGTTTAAATCTACCAACTAAAATTGGTTATAATATTATTTTTTAATTAAATCTCATGTTCAATTAGTAGTTGCTAATATATATCAACACATTCGGTGTCACGTCACTGACATACCATATATGTTGTTATTCTACATTTTTAGGTTGTTGTGTCTTGAATACGAATTTAAGAAAATAATGTTCTGGTATATTTATTTTGTTTGTAGTTGTTGTAGTGAACACTAATAGACAGTGGCGGTTCTTAATGGGTACCAGCAGTGACCTCGGTCACTGCTGATTTTTTGTCCCGAGGTACCGAGTATAGGCGTTTTACGAAGAAATTTTTTATATATATCGTTTCGGTCACCACTAATTTTTTTTATATATATTGAGTTGGTCACCACTAATTTTTTTTTTTAATATTGAATGTATTAAGTCAGTCTCCAACGTAAAATTATTTATAAACGTTATGTATCTACTAAAACAATATCAAAAATTAGATCTTAAATGACTTATTTTAACTAAAACAAAGTTTAGGGTTGTTTTGGTAACTAAAACAAAGTATAAGGGTACTCATTTATAGTTTTTTTGTTTGAACCGACTCGACCCGGATTCAATATTTTTTGTTCTAATGGATTGACCCGACCCGAATTCGTTACTTATATATATATATATTGGTATGATCCGACCCGAATTCGTTAGTTATATATATATTTTTTGGTCACGTAACTTTCGGTCACCCACGAAATTTTTTTCAAGATCCGCCACTGCTAATAGATAAAAATAATCGCAGTTAAAAAAAACTAAAATGATAATGTTTTTACTGAAAAGAGATGCGAAGTGAATATAAAAATTAATACAGAAAATCATATAGATATACATACACACATGTTCAACTTAAAAACAAAAGATAAAGAGTAAACTTTACTTCAGTTTTATTTTGTTGTGGTTTGTCCAAAAATATTATGAATACGTCTTTAAATCTTCAAAATTCTCATTTATGTTCCTGACTTATATAAAACTATCAGGCAACGTCCCTTAGCATAACGGCAGGTTAACGATTTTATTCAAGCTAGTCTAAGCCCCACCCCCGGGGGGGGGGGGGGGGGGGGGCAAAATGATACTTTACTTACTTAGGGACGAAAAGTGTAGTTTACATTCTCTTGGTTTGCCCAAAAAAAATTAGGTTATGTCCTTAAACTTTAAAATTAATCATTTATGTCCCTGTGATTTTAGCATCACAACAATTTTAGATCTCGGTTTTCTGGAGCTCTGAACCACTCTCGTATAGTGAGGGAGAGAGAGGGTAATGGATTATGGTGGTGGTGAGTTGAGTTCAAGATGGTAGAGCTATGGTACTTGTTTGAAAGGGATTGAGATAGAAGAGCAATAGAATTCTTAAAGATGAATTCGAATTTCAAGATTAATCTGTTATTCTATCAGATTTGGTGGTGCATCACTTTGATTTTGATTTTGACTATAAAAATCAACCTGCTTAATAAATATAGCAATATATACAACGGTGTATCAAATATATGATTATCAAACGATGGGTGGCGATTGTGGATGGTTCACGAGAGGGGGTGGATTAAGATTCATATAGGGACGTAATGTGTTATGTTGTATTTATTAACTTAATACGGATATACGTAATCTGTATTTAGCTCTTCTCTCTTCTTTTATTGTCCTCTTGTCCTGTCGCCAATTGACAATATGACTTAGGGCGCAATATAATGAAGTGGTCAAATCATATTTTGGTAAAGCACCTTGAATCCACTGGATAGTAAAGGATCTTGGATCCAACACACCCTTTGTGAATGAGAGAGATAAAGACAAGAAAGACCGATGAAATCAAGTTTCAAGGTTGTAATTTAATGGTAAAGTTTAATTACCATAAACCTCCAGAATAGTTAAGGAGCTTTTAGGTTTGATTCATCTCCTAAAGGCGGCTCTCGGCTTAAGTTGTATTGAGTTAAGGTGGCATTAGACATTGATTACCCATGGTCTTTTTCTTATTACCTATTGTATAAACCACATGGACATAAAGTGTTAGAGTTTGGGGGTAGAAAGATCCTTAAATAACATTTAACAGAATCTTAAACCTGTTGCTAGGATTAGGGACGTAACCTAATAGTTTTCCTTTGTTTTTTCCTTTTCTTTTTGCCTCCCTCCCAAAAGGGGCGACTTTTTTTTTCTTAATTTCTTTTCTAAATTTTGCCTATTTAGGTGTCAATTTTTCCTTTTCCCTATATAGGTTTTTTTTTCTTTTCTCCTAAGTAAATAGCAAATTTTAAAGTTTAGATGTAACCTGATTTTTAGCAAACAACAATGGATGATGTAAACTGGAGTTTACTTAAAGATGAATTATTACCAATTAGAATAAAAATAAATAGCAATTAAAATCGATGGGAATCATGAATTGAAAGCGGTGGACGGTGGTTGTATGAAGCCCATGAAAATTATAATTATAAAAACTTCTTCTCTACTTTAATGCTCCATGACCCATGCCTTTTCGCCCGTGATACTTTGTCATTTTTCTTTTTTTTTTAGGATTTTTGATTATTTATTGAGTAACTCTTATTTATTTGATATTTACAAATATAATATTTATTTAATCTTATATTATATTATACACCTCTCGACCAGTTTATAATTGTTTAAGCTTTATAACTTGTATGAAGTGTTTTTTTTTTAACGGCGTTTGGAACTACTCCCCAAATCTCCAATACCCAAGTGAGTCTTCCTGAGACGGGATTGCAACAGTCCATACTGATTTTGACACTCTAAGCTTGGCTCACCCAGGAACACCATCAAGGAGGAAACTCACCACTTGAGAAAAACCCCTTTGAATCAGGTTTGAACTTGAGACTTCAAGGTCCCCAAACTCTAGCCTTCATCCCCATACCATTTGTAGAAAGTGTTAGAAAGAAAATTTTGTTTTCAAGTGAATGATAATTTTGATATTGTAATAAAAAGAGATTTGCAATCCGTGTTTTGTCATTAGATAACGGGGTATACAAAAAGTTAAATTGTTATAACACAACGTAAATAACAAGAAAATACAAAAATATTACATAACAACGTTAAAATTAGAAGCTAAACGCTCGAAGTATTGAGTATTTGACCAAATGTTATGTTACACGACCATACTCCTTACACTATCAACTTCTGTGTAAATTTGACGAGTTTGGATTTAAACCCAAACATAAAAATAAAAATAAACACAACTAAAACAAAAACATAAAAGACTGCGTAACAACGTTTGAATTAGAAGGAAAACACACAGTGTCGAGCCAAATCACATATTAAACTTGTTGTGTTTGAATTAAAAAAAAATTCAAAAAAAAAATTCAAAAAAAAATTAATGATCAAGTGTAACGACGTTTAAATTAGAAGTAAAACACTTAAAATATTAAGACTAGAATCTAAATGTCATCTTACACGACAATATATATTACTCCACTACCTCTTATGCTAAATTTGTTGCGTTTGAATTTTGAAAAAATGGTCAAGCCATTTGATAACCACCAATGCCATATGACAAGATGTCACGGATTCACCATTTCACTATTCCTAACACAATTCAAATTAGGGTTGTAAACGAGCCGAACAGAACCGAACAAAGTTGTGTTCATGTACGTTTGGCATTAAACTTGTTCACGAACACAAACCGAACGAATTTTCTTGTTCGTGTTCATTTATTAAGAAATTGAACATGTTCACGAATGGTTTATGAACACAAACAAAAATATACAAATTTTTTTTAAATTAATATTTGTAGTCTCCAACATATTACCGAACGTTTACGAACGTAATTGAACAACTCGGCCTATGTTCGTGGTCGTTTGTTAAGTAAGTGAACGGAATTTTTTTATTGTGTTCCTTTAGTTATTAAACGAACGAACGTAAACGAAAGGCTAAAACTTACATGCATTATTTTTTAGTGTAAAAAGAATAGTTTTGTCTATTTTTAAGCCTTTTTAAGTATACCATTAAATCCAAAATTTTATATTCTGTAGTTGGATAACAAGTATTGTAAGATTATTTGAAACTGACTATTTCTTCTAATAGTTTTCGGAATTATTCTCAAACCTCTAATATCCGAGTGAGCTTTTTTGAAACCGGATTGCAACCGTCCATCTGAATTTGATACTCCAGACTTAACTCACCAATGAACATCATCAAGAAAGAAACTCATCACTTAGGAAAACCTTATTTAAGTGAGGTTTTAAACTTGATAACTCAAGGATCCCAAGCCCATAATTATCATTCTCATGTCAGCTTCTCAAGGAGGAACTTGTATTTGAAAGTGACTTCTTAATACTTATTTTAAACACATCCGATCGATTACAGTACTGTATGTGTCATGATATAATAGGGGATTTTCTTCCTTACGATGGTAATTAATAGGCGAACTCTTCTTGCCACGATCAAGAAATCTAAAGTATTTTCTATGCATAAGTTTGTAATAGTGTGTGAAAACTATTGATGTGCCACTTTGCATCATATGCTTGATGCACTCTTGTAATGTGTCTCACCACAAAAGTTTTATATTGGTGCATCAAACATTTATTTGGATTTTATACTTTTTATGTACAAACAATATCAAGCTAACGTGTTTTTATGTTTATTAAAAGTTTAACGATTTGTCGATACATGTATTAATTATTATGTGTAGTACCTATGCAAATTTGCACATGTGTTTAATTTAAAAAATAATAAAACTATTTATTTCTTTGAAAGTAATATGAACCATATACTGATTGCTTAGATGGTATTGGAAAAAAAAGTTAATGGGAGACGCCATCCGTGGGACTCGAACCCACGACCACGTGGTTAAAAGCCACGCGCTCTACCAACTGAGCTAGAACGGCAGATGTGAACTCCTTATTCAAATTTCTTAAATATTTATGAAGATGATGGTCTTCAATCAATCTTCATAATTCATAAATAACTAAAGTTGGCAAATTCTTGTTATTTTATAAACTAGCGTCTCTTTTAGCAAGGTGAAATTGAAGGGTTATATGTTCGTTCGGTCAGTTGAATGATGTCATTAGTTAGTATTTCTGTCAAAGAGAGATGATTTTCAACTTTCATCATAAAAATTTAGGGTGATAATTTCTGATACGAACCTGTTTACACGTTACGGAGTTCAACATATTCAGGTTTAAGTTAAACAGGTTCCATATCATAAACAGGTCGACACGATTAAAATGGAAACAGGTTTCACTCTGTCTAACCTGCTTATGATACGACTAACCATGTTTGTAATTTTAATATTTTTTTAAATTAATTAAATACATAATAAAAGTAAAAATTCTTTTATACTTGAGATTTCACCTGAACCTTTTAATTTTCCCCGCCCTATCACCTTTGACAACTAAAATTCTTTAAATTCGTCAACTCTTTTTGTTTTATATTCGTTAATTTGTTTTTTTTGTTTTCATTTTTTTACAAGGGTTATTGGATTTAAATAATCCCAACTATCATCAATTGGCCGATAATAATCCCAACTGAGTAAATGTTTTTTAATGAGCCTAACTTTCACACTTTTCCTCTGGCAGTCCCAAACTAACGGAACCCTAACTTCGTTAATTTTTTAATGACGTGGCAGTCCAACTCACCCAACATGATTACGTGGCAGTCCAACTCATCCAACATCATCCTATGTGTCATTGCCAACCACCACCACCACCTACCACAACCACCGCCGCCACTACTTCCACCTCTGACACCTCTGGAAAAGCAGAAAGGGAAAGAGGAAGAGGACGGTGACTCTCCACCCATTGAACATTCGGCGACCGGCCGGTGACCTGCAACTCCGGCGACCTGGTTCCACATCCGACGAACCTCACGCGCCCCTCATTGCCGCTCTGACCTGCAACTCCGGCGACTGGTTCCACAACTGACTTCCAGCGAGGGGTGGTGATAGGGTTCTGCAGTGGTGACGGGGGTGGCCATTGTGGGACCCAGTTCCATCAGTGGTGGTGACAGCCATGTTGGGTGGTGGTGACGGTGACTATGTTGGGTGCAGCGGTGGTGCCGAAGCGATGGTGTCGGAGCGGTGGTGGTGGTGATGTGGTGGTGGTGCCACATAGTATAAAAGAATTAAAAAATATTTTTTTAACACATCAGCATGCCATGTCAACAAAAAAAATGCCACATCAGCATGCCACGTCATCAAAAGTTAACACCGTTAGCATTCCGTTAGTTTGGGATTGCCAGAGGAAAATAGTGTGAAAGTTAGGCTTGTTAAAAAACATTTACTCAGTTGGGATTATTATCGGCCAATTGATAATAGTTGGAATTATTTAAATCCAATAACCCTTTTTACAATATTAATCGTATCTAAACAAGTCGTGTCATGTACCACATTTATAAATAGGAAGTCGTGTCATGTACCACATTTATAAATAGGTTCGTATTCGTGTTTAAAGTAATGACACGATTAGTTAATCTATATAACACGTTTAGACAGGTATTGCTAGATCTATTAAAAGATTCTTCTAACCATAATATGTGTGTTTTAACCGAAAGACAAAAATACTAATAGGACTCATGTAACTATACATACAGGTTACAAGACCATACATTATTATTTATTAACCTCAGTTAGAATGAAGAAACTACAACTGCCGTTACCGAGCTCACTTAAACTGCATCCAAGCAGAGCTCTAACTGCGATTTCAGCTCGGTAAAGAGATTTTGAGCCGAACCAAAGATGGCTCATACCATTTGAAGCTCAAGCCCGGGTTGCCCTGGCTAGCTAGAAGAACAGCCCTATATGAAAGTACATTATAAACAAAACGTACTTTTAAGCATTCAGGGAGGTTAGAGAAACAAACAATCCATGAAGGATGCAAGAACACAATAAGGATTCTAGAAATACACACCCAGGTCACCAGGTTTTAGTTTTAAGTAATCAAATATCAATGAAACATGTATAAACAGCAGACATCCACATAGTAAGCAGCAACTTGAGGTCGGAGCAACTTAATCAACAGATCTAGACCTAGATCCAGATGGAGACCTTGACGCTGATGACCTGTACCGTGCTCCGCCTCCATCAGATTCATGTGGAGACCTCCTGCATCATATAATTAATTACATCACCCTCATTCCAATAGATGTATTGTAGTTGTAAATTACATAAATATTCAAAACATTACTAGCTCAAACATACCTATCAACATTATGGTTAGCATCGTGATCATAACCTGGGGAGTAAGACCTACGAGAATGATCAATCTCACGTTCTAGAGGTGATCGAGGCTCTTTTCTAACAGGGGATGGAGAATAGTCTCTTCTTCTTTTAGGAGCAGGAGAGTAGGACCTATGAGATTACAATAAACTCACCATAAAATAAATAGATTGATATTAAAAATAGCTACTATGGAATTTGGAAATTACCTTGAATGATGGCGCCTTCTAGAGGCTGAGGGATGACGAGGAGAGCGAGAACGGGAACGTGATCGCCCTGCCGATTAACACATAAAACAAAAGTTATTTGTCAAATTCAGGAATTTTGATTTTTTAACTTTCATACACGGGTCAATTTCATTAATGCTTCTTAGCAGCAATTTCAAGTGTCATTCACTCATTCTAAATGTTCAAGTTTTTATATACACAGCAAGTTCACCTTTGCAAACATTAACATTATCATACTTCCCATTCATGGTATATAAAATAATAAAAGAACTTGGGAAATTATAGCCAGTTGCACCGCATATATAAAGAATATAATGTATCAAGATGGTTTTAAAATAATAACGTTATTTTTCTACTTGTATAATCAACGAAACACAAACTGTTACAAGTAACTGATCTAGTTCTACTATGGATTGACAAGTATGATATTCTTATTGTTTAGAAAAGGTAAATGTAACGTTGATTTAGAATAATGTGTATGAAATTTTGAACTTTCAAAAGGGTATATTCATAAATCCTTCTTATAAACAGCTATTGAGTCATAATATTGCAATAATAATCTAACTTTTTGAATAAAATGCGATAAGACAGTTTTATGTAGGGGTGTTTAACGAATCAAATTTCAAGGAGATAACTGGATTGGCTTATTCAAAACTTAATATTTCGAAGCTGAATTCAAAATTCTATTCGGTTCTAATTATATTATAAAAAATATTTGATTCAATTTATTAGACCCATATTTCTAAATTATATATATAATATAACAATAGAAATTATTATAAAACTTGAATTTTAAATCCAAAATCACAAATTTGAAAGAAATTCTATATATTTCTATTGTTATAATTATATATAATTCTATTGTTATAATTATATATATATAATTTAGAAATATGGGTCTTATAAATTGAATCAAATTTTTTTTATAATATAATTATAATACATACCATGATAAGATCGTCGGCCTTCATGACCTGAGGGTCCCCTGAATATTTTCAAACAGCTAAAATATCAGACAACCGTTGTAAAAAACAACCAATAAGAGGAAGCCTTGAGGATTAATTACCTAACCCCAGTTCTTCGACGCATCTCCTCGGGCCTCTTTCTTGTTTCTGAAGCAAGAACAACAGAAATCTCCCTACCAGCAAACATACGTCCATTCATTTGATACTGGGCCTCTGCAGCATCATAAGGATCCACAAACTGCACAAATGCAAATCCACGAGGCTCCCTGCATGCAATATGAACAAAACCTCTAAAAAACACAGCCATCATGCAATGAATTCTTAGTAACAAGAAAAACCATCCAATATGTGACCTATTTGACTCACATTTACTTACTATACCTTTCTGTGTAATTATATGCGTATCAGCTTTATAACTATGAATCTGATACAGAAGTGCATGAAAGCAGCTAAAATCCAAATGGCTGACCTTTTCCTCTATAATCAAGTATGAATGGCAAATTGGCAACTTCAAAAGATGCAAATGACTTGAAAAATCTTCAAATTCTTGTAAATAATGTTGTCCAAAAGTAAAAATTGCTTCAACTTCTTCCCAATTGGTGAAGAACCAATCTTCTTCCACATATCAAACTTGTAACAATTTTATAAAATTTCTTGTCACAATCGAACATTCTTCAAATGAACACGACTCTTGGTGGGAAAAATGTTAAGCAATGTTAAACAGAAGAAGCCTTCATCAATTGTGGGGCTTGGGCTTGTTTTAACTTCAAACCAACCATACCCCCTGACAAACCAGGTCAAAACATAACTCGCCATGAAACCAAAAATCTCTTCCTATAACCATTCCCTTTATAAGATAAATGTTACGAGTTTTAACAAATAAAAAGTTGTTCAAATTATGATCAATCCTTTTGAGGTATCTCATTTCATTAAACAAATAAAGGGCTGGATTATTAGTACACACTCACCCAGTGTAATAATTCTTTGGCAGATAGACATCTCTGACCACCCCAAACCTTTCAAAGGGGACACGAAGCTCTTCAGGCCTAACAGTCCAATTAGAAGAACACAATTAGATAATCCGACAGAAATGTCGCCATTGGTTTACAAGGTTTACAAAGGCGTGCCAATGCTTTTGAGAGATATAGAATCTCGGAGCACCTCAAACTTTTTAAAACCAAGATGCAGCATGACTATATTCACAAAACATTAATATATACAAGGTTTATAAAAACCACTCGCAGGTCGACTGAGGTTAAGGAATTAACCAGATTAATCGCAGACCCTAGATTATTAAAGTTAAACATAAACATGTATATATTACCAATAGCCTAATATAATAAGTAAATAACATTTAAAAATATCTAGTACCTAAATAAACATTTAAGTCATAAACTACCACAGTACAAGTCCAATGCGTTTAATAATATCAAAAAACAAACACACATTATTAAATTGACATATATTAAATACTATAATTTTATAAAACCATATCGTATGGTATCATTCACCACACGGTTTTGTCTTTTTAGTATATAAAATATAAACTAAAAGCTATAAGTCTATAACACAGACCTTGAATCATGGATCGGGTAAATTTAAGTTACTTTTTTAATCGGGGATTAATTGGTTTTGACCGCCATGGACCCTCCGACCCTTAACCGTAATCGCTTGGGGACCGCTAAGCGATTAATCGGGAATTAGTCGCTGATTAATCGGGATTTCTGCAACACTGATGTATATAAACGCGTAAAATGAAAAACAGATGATTTACCTGCAGTTTAAAGGGATATTACGAACCAAAAGACTGCCTTGATTCTGGTCCTTGGGCCTCCCTCTTTCACCGCCATATCCCCTTCTGGGAGGAGGGCTTCTTGGTCGACCTGCATGCCCTCTCCGTGGAGGACTGTAGTATGGTGGACTATATCTTCTCATGTTTCAATCTCTGCAACTCAACTGTATTTTATGAATGTAAAATTGACAAACAACTAACGTTAAAGCTTCTCATCAACAAGTAAAAGGTGTGAATTCAAATTTTTGACTCGAGAAACTGAGAAACACAAAATTGAACCCTAACAGGTAATAATCGAAACGTGGAATATTAGTATAACCACGATTTGATCTATGTTTTCGACGATCCACGAATTCGTAACAAACTGAAACGAAAGCATAATTCCGATTCGTGTTCTTCGATTTCGTTCGAATCAATAACCGCGAGTGATCGATCAAATGTGTGTTCCGTTCCATATATAAAAATATGATTATAAGATTACGAATATTTACCTGATAGATGGACAAACAAAGATTTCTGGAAAGAGCGAAATAGGGATTTGCAGATCCAGATGCTCGAATTGGAAGTTTAAAGCTCCAGACGACGGTGCCCTAGAGCGAAATTGGGATTTGCAGATCCAGATGTTTGGCTTCACGTAACAAAGAAAACTAGAAAAGAACTCAACAGGTTCGGTATAGGTCCCTTCTTTTTTCTTTTATTTTTAAACGGTAAACATATGGAATCCCGACCACAAAGGGTAACCAAATGGTAAAAGTCGTCTCACACTCGTTAAGAACAAACCGTGTTAGAAAACCCTGACTCATTGGCTGGATCCATTTACAGAAAACCTCAACCTGCACGAGCACGGTACACCTGAAGAGGGAAAACATGTGTGATTCAAGAATCGGACTCCTGAAAGGTCATGAGTCTCCCCGTTATCACCGGGTACCACTAGCGCAAACCCTTGTTAATGGTAAGTCCTTCTAAAAAAGTAATTGTATATTTTTTATATATTCTTTTAAGAGTTAATTACACAAATGGTTTCAAGGAACCAACAGGATGAGATACTAATTTCTCTTATAAATGATATTGAGTCATATGGTTTTTAATTTTCATAAAGTCAGGGTATTAAGTCTAACTATCGTTAATTATTTGTCAAACTAAGATAAAATGACTAAACACCCTTCTAAATTACAAGTACTTTTTCATGTCAATTGCTTAAATATATATAGGGAATAATTATAATAAAAATTATTAACATTAAACCAAAAATCATCACCGCTAATCCCCATCGCATCCTCCAACGCCACCATTCATTCCAAAAGCTTATCATCGTCACATTCATTCAACCCCACTACCACCGTCCGATGGAACGTGACCACTGTTGGAGAATATCCATGATTACAACTTGAAGGTTTGTACCACTAATATGACCTGTAGAGTGGCTTAGGCTCCAAAGAACAAGATGAGATATTAAAGACAAAACTTTAGTTCGATTTTCTTCCTCCTTTACATTCCAACACAAAAGACTTAAATACTAAAAAAAACAAAGACACTAACTAGAAAATAAAACATGGGAAAATACAACATGAATTTAGGAACAGGCTAGTACATGTATTCGTGGGTAGGATGCAACGGACGAATTCAATCAGCAAGTCTTATGAGATTGCACACAATTTTCTTGGGGCTTGCTTACTTATTGGGTTGCTGCTCCTGGGATAATGGTTGAAAGATGGTTTGTTTTCAATCAAACCAACGACGCCTTGTGCGATGGTGGGTTTTCAATAGAAACCAGTGACGGTGGTCTACGTTCACATGCGTGAAGGTGGTGTTGGCTCTAGTCGGGTGGCTAATTAATTTGTTGGTGGAGGAAATAAAGAAGACAATAGTGAGGTACTGAGGTGGATAATTTGCTAGTGGAGTGAATTACACATAGGTCCCTGTAGTTAGATTAGAGTTAATTACATAAATACTTCATCTAATTGTGTAAGGGTTTTCTGGTAGTTTGGTCAGAATTTAACAAAAAATTTGACGGAAGTTAGGCTTAGTACTAGACATTATGAAAATTAAAAACCACGAGACTCAATGAAAGTATAAAAATAAGTTAGTATCATATCATGTCACTTCCCCTAAACAATATGGACTATTTGTATAATTAACTATTTCTTCAATTCAAAAAACCAATTACATATTTCTTCATCCTAAGAGGATTAATTAGGATGGGCGGTATACCCATCGGGTTCCCCTGGATCTAGCGGCTAACATCTGGCTAATTTTTTTATCCGTTGGGACCATATCAACGGCTACTAGCCCCCAATGGCTAGTAGCAAAATTCTTGTTTTTTTTTCTTCTTTTTTCACTTTACCATTGTATAACCACATTTTTACCTCATTCTCACTACATTTCTACCTCATTTATGCATCATCTTTACTTCTTATTCTTTACTTCTTAATTCTTATTTGCCATGGATCCAAGAAAGTCGAAAAAAACCCCTCCTCGTCCCGAAAGAATAGACCGAAGGTACGCACAACCGGTCCACCTTCTACACCTACACAACCATCTCCACCTCCACCTCTAACACAACCGCAACCGAGTTTTTATCAACACCCTCCAAACCACAAACTCAACTGAGTTAATTGAGTTTTTAATGTATGTTTTAATTTCAATGAATATAAAGAGTATGGTGATAGATTTCCTTAACAATATAAGGTGGAATGGCAATACATACTTGCAACTATTTACACTTTTTGACTCGACAAATTCCGAGCCTCTAAATAGCTTTGTAAATGCAGCTTAGCATATCGACGTATCGCGCAATAACGCGTGCTAATGTCCATCTAGTTATGTTACATTTGTCAAAGATGGTACTCGTATAGCAAGATGTACATCAACAACAACAACAATGTTATTTCACACATTCATGACAAGGACTTTATGTTCCATCTTTCAAACACTACCACCTCTATAACCCACCTGCCTGGGGTAACCAACACTTTTGTTGCCATTTTGTTTCCGAACCGTTTCTTTTCTACAAATATCCGACCCTTTGTGCAATTCTTGAAGTTGTTCCAACACTTTGACCAGCTCATCAGCAGTCGGTCTGTGCTTAGGTTGTATGGAGAGACACTTCATTGCAAGAATTGCAGCTCTCATGGCCACATCAGAAGAGTACTGACCATCAATCCGCGGGTCCATGATGTGAAGGATCCTTCTTTTGCTGGTCAAGTAAGGCTTAGCAAAGTCAACTAATACGTGCTCATTAGATGGACGGTTTTTGTCAATGCATCGCCTTCCTGTCAAAATTTCAAGAAGCACCACTCCGAAACTGTAGATGTCGCTTCTTTCAGTTAAATGACCTTCATGAATAAATGAGAGTATTCAAGTCAATAGATCTATATTTCTCCTCAAATTTTGGTCCGTAGAGGTGCCAAAATGGGCGAGTACAGTTGGATGAGTTGGGTTCACAACAAAATGGGTACTTTTCAAGTGTGGGTCAAAATGGGCTAGTTCACTTAGATGTGTTGTGCTGACCCACAAACCCATTTGTTTCAATTTTTAAACAAATATTGTCAAAATAGTTCACCTGTTGCCATGTACTCAGGAGCTGCATATCCATAAGTGCCCATGACCCTTGTGGATACATGGCTTTTCCCATCCATTGGTCCATCCTTAGCCAACCCAAAATCAGAAAGTTTTGCATTGTAGTCCTGAAAAACAAAACGTAATCTAATATTAAGTAAACATGCCAAACATAGAACAAAATGTATGAGGCCACAAATCTGAAACATACCGAATCAATCAAGATATTCGAACACTTCAAATCACGATATATAACTCTTGCTTCAGGGCTATGAAGATATGCCAGCCCCTTAGCAGCACCAAGAGCCGCCTTTATGCGGAGGTTCCAAGAAAGCGGTTGAAAGTAAGAACTCCCTATTTCAAATATAAATTCCATTAGTAACCAATTTTTAGGCAGATAAATTTGATTGAATAAAAGCTAACAAAGGAAAGAAACCTCACTTCTAAAAAGATGGTTTTCCAAGCTGCCACGAGACATGAACTCATAGACAAGGAGCCTTTGGTCATCCTCTAGGCAATAACCAATTAACGGTACCAGATTCGGATGATATAGCTGTCCTAAATAATTAATCTCGGTCTGTAACATTTTTATTACAAGAAATTAGTTTACTCAAAGTGCCAGATTCATAATCAAACTGCAGGGACTCAGGGAGTAACACTTACCAACCATTCTTGGTGACCTTGAACACCTTCTTGGTTTAATCTTTTTACAGCAATAACAGTGCCTGTGCCAGGTTTGGCAGCTGTAAGTGATTGCTCATCTATCCAACCTTTGAAAACTAAACCGAAACCGCCTTCACCCAGCACACTATCGGGCCGAAAATTCCTGGTGGCTGTTTTAAGTACATTGAAACTAAAAGATTTTAAATTTGCTGATTGCAAAATCTCATCTTGGCTTCTAGGGCTGGGTGGTGCTGTTGCAGATGTAACCTTAACTGTCAACCACATCAAAAAGAACAGTTATTGATTTGATTATGATTAACTATAAAAATTAAAAAGAACAATACAAATAGCTGATGTGACTGTGATTATGAATTTATGATGTACTCACCATCATGCCGAGAACTTTCTATTTTCAACCGAAGACAAAAACAAGAACCCATTTCAATCTTTTTCCTTTTGATTCAAATCACAGGTTGGAGAATGGAGACTCTCACCCTTTTGGTTCTGAAAAGGAAAAAACAATGAGATGAGGTGTTTGTGGTTTTGATTCTGTAGGAATCAGAAATGAGACTGCGAAAAGAACTCACAGTGGCATTATATCAAACAGTTGGTGGGTGTGAACATGCACTGAAAGTCTACGATGGCTGGGTTTCACGAGAACCTCTCTTGAATAAAGCCAAAGACAGAAGGGTTGACTTAGTGTGCATTAATTCATCTCTGCAACTTGCTTTCTTTACGTTAAATAACATATACAATTTTCAATTTGGAAAGGAAATTGATTCTTAAAGACTATAACAATGGTGGGAGATGAAGGAATCGAACGAAGAGTTTAATAATCGGATTAAGATGGTGACATTTTTTCTTAATTTAATCATAAAACCAGGAAGAAGACAAAGGGTGAGGGTCGGGTCAACAAACCCTTTCAAGATCCATTGAGCCGGGTCGCTCACTTGGATTCAAGCTTTGAGACTTCATTTTATCTTGTCAATTAATTTATTAAAAAGGAACAGGAATTTCGTTATCAGAACAAATTAAAGTAGTTGAAATATATAGATATTCTTTCACTTTCTTTTCTTTGTCAAAGAATCATTTAATTTTGTTCTAGAATTTGGTCAAAATACTTTTAGATTGTTGACATAAATGGCATTCGTGTATAGACTTCCA
>JBCNJP010000019.1:5707818-5787611 GCA_039602395.1 Deinandra increscens subsp. villosa
AATGGTTAAATGAAATAAATGAAAAAGATAGAAAAACCACGGACCATAGGATGACTTGATCTAAGGGTCAAGAAATAGTTTTCATGGTTTTTTCAACTCAACATAGTTTCCATTTATCCATCTACTATATATATATATATATATATATATATATATATATATATAGAGAGAGAGAGAGAGAGAATTAGTTTGCTAAAAGCCCACCGTGTCTAAAAATTAGGTATAAACCACGTGCTAAAAAATCAATATGTACATCTGGGTCATAACACACTGTGTAAATAAATCATGATTTCAACATACTATGTATTTTTTAGCTAAGCTAGGTGGACACGTGTTAAAAAATATACAGTGCGTCAGTATCTTGATTTCTCTTAAACGATGTGTTAGGATCCTAATTTACACGTGTGGGCTATCGTTGCTTAAAAAATGTGTTATTCTCCTTTAGAAATCCACATCTCTAGCGATAATGGTATAAGTGTTAATGCGGTATTCTCCTTTACAAATCCATATCTCTACCAAAGTTTGGATGAGCAAAGTGCATGGTGTTATGTGGTTTAATTGATGTAATTTTTCATTTTAACTTACTTTATTTAATCTAGCATGCAATAAAATTTGTTGGTCCTTACGGCCTTACCTATATATGTACGTATCCCACCTACTTTTTATATACCGGAACCATCATCTCTCTCTATATATGTGTATAATTAAAGAGAGACACACACCGTCTTCTTCAGATTCGTGGTTCTGGCAATTTCGCTTCATATAATAAAAAACACACACACAAAATTCACATACGCACTTATCATGGCGGCTCAAATTCAAAAATTACAACACCTCAGAATCCCACTCGAAGACATCATAGAGGCCACCAACAACTTTGCCCAAGACACCTTCATCGTGAGCGGTGGATTTGGGAGGGTCTACAAAGGCCAACTCCCTCGCTCTGGTGAAGCAAGCATCGTTGTCGCTATAAAACGGCTAGACGAGACGAGGGGACAAGGAACACATGAGTTTGGGACGGAGATCTTATTGCTTGCTAGTTACAAACATAGCAACCTCGTTTCTCTTGTTGGATTCACGGACGAAGGTGCCGAGAAAATTCTTGTTTACAAGTACGAGATTAATGGAAGCCTCAACACGCATCTGGCCTCTGCAGGCCTCACATGGGAGCGACGTCTTCGAATATGTCTTGGTGCGGCTCGTGGACTGGAGTATCTTCATGCTGGTGTGGGAACGAGCCACAGGGTGATACACCGCGACATAAAAAGCTCTAATATTTTACTAGATGTAAACTGGGAGGCAAAGATTTCAGATTTTGGATTGTCAAAAATAGGTCCCATGAATCAAGAGTTCACTTTTCTTTTCTCGAATGCTTGTGGCACCTTAGGCTATGTTGATCCACAATATCATAGCACGGGTGTACTTTCAAAGGAATCCGATGTGTACTCTTTTGGCGTGGTCCTTTTTGAAGTCTTGTGTGGGAGGCTTGCAACGGCTGTCCAATTTCATGATGAGCGTAGGTTTCCGAGTTCTCTTGCGAAACATCGTTATAGAGAGGGAAGAGCTAACGAAATCGTCATGGGCGTTGTACGAGACCAAATGAAGCCGTATTCGTTCCAAACATTCTCCCGTATTGCTTATTTGTGCCTGAATGAAAGTCGTAATCAACGTCCAGGAATGAAAAAGGTTGTCCAGGAACTACAAAGCTCTTTCGAATATCAAATTGTAAGTTATCCATATATAATTTTTTATGAAATTAGCTAGGTTAAACACCGATATGTGGAGATCTTGAGATATATATAATTTCAACCATCCCCCGTCATTTGGTGGAGTGGATATACCTTTGTCTTTCAATGTGAAGGTCAAGGGTTCAAATTCCACCGGACACAAAAAATGAATGAACAATTATAGAGGTGGGTCAGAGGTTTTACCACAGTGGGCCTTTGGGCGGTGGGTTTCCTCTGGGATGGATGTGCAACATGAGGGTCCTGGTTACTTGCACGGTCTATAGTCGCAGCGTGTCGTGGATAACATCGTTTGTCATGATGAGACCCTCGAGTAACCGGGTGTTTGCCGTTCAAAAAAATATATATATATAATTTCAACCAATAATTAATCACATGCAAATTAATTTATTGCTATATATAGGGTTCACCAACCGAGTTATGGGGATCGAGGACGGGTGGACATCCATGGTTGTTGCTACTTGACAACAATAATTATCTCAAGCTTAGGAGGATAAAGATAGATCACAAGGATTATATTTTTTTCGTAGGTTTTACGGTCGAAGATTTCATGAGCGGTTCGTCGGTTTCTTATCATTACGGTGGTGACGGTGGCCCCAGTGGTAACCAACCTTCTGAGGTGACATCCTATTATATCTTGGAAACTATTAATTTTCACATTTTCTGGTTAATTAAATTGAGAGAGAAACCAAACCACTAGCGTCACTATCGATCATTTTTTTTCAAGCTTTTACCAGTTGAAGGATATATAAAATTTTGCCAATATGCTTAGTAAAAGATGAACCGGGTAAAGGAAGCAAATGCATGGTGATAAAATAATACGAAATCGTAAAATGTTAGTCGTATGAGACGACAAAGAAGAAATTAATCCATCGGGACTAGTTAGTCCCAAGACCAAAGATTTATTAACAAGAGAACCAATAAAAAACCTTATCAATAATCAAAGGTTCTTATAATGATAAAGATGATGATGATGTATTTTATTTTATAAATGTTATAAACTAGGTTAAAATTTGGGTCGCATGTTGCGACAACTTCGGTATAGAATAATATTTCGTTTAATTTCTTTGCGAAATATTAATTATATAAGTGTATAGAAGAAAAAGAATGTTTGCAAAATAAAACGAACAACAAAAAATTTCAAGAAACTATAAGTATATAGACTTTTAGCAAGACGCGTGTTGTGTGCGTCAATAAAAAATAAAAAAAAAATTGTCATAAGTAGAGGTTACCTTTATTAAAAACCAGTTTTGAATAAAGAAAAAAAAAGAACGCTTCAAAAAACATTTCTCGCATACGTTATCCTATGTTAGAACAATAGAATTTTAAAATTATCAAATCTAGATTCGTAAGGAGAATGTATTTTTAATTATTATTTTTTGGAATCCCTTCGTACAAAAGAACTTGTGGAGTAAGTTTTTACAAGATAAGAATCAACGACTGTGACACATAAAATAATAAACATAATAAATTGTTTACACAAATAAGAAAACTAACAGAAGGAGTATACAATATATCACGAGATGATTAATAAACAAACATAAATGTAACTTTTAAGTATGTTTTCATTGCAAAATTCAACAACTTGCATTGTCTCAATTTTATGTCATTTTTTTCAATGCACTAAAAATTCAACCAAATTGTTTATATATGTGGTTATATGCTCGAAATTAAGCCATAACTTGAACGTGTTTAAGAGATTACCGAACTCTTTAAATTCTTAAACACAATGATAAACTAATGATAAACTAATGTCAAATACCATAAATTTTGTTCGAACCCAAATTGTATTTCGACCCTAACGCACCGACCATAACCCTAGTTTTACTAAATTAAGGACAAATTTAGTTAAGTAATAAAAGGGAACTATTTTTTTCTTCCCTTTTGTGTTATAGAAAATAAACTCTTTAACCCAAGAAAAGAAACTCTTTTTTATCATAGAAAATATGTAAATCCACTTTGGCTAATATTGTATTGTGAATTCATGAAGATTTGAAGAATAAAAAAAACTTATGCCAGGTGTCCTGCCCAATGGAACACCAGGAAGGTATATAAGCCCATCTCTACTCATTATTCATCTTCCCATTTGTATCTCTGTTTCCAAAATGGAAACCAATCTCCAAAATCAACCAACAATGGGGTTTAACGATCTCACCATGGAAACCCTTCGCGATCGCGCCGCTACAATGAAGGATTGCCTCGCCAGGAGCCAGATCATCACCGACAGCATGACCTCCATTCTCGGCTCCTTCGATCTCCGCCTCTCCGCCCTAGAAACCGCCATGCGTCCAACTCAGGTTCTCAATCACTCACCTCATCTTCTTCGTTCCTCAATTCAATTCCGTCAATGTTCGTTCTGTACATTCTGTACATTCTGTGTGTACGCAGATTAAAACGCATTCGATGAGGCAGGCGCATGAGAACATCGATAAGACGTTGAAGTTTGCCGATGCCGTTTTGGTCCAATTTGATCTTGTGAAACAGGTTTCCTATAAAATTTTGTTCTAATAGTAACAAATTGTTGATTGTTAAGCGGTTATCAGCTGTTATCATACGCTTAGATTTCAGATCTTCAATTGAAAGTATTTCGAGTTAATGCTAACCGAATTAGTGATTAGTTTGAGCAAACTGAACTATTTGATATTCTATCCTTTGATTTTGACACTAATGTGAACACCTAAATAAGATCTAATAGATTGTTGATTGTTACGCTATTATCAGCTGTTAGCCTGTTATCATACGCTTCGATTTCAGATCTTCAATTGGAAGTATTTCAAGTTAATGCTAACCGAATTAGTAGCTATTTGATATTCTATCCTTTGATTTTGACACTGATAGGTTTAACATTATATGAGAATGATGTGAACGCCTAAATATGATCAGAGTGTGAACTTTATGTTTAGTGAATTGAAAATTTGTGTAGGCTGAGGCTGAAATTTTGAGAGGTCCTCATGAAGATTTGGAGAGTTATTTAGAGGCAGTTAACCAACTGAAAAATACTGTTAGATTTTTTAGCACTAATAAAAACCTTAAGAGCAGCATTGGGGTGATTACACACTCCACAACTTTGCTTCAAAAGGCTTCGTTAATGCTTGAGGAAGAGTTCAGGCAGCTATTAACCTCTTGCAGGTCTGATTTCAGTACTTTTCTCATAAATCTCTGTTATTTAGCTCATATTAATAATCTTGAACAGTTGAACACTTCTGTTTATTTATATTTCAGTAAACCAGTGGAAACTGATCGGCTTTTGGACTGCCTGCCGGCTTCCCTTCGGCCGTCAACTGCTCATGGTGAAGGTGGCAAGAAAAATCCTTTAGATCACAATAAAAGTGCTGAAAATGTTGTTTACCGACCACCAAATCTTGTGTCATCTAAAATTATACCATTGTTGCATGATCTGGCTCAGCAAATGCTTCAAACTGGCCAACAACAGCAAGTATTTATTATTTACAGGTGGCATTTTTTATTATGAAGTTTACATTTATATTACAGTTCTCATTATCAGGGTGTTAGATTCCAAATCTTTAGCATAACCATGTGAATCCTGCATCAATTGTTCGTAATTTGATTGTATATCGTTAGGGAAGCTCGTTCTTCATGTATGGAAAACAGTCTTAAGAAACTTGGAGTAGAAAAGCTTGGTAAAGAAGATGTCCAAAAGATGCAATGGGAGGTTTTGGAGGCTAAAATAGGAAACTGGATCCATTTCGTGCGGATTGCTGTGAAGTTGCTATTTGCTGCAGAAAGAAAAGTATCTGATCAAATTTTTGAAGGAATGGAATCATTTATGGATCAATGTTTTGCAGAAGCAACTGCAAGCAGTGTGTCTCTACTCCTTAGCTTTGGAGAAGCTATTGCCAAAAGCAAGAGGTCACCTGAAAAACTATTTGTTCTTCTTGATATGTATGAAATTATGAAAGAAGTTCAACCAGAGGTACTAATTAGATATATATAAGAAAATTAAAGCTATGAGTAGTTATGTAATTTCACTCGTTTCTCCATTCTCCGTCTTCTTGTAGCAACTTCATACATTATGTTTTATGAATCAGAACCAGTTTAGCCAAAAACTGCAAAACTGATTATGTCTAGCTCACATCATGAATTCATGCATTTTTTGTGGTTTTTAGTAACTTTGGTTTGTAATTTACAGTTCAATACGCTTTATGCTAGTATTTCTGCTGCTGAATTGAGGGAATCCGTTGCTGCTTTGACAAAACGGTTAGCAGAGACGGCTCAAGAGACTTTTGTTGACTTTGAAGAAGCTGTTGACAAAGATGCTACAAAAACTGCGGTTCTTGATGGAACCGTTCATCCTTTGACTAGTTATGTTATCAATTATGTCAAGTTCTTATTCGAGTAAGTTCTCATTTGAGTAAGTTCTTAATTCGTCTATCTTCATTCTTGATATATAACTAAAATCTAGGATAACATTTTGATTTGCAAGCTTTGTTTATGATGCAGTTACCAGTCAACACTGAAGCAACTTTTTCTAGAGTTCCAAGCAGCTGATCCAGATTCCCAACTGGCGAAAATAACAACACGAATATTGCAGGCTTTGCAAAATAATTTAGATGGAAAATCAAAACATTACAAAGATCAAGCTTTGACTCAAATATTTATGATGAACAATATTCATTACGTTGTTAGATCTGTGCGAAGGTAGCCTCATTTCTTAGAATCTATTTTTAATTTTCGTCGGCGAATAATATAATCTAATTTTATAGGTCTGAGGCGAAGGATATGTTAGGAGACGACTGGGTCCAAATCCACAGAAGGGTTGTGCAGCAGCATGCAAATCAGTATAAAAGAATCTCTTGGTCCAAGGTTCTTTATGCTTAACTTTTCTTGATTTTGATAAATTACTAAGCTGCATAAAAAAATCATAAATTGAAATATTTATGTTAGTGTGCACCTTTAGTGTGGATAATGGTTGATTGGTTGTTAACTCATAAATCAGATGGTCAGTTTTTTTATGTTATATTTGCTGGGCATGAAGCCTGATTGGGATCATATAGTGATCTATGAGTTTACAAACGTGATAATTTGGTAGATTACTTCGGTGAATGTACTATGAATTTATGTAAATAGAATAAAAGTTCACAATAATGTCTATCGATTTTGTTTTATCAAACGGGTTAAATCAAAAGGCTAAGTTAAAAGAACGGATCAAATGGTTTAATCGGGTTGAAAGTTGTCCCCAAATTCAATTTCAATGCATACAATCTCGAGAATCTCTTATTTGTAGATAACAGACACAAAGATATTAGCACTATAGCAGGGAAACTAACCCAGCCCGGACCATTTGGCCCTTACTAAAAACGACCCATTTTGATTTTTGACTCGCTATCCAACATGTCCGACCCACAAGTCGTTGCATCTCTAATCCTAACCGAACCATGCTAATTGCTATTAGTTTTGTTGTCATAGATACTACAGTGCCTCACAGTTCAGGTTGCTGGTGGTGATGGGAATAGCAATGCTGGGGTCTCTCGAGCCACCGTTAAAGAAAAGTTCAAGACGTTTAATACTCAGTTTGAAGAATTGCATCAAAAGCAATCTCAATGGTCCGTTCCTGACAGTGAGTTGCGCGAGTCACTGAGGCTGGCTGTAGCCGAAGTCCTATTACCTGCATATAGATCTTTCAGAAAACGCTTTGGGTATGTTTTTATGGGTCTCTATAAGTTTATAAAGAATCATACCTTTCTTTTGGAAAATGTTATAAAAGCATCAATTCGGGTCATATTTTTTTGGTAAACGTTCGAAAGTAACCAAAATTGTATTTTTTTCCCGTATATTAATGCTTCTAAATTACAAATTTACGACAAAAATACAAATATGTATAAGTATTATGTTCAAATTATAAAACCTTGCCATAAAAACAGTACCCTTTTAGATTATGAGATAAAACCACATTTTAAAAATGCATTTTCATAACAAACGGGCAAACATGTGAAACCGTCACAATGACCCGGTTATCTACTCATTTTATTAAAAAACAAATTAGGATAATAAAGTAGCGAATAAAAAATGTTTCGGGTCTGTCTGTTTAGCCACCTTTAGTTGCGCTTTCGTGTAGTAACATGATCACGTGTTGTAATTATGCAGACCTTCAATTGAGGGTGGTAAAAACCCAACAAAATACATCAGATTTCAGCCCGAGGATCTCGAGAGAATGCTTGCAGAGTTTTTCGAAGGGAAAACATTGCACGAGCAAAAGCGTTTGATTTAATGATCATTTTTTATAGGTGAAATGAAAGTTTAAATCTTTTTTAAAATATTCTTTGTAGTTAGCAGATGATATGAATAAAAGGGTGGAGAGTGAATCAATTTCCTGTTTTTTAATCTTTGTAAAATTTAATCATTTTGATCAATTGAACATTTAATCCACAAGTGATTTGCCATACTATGAAACCTTTACTAATCATTATAGCATGTAAATTTAATCCACAAGTGATTTGTCACATGATTCGCCTCATTGCGACGTTTTCGTAGTTGGTCGAGACTTCCTAACTTGGAGTGGCCTAACTAGAGTACTTTCAATTTTGCGGGAGATTAGTTTGTTTGGTGTCTGATGTAAACCAAATGTCCAAATACATAAACGAAATAACAAAAGCGGAAATTAAATGCAGTAATTTAAGAACTTAACAAAATGGGGCAATTTTCTCTTATATCCGTTTTATTGATCAAAAGCAACCTTAAATAGCAAACTGAAAAAAAAATACCGAAAGCAAATACTGATAGTTCTAGAAATAAGCATGTAATGGGATCATGGTTTCATGCTAATAAAGTAGGGGTGGCAATCTCAACCCGCATATAAAAATTTGGGTCAGGATGGGTCCATTTTTAAACCTGATGGGTTGATTTGGGTCAACTAATAATATTGGAGGGTCAGGATGGGTCAATTAAAAATTAAAAGGTAAAAAGCGCGGGTCATGCGGGTCGTCACTTTCTCATTCACTCCTCCCTAAATCCCTAATTACTTCGCTGGTAGTTAGCCTAGTTAGCCTCTCAATTCTCTGCTTCTCATGTAACTACGCCTCAAAGCATACTACGTATACTACGTAGGACCCACAACAGAATTATGATGCACTTTACGAGTTCTGATATCAAATGGCTACGGTGCCAACGCCACCGTATACAGAGCGATCTATCTCTCCTCCGAGGACGTCATCGTCGTTAAGTGCTTGGATCTCGAACGCATCAATAGCAATCTGGTAATTCCATTGCTTCATAGTTTTATGCTGCTGTTATCACCTTGATTTCTCATGTGTGGTTCATCAATTCAGCTAAATAACTAACTGTTGAAATAGGGCATTTGTGCTTGAATTGACATTGAAGTTTGTTTTCTATTTCTGCTTGTTATCGTGATGGAATGCATGAATTGATATCGATTCTTACAAATTAAATATCATCATATGCCTTTGTGTGCATTTCTTATTAAGTTCATTGCATTCATTTTCAAAACTTTTAGAATTGTCAGTCGATTTTGAAGTTATATCTTCGGCCATTTGATATCAGAAGTAAAAGTGCATTTCGCTTTGTTTATAAATGGATAGTTTAGGTAATTTTTTAAATTGACCCGTTTTGACCCGCACCCATCTTGACCGCACCCGTCTTGACCCGTTCTCAAATCGACCCGCTTTGACCCGCACCCATTATGACCCGCACCCGTTCTGACCCGCGACCCAACCCGACCCGACCCGCCCGTTTTGCCAGGTCTAGCGACTCCGCCTCCCAGCCCCTCCCTATCTCGTTTAAACTTTAAAGTCAGACGGCTCCAAGTCACGCAGCGGCGCTCCAAGTCAGACGGCTCCGCCCCTGCTCTCTCGCGCCTCCCACCCTCCTCACTTGCGTCAAGATCTCTGCATCTTCTATCAGGTTCTTCTATCTCTCTGGTTCGTGCAATTTTGTGATATCTCGGTTCCAATTGAAAGTTTTCTCTTGTTCGATTGATATCTCGGTTCCTCAGCCGCTCTTCCCCTGCGCGACGCCAGCCAGCTGCCGCCTTCCGCCGCCCACTCCGACTCCGCTACGATTATAACTGATTCCAGTCTAAGTTAACCGATTCATATGCGATGATGTTGCATTGCTCCAACTTATGAATTTTACAATTCTGTCATACAAAAATGTTAGTTGCTTATTTGTTTGTATGAGTAGAATACATTAGGGTTTAGTATGTTAATTGCACTAAGATTCGATGAATGGGAAAAATTGGTTGCTTGATGTCCATGGCTGTAATTAGATATCAGTGGAAATCGGTCTAGGGTTTGGACAGTTGTGCACATAAAAGGGAGTAAATTTATTGGTGGGCAATAGCAGGCAGGATCATCTGATAACCTAAATCAGGTCTCTGTATATGTCATTTTCATTCATATCCTAATTGTTGTTCACATGGATCTTTGGTTTGAGCTTTCATACCAACATTTTTTGAACATATAAAAAACAACACAATAACTCAAAAGAGTTGATTCAAGAAAGCTTCAATTCCATACATTCAAAATCTTAAAAAACTTTAAATATAATTTACACAAACAAAACCAAGAAAAATGGCTCACTCAAGAAAGCTCTCTATTTGGTTAGATATTTAAATTTAAAGATATTGCTACAATAAGTTGGTTTTGGTTATTGTTAATATATAAATCTTGTCACATTATTGACTTTTTGTACATGAGTTTTTGGCTTTATATTATAAGGGCCCATTTTTTGTCTCGCCTAGGGCCCTTTATTTTTTTAAGAGTTTTCGGAGCCGCCCCTGCAAAGAATTATTTAGATGTGTCATTGTAATGATAATTTGGGTGAGACTTATTTAGTCCTTAGGTGATACTTGTTTAGTCATTAGGTGTCAGTTCAGTGAGATTTGTTTAGTCAGTAGATGTTACATTGATTTAAGTTTCATGTGAAATCAACTTGTTCTAGAAGAAAAAAACAACTTATTTTCAGTCCTAAGCTTGAGACAAAAAGCTTATAGCATAACCTTTGAAAAGTTAATGTGTCGATCCAACCCGCCAATCCAACCCGACTTGAAAATTCTTATGTCTAGACTCTAGACTGATAGAAATATAAATGACCGGAAAAGTGAACCCAATGGAAAAAATCGTGTGTCTGCCCCTGCTTGAATTTGTCAAATGTCATTTTACCTCAATGAATTTATTCAATATTTGTTGAGTTTGAACTTGATTAATAATGTTAGAATGTAAGTACTTGAATTAGTTAAATATCTGTTGAATTTGTTAAGTTTTGTTACTTTACTTGAATTTGTTATTTTTTTGGTGAACTTGGTAAGTAATGTTAGAATGTTAGTACTAGAAGTTTTAGTTAGAATGTTAGTAGTTTTAGTACTTGATTTTCAATGTTAGTGAACGGGGAAAGATATGTAATAGATCAGTTTCAAAAAGTTGAAAGCTCGTTGAGAACAACTTGACTAGGTTCCAAAAGATGAAAACCCAATGAGATTCTGGCCAAATGCTGTAAATTCTAGCGAAATTCTGTAATTCTTGGACAAAATTTTTATAATAGACGCTCAAAAATAGTATGGAACAAACCTAGGACAGCCTAACTAGCCTAAAACATGTCTAAACCCCTAAAAACGATACGTTAATGCTACGCGCTTTGCTTATCTTGGGCCGTCTCTTTTTAAGCGCGTAGGCCTGAGGCTCCACCTTTGCACCTCTAGTGCTCTAGTGCAGTTTTGACAACTATGTTACATGTATGGATTATTGTGACAAGGAAGATTTGTTATAGACGAACTCAAGATAAGTGTATATGTTTACTTTAATGTTGTTCAATTCGAAGGATAACGAACCAGAAGTGGAGTCCTATAATCCTTTAACTAATGATAGACAATTTAAACTGTAGTCTCTGAAAATATTCACAAATCCGTTGTATAAACCAAACAACAGTTTCAAGTAATCATACAAATACGCATTCCATGAACCTTATTTATAGTGCCAACATAGTTAAAACTCCAACAAAATCCAATATTCTCGTCATTACGCTTATAGTCACTCATTCTTATTGCTATATAATTATTTTAGATTGATCAACTCGAGTTATATACACTAACCGTATGTAGTACCATACTAATAGTAACGTATGTGTTATTTGTGGGACTTTACTGGGTAAGATGGTTGTGGTTGTGTGAGTTATATACACTAACCAGGTCTACGCTCGTAACAATTATAGATTTGTTGATGTTTAATAGGAAACCATGGCGGGCCAATCCGAGCTTCATGGTTCTACATTTTCAGCCGCTGAGGTAATTTGAATTGTTATAAGCGTATTTGATAATATGAGAAGCTTAAGCCATTTTAAATGACCTATGAATTTTGGATTGAATCATTCAGTTGGAGTTTTTAGCAGAAGACGAAATGATCGAGATAGTTCCAAATTTAAGAATAAAGCCTCTCAGTTTGATTTGTGTAATGTTCTTTCCCTTTTTGTTGTTTACTTTTGTACTTTATGACTTTATTATGTAACTTCTTTTATAAACTTACAAACATTCCAAAGTCTCATATAGTTTTAATGTATTGTTAACATTAGTTTCATGTTATTCTTTTAAATAATTGGCAGGGTGATTTTGGTCCGTTTCAGCCACAAATACCTACTCAAGTTCCAATATGGTTGGCTGTGGCTTTGAAAAAGAGAGGGAAATGTACTATTCGCCCTCCAGATTGGATGTCTGTTGGTAAACCTTTACTCCATGAAATTCAAAAACACACAGACTCACAGTTTTGTACATATATATGTGTGTGTGTATTCTTGGCTGTTACTCTATTACCGCCAGCCTATGATGAAATCAAAAGTCCAATTTCAGGAAAAATGAACAAACATTTTCATAAAAAAATGTTTCAGATATTCTGAAGCAGGCGGCATAACATAAGATATCAGTTGTAGTAGTAGCATTATAAACGGTTAAGCGGAGATTAGTTGGTTCCCCAAAACCTCATGTTTATCAGTTGAAATTAGCCATTTACACATAACTACATTAAAATTATAAGGTACCAAACATTTTATTTTGTGTTCACATAATCTAGGAATAATTATAGTTTATGTATGACATATCAAGCTGAACATTATATGCATCCACTTAATCTTGGTAAAAAATGAAGTGTTACTTATTTTTCTATTTAGTAACCAGTTTCTTTCTGAAATTTTCTTTTCCCCACTAGAAAAGTTGACTCAGGTTTTGGAGGCAGAGCGTGACTCAGCAAGCTCTTTTGAAGCATTGCCGTTTCATTATGTTGAGATCTCAAGGCTTCTTTTTGACCAGTGAGTGGGGTTTACATGTTTATCTACTAGTATTCTTTTGCAGTTTACTATTAAAAAGCTCTTTAACAAGTTGTCCTTGATTCAGTGCTCGTGATGATATTCCAGAAGTGTATATGGTTAGTCTAAAAATCTGTGTGGGAATATAGCCTTATGAAATTATTTATATTATAATTTAGGAAAAACAGAAGTTTAAAAACTCGTTTTTTTTATATTCGATAGGTAAGATCTCTTATTGAAGACATCAAAGATGTAAGGTTTCACAAAATTGGTACTGGATTGGAGAAGCTTTCATCCCGGACATATGCAATGAAGGTATAATAATTTGGTCATGTTTCTCATTACAATAAACTACATAAAATTGGTGGTACTGATGTGTCATAATTTTTTACAAAGTACTTTCAATGGTAATTTATCAAATCTGTTGAAATCAGTTAACCAGTATTTATAGTTTTGGCAAACCTTATTTAATAATAACTCAAATAGGATGACTGCTTTATTCATTTTTTTGCGAAGACCCAAAAGTCATAAAACCTGAACTATTTTTGATGAAATATAACTCTGTTATTGATAACAAAATTGCTTTTTATCGAAAACAGTATTTACAGTTTACAGTTGATATCTGATCACCATGTACTTGCAAGTTTCTAAAGAAGTCAAGTAAGTAACTAATAGTTTTCACCAATCCTCAGTGTCATACATCTTGCAGGCTAGAGGTGGCAAACCGGGCCAGTTGCGCTACTAGTCAAATGTCAATACTTTTTAAAACATGCTGGGTTGAGTAGACCAAAACACTTTGTATATAGTTTCCAAATTTAACTAAATGATTAGGTTGTCAATATGATTACAAAGATATAAAGTTTCAGTAACAATCTAATCTGCTGACTAACATGATCTGGGAAATTTCATGCACTATAAAAATACACTTCGGATGGCTTTGACTTGATTGACATGTCTATATTAAGCTTTTTGATCTATTAAGAGGTAGAACACAATCTAAATCTACCATTCAAAAGTAAAGGTGTTGAAATTGCCACTTTTTTATATGAATTTATTATTTTTCTTTGCTTATATATAACACTGAAACATGCAGCTAAATTTATCTGCTATGGAAGTAAATGTAATACGGCCATTTGTTACTGGAAGTCTAGAAACATTTTACAAACTCACCTCTCCTGAGATTATTCAAGAATCAGAGAGCCAGGAATATAGACAGCCTCAAACAGCTGACCGTGGACCTAGGGTAAGATTTTACACATGATCAAATTATTTACTTATTCATATCATATATGCACACACACACACACTGCTGCGTATTCAACAATTTCTCTTTTTTTCCAGCGTGTATTGAGACGGTAAAAAGGCCTTGGTGACATGAATGCTCTTTCAAATCACCTGCATATCCATCAGAAGTGATTCCTCAAATCCTTTTCTTTTCCCTTCACTAGAAGAGAAAATGTACCCCTTAAGTTTCTCAGTCAAGTTAGTTTATTTATCCACTTTGAACATTTGCCTGTTTCGTTTGTTTAGAATTGTCTGCAATTATTTTAAAAAAAATTGGTGCATAGTCTGTGCTTTTGTAGATCTGTTTTTTAAACTTTTAGTGCCTCTAAAATACTAATTAAGATAATTTTTTTTTCTAAAAGCCATGTTAAAAGCTATTATAGTGACTTGTTAGTTGTTATATTGATATGTAAGTCAAGGGCAATTGAGTCATTTTATCACCTTTGCCAATGGTAAAGTACTTAGATGTAGGCTCTGGCCTTTGGTACAAGTTTAATTCATGTACAAAATGAAACTGACCTAGTTGACCATGTGCTTAACAATATTGTTTCTAATAGGATCCTTCGTATGTCAAGTTCAATTTCATGTACAAGTTTAATTCTTTTTGTTGCCTAAAACTGCCAGCAATTTTTTTCATGTTCGCTACAGAGCTGGCCCAAGATTAGCTGTGAGATCTCACATGTTGATTTCCAAAACATGAAATATATCGTGTGCCATTTTTCCATAGCATAAAAGGTTTGTCACAAGGAACTCTTATGGCTTAACCTATATTCTTAAAACCCAGTCTGCAAAATCTTAGATTCGTGCATTTGGACGGTTGGTTTTGTATCTTATTAGGTTAGTTGCTAATAAACATGCCATTTGCTCTTTCTTCTGTGATCGTACCTATAAAAAGTGGTAGTTGGGTCTAAAATAAGATTAACTGTTTTTATATAATTCTTCAATAATTTGTGCTATCTGGCATGTTTAACCCTTGTTAATTGATATTTTGAAATCGATGATATTGTTTTACTTGTATTCTAATGAGGTTGGATATTCCAACACTTCTTATTCTCTCCGTGAAAAAGGTCTGTTTCTATTATTAATAGTTAAATACTATTCTGCTCTTTCTTAATTTAAAAGTCTGCACTTTCATATATTAATGAGCTGTTTCAGGTTAGTAACATGTGGGGGGAAGCCTATGTATAAAGGAGTCAACTAAATTTTTCAGTCCTATAATTACATGTTTACTCCATGGTTTTGGAACTAATTGTTAAATCTAGTGTTACAGCAAAGTAGTTCCTCTTTCTATGTGGTTTTATTAAAGTCTAAGTCTTATACTGAACAAATATGTAAATTTAGAATTAAGATTATATCTTGTAGAAGTTATGAAAAATCGTCAAGCTAGAGCCTGATCTACCTGCTGGAATAACACGGCAGAGGCGTCGTATTTAAACTTCTAGGCTATATGGTTGAGAGCTCAAACGCCAACTGCATATACCATTCGGCGAAGGCCTACTTGGTATATAAAAGATATATGTATATAAAGATAAGGAAAATTGGATTTTAATAATCCAAGTTATTATCAATTGGCCAATATTAATCCCAATTTCAAAATTGGCCTACATTAATCCCAATTATTAAGGTGTTGGATTTCATTGGACCCCCGTTAAGTTTTCCTTAACTCCGTTAGTTTTTTGCTGACGTGGCAGCCACGTGGCTTTTATTAATCAGTGCCACGTCAGTAAAAAACTAACGGAGTTAAGGAAAACTTAACGGGGGTCCAATGAAATCCAACACCTTAATAATTGGGATTAATGTAGGCCAATTTGTAATTTGGATTAATATTGGTCAATTGGTAATAACTTTGATTATTAAAATCCAATTTTCCTGAAGATAATCTCAATGTTATCAATTTGTTGGAGATAATGTTTAAAAAACCTGACACATGACACTACAAATAAACTAGGCCACAGGATAGTTGGGAAAATAACTTCGATTTCAATTATAAAGAAAAAATATGTATGGTGCCACAATTTATCGACTTTTGGTTGTCTCCATTGCATTTGTTGCGATTAGATAATGAGAAAGTTTATACTTTATAACCTAGAAATTCTTGGACTGGCTTAAAACCAACAATCGGGTTAATCCGTTAATCGGTTCACTCGATTCTCAAAATTTCAAGACTACTACCGAATGAAAAGTAAGATTAGTTTGGTTTCGCATAACTTCCGGTTCGATTAATTGGTAATGAGATTATCTGGTTGGGGTTTGATATTCAGATTTGGCTAAAAACTTATGATTATTTATAATCTTTTTTTTTTGTATTAGGGAGCATTATTCTTGAATATTTAAAGGATAAAAAATGTCCGTCCACTCTACGTCAAAGAATAAATATTTAGTTATATAATTAACACAATTGAGGAATTGAATCTTTAGATTCTTCTAAATATAAACAAATTTGATTCCATACTAATATGATAGATCTGGACATTTAACCATTACTTATATATTTTATGTCAAGTTGATACATCATAATACATCTAAAAGTTTTGTTATCATTATGTCAACGTCACAATAGTTATTACTATAGTATTATTAATGTTAATCTCATACAAAATAATTAAATATTAATTTTTGGTATATTTTGTTCCTATAATTCTATATATAAGTTAATAAGTTGAGTTTGTGCATCAAGTATTATACCAATTAAGATAATTAAGATAATTAGGGTGGAGGGGACGAGGGGTGTTCCTTCACCCCTCCGGTTTCAAAGCTTAACGGTTAACGGCTAAAGTGTTGCCACCTCCTTCGCTTTCACAGCTTCAACTCTCTGGCTTTTTATTTTAAGCTTCTGCGGCTGCTTCAAGCTAATAGTTTTCGGGTGTTTTATTGATTTACGCTTTAATGTTCCACTCCTTAATCTGGCTGCTATAGTGTAGTTTTACTATAAAAACGTGACATTTTTATTTTTATTGATTTAGGCATTTGAGTCTATGTACGTGGAACTTGGAGCAACCATGAAGGAAGAAGTTGCAAAATATTTGCTTAGAAAAATAATTTGTAGCCAAAAGGTATGAAGACAATTGATATAGACATCTAACTGTATTCAAGATATTTTGTCATGATGATGTTGTTTATAGAAGGATATTTTCGTCATTATGTCAATATCCTATATAAATTATTTTAGCATCATAAAATATCATTTTAAAGAAAGAATACCCATGCATGTTTCCCCGAATTTTTGTGATATTATAAGGATTGTTTACTTCATTGCTAGAAGCACCATACTCCTCTACCCAAAGATATAGAAATCAAATCTTAGTCTATGAAAAGATTCACAAATCTAATGTGTAAACCAAACAATCCGGTATCCATAGCTAGCATAAATGAGTAGAAGTGCATAAACCGGGTATTTTTGTCCATTTACAAGGTTTATAACATGCATGATAACACCATCTAAAATGATATAACGACACTTTGTTATGTTAATGCGTAATCAGAACTCATTCATATCTAATACCTAGCACACATTAGCACTGTGTAAATTCGTCAAATTTATATATCTGATACATATACATTTGGTGTATGTGTGATGAAAACTCATCCGTTCGCACATGTGTGATGATTTGTAAACAAGAAAAAACCACTAAAATGATACTACCGCACTTTGTTAACTCGTAAACAAAAGTCCAATACTACCACACTTTGTTAACGTGTAAACAAAAGTCATTGTGCGAGTGCGGGTTAAGGGTGCTTCGCACCCCTTAGGGTCCAAGGAATGTGTCCTACTAAAGGAAACAATAATTGGTAAGGTTCCCACCTTATAAACCACTTTTGGTTTCAATCCCCAACCAATGTGGGATGAGTTAACATGCTATACTTAGCATTTTTTCTCTCTAATTTTCGCAGCTTCACAAGTTGCGAGACCTCAACTTTGAGCTTCGATATCTCATTCATACGAGCTCGGATTTGGACGTGGTTTGATGCGTTGGAAAGCCCTCACAACGTACTACACAAACCCATTAAATACAGAGGCAACAACCTATGTTATCTGTATTTTATTTTAGTCCAAATTTAGTGAAAAAACTCATTTTTCACTAGTTTTTCTCCCAAAATTCCAACAAAAGTGTACCACTTCAATTCTTTCGGTCAAATTATCTTACTTTTTAATAACTGCTTTAATATTTTTCGGTTTGTTTAAAGTAGAGTTGGTAAAACAAGTCTAAATATGTTATAAGGATCAAACACGACACGACATGATTAACATATGTACTAAACACGAACACGAAACTATTTATAAGCATATTACATGACACGATCTTTTTAGATGTGATTACTATCATAAAGATGAAAACTAGAAAGAAATAAAAGAATATAAAATAAAGGGATTTGGAGAATCAGAGGCGTCAAAAACAGTAGGAGGATGAAATCCGAAAAGTTAATCTAAAAATCTCAAATTAGATTTGGATTTACTTTTATTATTATATACTTATTTTAAAAAATTACTAAAATATAAACGTGATTAATTGCCTCATAAACATGTTGACCTGATTATGTCATGAAACATATTCATTTAATGTCTTAAACCCTAGCATGCTTACTTCGTGTCGCATCGTGTTACAAACCCGTGTCAGAAAATTGTTCGTCATTAGATTAAAGTTATCTGTAAATGTTTTTAGTTTTGGAAGTGTAATGTTTATGCAATTCTGCATAACCTCTGCTTTTGTAGGTCTGTTGAGATGTTAAATGCACGTGCTTTAATGTGTTAGTGCTATGTTAAGTTGTTAATTGCATCTTTTTGTTGCCAGAAATTGGGTTGCTGCCATTTTTACTTTTTCTTAAGGTATATTATAGGATGGAGAGTTAGCCCAAAATTAGCTGTTAGATTTATAAAAATTGGTAGTGGGCTCTAAATAACATTAGATGTCTTTATATTATGTCACTTGGATTGTAGCCGACTAGTGAAAGACAAACATTTGTTTATGGATACTAAGATATAAACCTTGATAATAAATTAAGATGGAATAACAAAATTGCTATTAAAAAAAGCTGTCTTTATAAGATTCTTCAATAATTTATAACATTGAGGTGGCATGTTTAGGCCCTTGCTAATTGATACACTATTTATTGAATCAATCATAACTTCCTACTTGGATAGATTCTAGTGAGGTTGGATATTTTAATAACAAACCTTTTCTTCTCTATGTGGGGGAGGGGCAAAAGATTTGTTTTTTATTAACAATAAAATAAGAAAATATAACTAGTATTATCATATTTATGCTATGCTATTCTTTCTTTATTTAGAATGTGAAATGTCATATTGTGATGAGCTGTTTCAGGTTAATAACATGTGGAGGAATCTTGTGTATTAAGAGTTCAACCACTATAGGGATTACAATTTACGGGTTAAGTTCAATGGAAAACTAAGTTTTAGTTGGAAAACTGGAAAACCAAAGGAAAAATATATTAAATGAAAGCTATTTAGGTCATTTTGGTGCTCCTTTTTTTTTTTTAAATTTCTGTGTCTATCCAACTAATTTCCACCTTACGACCTTAAAAAAAATAAAAAAAACTAAAAAAAAACTAAAAAAAACTAAAAAAAAAAACGTTCTTTTTTTATGGGTTCGTCCGACTATGTTGCATATATGCAATATTGTATGTCTTTTATATTGCATATATGCAACATATGAAACATACAATGTTGCATATATGCAACATACTATTTTGCATATATGCAACATGTGAAACATACAATGTTGCATATATGCAACATACTATTTTGCATATATGCAACGTATGCAACATACTATGTTGCATATATGCAACATAGTCGGATGGACAAGATGAACAAAAAAAAACGTTTTTTTCTCTTCTTTTTTTTTGTTTTTTTGTCTTTTTTTTTCTTTTTTTGTTTGTTTTTTAAAAAGTTATCATGTGGATATATGTGAAACCAAAAAAAAAAAGAAAAAAAATTGTCAAATTACCCAAATAGTCTTCATTTAATATAACTTTCCTTTGGTTTTCCAGTTTTCCAAATAATAGTAGTTTTCCAAGGAACCTTAACTGATAAGTAAATTAAAAACTTAGAAGAATTTAAGACATGTATTCGGGTATGTTATCGGATATTTGAATTTGTTTTAAAATTTTAGTGACCGAGTATGTGACTTATATACCCTATTCGGGTTTGGTTTGGGTCAGGTCGGGTCGAGTTAATCGGATTCGAGTATTTTCACGTGACCCAATCACGAGTTATATAGAAAAAACAATTATATTATTGAATTTAAACTCTTGTCCTAGTAGTTATTGGCGATGAGGGGAGACTTGTGACTGAGAGGTCACAAGTTCGATCTCTGAGCTTCCAGGTTTTACCACCTGACCGCTTACAGAGGTGGATTTCTTCTGGAATGAACCCCAACTTGTGTTTATACTCCCTGAGATTTTCCGGGAATTCGTTAACCATTCAAAAAATAATATTATTGAATCTAACCACATTGATTGCCCATTGATTGATGCTAAAAAGAAGCCCTTTAAAAAAAATTATTGAATGTAACCTGTTTAGATACGTTTGGAACTCGTCGGTTGAATCGGTTGATCACGTCTTCGGTTTTTGTGATACGTTTGAAGCTGTATTTGATCGTATCAAGTGTTGGTTAGATCTGGGACAAGTGCAGTTTTTTAGTCTCAGAAATTTGTTAGACACGGTGGAGGTTATGCGGATATCAAGGTGCAGGAAAGACGTAATTCTCTCCATCTTATACGTCGCTTGGTGGGCTATATGGAAAATCAGAAATCTGATCATATTCCAACCGGATAAAGTTAAGAACGATAACGTTTTTGATTTGATTGTTTACAATTCGTTTACTTGGTATAATACTAAAAATAAGAAAAATGTAGTGAACTGTAATAACTGGATGACAAACCCACTCCTAACCATGTAATTTTGTTCTTTTTTCTTGCTCTGTTGTGAGCTTATAAAATCATATTGCCGTTAAAAAATAAAATGTAACCAATCCATGCTCGGGTCCACAATATCATGCCCTATTAAAATCAATTTAATTGTCGACGATGAAAAAAAAAATGATTTAATGTACGTGATATATTAGCTGTTTTTTAATTAAAAATAGATATTCAATTTTCAACAAATTAAATTGCTTTATATCAAAAGTAATATTTAAAATAAATATATTGTCTATGATCGATCTTGTATTCTATTGTCATAATAATTGCTTTGTATAAAAGTTATAAGAGTTTAAACTTAGAAAATTGGATTATAATAATTTAAGTTATTACCAATTGGTCAATATTAATTCTAATTTTAAAATTAGTTTATATTAATTCCAATTATATAATCCTAATTTATTAAGGTGTTGGTTTTTATTGGACCCCCGTTAAGTTTTCCTTAACTCCGTTATTTTTTTGCTGACGTGGCACTGATAATAAAAGCCACGTAGGATGCCACGTCAGCAAACAACTAACAGAGTTAAGAAAATTTAACGAGGGTCCAATGAAATCCAACACCTTCATAATTGGGATTAATGTAGGCCAATTTTGAAATTGGGATTAATATTGGTCAATTGGTAATAACTTAGATTATATAAATCCAATTTTCTTTAAACTTTAAATATTTAGTGAAAGGCTTGATGAATTATGAAGCGTTTAAAATAAATATTTAAACACATATAGTTCAATAGGACTAGGTCCTTTATCCATTAATCGAAAAGTATTTTTTTCTTTAATCTTGTTTAATTGTTGGTAATTTTATCTTTTGAAGAACATTATTCTTTATTAGTTAGGGCTAAAAAATGTCCCTCCGCACTACGTCAAAGTATAAATGTTTAGTTTTATATTAAGACAATTGAATCTTTGGTGTAATCTTAATATAAACAAATTTGGTTTGATACTTTGATATATCATGTCAAGTTGATGTATCTATATAAAGTTATCTTAATCGCTATGTCAAGATAATTGTTACTAGCTTACTATTATTAGCATTATTTACTTGAGTTTATGTACTTGAAACTTGAAGCAACCATGAATTGGCAAGTTGCAAAATCTTTGCTTACAAAAATAAAAGTTTGTAAATGATATAAAGACGATTGATATGGACATCTAACTATATTCTAAATATTGTCATGATGACGTTGTCTCTAAAGTATATAATCGAACATCTAAGTAAATTTATATCATTATCTTTAGAGTTAACTTCGCTTTTGGCCTTTGAGGTTTACACATTTTAACACTTCTAGTTCAATTTTAAAAATTATAACATTTCAGGGCCTATACTTTCAATTTCTTAACAAATTTAGTCATTTTTTGAAATCTAATCCAAATTAACGGCTGAAATTCGTCAAATGAGGGCTATTTTTTAATTGAACCATTTTCCCTTTTATTTATGTGATACAAGTGACTAAAATTGTTAAGAAATTGAAAGTATAGGCCCTGAAATGTTATATTTTTAAAATTAGACTAGAAGTGTTAAAATGTTCAAACCTTAGGGAACAAAAACGAAGTTAACTCTTATCTTTATATTATATCTTGTCTTTAAATTAAAAGAAAATATATAATTTTTTTTTGTCATACATCTTCTATATCTTTAGACATTATCCTTAAACTTTAAAAGATAAATATAAGGTATTTATGAATATACCAATCCATTACACATTTAAATATAAGGGATTTGTGAATAATCACACATCTAAGAATATTTATATCCACTTTTACTTCTACGTAAGGTTCCCATCCTCATATTCTATATCCCAAATTACAGGGAAACCTAAACTCATCCCTCATATTTATCATACCATAATTGAATTAGTGGTTGTGTGTAGATAAAAGATAAAACATATTAAAAATAAATAAAAAAATAATTTTTATTTGAAATAGGATAGATATAGGAAATGAGATGTCAGGGTTTTGAAAAATTTATAATAAATTTAGTAAATTGATAACTTTTAGTTAAATTATATATATATAATTTGGTTCGTTTTTTCGATTTTGAATACGATTCAGTTTTTGATTTTATTCGGATGTTTGAACTAACCCTATTTACAATCTATTTGCAATGTTATAAAATAAACTTCATGTAAGATTTATTTCACACAATGAGCCGTTTAATAAATAAAAAAACAAACAAAAAAATGTTTTAAACAATGATACCAGAATGAGACAAGACAAACATAAGGCATTATTATTTATCCAGCCAAAATTTGATAACTTCTTATACATGTTAATATCTTCTTTTCAAAACAAACATAACATACACATCATCACTGTGAACAATGTTTTAAAGCATTAAAATATTGTGAGAATAAAATAGAAAGAGATAAGATTGTTTAGTTTTTTTAATAGCGGTTTATATTTTTTAAGATTTTATACTTTTATCATAGAAAAAATAAAACTAACTATTTGTATACTTTTATAGAATTTTAGACATACACCATACACATGTTTAAGTTAAAATATAGTATTGATGTGACCTAAGTATAAGTAACATATACGTAGATTTTAAATAAAATAAATTTTTATCTAGTACTATAGAAAAATACCATTTCTTTTTTAACGGTTAAGTTTGGGTCGAGATTCTATCTAAATGTGGTCCCGTATCACCTTGTTTTGTCGCTTAAGAAGACTAAACCACGCCAATATAATTAGTGGAAACCTCAAATAGCCGGGTAAAACCTCTTTAAGCATGAACGCCAAACCTCAAACCGGTGACCTCCTATGTGGTCTCGTGGTACCATTGGGTGATTTATACTATATAATAAGCAAAAAGTTTTGTCATACTTTAATTAGTAAAAAATGAGACTTGTTATCTCCACAAATTTTTGGATTAAGTCAAAATTTTAATAAATAATTATCCAAATACTAAAATTCATATCAGGGTTTATTTATTTTAAACTTTTAATAAGTAATTATTCAAACGCAATTTTTTTATATTAAGGTTCGTAATTATCCAAATACTAAATTTTAATATTAAGGTTAATATCTTATTACATATATATTATATTTTATTAAAATAATATATTTTATTTCATATAATTTAATACTTTAATATATTTAATGTTTATAATACTTTATTCATAATAATATTTTATTTAAATATTATACATGTAATATAAAATATTTTATTCTATTTAATTTTATAATTTTTTTACTTTAATTAAGTGTAAATTCAATTTTACCAAGTATTTCATTCCAATATAATAAACAAAATCCTTATTTCATGACTTGATTTTTTTTAATGCAAACATCAGGTTTCCCTAGGTCTCATCATGGCAAACGATGTTACCCACGACACGTTACTACCACATTCCGTGTGAGTAAACAAGACCCCCTGTGTTGCACATCCGTCCCAGAGAAAACCAACCGTCTAATGTCCAATGTCGTAAAATTTCCGACCGACCTATAATTAATGAGAAATATTTAGATAGGTATAAAAAAACACAATTATCATAGATTATAATTGTATTTATAATTTTTTTTTTAAATTAACCGTATAACACAGAGGAATAAAAAAAAACTAATATGATATATAAGATGATATTATTTTTATGGTGTAATCAATACGAGAAAGAAATACTATTTTTCATATGATATTATTAGACGTAGAAAGATCACATGATTAATGAAGCGTCCATTAAAAGAGCGATGACCTGTGGATCACGTCATCTCCATTGTATCTTTTGCCATCTTCTGCCACCTCAATTATCATTCTTCATTTTATATTATATACTAGTTAGTGTCCCGGGTAAATACCCGAGGCTGTGATATAAAAAAAAATTAAACGAATTAAAAGTTGAAAGTTTTTTTCTAACTATTAAACGAATGATCGAATTGGAGTTTAAGTTCATCAATAGTGGGTTTAGAAAGTCGCGACTTTAGTTTTTGATTCGTTCACCATCATTCGTTGATCGAAACCTAAACAATATGGATCTAGTTTTGTTAGGTTTTTTTTCACGAATCCAAAGCAATTTACGGATCAAATTTTTATTGAGAAATGAAGATGATATGATGAATCAAAGTTATAGTATTGTAAAACAAATATGAATAATTTTGTATGAAAATAATTTAATTTTTTGATTTTTAATTATAAGATCTTTCCTTTTTGTAAATACCATTTATTTTTTTAATTCAAAAACCTATAAAAATGACACATAAGCTAATCCTAGGTGGCACGCCTTAAATTGTGCCACCTACACATTAAAAACTTGTGTTTACTATATAGTATAGATAGATAGTATGCGTTTTAATATTAAGGTTTAGACTTTAAAGTATATATATTCAATATTTGTTTATACTTTTTTCAAGATTAATGTGTTTTTTATTTTATGGCGAATCACTTTTTTCAAGATACAATCAAACAACGAATAGTATTTCTTATTATCAACACTCTGTCTCTACCTACATTTGGTGGTAAGTCGATAATGATTTTAAGTAAATAAATATTCGGATCTTGTCATCTGGACACAAGTTTTTAGCGATTTGATATACTATAAAAAAGAAAGTCTTCAGTTTTATTGGTTACTTGTGACATAACAAAAACCGTCCATATTAGAAAAAACCAGTTATGTTCGTACAACATATAAAATGATCAAACCGAAGGGTCTAACGAACCTCGGCCATGAGCGGAATGTCATATCGCCCATATTTAAACTACGATTTCTTCACTCTGTATACGGTGACTTCCTATCTTTCTTTCGTTCGATCTCTTTCTCTTATTTTGAGAAGTTGAAAATGATGTATGTTCTTGTAGAATAAAATTGGATAACTAGTATTTCAACCAACAATTAAAAATATATATTTTATAAGTTTAATTATATACATATATTCATTAAAAAGTAAAAACACATAAAAACCTGTGTAATGCAATATGATTTCTCTTTACTAATTTACAAATTTATATTACTCGAAAAATATTTTAGTGGATAAGATATATAAATAATAATAATTGAGAAAAAGTATCATCGGACGAAACTACCCTCATCAACGAATATACATTTATCCGATGTCTAAATTCGTAATTAACCAAACTCCTCTTTATATCAATTTCCCCGTTTCTTTCTTTCATCTTCGTCCTCTGCGGGTTGATTGTTTTTATACGTCTCCCAAATTCTCTCCGTCTTCCTCCTCCTCTCGAAACTCCCCCCTTTCGATCGCTATAAATCTTTCTAATTCCTTTCAAATTTTGATCCCCTCGAATCCCTTTCTATGTTTCATCACCCCGTTCTTCGAATTCAATTCATAATCGATTAAGGAAATAACAAAAATAGAAACAAGAATCGAGGAAGATTGATTGCTTGTTGGATACCCTATTCCTTGATTTTCAAGGAATTGGTTTTCTTGTTTTTACAAACGTAATCTTTTTGGGATTTCCGCAATTTAGGGTTTTTCGGTGTTGATCATACATTCATATTTCATACCCCCTTTTTTGAGGAAAGATAGAATTTTTTTGAATTTTGTTTATGAAATTGAAATTTTGAAAGGTGGGTTTTTTCGTAATCGACGGCAAATTTGGTTCTTGGTGGTGGAGGATGGATTGCAGAGTCTGCCCGGCGACCGGGGACCCGTGGCTGATGATGGGAAGCGGTGGCTCCGGCGGTGGCGTAGGGGGGCAGATGTTGGGTGGGGCGTTTAGCCATGAAAGCGAACATGATTTAGCAGCGATGGTTAGCGATTTCTTGGAGAATGAAAGTAGTTGTGGCGCCGATTCACGCTGCAGTAGCGACAGCGATTCCGGTTTCTGCGAACTTGCGCATCTCGCCGACAAGATTTCGGTATCCCTCTCTTTTTCTCCACTCAAGAATTTTATTTGTTAATGCATCAATTATTGCTGGTGTATAATGCTTTATACAAGATTTGTGCTTTTAAGTCTTGGAATATCTTCTGTTACCATTAAAAATGTTAACTTTTGGGGAGTGATCCATGGATTATCTTGTTTCAATCAGAAATGGTAATTTCCTTTCTAAAAATATCATAACTGCAGTAAAAAAAAAAGGTGATATTATGTATTTATGTGACTGAAAATTCACCATATGTTGTGTTTTTAACACAATTCAACCATTAAATGCACTCATGGAGTTCTCTTGTGATAATGGGTTGAATTTAGTAGAGAAGTAATTACTATCAGCATTTATCATTCATCTTGCAGTTCTTGCTTGTATTTGTGGTGACACCTATGCTAAGCAAATACCATTTTGAATCTAAAAAACTCTTGTGGACCACAATCAATATCAATATCATCTATATAATACTTTTCAGTGCTTATAGAGGGGTAAAGAAGTAAAATTTTGTTTGGAATTTGTTGTATTGTTTGGGGAATCCTAGTTATTTATAAAAACTTTAAGTGATTCAAATTTCTGTGTGTTTGTTACAAAACAAGAAGAAGAAATAAAGATGACTTTAGAGTTTTATGTGTTGGATTTTTGGGATGCTTTTATTTGATTATGAATCTGATTTGTGCAGTACTACAAAGTTTTGCTGGATCAACATGGGATTGACATGCTATCAGTGGTTAATTCTCTGATTTTATCGATTAAAGCTATGGACCTTGAATTTATGAGATGCGGTTCATGCAATACTAGTTGCATAAGGTTCTCTCTGGTGAAACTTTTGAGGCTTTCTGGTTATGATGCTGCTGTATGCACATCAAGGTGGCAGGGCACTGGAAAAGTTCCTGGAGGTAAAATCTTTAGCTTAATGTTCCTAATATATAATATACGTTCCAGATATGAAGTTTTGGCCAAAGTTGTTATTACTTTTTTGATTTTTTGGTAGTCATTTGCGTGAAACAACGTATCGTATGGGTTCAAATGGGCTAGAACTAAAACAAAGTAATAATATATGGGTGAAATGGGTGAATCGGGTGGGTTGACCTGTTATCAATTTGTGTCCTTTCCTTCAAATTTTATTAATAACTGAAGTTTTAAATATAATCAGAAAAACTACGCTATAAAGATTTAACATTTTGAAATGAAATGATCTATGAGGGGTTACAAAGTTTTCGAGTTTTTGACCTATTACAACGCCATTGTATTTGGTTCTGATGCTACAAATTTTTATTCTTCAAGAATAAATAGCAAATTTAAAATGCACATTTATAGGTTATTCATCTGACCGACAAGGGTCTATTTGATCCGTGTTTTAAAATGATTTGTCTTTTCACATTTATAGGTTAAAATGCACATTTAGCATTTTATTACCTTCTCTTTTTGCTGTGTTTTTAACATTAAGCATTGCATGAAAATGCAGGGGATCATGAATACATTGACATTATAAACTATAATGGTTCGGGAAATTCTGACCGTTTAATCATCGACATCGACTTTAGAAGTCACTTTGAGATAGCTAGAGCGGTTCCTTCCTACAATCGGATACTAAACTCTCTTCCCGTTGTTTATGTGGGATCATTAACAAAACTAAAACAGTTTCTTCAAGTAATGGTGGAGGCTGCCAAATCCTCTCTTAAACAGAACTCCATGCCACTTCCTCCATGGAGATCGCTTGCATATCTGCAATCCAAATGGCACTCGCCTTATCAAAGACAAACCCATCCTGAACTAGAACCTGTTTCTGACCCGTTTGTTACTCAACGTAAACTCTGTAATGGGCACCTGAATCGGCTCAAATCTTTGATCCAGTTTGAGTTGGAAACTGATAGGAACCACCTAAAGAAGCATGTGGCTCGAGTTAAGGTTGATAGGTGGAGGATGAAAACACCCTGAGAAAGATGTAAAGATTTTTACACGGTTAAAGCAAGGTAACTAATAATTTAAACCCATCAAGATTGATGCTTTTTTCTGGCCATCAGAAGTCCTGATGGGGTGGTATACTGGTATACTTGTTTCTTGATTCGCAACCGTCACCTGAAGATATTTTGGTGACTTGATTTGTTTTTTTTATTTATTTTTTTATATAATAGTTTATTTTGTGGATTTCATTTTTCATCTTTTGATGATATGATCTGATCCTCAGTGTTTTGTTATGTGGATCTGAAGAAGTTTTGTTTTGTTCATTTTTACACTATAAAATTTGTTTATTTTGTGGAGTTGTTATAAGAGGTTGTTTGGACAATGTTATGTTCTTTAATTAACAGATGGTAAAGTTTATTCCATGGGCATGAATTTATGATTATCTTGTTCTTTTGGTTTCTTAACCTGCATTCTTCAATCCATATCATATGAAAGGTGATTTTAAATTAATCACAACACACCACAACATACATGTACTATCATACTAAGGGGATGGTTCCCTCACCATTAGTTATGTTTGATATTAAAATGTTCATAACTAAAGAATGGATAATTTTGTGAAATCATATAGTGGCTTGTGACTCATGTCTTGTGAATGTTGGAGTCATAATGGTTCGTGACCCAAAATAGTGGGTTTTATGAGGCTATCCGTAGTGGATGTTTTACCCGTCTTATAGCGTTCTACACACCGCCCCAGGGCGCTATGGGCTAAAAATCGTCCATGGGCGTCATGCCTTCCCCCTCTCTTTCTTATTGATTTATTTATTTATTTATTTTTCTTTTTTTTATTGGTGAAATCTAATTGAGTGTTTTTAAAAAAAATATTATGTATGATATAATTGGGTAATAATTAGAGGGGCGTTACGGGGTTATGAAGTTATTGGTTGATGTGGACGACACAATTTCACTCATAAACTTGGATGATGTAGACGACACGTGTCGGATAACGCCCCTCCGAGGAGGTTATGACTACACATAGCTTGATGGTATGCTTGGAATTGTAGGTTTTGTGATATAGTAATGATATACATGTCTAAGCACACTATGGCGAGTTAAATCGCGGTCCAATTCAGCTTTGAATAAAAATTAAAGTTGAAACGTAAAGCACTACAGTTTAAAAGAAAATTGCCAGTAAATAAAATTAAACAATCTCCCACCATTTGGTGGAGTGGATGTTTCTTTACCTTCCAATGTGGAGGTCAAAGGTTCGAATCCCACTCGACACAAAGAAACGTAGAATGTTATAGAGATGAGTCAGAGGTTTTACCACAGTGGGCCTTTGGGCGGTGGGTTTTCTATGGAATGGATGTGCAACATAGAGGGTCCTAGTTACTCGCATAAACTGTGGTCGCATCGTGTCGTGGGTAACATCGTTTGCCATGATAAGCCTCCCAGGTAACTGGATGTTTGTAGTTTAAAAAAAGAGAGAAAATTAAACATGTCTCAATAGTACAAACAAAATCTACAACGATAGTATATTATAAAAGTTATGAACGGAAAAAAAATATATTAGAGGCAAAATAAGTATTTTAAATAAGGGGTTACACTTTTTGTTTAATAGACATAGGAGATATGAACACTTAACTATGATTATGTAATATAGAGTTGTATAAGTTGTTTTTCCTCTTAATTGGTTAGGGTTGTATACCGGTTCGATATAGGTTAATGATGTTCAAAACGGATTTTACTAAAACTGGCTTGAGTGGTAAACTTTTTTTAAGAGTGAAATAATCGCATTTAATTAAACTGGTTTAAAACCGGTCTCGTTGATCCAGGTTAAAAACCAACCAGAAATTGACTGTTTGGTTTGATCCCGGTTCAGTTTCATCTAGACTGATTTAAAATCCAATTGAAGCCGGTTTTTGATCTCCCAGACCATTTTTTTGCCCATCTCTTATGTCATACATATATAGGGTTAGGTTCAAATGAGAACTTTTTCTTTTAAGAACTTTTGAGAACCAATTTGGGCCACTAATTTTCAAGGGGGAGCATTCAAATTCATGGGGGGGTTTTCCATATATATAAACTAGTGGCTAAGATTAGTTCTTTTTAGTTCTCAAACCCAATTAGTTCTCAAACCCAATTAGTTCTCAAATGATCCTCTCCCTACATATATATATATATATATATATATATATATATATATACAAATTAAAACTTTGATAAATGGTAGCAATAGTGACACTATAGTGTTTTTACTTTTACTTTATTGTTATTTATCAAAGTGATTTCATTGTTTTCCTTTTTAGACATTGTTTTTTTTTCTATAGTGTTTTCACTGTTTTAGGTTTTTGTTTTTATTTTACGTCTATAGTATATTAATAATTTTTCCATCCGCGTTATCTAATTCTATTTGTTTTGTAATTGTTGGGCCAATAACAAAACGTTCGTAATTATTGGGCCAATGAGAAAATGGTGAAGTTGTTTGAATGCAAGGTTTTTTTTTATGGCAAAAACAAATTTAATAAAGACTAGTGAAAAGCTAGAGAAAAAACAAAGAAAACAAAAACAAAGAACTACATAGGAGAATCACAAAAAAAACGTTATATTGGAGAATTACAAAAGTCCTCCCAAATTAGATCCGGATGCTTTGATCTATTCTTCAACCAATTAAGCATAGCTAGAAATATCATCCATAGTATACTTTTGCAAGTCTAATTCAAAACCAAAAGGAAAAAACAAAGTATTTATCCAAGTCAATTTAGGTCAAAACAACCAATTGTTTTAAAATACTTTCAAGGAATGTAAAACATGAGCGAAACTCAGATTGCCTGTGAACTACAATGTGTTTCATGTTTCCTTGATCCAGCTTCTCATATTTTTTAATATTTTTTAGGCTCCTGCAAGACATTAAAGATGTTGTGTTGGAGGAAAAACATTAAAAGTTTAATAACATAAACAGAAATACATGAGGAAGAAATTTCACCATGTTGATCGAATCCTGAATCGTTACATTAATATAAACAGATAATAACTATTAAAGATTACCTGTTGTCATCTGATTGAGATCAACAGCAGTTAGGTTGTCCATCCTGTGAGTAGCCTTGGTTCCCCTTTAGGGTGTATGCTAATGATGGTGATAATCGTAAAGGGGTTTACGATTAGAGAGAGAGAGAGAGAGAGAGAGAGAGAGAGAGAGAGAGAGAGAGAGAGAGAGAGAGAGAGAGAGAGAGAGAGAGGTCGAAATATTATGTGGTGATTAGCCTTTAATCTCTCCAATAAGCTCTATATATATACACCCAAGGGGAAACCCTAGTCTATCTAATAAGGGCAATTACGTCCATCAAATAATGCCAGATAGGGTTAAATAGGTAATTGATTATTTAAGATAAATGATTAAAGGATATAATATAATATATATTATATACATATATATACGAAAACATATATATATATATATATATATATTAAGTAATATATATATTACGTCTAACACACCATTCTTCTTTTTCTTCTTAAGTTTAGCAAGATACCCATGGTAATTTCTCCTCTAGTGCCCTATCTTGTTGCACTCAAAGCACTTGCGCTCCTCGGGAGGTGGCGGCAATCATGTTCGTAAGCTACTCGGGATTGGATAACTATTTTAAAGAACTATTTTATCCTTGTTTTTACTAAAAGATCTTCACATATTTCCCTTCTGAAGACCAACGAGTGCAAACGAACCAATCATGTTCGTAAGCTACTGGAGATTGGATAAGTAAATAGCCCCTTTCGTTCCTAAACTTGCTTAAGTCCTGGAATATGACTCAATTCATAGGGGTGTGCAATGGGCCAAACCCGGACCGGACTAGACCAAGACCGGGGCTGATACGTGAAGATATGAGGACTGCAGACCGGGCCGAATGAAAATGGGTCAGTCCAGTTTTGGTTGGTTTTTATTTTGGGTTGGGCCGGACCAATTTCTTTTTCTTTTAACAAGTGAATATCATTTTTGGCTTAAGATATACCAGTTTTGGTAGCAATTTGTTATACACCAACAAATGTTTCACATTGTTAAGCATGTATCCATCCTTGTCCAATGCTGTGTAATCCAAAAAGTGGCCTCTGTATAAAAGTTCATAAACCATAAAACTTGACCCAAAATCTAAGGAAAAAAAAAATGAGAAAGAATAGATTCGAGTTATGTGAACAATTAAGGTATAAAAGTGAAAGTTATAACTTTTAAGCGTTACAAGACATAAGGAATATGGTGGATTGTTATATATTTTTCAATTAATAATCAAGATAAAGCATTTACGTATGTATGTTTAGATCCGATTCTTTCCACTTAGGAGAAGAATGATCCATACATCCATCTAACTTACTCATGTCATTACCATATGCTATCCGTTCGGATATCAACATAGGGGATTTTTCCGAACCAGACATTGTTTTCTCACAAAGCATCCTTCGGACTACAACATACTCACATGATTTACATGTTCGAAAGTCTCGCGTTCCAAACCTGACAAACATTAAATGTCAGCGTTAAATGATATCACCCAATATAGATACCAAATCGGCTAATTTATTAATGATAATTCAAGACAAAATGTTAAGTGTTATAAATACAAATCGACCATGGTTGGGGATTAATTATTTAGAAAATTGGAATTAAATAATCCAAGTTATTGGGTATTGGCGGATAATAATCCGAGTTCCAATATTGGCCTACAATAATCCCAATTATTTGGGTCTTGGAATTCATTGGGCCGCCGTTAATTTTTCACTAACTCCGCTAGTACTTGCTGACGTGGCAGGTGATGTGGCATCATTTTTGCTGACGTGGCAGGTGATGTGGCATCATACTTGCTGACGTGGCATGTGCCACGTCAGCACACAACTAACGGAGTTAGTGAAAAATTAACGGCGGCCCAATGAATTCCAAGACCCAAATAATTGGGATTATTGTAGGCCAATATTGGAACTCGGATTATTATCCGCCAATACCCAATAACTTGGATTATTTAATTCCAATTTTCCTAATTATTTCCGATCATACTATTATTTCGTTCATACACAAATAATTATCTCTATGTCCGAGCTTTATCGTATGCATTGACGAAGCTTGGACGAAGAGTTTGCGGGGGCGAAAAGTCACGGATCCTAATCCCGAAGGAGCGGTCCTTAATATGTATAAAAAAAATTCAAAAATCCCAGAAATTAGCACTACGGCCGAAAAAAACCGAGGGGGCGGTCGCCCCCCTCGATCTCCACTAAGCTGCGCCACTGAATTCGTATGACACACTCCTGTCTTGTGACGAGTTTAACGGTTTTGTTAGTCACTTACTTTTCCATATTCCAGGTTCTCAAACAAAGATTCAAAATCAAAGTACCTCTTTCTCTTAAATTGTAGTCAAGTTGTTTGTAGTCGAGTTATATCATGTTATACATAAATATCAATATCTCTTAACGGCTTGTTCAATTCAACCATGTGAGATATCCCGATAAATATTAATATTTGAGGGTGTTTTGGATGTTTTAATTTTGGACGTTTTTTGTAATTGGTTTCCGGGGTTATAGCCACTTAGTAGATAGCCTCTTGTTTAATACAGTTTTTGTTGTTAAAAAAATATATAAATATTAATAATTTTTAGGGCATCCAGTATACATGGTGCCATGTTAAGTTTAACATTTCTCATGTAGGCGCCACGTCAGCTTTAACACCACACACCAAAATTTAACATGAAAGAGGATTCTCCATGTGGTGTTAAACTTGTTATTTTTTGTTTTTAATTACCAACGGTCGAAATCAAACAGTCATATGACCGTTAACCTCCTCTTCACGCCTCAATCTAATGCGCCAAAGGATTAGCGCCTCACAATGGCGCTGGGTGATAACGCCTGTCCTGGACAGGTTTTGCGCGCACATCGCCGCTAAAAATGATTCTTGACGCCGCCAAGAAAGTTTATACCGGGTGCCCTTAACGTCTAAAATTATAACGTCTAAAATTATAAGTAATATGTTCTGAAAAATTATAACCCATAAGAGTTTGAGTTGATGATTATCACTCCACTAGAAGTTTTTTTTTTTTTTGAACGGCAATTTGGCTCAGCGGTGTATCGGGACTGGTTACCCTGGACCTACCCACTGTCCCGAGTCCAAACCTCATAGCGAGGGAACCCGGGAGCGCCCCCCATTTGCACCATCGGGCGGGAACCGGGCAAGCCCGTAATCCCTCCCTTGTGACTCAGGATCAAGCAAGCTCAATCCTTCATTGCCCACCAATATCTCACAAAGTGGTGTGAGTGAGACTAGAACTTGGGTCTCTTCAACCACAAGCTTAGAATTTTAACCACTACACCAACTTTGCTTGATACTCCACTAGAAGTTGTCTCCTAGGATATGTCGATACATACATTTTTTAGACGTTATATCAAAGAATTAAAAAATATATATAAAAAAAAGGAACCGTTAGATCGAGAATTTGAGATAGTATATTAATCCACTCTTTGACAGATAGTCGGCAACACTAGAAATCATGGCCCCTTTCGAATACCCCCACTCTTTTCACACCTTCCTCCTCATCGCCGTCATCATCATACCTGCCGCCACCTCCATCGGCGTCAACTACGGCACTCTCGGCGACGACCTTCCACCTCCCTCCCAAGTCGCCCACTTCCTCAAAACCCGCACACTCATCGACCGCATCAGAATCTTTGACGTCAACACCTCCATCATCAAAGCCTTCGCAAACTCCGGCGTCCTCGTCTCCGTCACCGTCCCCAACGGCGACATCCCTTCCCTCACCGACCCACGCGCCGCCCGCCGCTGGATCGACGCCAACATCAAACCCTTCTACCCCGCCACCAAGATCCACTACATCTGTGTCGGCACCGAGGTCCTCCACTGGGGCCCGCAAGACCTCATCGACAACCTCGTACCCGCCATGAGGGTGCTTCAAACGGCGCTCGTGAAGGAAGGGTTTGACGAGATTAAGATTTCAAGCCCGCATTCATTGGGCATACTTATGTCCTCCGACCCGCCCAGTAACGCTTCTTTCCGACCCGGGTGGGATGTGGGTACTTTAGCCCCGATGCTTAAGTTTTTGAAGGAAACCAAATCCGGGTTCATGGTTAACCCGTATACGTATTTCGGGTATTCTCCGGCGAATGCTAATTTCTGCCTCTTCAAACCCAACCCCGGGTTGTTCGATAAAGCCACCGGAATAACGTAATAAATCATCTAAAACTTATTTTTTATTTATTTTTATTTTTTCAATTTTTTTTAAAATTTACTTTATTGATGAATTTTGAAGGTATACGAATCAGTTTGATCAGTTGATGGATGCGGTTTATGTGTCGATGAAGAAACTGGGTTTCCCGGATGTCGAAATCGTTGTGGCGGAGACGGGGTGGCCGTCCGGCGGCGATCCGGCGAACGTTCACGCGAATCCGGTGAATGCGGCGGCGTATATTGGTGGGTTGATGAAGAAAGTTAGCTCCGGCGACGGAACGCCGTTGATGCCGGGGCGGAAGTTTGAGACGTATATCTTTGCTTTGTTTAATGAGAACTTGAAAGGGCCGTCGTTGGATGAGAAGAATTTCGGGTTGTTTCGACCCGATTTCACTCCGGTGTACAACGTTGGGATTTTGCACGCGGCGCAGGTGATTTTTTCTCCGACATCTAGTTTGACTATTCGAACTGTTTTGACTATTCACATGTTACCTTTGCGGTAACGACACGTTTTACGTTGCACAGTAGCCGACGCACCGAAAGTTGCACATGTGCGCCCCCACACGTATTTTTGAAATATGTCTTGTTTTGATTAGTTTAATTATACAAAACTTTATAAAATTTTATAAGAAAATCTAATGATATTAAAATCTAAGTGGTTTTTATTTTAAAAAAAAGTACAAATATTTTTTAAAATATTTGATGATTTTTTTAGATTGATTAAACTGATTTTAATTGAAAAAAATTAGACAACGACAAAAGGCCATGGGTGGCAAACATTGAAGGCTTCCAAAGAATATTGCTTTTAGGGGTAAGAATGATACATAAAAAATGTGCCGTTGGACCCTCACGTGGCTTTTAATAATTGTAACGTTACAATGGAATAAATAACTAAATATCATTTTATTAACAACAACTTTTCTTCGATCTATAACAATATCTTGTCTTTCTTCTGTTCAGGCTCCTTCTCCGTCACCGTTAGCTGCCACCACCGCCGACTCACCGGGGTATGCACCATCATCATCGTCCGGTAGTCCTTTCGACGATGCTCCATTCTTTAACAGAACGACACCTTCCACCGGCTCACCTGGGAAAGCACCGTCGGGTACTTCTACCACGGGCGCTCCAAACACCGTGAATGCTAACGTTCGTGATTCGTCTCCTGGAACGACCAACACGAACGCAGTTGTTGCCGCCACGATCGCTTCAATGGTCAGCATGAGTTTATTCATGTAGATCATATATATTTTGGGGTATCATGGACTTTATTCATTGTTAGATAACATCCGTTTGGAGTATTAGATTACTAGACGGCATTCGAGATGTAGTGATGCATTTTTTTGAGACTTGTATTGCTTCATTTTTTGCGCTATTGATGCAGCCTTGTAGACATTATATTATTATTAAGGGTTAATCAAGCAGCCGCGTTTCACATTAATGTGCTGATGTTCATTCTAGGAATTACATATAGATCAGCTATTTCATTATTTTTGCCCATTTTGTTCTTTAAAAAAAAACCTCTGAAATATGTTACATTTGATTCGGTCAGACCTATTCAGATGTAGAGAGGTTTGTTTTTTCTAGTTATTAAGAGGTTCTACGTTCTAATAGCGTCGTCATCATCAAGATCTTTTAAAACATTTTAGAACCTCTTAACCCTAAAAAATAGTCGTTCGTTCTCTGGCGACTAAAGTTCCGTCTCCAACGACTAGGCACCGTATCCGACGACTAGTTATCCTGTTGTAAAATCGAATACAAAGCAAGATGAAATTGAAAGATTTGATTGAACGATTGAGAGAGATTACAAGATAGAATGGAAATTGTACATGAAGATGATTAAGCTTATCTGACCTAATCTACCCGTATATATCAACGGTAATTACATCCTAACAACTCTTAACGGAACTAGAGCTAAAATAGCCAACGACCACCCTTGAACTTTGAAGAACTTTACACAACTAACCCAAAGTTCCAAACTTTCACAGAATGACAAAAGCAGTCCCTGAACTATAGTTAACTCACCATTAACACCTCTCTCAATCAATTAGATGATTATTACTTCATTTACAACATTCTCCACCTTGAAGAATAATCAACTAACCACCTTTTGGAATCAAATAAAAACCTATAATTATGACAACAACATTTCAACATTAGCAACGAGCAACAGTGACCCCACAGGGTTTGAATACCCTGTTGTGTTGAAAAATATCAGTCATAACCACAGGAAAAACTTTGACTTTATTAACCCACTCCTACTGCTGCAACACAGAAGTCAAACTTCCTTCCAGGCAGCACTTTTGTGAGCATATCAGCTGGATTCTCAGCTGAATCAACCTTGAGAACATTCACCTCCTTATCACTGATAACATCTCTTATAAAATGCATTCTTACATGTATGTGCTTAGTCCTCTCATGATAAAGAGCATTTTTGGATAATTGCACAGCACTTTGACTATCACAGAAAACTTCTGTTTCTGACAGTTGTACTCCTAACTCTGTTACAAATCTTTTTAACCATAAAGCCTCCTTTACTGCCTCAGTGAGAGCAATATACTCAGCCTCAGTGGTACTCAAAGCTACAACATGCTGTAATTGTGCCTTCCAACTTACCAAACTGCCACACACCTTAAACAAGTATCCAGTTATTGACCTTCCTCTATCTAGATCTTTGGCATAGTCAGCATCAACATATCCAACTATTTTATCAGTGTTCTCTGTTGAATGACCAAAGACCAACCCAATTTCAACAGTCCCTGCTAGATATCTCAAAATCCATTTTACAGCATTCCAATGCTCTTTCCCAGGATTTGAAATAAACCTACTAACCAAACTCACTGAATAACCCAAGTCAGGCCTGGTGCATACCATTAGGTACATCAGGCTTCCAACTACATTTGCATATGGAACATTCTCCATATATTCAAATTCTTCCTGAGTTTTAGGTGAAACTGTACTAGACAACTTGAATTGTGGGCCTAAGGGTGTAAGAACAGATTTGCACAAACTCATACCATAATTTTCTAAAATTCTCTTAATGTATGAAGTTTGAGTCAACCTAAGTATCTTATGTTCTCTATCCCTCCTAATTTCCATTCCAAGAATCTTTTTAGCAATTCCTAATTCTTTCATCTCAAATTCTTCCATTAGGATCTTCTTAGTATCATCAATCATTCCCTGATCTGAACTTGCTATCAACATATCATCAACATAGAGTAATAAGTAAACATACCTATGTTGACCATAGCTCCTATAATACAGACAGCAGTCATAGGAACTTTTACTGAACCCATGAGTAGTAATATACTCATCAAATCTCCTGTACCATTGCCTTGGAGATTGCTTCAAACCATACAATGACCTCTTTAACAGGCACACTTTATCCTCTTCACCTTTTACTTCAAATCCCTCTGGTTGCCTCATGTATATTGTTTCCTCAAGGTTCCCATGGAGAAATGCAGTCTTGACATCTAACTGTTCAAGTTCAAAATCAAACAAAGCAGTTAGAGCAAGTAAAATTCTAATAGAGGAATGTTTTACCACAGGAGAGTAGATTTCATTATAATCTACACCAGCTTGCTGAGTGAATCCCTTAGCCACAAGCCTTGCTTTATATCTTGGTGGCTCATCTTCTTTTAATCCTTCTTTTAGTTTGAATAACCATTTACAAGCTACTAGCTTTTGATCTTTTGGTTTATCAACTAAAACCCATGTTTCATTTTTGTACAAAGACTCCATTTCATCTTCCATTGCCTTCATCCACTTGACCTTCTCAACTGAATTCACTGCTTGACTATAGGTCAATGGTTCAAACACACTTTCTTCTGCTGCTGTTAAGAAAGCCACTGCAGTAATGTCTTCATCTTCCCTGTATCTAAGTGGCTTAACAAGGTTCCTTCTAGGCCTGTCTTTTGCTATAGAGTATTGATTATGCAACATATTTCCTGTGTCATTATCACTGTTATGAGAGTGATCACCACTTGGGTTGCCTTCCAACTCCACCTCAGTCTCAACTCTATGACTATGACCAATATCATCATTAACATCAAATTGAACTGATTCACCACTTTGACCTGCTATAACATGACTGTACATCATATTTTCCCTAAACACCACATTTCTGCTAACTATAACCTTAGGGGTAATATCGTCCAATCTCCAAACTCTGTAGCCCTTTACTTCCTCAGGATAACCAAGAAAAATGCATTTGTGTGCTCTTGGGTCAAGCTTACCCTGACTCACATGTACATAACATACAGAACCAAACACCTTAAGTATATTATAGTCAGGTTTCTCACCTGACCAAATCTCCATAGGAGTCTTGTTACCAATAGCTCTTGAAGGTGACCTGTTAATCAGAAATGCTGCAGTATTAGCAGCTTCAGCCCAAAATTTCTTAGGCAATCCTGACCCATTTAACATGCATCTAATCCTTTCAAGCAGAGTTCTATTCATCCTCTCTGCTAACCCATTCTGTTGTGGGGTTCCTGGTATTGTTAGGTGCCTAGCTATACCTTGATTTCTACAATAACCATCAAACTCATGATTGCAGAATTCTAACCCATTGTCTGTTCTTAGCTTTTTAACCTTTCTTTCAGATTGCCTTTCTACCAAGACTTTCCATTCCTTAAACTTTTGAAAAGCCTCATTCTTATGCTTCAACATATAGACCCACACCCTTCTAGAATGATCATCAATCAAGGACATGAAATACCTTGCCCCACCAATTGATTCAGTTCTTGCAGGCCCCCATAAGTCAGCATGTATATAGTCTAACACACCAGTGGAAATATGCCTTCCTTTCTGAAATTTAACCCTTTTGTGTTTACCCATAATACAATGTTCACAAAAGTCTATGTCACAACTAGTTAATCCATCTATAACTTGTTGTTTCCTTAACTCCATTAATCCCTGGTGACTAATATGTCCTAACCTTTTATGCCATAACATTGCAACATTATCACCTTCCACGAATGCCATAGACACCTCATTAACCTCTACATCACCATCAAGAATGTAGATATTATTTTGTTTCCTAGTACCAGTCAAATACACCATTGACCCCTTTATTATCCTGGCCTTCCCATCCTTTAAGCTAACACTGCACCCATCCCTTTCAAATGTCCCTAAAGATAATAAATTCCTCTTTAGTTTAGGAATGTACCTGACATCATGTAGCTCATAGGAAACACCATTCTTGAGTTTTAGCTTTACAGTCCCACTGCCTTTAACCTCACAAACCCTGTGATCTCCCAGCTTGACCGTTCCTAAATCCTCCTCTTTGAATACTTGGAAATACTCTCTATGAGGTGTCATGTGATAGGACCCTCCACTGTCCATCACCCATCCATCTTTGCAATCATCACTGATAGCCATTAGCACATCACTACTTTCATACCCTTCTGATGTACCATCTTGTTCTCCATAATTGCCTGAAGATTTCTGATTTTGAACTCTAGAAACCCCTTTCTTTCTTTTCCATTCAGGACAATCTTTCTTGAAGTGTTTCTCTGATCCACAAACAAAACACTTAAAGACCTTTTTGCCCTTGGATCTTGATCTTTGGCTTCCTTTCTTATTCAAGAACTTCTGATCAGTTCTTCCTCTAACATATAGACCTTCACTGCCTTCTTCTTTTTCCTCATGTTTCTTCTTCAATTCTCTAGTATTCAATGCTGCCATCCCTTCCTCCATAGACAGAGATTCTCTCCCATACATTAAGGTTTCAACAAAATGTTCATAGTTTGCTGGGAGTGATGACAGGAACAGAATTGCCTGATCCTCATCTTCTATAATCACTTCTATGTTTTCAAGACCAATGATCAATTTATTGAATTCATCTGAATGTTCATCAATAGTCATACCTGAATCCATTCGAAGTGAGTATAATTTCTTCTTGAGGTAAAGCCTGTTGGCAAGTGATTTAGTCATATACAATGACTCGAGTTTTAACCAGACACCAGCCGCCGAGTTTTCCCTTGCCACTTCCCTTAACACCTTATCTCCTAAACACAAGATAATAGCACTATGTGCCTTGGCAAGAACCTCATACCAGTCACCTTCATCGATGTAATCAGGCCGATTAGCTTCTCCTTGCAAAGCTTCTGAAATCCCTTGATACGTCAAGAATGCTTTCATTTTCACTCTCCATAATCCGAAATCGTTTCTTCCATCAAATTTCTCTACATCGAACTTCGAACTCACCATCGCAGCGGATTGAATTGGTTTTCCCCAAATTGAATTGATCGGAGATCAAATCAGAGCCGAGTCATGGCTCTGATACCATTTGTTGTAAAATCGAATACAAAGCAAGATGAAATTGAAATATTTGATTGAACGATTGAGAGAGATTACAAGATAGAATGGAAATTGTACATGAAGATGATTAAGCTTATCTGACCTAATCTACCCGTATATATCAACGGTAATTACATCCTAACAACTCTTAACGGAACTAGAGCTAAAATAGCCAACGACCACCCTTGAACTTTGAAGAACTTTACACAACTAACCCAAAGTTCCAAACTTTCACAGAATGACAAAAGCAGTCCCTGAACTATAGTTAACTCACCATTAACACCTCTCTCAATCAATTAGATGATTATTACTTCATTTACAACATATCCGTCTCCGATCTTTATCTCTTAATGATTTAGTTTTCAGACATTTGAACTATTTTTTTACATTTAGAAGTGGTATTCAGATTCAGACATAAATCTGTTAAAAAAACAAACGAGACCTTAGTAAATTATATGTTTAACATTTTCCAGTAAGACGCATGTGAACCTTTTTTCTGCTTTTTACTGTTCATAGTGAATTTCTTTGAAACTTGCCGCATGTCTTTGTTGTTCACAGTTTTTTTACTGTTGTTAGTTTTACGTTCTACGCATCTTTGTCTCTCTTCTTTAAAGATGGCTTACACGCCTTTTTAAATTATCTCGCTCTTTTGTCTCTCTTCTGTAGAGATGGCGTACGCGTCTTTCTAATTGCGCTTTACATAATTATTTCGCTTTTTGTCTCTCTTCTTTAGAGATGGCTTACACGTCTTTATATTTAAGCTTTACACAAATATTTCGCTCTCATTCTTAGCCACATCAAGTAATATGCTCCGGTTGAATCTCTCATCTCTGGTTCCATCGATGTCTTCTTTCCAGTGTTGTGTGTTGGTTGTGGTTGTCACCATTGTCTATCGTGGTCTGGTGTCCACTTGTGTGTTGTCTTTGTCTTATTGGCGTTCTGGTTGGTGGCTGCCGATGTGTCACAGTGGCTAACGATTGTATGGGCTTTCCATATACATATGTGTATGTTATATCGTCTTATGACGATGCACTACAGTATTTGTTGCAACTATAGAATCACTTCCATTAACAATGACTTTGTTTATAATATATCGATTTGAGCCAAAAATATTTTGTCTAAAATTGGTATTGTTCTACTATTAGTTATCACAGGAGTAACGAGTTTCCGCACAATGCAATCCACAACTTCTTCATATACTTTACTAGTTTAGTAAATAGTGTACTACACGGGCTAAATATAGATTTATAATATTAGATAAATACAAAGAAAAAGATAATGATCAAGAAATTTGAAAATTATGATTAATATAAAATTCTCATAATATATTAAATAATAATTTAATACATATAAAAAAATTATTATGTTTGACAAGTTGTTAATTATTCCATAAAAAGACTAAAATTATTGAGTAATTAATCAAATTTACATTATTTTATCAAAATTTTAGAAAAAAAATTAGTTTTATCAAAATTGGTAATTCACTGTGAGCTTGATATGTGGCGTGCTGATGTGGACTCTTTATAAATGAGACGTGTGGCACAATTTTTATAGATTTATTAGGATTAAGATAAGATAAGATTATAATTAAGATTAGGATTAAGATTTTTCATCGTATTTTATCGTGTCGCAACATATAGTTATTTTTCTAGTTAACGTATAGCTTTCTAATAGTTTTTTAATTTGATGGACATTAAAGTAGAGTGATAGTATGGGTTATCACTATTTATCAACTTATTTTATGTGTAATAAATTTAATTTTGTAAAAATCTAATTTAAGTATTAAAACAATATATATGCACATATATTCAACTTTACAAATTCCACTCTATATTTCTAAATTTTTATTTTCTAAAGTTAACAAACATTAAATATACATATAAATTCCAAATTTCGGACGATAGACAAAATCGCTATTCATTTGATAAACTTAACATGTTACTTCATAAAGTTATTAGAATGCTATAATAGAATATAGAATGACGATATATGTTTTATTTAAAGCCTAGGTGGTTCATTACATAAAGATTTTGGTTGTGTTTGACGCACTAACTGAAAAGCTAGCTGCTAGCTGATAAAAAATAACGTTTGGTAAAAGCTAACTGTAAAATATAAAATGACATAAAAGTATATGTATATAAATAAATTACAAATTAAAAAACAAAATTTAAATAATTAGTTACGGAATGATAAAACTGGAAATATTATAAAAGTTAGTTAAAACGATACTCCAACTAGCTTTTCAAAAGCTAGTTTTTTTATATTACCAAACAACGCTTAAAAAACTAGTTTTTTTAAAATAACTGTTTGGTAACGTTAAAAAACTACTTATAAGCTAGCTTATGCCGCGCCAAACACGACATTTATCTTTGTACTTTTATGTTTTTTAACTTAGTGTTTTTTTTTTTAATAAAGTTTTGAAAATCTATCAACACCCTCCCCTTAAAAATTGAAGAATCTGCGTACTTATTTTTATCTATGTTTTTTACACTATTTTTTTTTCAAGGTGTGAATTTTTTCACAATTTCACGTCCACGACCCTCTCATGTTGGGGACGAGTGTTTTTGCCAGCGTGAGTAATTCACGACACCCCTTCACGCATCATACCGGGTAGTCGGGTACCCTAAGTTGGAATAATTTATGCATTGAATCTGGGCCTGCAACCCATAAACCCGTTTTTAAGTTGATGGATTGGGCTTTCTATGAAGACTTGCATGAAAATTCTATTGGGTAAGGTTGGTTTGTTTGAACTTCGAACGTCAAAGTTGATTTGGGGACTGTCAAGTTTAACTGCTCCTTTATTGGGCTTATTGACATGGATTTTCCTAAATATGGGTTGGCTACTTTGGTTTAATGTATTCAAAAGAATGAAATAATTCACATATATTTTCCCCGGTTTGGGTTTAGCCTTTAGGTATAAATAGAGGTGCAAATGTCAAACCGGTTTTTGGGTTTGGAGCCGGTTTTAAACCGAAACGAAAACTGGTCCAAACTGCTTTTGACCGAACCGATTCCCGAACCACATGAACCGAACAAGTTTGAACAGGTTCCCTCTCCTAGCGAACAAAACGGTTTAGGTTACCAGTTTTACTCAAACCGGTTTGAGCAAAACAGGATCCTAACCAGTTTCAACCGAACCAGTTTGAACCGGTTCCCTCTCCTAGCGAACAAACCGATTTAGGAACCGGTTTGAGCTAAACCGGATCCTAATCGGTTTGTTCGCTTAAAATTTGATGTCGTTGAACTAGCCGTTGGTAACGGCTATATGACCGTTTTAGAGCTGTTTGAGGCTTTTTTTACCCATTTGACCCTAATCTTTGTTATATATAGTCCCATAGTGTGTTACATACATAACCCCACTTCTTTAACTCTCAAAAACACTTAAACATTTTAGTTCTTTCACTCCAAATGGCAAGTTCTAGTAGTCAAAGTAATGCCAATGTTGATGCTAGTGGTAGTGGCGGCGAAACACACACCGTTGCGAATATCTTAACAACGAAGTGAGAGCCGACGTTGTTTGGTGTACATTTCAACTTGGTTGAGTTGAAAACAGTCTCCAAAATGCTCGATGTAGGTATTGTGGATTATTTTTCAAAGGAGATTCCAACTTGGTTCTACGAAATCATTTGAACTTATATTGCAAAAGGAAGAAGAGTAACCCGAATACAGATCAAACTCAAATTGGACCCGATGGAGTCATATTGAATTTCGATGCGGAGCTGGTTTACGAACAAATGGCTAACTTTGTGATTCAAGAAAGCTTAGCATTTGATCACTTCGACAACCAGCGCTTGACATGCTAGATTCAACAAACGCTTCAACCACGTTATGGCCACGTAAGTCGTACATGAATAAATGAGTTCGGCGTCGACTAGTACTTCAAAAACTAGCAAAAGCCGAAATCTTTTGAACACGTTAAGAAACGTGGGTAGTAAACGGGCCAAAAGTAGCACCCCGAGTAGTGAGTTTAGGAGATACAAAGGGGCCGATTTTCTTAACTTCTAAGCACCGATGAGTTTTAAAACTGTGATATTCAAGCTTGGTGGAAAAAAAAACATAAAACAGAAATTCCTGAGACTTACTAAGTGTCCAAGCTTCCACGGGAGCTTCGGAATCAGTTTTTTCTCTTAGTGACAGGGTTTTATCTATCCGGAGGACGAGACTCACTTTCGATTCACTAGACGTTTGCATTTGATTGAAGATCACCTAGACGTAATGGAACGTGTACAAAATATTTCTAATCTTGAAGGTGAAATTGAAATGGAGTCGGCGGTACACGAAGACGAGATAGCAACGAGGGATTCTACTCCACTTTCCGATGAAGAAGAACAAGCCGACTTACGACAAGCAAAAGACCGAGTTATGGCGGCGGCAATTGATTAAACTCGAGCTCAAACGTTTAATTCAGTTATCATAATTTGTATTTTCCTTTCAAAATGATCTATCTTTGTAAAGTTTTAAGTTTGAATGTGGTCTTCACTCGGTTAGGCTTTGCTATTCAGAAAGGGGTGGCGGCGCAACTTGTTGTCCGCCTCCCTTGTACTTCATGTTGAGTTGTAACCGTTGTTTTTGTAAATGGTTAAACAAGTATTTGGTAATTAAAAAAAAAGTTTGAATTCAATAAAAAGTATGTTTTTAATTAGTTTATATAATGTTAAAAAAACTTAAGTGGCCGAACCGGTCCAAACCGGTTTCGGTTCCAAACCGAACCGGTTTGGTAAGTTTTGAATATTCTCCTTTGTAACAGGTTCTCAAACCGAACCGGTTTTAGGCCAAACCGGTTTTGACTCACACCGGTTTTCAAACTGAATCGATTTCCATTTATAACCAGTTTTTGCACCTCTAGGTATAAATGCCTTCGGGTCAATCCCAGTCAAATTTTCAAACACGTTTAGCTATATGATATTTTTTCAAATGCAATCTATGCTACTTCTACTTCTATATTACATCTCAATATTTACAATTAAGGTTTTCTTCAAATAGTGTTTCAAGAGGCATAATCTCTCTCATTTAGTAGCTATATGGTCTTTAACATGTATATTGTTTATTTTTTTATATGTGTTTTATAACATAAATTAACAAGGTTTAGTTTTTTATGCTAAAATTTACGAGTTAAATGAGTCACTAACATAAAAGTTGTTGATTTAAATGTAATCATGTCTTTATTTTTTTATTATAAACACGACTTGTTAAGCATCGATACCTACTTATTTGTTTATGGTTTGTGTATGTATTATGAAAACACTCCCTATAGCATAAACCAATGGTCGAAGCGACTAAAACTTAGGATATATTAATTTTTGAACAACAATTTTACATCACTTGTCTACTATTGGACTTGTAACAACCTTTAATAAAGAGACACCTTATTAAAGAGACAAATATCATTGGACTAAACGCTCTTTGAATTATATTACCATTGGACATGAACACTAAAACTACAATATATATTACCAACAAACTCAACGTTAAATGATAATAGACACACGATCTATTCAATCCCTTTACTTAGATTAATAATAAATGGACTTTAAATTACAAATTTTGGTCTAGTCTCACTTTCAGTTGTGTCAAAAGAAAAGCAAACTGTTTGTGGGCCTGGGTGTTTTCAGAGAGTTGGTCTACTCATGAACATGGAGGGTCTCTTTCTCCTTGTGAAATGATTTAAAGCTCAAGAAGGTACCACCACCCTATGCTATGCTAAAGGAAAATCAGCTTTATTCACAACACTAATGTTTTCCATCATTTTAGTTAGGTGTCCCATATTTAATGTTTCCCTAAAGCCCCCTAACTCTTAATTAGTTGGCTTCTATAATACCATCGGCAATGTTAATAACCGTTCTTTCAATAAACAATCTTAGTAACCGGTCACATCAGATTTTTACCTGTTTTTTTTCTCAAAAACAATGTTTCATCCCGACGTAACTCTTCCCACAAATACTATCTTATTAGTACCCATTTAATATTATGTTGTGTGTGGCAAAAAAAAAGGGGGGGGGGGGGGGGGGCATGTATCCAGTGGCCAAGGGGAAAGTCGACTACTATAAAACAAAGCCCTCCAGTGCAGCCTATGGGAGGGCTGAATTCCAGCTCACTAAAGGCGCCCTAAAGGTAGTCTTTTTTTTTTTTTTGAACGACCAACAAATGCCCCGGAAACACCGGGGACTATTTACACCAGTTGAGCTCATTCCAGGGAAAATCCACCTCCGCGAGCGGCCGGGTGGTAAAACCTGAGAGCTCAGGGATCGAACTGTTATGGGTCAGGTTCCAGGCGCCCTGCTGAAAAGCTCGATCATGCAGGAATCCGGGAATCCCAAGGATTCTCGACAGGTTATCTTACTTGTTATTTATTTGAATATCTTTACTCGCTAATAGCCACGTGATTAATTTCAATCGCAGGTAAACAAGGTCTAACCTCCCTAAAGAACCGGTCAATTAGGGCTGACATGGCACGAATGAACGTGGACGAGGTGGTGGATTTCCTCAAACGGCTCGTGAACATGGTCAAGAGGATCCCTGATTTTTCGGATAGTTAGTTTATTCTGTTTGTAACTATAAATAAGACATGATCGAAATAGGAAAACACACAACACACAGCACTCTGAATACTGTAACACTTAGCACTCGATCATCGTCTTCATTATTGTAATCGGATTCTTGATTTATAAAAGCTTTAGGTAGCAGGCGCTTTGAGCCGGCTCCCGAGGTTTTTACTGGGATTCTCAGAGGCAACTCTCAGGATTCCGGGTTTTCCCTCGTATATCATCGTGTCACTTGCACTACTTTTACTTTGCTTTTGAACCAGATTTCTTAGCACCTCACCCCACATTCTAAGTTTGGAATACGAGATTGCCTCGTGCAATTTTTGACCAAAACACGAACTTGTGACCTTTCAGCCCTAAGTCTCCCCTCATCGCCAATGCCCTTCCAAAGTGTTGCCCGTAAGAATCGAACCTGTGTCTCAAATAGAGAACACAGGCTTCCTACCACTACACCACAATGGAAGTTGCCCCTAAAGGTAGTCTAATCTTGAAGGTTATGATATGATATGCATATTTATAGGTGATTAAAGTCTGGCTTTTACACTTTTTAGGTAAGCATGAGTCAAATCATTAATAATAGTTTCTAATAACTAGCTATAAACCAAAATTAAGGTGTTAGAAATTAAATTCAGACCAAATCATGCCAAATGTCACTTTTCCGGTTTGAGTTTGGACATTTATGAACCATTTCAAATCGATATAATATCAGTGAACATATAGTATTGGCCTCTGGGTGGCACCAGTGATTGCTACAATTCGTATACCTAAAGGGATAGGCTCATATGCATGTTATGCACTTGTTCAATTTCTTGCTTTTTGGTTACATTGTTTATTACTTTTTATATCATTAATAATAGAAAAAATTGCATGAAATAATCCCAACTTTTGCTCGTTCGCAAATAATAATCTCACCTTCCGAAATTGCAAGGAGCAGTCCCACCTTGTCACAATTTTGCACCTAACAGACCCTCCGTTAAAAAAATTTAACGACGTCAAAAATTGATGACGTGGAAGCTGATGTGGAACTTTTTTTTAATTTTCTTTCTTTTTAATCCCAAGTTTTCACCTTTTTTCAAATAATACTCCCATATTTAAATTCATTCTGTTTGACTTTTTGGAGTCAAACTTCATGTATTTTGACTCAAAAATTGCATCCGAATTTGAGTTTGTTTGTGTTTGTGATTGATTCCAGTAGTTATAGTTTATCAAAATGAATCTACCGTAAGTTACAAAAACAATTTTCATTGAGTTTTGTTCATAATCGCGAAATGGGGGTGGTGAACATGTTCTTGAGCTCATCAATGGTGAAATCTTTAATCATTAACGGTTTTCTGCAAGTCTGGTTCCATTAGCTTCGGTTTGAACTCGTGAATTCAATGGTACAATCGGTTTCGAATTTCGTTCATGTTTGTGTGATTCACCATTGATGAGCTCTTGAAGAACACCATTCTTTGATAATGGTGAATCACACAAACATGAACGAAATTCGAAACCGATTTTACCATTGAATTCACGAGTTCAAACCAAAGCTAATGGAACCAGACTTGTAGAAAACCATTAAGGATTAAAGATTTCACCATTGATGAGCTCAAGAACACGCTCACCACCCCCATTTCGCGATTATGAACAAAACTCAATGAAAATTGTTTTCGTAACCTACGATAGATTCGTTTTGATAAACTATAACTACTGGAATCAATCACAAACACAAACAAACTCCAAATCGGGTCCAATTTTTGAGTCAAAATACATGAAGTTTGACTCCAAAAAGTCAAACAAAACGAATTTGTCCAAAATTGAGCTCGGATTCGACCCAAAAGTGCATATAATCAAAGTTGGCATCGCACGTGTCACTCGTATGATTGTTTCGCGGATTTGATGGTGGCGATGGGGTGGTTGTGGTGGTGGAGTGGTGGTGGTGGTGAGGTGATGATGACTGGATATTGAAAAAAAAAGAAAAATTAAAATAAAGTTCCACATCAGCTTCCACGTCATCAATTTTTGACGTCGTTAATTTTTTTTAACGGAGGGTCTGTTAGGTGCAAAATTGTAACAAGGTGGGACTGCTCCTTGCAATTTCGGAATGTGGGATTATTATTTGCGAAGGAGCAAAAGTTGGGATTATTTCATGCAATTTTTCCTTAATAATACTTATTCGATTCATTTTGTTTTATTGTATTTTAAAATTAATTTATTTTATCCCGGTCTCATGTAGTCATGTCTTTTCACTTTTGAGAGCTTCTAAATTTCTTCATAGATATTGTGTTAAAACTTGATAGTTTATTTGAAGTACATTTATAATTTCTAGTCGTGTTATTGTTTTTTTTATATCACTAACAACACAAAATTTTTGGAGTTTCCAACTTGTAAAGTATAAGGAATCTAGTCCAACCAAATATATATCATGCCAAAAGAATGATGAGTTACCTTTACGGCTTTACCCACCCTTTTCATCAATGATGATAAAAAGAATAAGACCCCTTAAGATTGTTAATGCGTCTAGCAATCCTATTTCAGATCTCATTCCCTTTGGTCGTCCTCACTCTATCAAGCACATCAAATTTTATTCGATTAATGGAATAAATTACCTTAACCCAAAGCGAATTCTGGTTATTATAATATCTCCATCGTCATTTCTCTAAAATACAAAGTTAAGTGATTGTAAACTTTCAATACCCAAACCACCACATTTTGTTTGCCAGGTTAAATTCCATCTTACCATGTCATTTTTTTGGATTCCCTCCGCCTCCCCAGAAAAATCTAGATTGAATACTTTTAAAGGTCATTTTTTACCTTTGATGGCATAAGGAAAAACGAAAATTAACAAATACCAACCGAGTCAAAAACCGAAAAAATGAGAGTCGATCTACTACCACTACAATCAAGAGCACATTAGTCTTCTAATTAGATAACCTTTTTTCAGAATTTACATATAATCGGAGACCATCCATTAGCCAACTCAAAGTTAGATCCAAGTGTGATCCCAAGTTATAACCAAATAGCTTTTTGATTTTAGTTGTATAGTTTTTTATTGTTAGTATGAAGTTTTTTCTTTGGTTTTAGTTTACCTTGAGTATATGCTTTAATAGGAATCACACAATGTTCTTTATTATCATCCTTATAATTTATACTTTTATTATTATTATTTTTATTTCTTTCACTCATAACTATATTTAAATAATAATTTTTTCTATCTTTATAATTATTTTTTCTCTCTCTTTCAATCCCTAAATTTTAGCAAATCACTATTTTTTTTTTGTCAAATATGAAGATTTGCTAAATTCTTTCTCCTCCTCTGCTCACAATCAAAACTCAAATTTTACAGATTTACATTCATATATTTTTAAAAAAATCTACCGTAAATGCTCTAAAATTTAAATACCCCTGTTATCTTACACTTTTTATAGGTAACGTTTTTCATTTCTATATTTATACAAACAAAATAATGATTGAGAATTCCATAAGCCATTAAAAAATGTAACTAATGGAAGTGTGTACCTTTTTACTTGAAAATAAGAGAAAAGCTTTAGATTGGTCTCATGTCACAAATCAATAATGACACACATCCACCAAAGATAAAGCCCATTCCACCAACCTTTCTCTCTCTCTCTCTCCATTTCTTCCACCGCCCACCACCACCCACCTCATCCCACCACACTCCTCCTCCATGGATGCAAAAGAAAACAACAAGAACAACAAGAAAAAGAAGCAAAAACACAAACACCCAAATCACCAATCCTCTTCCGACAGCTTCAAACCCTCGTCGGAAGTCAAAGGCCTCCGTTTCGGCGGTCAACTAATCGTCAAATCCTTCACCATCCGCCGCGCAAAACCTCTCGAAATCCTCCGCCTCCTCTCCCTCCCACCCCCCACCCCCACCCACCACAAACCCCTCCCCTCCACCACCGCATTCCTCCCCACAAACTTCACCATCTTAGCCCACCATGCATGGCACACCCTCACCCTCGGCCTCGGAACCAAGAAGTCAAAAGTGGTTCTGTTCGTCTTCGAGTCGGAAAACATGAAGGTGGAACTGGACCGGGTGTTCCCGGCCGAGATACCGTTGGGGGAGGTGAACCGGAAGCTGATCAGGGGTCTGGGCGGCTGCGAGATGGCCCGGTTCAAGTTCAGAAAAGGGTGCATAACGTTTTATGTTTACGCCGTTAGACGGACGGGGAACATTGGGTTTTCATGCGCGGATGATCTGAGGGTAATTTTGGAATATTTGGTCGCGTTGAATGATTTCATGGATCATACTGCGATGCTTGCCATGCCTAACAAAAGAAGTATTAGCTTTGCAAATGCTCCCCCTGCTGCCATGGCCCATTAGCAATTGTGAAAATTACTGTATTGCCCTCTCATCTTCTTTCGCTTTCTCTTATTTTTTGTTTTGGTTTTGATATTCATTTTTATAAATTAATATTTTATGGGAATTTTTATTTTTTTTTATTAAAATCTATGTGAGATTCTATATTTTAGCTAGCAAGCAAATCTGTTTAGTGTTTAATGTAAACTTTGGATCAATAAATTGGGTGTGACAGTTGTACCAAACGTTAGTTTGATAATTTCTAGTCTTCTTGGTAGGAGTCCCATACTCGATACTCCCATGACGACACTATTTGGCAATCTAGCCACCTAGGCTAAATGTAACATCTCTATTATATATACTCTTTTAATTTCATATCTTTCACCTTTTGTTTTTATTTTTTTTTACTTTGGTAATACACGTTTAATATCACTCATTCACTCTTTACTTTTTTTAATAATACTAAACCATAAAAAGTAAGATAAAGGGAAGAGAGAGAGAGAGTAGAGAACTGGTGAAGTGTGAGAGTGAGAGGTCGCATGAAGAAAGAAAAGTATAGCAAATACGAAGTGGTTATGGTGTTCTAACACTAGGCAATGGTTAAAGTGACATTTTTTTAGATGGAGGGCTACCTCCACCATGTACACTATATTTTTACATGTTTAATAAATATTAAATTACAAAAGGTACTGAGAGAATGAGTTTTTAGAGAGATAGAGAGGGGAGAGAAAAGAGAATTTGCGGTGAACCGAACCACACATGTTACCAAAATCACGGCCGTGTCACCAAGGTCATGGTGTAGTTGTAGCCATACCATCATTGTCGCACGGGGTTGTAGACTTGTGTTATGTACTGGTCTTTGTTATAGTCTACGCTCACGGTCATCTTTTTACAAGGAGTGGCCTCATATGTAGGCTTTCGAGACGTATATATATTTATTTAGAACATGGATATATTTCATACAAAATAAATATTCGGCTCCAGGGGCGGATTTATATTAGGCCCAGTGGGGTCCCCGTGGACCCCCTCAACCTCGTACGCAAAGTGAAAATTATGTGAACGGTTTTTGTAAAAAAAAAATTGTGAAGAGGAGTTAATAAATACTTAGTTTGTGAAAATAAAACAAAGCAAATAACTAGCCTAGTGGTAAGATCTCTTGCTTGATTTTGAAGAGGTGCAAGTTCAAATCTTGTGCTCAACATTTTTTTGTTTTTCTCAACTTTTTTTATTAATTTTAATACTATAAATGAGGAGAGTAAATGAGGTACTTCATTTTCCACCTCTTTTTTATTTACTTTCATTATAGACCATTCTTTTTAAATACATTAATCTTAAATCCTTTTTATAATGAAATATTACAATATATAAAAATATAGACTTTTTTAATAGGCACACATTTTGTCATATTTTTTTTTTCTCACGTTAATTTTTCTCTTCTCTTCATTTTTATCCATTTACTATTATTTTTTTACTATTATATCGCTATCAATGTTACGGTATATAATATTTTATTAAATCATGTAGAGTTTTTTTAGTCGGTTATTTTTCTTTACTCGCAATGTCGTGCCGCTACGCGCGTCTACATTAAAAACTATTTAGTAAGTAAAGACCAAAATTCTTTATGTACGTTTATATGAAACTGAAACATCTAAAGCTAGTGACTCCGTAAAAAAATTTGTGGACCCCCTAAAACAAATTTCTAGTTCCGCCCCTGTTCGGCTCCTATTTAGTCCCTTCAAATTATTTGGCTTCAAACTTAGATAATGTTGTATATATAGTTTTTTTTTTTTCAATCTAAACTTTTTATAAGTTCTGGAAATATTCAATCAAACTTTAACAAAAAAGTAAGCCTACTTTGAAAACCCGTTTATTTAACAAAAAATCATATTTCCATCCCAATTTATATCAATTATAAACACTCCTCTTTAGATACATGTACATGTGTATATATACATTTATGTATAAATGTATATATTTTTAATAGTGGGAAAGAGTGCATGGGTAATGAATGAGGGTGATCATCTAGTTGAGCATATTAAAAACGTCGACAGAATACCCAGGCAGGACAACAGCTCTTGCTCGAACCTCTGTTCCCCTCCCATTTATTTATTCAACATGATAATTTACTTAAACTTTTTTGTGGCTTTACACGATTCTGCTTCACCCAACATATATATAGCTAATTTTCTTTTTAGTTCAATTCCGGGAAATATATTCTTTGACTTAATGAAAACAAATAAGATACGATGGATAAGAGAACTTAGAGAAAGAAAATACATCAAGCGTTATCTATTTATAAATTTGGAGATTAAAGTCTGGTCACCTAATATGTGACATGCTTCCAGCCTTCCAGAATGGGTCATGTGATGTATTTAGGGTGGATAAGAGAACTTAGAGAAAGAAAATACATCAAGCGTTATCTATTTATAAATTTGGAGATTAAAGTCTGGTCACCTAATATGTGACATGCTTCCAGCCTTCCAGAATGGGTCATGTGATGTATTTAGGGTGGGCGGTGTGGGGGATAAATTTTTTAGGATGAGTAAAATGGGATAAGTTGATGGACCAATAGGAGAGTGACAAATGAGAGAGAAAAAAGTATATGTCTTTTTCGTTTTTTGGAATGGTATGGGTGAGATAAGTTAGGTGGGATAAGTTAGATAGTTGGGTGGGAAAAAGTACATGTAAAACTCTCGGCAATCTTCGGCAAGTGGTTGCCGTTTTTTTCATTTTTTTTTCCGAAAATCCCTTTGCCAAATGGTATGGTATGGTTGCCACATTTTTGCAGAAATTCCCCCTATGCCGAAATCCCTTTGCCGAAAAAAAAACTCCCCATACCGCCCACGCTTATAGAAATAGAGTGGCGTGGTGTATGGGCCTTCCATAATGGGTCATGTTTCTATCATGCTACCTGATATATGACAACAACACTCGTGTGATGCGTGGATTTATTATCTTTAATATTTATCAACTTTTTTTAACAACAGTCGATGACTGGCACATTCTTGAAAAGAAGCTCGTTTATCAGCCACACCATCTTTATTACTGGTTCAGGAGGAAATCCGCTAGTATGAGAAAACTTCATAGTCAGGATAGAATCTCTAATCTCAATAGATCCTAAACTCTAATCATAATTCTCCATGCTATATATTGAACCAAAAGGAAAATTCTTTTTAATATTTTTAACTAATAGTCAAAATAATAACTTTCAACACTGTTTGTTTTCTATCTTCTGGTTTTCTCTTAAATTTGGCTATTGAATGCAAAACTTATTCTCACCCAACATCTGTCTCAGTCCTCGGCCTGTTTTCATTAAGTTTCCACTGCGTTTTTCATTTTAATGTTACATATTTCAAATCTTTAATTATAATCAATATTAAGCTGTGTTTGACCAAGTTGTTTTAAACATGATAAATTATTATGATATAATAATAATAATATAGTAAGAATAATAAATATTAAAACTAATAAAATAATAACCACTAATCATTATTTACATAAAAAATCGGAAGTAGATTTTATTATTTGCGTGTTATTGTGAGTATAACACAGCTATATAGAACAGTTGTATTACAGAACTTGTACATACGTCTACGTGCGATAGACTCAAAGATCCTCAAACATTCATCCCAAGCGTCAGACGGGGTCCCGTACGCCATTTGACGAAATGCCGTTGTACATTTTTGATAAGTTGTAAACTCCCTACGTCCTCTAGCATCTCAATATAATCAGAAACATGGGTAATTGGCTACCAGGTCATTAGCTATTCTTATAAATAGTTGTCGAGTCAGGCGAAAACGTTGCGTAAAAGGTTCGGTATCATAAACCGCATCCTCAGCAAAATAATCAGCAATAAGACCTTCGTACCCCGTTCACGGTTTATTTTTAAAGCGACTCTTCTTGTCATTCAGACAGGAGGATCGGTTTCTTCCTTTACGATAGCGGATGTAGCAACCGTTTGTAAGAAAACTGGGATTGCACTTTGATTATTCTCCTCGTCGGTTGAAAATCCTTGATTTGTATAGAGTTTCTGAGTGAAATAAAGAAGATTTTATAAATTTTTTTTGTATAGTTTGGTATAAAATGTGTGTTAAATAGTATGTGTATTTATAAGGTTAAAATGTATGTGTGTGTGAGCGTGTGTACGTGTGTACACGTTATGTATGTCTATTTGTGTGTATGTTTGTGTATATGTGGTATGCGTGTATGTATGTGTGTGTACGTTTGTGCAGGCGTGCGTGTGTACGCGTTATGTATGTTTGCCTATGTGTGTATGTATGTATGTATGTATGTATGTATGTATGTATGTATGTATGTATGTATGTATGTGTGTACGTGGTTTTGTGTGTGTACGTGTGTGTACATATGTATATAGGTGTGTATGTTTGTGTGCATGTGTATGTATGTATGTATGTATGTAAGTATGTATGTAATATATATATATATATATATATATAGGTAAGGTTCCTTGGAAAACTACTATTATTTGGAAAACTGGAAAACCAAAGGAAAGTTATATTAAATGAAGGCTATTTGGGTAATTTGACAATTTTTTTTTTTTTTTTTTTTTGGTTTCACATATATCCACATGATAACTTTTAAAAAAAAACAAACAAAAAAAGAAAAAAAAAGACAAAAAAACAAAAAAAAAGAGAAAAAAACGTTTTTTTTTTGTTTATCTTGTCCATCCGACTATGTTGCATATATGCAACATAGTATGTTGCATACGTTGCATATATGCAAAATAGTATGTTGCATATATGCAACATTGTATGTTTCACATGTTGCATATATGCAAAATAGTATGTTGCATATATGCAACATTGTATGTTTCATATGTTGCATATATGCAATATAAAAGACATACAATATTGCATATATGCAACATAGTCGGACGAACCCATAAAAAAAGAACGTTTTTTTTTTTTAGTTTTTTTTAGTTTTTTTATTTTTTTTAAGGTCGTAAGGTGGAAATTAGTTGGATAGACACGGAAATTTAAAAAAGAAAAAAAAAGGAGCACCAAAATGACCTAAATAGCCTTCATTTAATATATTTTTCCTTTGGTTTTCCAGTTTTCCAACTAAATATATATATATATTTATTAAAGACGATAATATTACTATTCAGAGGTAAAGTGTTTTTCTAAAGGTTAGCCGTTACATTGTGTAAACTAGTTTGATTTTTTGAAAGTTCACATGAAAGTCTGCTTGAGTGATAATGGCAAGATTCATAAGGTTGAGGATGGTTTTTTATGGGTTATGGTGTTTGGACTTCTTTTCAAAAGATATGGACCTGAAGCTAGCTATACTCACGGTTTATATGATCTTCTGATTGATGGTTACGAGTTATTAAGCAAAAGTTGAGATACTTGGGCTATGGGATTTATATCTCTAACCATAAACCATGCTTCCATCAATATGAGTTTTGGAGTCTCTTGGGTGCATTTTGATTTTAGTTTGGTCAATTGGATGTTGGTTACTCTGGATTGTTGGTGTCAAATATAGTTGGATATGATGCACTATAAACAGTTTGACATTCTGAAAGTCAACAGGGTGAAAGTCAACATGAATGATAGTGGCAAGATTCATAAGATTAAGGATGGCTTTTTATGGGTTATGGAGTTTGAGCTGAAGATGTATATGGATGGGATGGAAGCTGGTTTCTGTAGTAGAGCTATTTACAACAATGATGTGCTTTTGGGAGCTTGCTTTTGTTTGGAGATATCCTTTGTTGGTTATTGATTGTGTGTTTAACATTTGTGGTTTTGTGTGGCTTTTGTTTGTTATTTAAGAGGGTTATGAGGATTATAATGTATAGATTTCTTTTCTTTTCTAGAGTAGTTAGATGGAATGTTGATCGGGCGTGTGCTCCCTTTGTGTTAGGCCACAGCTTTTTTAGGATGGGTTAGTCCTTGGGGTATATCCCGGGACTTTCATTACCTTTTAGGCCTAATTACTTTTTGTTATAACTAAAATTTGTTGGTACCGTCCCCTTTTAAAAAAAAAATTATGTTTGACAAAAATTACTGTCTGGGCTTTTCAGAACCATAATATGCTATTCAGTCTGTATGGATTAAAAGTAGACAAAATAAAAAACGTCGCCCACCGTGGGGCTCGAACCCACGACCACAAGGTTAAGAGCCTTGCGCTCTACCAACTGAGCTAGACGGGCTTGTTGTTATATTTCGAAGAACCTGTACTTCATCCTTGATTTTAAGTCCAACAACAAAATAAAAAATAGTCAATAAGTCAAACTGTCAAATATCCGTATTTCTAGGGTTTGAAGGGGATAAATTTGATTTCCTGAAATTTGGCCTTCGTTGTGTCGTCGTCGGATCCTGAAGCGAAACATGGAAACATGGGGATGGTCGACGATGCTTCAATTTACACTAATTCTAGCTTTAGTTTTCGGATTAGGTTTAGCAGTTGCCATTGTTATTGAATCATTTAGAAGAAGATTTAATCACAGGTATTTTCTTCTGAACCCCTAATTTCCTATGATACACTGTTCTGATTCCGTCTTTATCCGTCTCTTATGTTGATTTTTCTTTTTACAGTCATCTCGAAGCTCACCCGATCTTCGAAGATCCAAATTCATTGAAACAGGTGTGCTTGATTTATTGATTGTTCCGCATTTGTATCTTATTGCACTGCTGAAACGTAATTAGCGATCTGAAACATAGTTCAGTATATTATTGACGAATCATAGCACCGAAGAAATTCAAATCCTTTTGCTAACGATTTGACTTCATTCACTAATTGTAGTCATTTATGTTCTTCCTAAATTGGCAATCGATAGTAACCCTAATTGAGGCATCTGTAACAGGTTAATTGCCCTTATATATATGATCCTGCAGAAAAATATATTTCATTGATTGTGCCTGCATACAATGAAGAACTTAGACTGCCTGGGGCTCTTGATGAGACAATGAAGTGAGTAATGGCATCACTTTTTGTATTCTGTATGTTGATAAATAATAGTTGTGTGTGAGAATAAGCAACCAGTTGATGATTTTACATAGTATAGGACATGGGTTGCAGATTTAGTTTCTTGGTAGAATTAAAGATAAGTTTTCTAAATTTGTTGTATGTATTACCTGATCAGTAGTTCTGAATTTTCATGTGTAGTTATCTTCAAGAACGTGCTGGTAAGGACCAGTCGTTTACATATGAGGTATGTTTTTGATTTTAAGTAAAATCAATGTTTGGTGCCTTAAAAAGCTTAGTTTTGGAACAATTGTTTGTTGAGCAGGTGATAATTGTTGATGATGGTAGTAAGGATGGAACGAAAAGAGTAGCCTTTGACTTTGTGAGGAGGTATAAAGTAGACAATGTTAGAGTTGTGCTTCTAGGAAAGAATCAGGGTAAAGGAGAAGCTATAAGAAAAGTGAGTTTAATTCTTATGATTTGGTGAAATCATGTTTCATCTTCCTGATGTTTTAATTTGACTCGTGAAAACTGATCAAAGGTCGTTGCTTATGCGGAAGCATTGTAAAACAGGGAATGCTTCACTCTCGGGGAAAACTACTTCTGATGCTAGATGCTGATGGAGCAACCAAAGTTGATGACATGGAAAAACTTGAAAATCAGGTTGGTGTCAGTTGCAGTCTGTCAGATTAAATTTTTATACAGGTTAAATCTGTCTTAATACCTCAACCTAGAGATGGCAATATCAACCCATTTTACTTAAATTTATTCGATTTGGATGATATTTATCTCTAGCTTATCAAATTGGTAAAATTTAGGTAGTGAACAAAGGAAACGTGTCAATGGTGGAACAACTTGAATGTTTCTGAAAGTGTATTTATAATGCTTTCAACGCTTGTGAAATAGATTCTTGTTGATCTTTAGTAATAATATAGTTTTTCTAGTCAGACTTAGCAGACCAACTAGTTCTCAAATCTTGTGTGTTGAGTCAATCCAATTTGACACAGCCCGTTCCAAGCCGCCCAAAAAATAACCTTTTTACCCAAACCGATTATGTCCCATTACCTAACCCATCCGACCTGCCTAGTATGTAGAATGGGCATGTAAATAGCAGTTGATATATTCTCTATTAGATCCTTGCAGTTGCCAAAGTGAAACATCAATCAGCTGGAGATTTAAGTGAAGCAATTCAAGATATTCCTGTTGTGGCATTTGGTTCACGTGCTCATCTGGAGAAGAAAGCTCTAGCTACAGTTAGTTCTATGTGTTTAATTATTTTATATTAATAATTTTGTTTTTCTTTTCTAAAACATTTCATTTTATGGTTCAGAGGAAATGGTACAGAAACCTTTTGATGAAAGGGTTCCATGTCGTGGTCCTCCTAACTGCTGGTCCTGGAGTTCGTGATACACAGGTATTGTTCTTCAGAAAAATCTATTTATTTATGTAATTCCTTTAATGTATCAAATCAGCGAAGTTTTTTTTGCATCCTTGATCAAGTTTCTTTTATGGATTTATTGTAATATGAAGTTTGACATGTATGGCAGTGTGGATTTAAGATGTTCACTAGAGCTGCTGCAAGGAAACTTTTTACTAATATACGTTTAAAAAGGTACAAAATTCGTCTCCGTGCTTTTATTTGCTGATAATTGTTACTATTATTGTTATTTTCTTTTTGAATTTTGTACTGTGTTAATAATAATAATTTCAAAGACAATATAATTACAATAATAATCTAAAATTGAATAAAATGACCAAGGATGCCATATGCGCTAAAAATGGATTCTAGATGACTTTCAGCACATTTGACACGTTCCCCTAGTAGTTAAATTTATATTTGACCCTTTTAATATAACACTGCACCGTAAACCAGCTTATAAGTAAATATAAACAGGTGAACTAACACATAACTGCAACATACTATATGCTTGTTTACAAAGCCTATTATAATTCTGTTACAATGTATGAAATTTGATAATGTTACATTACGTGTTTGTTAATAATACAGGTGGTGCTTTGACGTTGAATTAGTTTATTTAAGCAAATACTTCAAAATCCCTATAATAGAGATATCTGTAACCTGGTCTGAGATTCCTGGATCGAAGGTGAGCGCATTGAGCATTCTCAACATGCTGTGGGAAATGAGTCTTATGTCCGTGGGATATAGAATCGGCATTTGGAAAATAAGTAATCGGGAATCTTAGTTCAAATAACAGAAACAACATTTGGCCTAAAACCCTGAGCTAACTAGTTCATGATTCAGACATACAGATCATCAAGTCTTGTTTCAAAGTCAACCAACCAGGTTTTATTAATATCTTTGAAGAATACTCGGTTATTATTTTTGGTGTGGTAAAGGAAACTGTATACTAGTTGAAAATATTATGTATGCTAGACGTTAATTTGTTTTCTTTCTGACTCATCTCTCTAGGAACTTGTATGTTTGTTTCCGGGATAGTAGTAATGTTTGCCTTAATCTCATCCTTCCAGTATGTTTGTTTTCGTCTCGTCTTTCAAAGATATCTGTGTGCATCTTGCAAATACAAATCTAACTACGCTATCCTTGTATATTGATTGATATATACATCTTAACCCACAAAGGCACACATTTCGTTAAAAGTTTTTAGCTTAAAAGCTCTACCAAAATTCATATTTTAATAAAATAAAAAAATATGTAATCTTGAAATAGAAGTAAACGTGAAGCAAAGGGGAACATTTCAGTCACCCACCAAAGATTCTAACAATCATTAGTTGCTATCACAATATTGCTTAATTGTTTTACAAACAAATAACCGGCTTGTACTCTACAACTTACTTGGGTTTTAAAATTTACACCAGATGCGTTATTGGGTGATCGAAGAGGTGATGAAAATGCATCACTGTAAGTGATCTCGTACGATGTTGATGAGGCGGCTAGTTAAGATTGAACTGACTGCATGCCTGAAGCTGGCGCACATTCTGAAATCCTTTTGAAATCAGCTACGGATTCACTGAAATCCAATAGCGATCCACTAGGATTTGTTGAAATCAAGAAATAGAGCAGAAGCTTTTAAAGGTCTGATTATATGAATTTGGAGAATCATGATTGAATTAGAAAAACTACAGTGACTTGTAATTAGTCTTACACGAGGGTGAACATGTTCTCAGGTAACAAATACAAAAATAATAATAATAGTTTCAAAAGGGAGAAAAGTTCTAAAGAAGTAAAACAATTACTACAAGAATAAACTCATGATGCAATCAAATCTAGCTGGCCATCGAAAGCAGACGGAGATGAGATACAATCCATGTTTGCAGTCCTTTACAGGAATGGGGGCAGTATTACCCATCGGCGAGGGTACCTTGGTCTTCCTTCTTTCCCATCAAAGAGCTGCAACAAAGAAACATCACAAGATAGTATCAGACTCATTTTTTTATGATTTGGCCAGATTCAGTTGACCAGATTGAGATAAAACTCTGCCCAAATGGGTAGAAAGATTCATTCCACCCATTTAAGATAAAACACTGCCCAAATGGGTTGAAATTATCAAGTAAAAAGGTCAAGAATATTACCCTTCTGAGACGGCGATGCTTAGCCAGGGCCCAGTTAGTCATGATGGAAAAAGCAACCACAAGAAAGATATAACCCGCAACAGTCTGTGTTGCGATATTAAAACCCAACCACTGATAAATCTCAGTTGTGTAATTTGCACATGTCACAATATTAAACAAAAACCCTCGTGGAATTTGGTACCCTTCATTCCCACTCGGACTCCTAAGATTTCTCAATATGATGTGGCAATACAAGTTTGCAACTTGCATAATCAACCCAAACCCAAATCCAATCTTCATCTGGAGATCACTTACAGGTGTGTAAAGAGGATGGTTCACATAATAAGCAATATAACACCCAAAAGTCCAGTAATAAGCACAGTTCCTAAACACGTTGGAAAGTGGTGAAGTGGCATGACTGAAACGGTGCACAAAAAAAGTCTCCATGATACGTTTGAAATAGTGGAAACACCAGTAGTATAATGCATATGTTTGAACCGGATGGATAGCCCGTTCCCCTTTGTACCCAAAATATTCGTACACTGGGAAATAGTAGAAGACAGGATAGAGGATTAACGGGCCCAGATACTCGAAAAAGAAGAGTGTACGGTATGAAACTTGTGAGCCCAAATCCTTAAACACTACAGTAAGGGCGTCAGAGTTTCCACTTGTGTACTCTTTTAGACTTTTCTTGGATTGAAGAACGACGGGCTTTTCCTTCGATCCCGCTTGGATGGGTAGGGTCAGACGTTGCCTGGAAGGATGGTATTTCTTGACTGTTTACAGAAGATGTATGTGAGTAAAAAGGGATTGTCTTAATTATATATAAGTTCTTCGACAGAATGTATTATCATTACATACCAACAAACAACCGTCAAATGAATCAAATGCATATAATATGTAATGTACAAACCTCAGTGGTCTAGCAGCCTCTTTATCCCATGGGATAAAGGTAAGGGTTGCCCACTTGCCCTTATCTCACCCTCCCTACGCTACTGTTTGTGTGTAATTTTGCTAGGGAGTTTGTTTGTATAAACCTACCTTAAGGTCACAATACCCCCTAAAATCATTTTATTCAAGTGTTGACAGCCTCCAATCCATTTTATTTAAAAACAAGAATGCTATTTTGATAATACAGTGTGGTAATGACGTTTAAAATGTTAATTATCTATAAAATTATAGTTAAAAAAACGGACAAAAGTGTTGGCGGGCTAATTACTAGAGCCATTTTGACATATTATCCGACCGCTTGTTTTGCCATCTCTAGAATGTTGAGTGTTTAGGTTATGACTTGATATATAACTAAAATTTTGACCTACCACTACCCAACATGCTTGTTTTCCATTTGTAGAATGTTAGGTTTTCAGGTTAGGTTATAAAACGAGATAATAACATGCTTAGATATATATACATAAAACAATATAGTTAAAAGGTTCAAATAAAGGTTGTTGCGACTCTTTCATTTAACCCTTTGAAAGAATATTTTTTTCTTGTCCACTTGTAAGTTGTAACCATGGAGCTAAAAAATATGCAGGGGGTTTACAAGTTCCTTCTTATAATTTTATATTAAACAAAATTACACCTCTATTAGTTTAACAAAATAATAGGAGGAGGCCGGGGTTATTTAAGACCTAGATGGCACCTTTATCTAAGACTAGATGACACAGTAGTGGGATTCTGCAAAGGAGGTTATTGTTTCTTTACAACAGAGAGAGTACTAACGAAATAACTAACTAAGCATATGGATTTCAAGGTTACCCAATACAAGACACAGGTTGTTTGATTGCACCTAAAAGAAGCACTATCTTTAAGTTACTATTTGCAATACCTGTATACAACTTATTCATATATTAGCTTTACCTACAAGCATATGAGGAGTCTATTTTTCCTATTTACTTTGCAAAATCCGTTAAACACAATATGGAATGGGAAGAATTGCTTAAGTCAGACACCTAATTGGTACATTTTGTTTGTTCAACACTAATGCAAATGCACCTTTATATATTAATTTGATAAATAAATATTAAAGCACTTTGTTTTATGGTAGTATGTACGTAGAAGCAAGCTAAAACCATGCTTTATATGTGAACTGTAAGATACGAGAGTTAGGATGACGATTTTACAAGTCATTTAAATTTGATGCTTAACAGTATGGGATTTAGAACCATCATCACAGATATTCAAAGTCAACTGCGAACATTTCTATCACCAACTAATCAACATTGAAGTTAAATAGCTGGTGATTTCACTTCCAAATCGTCATTTCATCTGCCTTAGCTCACGACTCACATATAATCGGATGGTTTTAGCTTGCTTTTGCATACAGCATACCACAAACATGAAGTGTATAGAGAGACTCAGATGGCAATTGGTTTACTAGTCACTATGAGGATGGATTGAATTATAGGATGGACTGAAAATGGGTATGAGTTCAGATTCAGCTTTTTTTAACTGTTTCGCTTAATGGGTAGGTTAAGTAAAAGAAAGGAAATGGGATGTGGGAATGAGATGTAAAACCCACCCCCTGGTGAGTTTGGACCATGGCCATCTCAAAGAAGACATCAGATGACGGCATGACGCTTCTTTCACAACACCTTTTAAATTTGTGGCTAAGCATGATGATTATATGCAACCTTTAGTAGCATAAATTGATGTATGGTTTACTGTGTCAGAAACTGACAGGATTTTCTACAGGTTTCTAATGCTTTTGCATAAAATAGCAAGATTCTCTGCCACTGTCTCTACTTCTAGCAACCCACTACAAAATTCTCTAAAAATAAGTTCCATTATTTGGCAAAAATAGGCCAATAGCAACATTTTATGACCATTTTTTTATGTATGGATTATGGAAATCTATTTTAGTTTTTAATGTTCTAAAATACTATTTAGTGTTTAGTATCTAAATGAAACAAAAAAAAAATACTGAAAAATAAAAAAGATACCTACGGAAATGATAAAACTGATGCAGCAGTAATCACGTGAAAACAAGCACTAGCTTAGCCTAGTGGCAAAGGCGTATGGCCTCATCCTAAAGTATATCAATACAATCAGACCTTAAGATAATAATATGTCCATAGGCATCTATGTATGTACTAACTGTTTACAAGTACACCATCACATGAAACATATTCATTTACAATAGTCAACATCCATTCTGTATTTGGTGGGCAAGTAATACACTTTTCTGGTAACAAGAATGTATCCCAGTAACTAATAATTAATACTTGTATCAGTCTATGTAGTCAAAAGCGAGCAAGCCACACGCCAAGGCGCTCAGGCAAGGATAGACAACTTCCTTTAATTGAAGAAATGTGTTTTTGGATTTTATTTTAAAAGAACATGATATAGTAAATTTAATATTCGGAATTATAAAGTAAAATCCTTATATATCTACCTTACTAAACTTTGCTTTTTTTTTTATACTTGATAAAGTTATAATATCAAGACTACATATGATAAAGGTAATATATTTCTTATCATATTACGTTGTAGAGTAGAATTAAATTATTAATTTTCTAAGTCTTTGCCTACCTAGGTATCGATTCAAAGCTGTTAAGTTAAAGTGGATATGAAGGTGAAGATGTGGCCTTATATGATCATGAACAAGAAGGAACAGAGTTTGATACCCCCTATATATTATATGTATCTAAGCAGCTATTCTATTTAATGAGGAAGAACTTACTTCGCTGATGAATTGCTTCCTGCAAATCAGCAACAGTAGTATCCTGAAAAAACCCCCAAATATAGTCATAATAACATTTCGAAATAACATAAATTACACATGGAAACGAAATTGAAGTGAATGTGAGCTTGCTTACAGAGCTATCAAGAACAAGGCCACCGTTGATTAGTTCCCTGCCGCTCCGCGTAGTAACGGACACCTTCATCTTTTGGGGAACGGAGAAAACAATGAAAAGTGAGATCTAGAAAGAAAGAAAGAATGGATTGATGAAATATAGGGGGTGATTTATGGGTATGGAGAGGTCCCACTGTATCGGCGATGGTTGAGATACGGATGATTTTAAAGGCGTGTAGTTGGGGGTAGATGAGCAGCAGGGGCAACCACTGTCCGTCCACTGGCGTTAGCATGTGGATCGAATATGAATGAATAAATGAAGATGATACCTACATCTTATTATACAACGTGTAATATTTAATCTCCGTTTTCTTTTGAGTAAATTACGATAATCAGTTCATAACTTCATATGGTTTTGCACGAGTTTTATGTTTTGTCTCTCGGTTATATTTATTACGGTTATTATTTAGAGGTTTTACATTTTTGTTACTTCTATAGTCTCTCCGTTTAACGTTTGTTAAAAAAAATCCGTAAAATGTGTGTTGATTGACTATTATACCCTTATCTTTAAATAATAAATACATAATAACCTTTTCTTTAAATACAGTTTAACTATTTTCAGATAAGGTTATGGAAAGTTAAGTTGATTGAATGCCGCTGGATTTAAAACCAAACGCCGATTGCTTTGTTTGCTTCGATTGTTTAATTGTTATCCTGATGGCTTGTGGTTTTCCGATTGCTTTTTCCGCTTCGATAGCTCTGTTCGATCGAGATCCATTCGGATACTTTCTATCCCTAGGCAAAAGGAAGTACCACTAAAGATTCGCTTGAGTTTATATTTACTTGATCATGATCTTCATTTCGGTTTGATTTCGATCCATTTCGGTGTGCAAATCATAACGATCTAAGCTTCAAGGACTTTGCAATTGGTATCAGAGCATCCAGGCTTTGATTATACACGACTATGATCGAAACTGTTGCTTAATTTAACTGATTCATTCATGTTTGACTTTTTTCTGAGTCAAATTATTCATCATTGGTCTTCAAATTCGAGTTACATCATCAACCGGATTATTGTGTATTTTTGTTGATAGAATCAGTTTTGGAGTCTTGCAAATCTAATTCTATATTCAAAATCGATTTTGGTCCAGATTTAAGCAGATCACATATTTCACAAGTTTGTCTTCCTCGTAACTCATCTATGGTGAAATTCTCAAAACTCAAAAGTACACTTCGAATTTGATATCATGATACAGGTTCAGCCGCCGCATCCTTCGAGTTCCAATTGTTCCTCCGTCGGCCACCCGCCCGCCCATATTAAAACACTAGATGGAAAATGAAATTTTATATTTCAATTTTAAACGCGTTTTCAAAAATTTGTTGTTTCTAGAGATGAAATATCTCTTTCATTTTTTAATAAATTAGAAACGAAAAACTATAAAACATTTTTCAGAATTAAACGGGCCTTTAGTGTCTTGTTTATTTTTATAATGAAAGGATAAATAATGTTTTGAAAACATAAAAATTTGGAAGAGCTAAGAACTTATTGTATGGTATAAAAGTTTTATAATATATTTTCTGAATATTCATTCAAAATTTACAGTATACACTATGATCGGTAATCTATATCTATATCTATATCTATATCTATATATATAATAAAAGAAAAGTTTTTGGCATCACAATTTGCCATGTGGCACCACCACATTTATCCTCAACAATTTTTCCCGTCAATTCTCCTAGTTATGGAAGTGATTTGTATTTCTAATTTTTTATTTATTGCATTCCAAAATATTTTAATAACCAATTATTTAATTACTAAAGATATAAAAATACATAATTATCGTATATTATGATTGTATTTATAGTTTTTTTTAAAAGTCACCCGTGTAACACACGGGGATAAAAAACTAGTACCGTACTATATGTATTTTTGGGTGTCATATCTATCTATCTATCTATCTATATCTATATCTATATATATAATAAAAGAAAAGTTTTTGGCATTACAATTTGCCATGTGGCACCACCACATTCATCCTTAACAATTTTTCCCGCCAATTCTCCTAATTATGGAAGTGATTTGTATTTCCAATTTTTTTTTATTGCATTCTAAAATATTTTATAACCAATTATTTAATTACTAAAGATATAAAAATACATAATTGTCGTATATTATGATTGTATTTATAGTTTTTTTAAAGTCACCCGTGTAACACACGAGGATAAAAAACTAGTAAATCATCATCATTAATTTATTTTTCCGATAATAAGGTGGAATAAAATAGAGGGGAAGTGTCTGCTGCCAGCGAATTTCCATTTATTATCTATAAAAATTAAACAAAGAAAATAGAAAATATATCCTTTGAAATAAATATGAAACTTTAACCTAACCCGCATATTCAGGCTCCATCGCCGCTCTTCCTTTCCTCTGCTCCGCCCGCTACGATCGTCTCCGGCCGGCAGATTCTCTTCTTTCTTCGGCGTTCGAGATCAGTCTTCCAGCCTCTGGTACAGGTACGACATGCTTAATTTTACACTCTTTTTCCGACCTAATTTTTATTATTATTAGTTTTCAAATTTTCATGGAGGAATGATTAATTTTCAATGATAGATGGCGTAATTCTCTGTTCAAGTATGATTGATTTATTATTTAGTGATGAAATTGATAGACATGGTCTTAAGTTCGCATGCTAAGAGAACCTAGGAACTATAAACCGACGCTGCATTTTACCTTTAGTCGTTTTTGCTGTTTCACAGTGTAGTATCTGTTAATATCTTGTTAATTTTTCACGTTCCGCGCTATTCCGGGCATCTGAGAGTAACTCTAAGGTTAACCCTAATTTTCCATAACTTTTATATCACTATCATCCCAGTTATTGTAAATGGCCTTTATGTTCTGAATTTGAGCGGAGGTTTTCTTTTTGATAGCAGATTTATGGATTATGGAATCACTGTCTAAGGTGTGTGAATTTCAACAGCTAGGGTTTTCGATAAACCAGCTAGGTTAGGAGAGAATTATGGTACCTCAATCTAACACACATTCTAGGGCTCTCTCTAGTCTTTCTTTTTAGGATATTTGGCGAAACCCGACATGTTGATTCAATGCAGCTTTGCAGAGTGTTCAACTGTTAATTTAAGGGCACCTGCAAGTCATGTAATAGCATTTTAATAAGGCTAGGTGTATAGGGCAATCTAGGATTAATAAAAACTACAGTCAACTATGGCTATGTGTTTATGTAGTTGAATTTATGTCATAAAAAGAGGGATTGGTTAACATAGGAGGCTCAACCCTTTTGGAGGCCCAAAGGGAACTAGAAATTCGGGGCCCATATTGGAACGTATATGGCTTTTGTTGTCACGTTATACAAATTTCAAACGGAATAAAACATGTATATATTGTTTATATTGGGGCCTGTTAAAGTAGGGGCCTAAATTCCTAGCTTCATTTGATTTACCTTTGAGGGGATTGGTTAATGAGGGTCATAGACGTACCCTTAACTAGAAAGCTCTAGTTGCTATGCATCTTGGTTAGAAGCGAATAGTTTTCAAAAGCCGAGATATGATGTGCTAGGTGAGGCGTGAGCATTACATACGCGAGACAATATTTAATGCATTTATATTAATTCTAGATTATATTTACCACATTCTTAATCCTTGAATACCAAAAAATAAGAAGCTCAAAAATAAAAGAAAAAAATAATAAATACAAGATAAACCTAACAAAAAAAGAAGTCCGACGCACAAATCTATCACACCTGAAAAAGAAAAAAACAATATAGGATAAATAACCAAAAAAAGGAGAGGTCGGTTAAAAGTACCCTGCACCCTGCACGTAAAATTAAACTACAATGGTGACTAGTCATTGTGCAAGACAACCGATGGCGGACCTAGGATATTCTTTCTATAAGGGTCGGTTTTTTCTGGTGCTTGGAAGGTTATTATATCAACTCTTTTGCACTGGGGTAATTTTTTTTTTCTTTTTCTTCCGGTGCTTGGATGTCTATTAGCTCGATGCTCAAAAATTTGGTTTGGGGTGGGTTGGGTCACATGAATAACGACTACTTGTCCGTAGCATTAAGCATTTAGAAAGGACAACTCAAGTACTTAATCGAACACAATACTCATTTTTTGTGTTGTTCTTTTTTGTTTTACAAGTACAATATGTAGTATAGTGTGATCTTTTTCAAGTAAGTAAAAAAATCTCGGAGGTCTTTTGACATACTTTCATATGCTCTGCATAGTATGGTTTATCCCACACCTTATATAGTAGGTCTTTCCATGAAGAGAGCTCAATAACTTAATACTCACATGAAACTGCACGTTTTCATTTCCTTCTTACTTCTTGCCTCATCCCCTCTTTGTCCCACCTCTAGTAACATGCAATACCAGATCTTGCAACTCTGACAATCAGTTACTCTAACAACCTCCAAGTTTGTTCACGACTTTGGAACCTCTGAAGCTCCACCTCTAAAGCTCCACCATTATCTCTTTTAGCCAACATGAGCTGAGGAAGGTTGCAAATGTAAATTTTATGTTGATTGCATATTATATGACCGAGTATGAGCTTGGTTTTAAAAGGTGGTGCCTGATATTCATACTATATTTATGAACTAATTATATGTAATATTGAAGAATTTAATAATTGTTGAACACTAAAAAATAAGATAGCAAAGAAAAAAGCCTTATGCACAACTTAAAAAGGTTTACATGCATTTTAAAAACTTTGTGTAACGTAATAAGCATAAATATAAGTACAACCTAAGAACATAATAGGTGGTCAATTTCCATAATAGGTGAAGGCGAAAGGTCGGTGTCCAAATCCAATGGTTGCTTGTTATTGAATTCACGAATTAAATGGTTGATTGTGTTTGGATTTTAACACACCCTCGTATGGTATACACAATATTCTTCTAAGGGTAACCTAAGACTAAAGGCACATCGAAGGCTAAAGATTCACCCAAGGCTACAAGGAAATCTAGAAACTCTATAGCACCTACCTTACTACAAAAGGCAACCAATGTGTGGGAAAAGTCAAAATACAAAACTCTTGCAAGACCACCTCTCTACTAACCCCTAAAATGTGCTACGAATCCCTAACCTTTGTCTTACATCTTCAAGAATTCCCATCACCCACCATGTATAATGAGCCGTGTAAGTCTACCAAATCTTGCCGAATATTTTCTTCCTATGTCAACTTTGCTCTGTCTTTGCTCCTTTTCACTTCCACTGTAAGGGTTTCCACTCTTCGTACATGTGCCTCTCTACTAACCCCTAAATTTCTTTAACTCACACGCTCATTAAAAAAGCTATATGGTACTTGTATACGGCTTTGCTAGTTGTAAAAGGTGTGGAAAAGGAAGTTACTACTAACAAACTAACATAATGATTGAAATCACGATTCCGGCGTCGTAAGGCCAAGCAGGGAGCGATACGCAAAAACATGTCATGTTTGATATTAGGATTATATGCTGATAATTAGAACTTACAAACTATATTTAATGTATATAAATAAAAAGACACAAGCTTATCTATGGAGTTCTCTGATCTGATTGTATCTGAAGTGAGCATGGAAATTTTTTCAATTTTCTCGTTCTTGCTAAAAACACGAGAATTATAATTAGGTGTTTGTTTTTTTAGAAAAACCTCTTCCTAGCCTCTTATGCCTGCGCCGCGCAGACCACGTGCAGACATTTGGGTCTGCAGAGTGTTTGATTTATCGTAGACATTTCATTAAAAAACCTCTTCCCGTCCTCTTCTTGGGGCAGACTTGGGTTTGCCTCTTCAAACTTCTTCTAATTTCATTTCTCTCCATCAAATACAAGAAAACATGTTAAAAAAAAAACCCTACCTACGCCTTTTTCACTTTCAATGGCAGCCACACGAGGGAGCACCACTGCCATAAGCTCCACCAGCCGCTGCCTTCCCCATCGTCCGCCGCCTTCCTCACTGGTAAACGCAGGTACCAATTTCTGATTCTGTTATGTTTCTTATTCTTTTATCCAGTTCGCGATTCACAATTGGTGTTCAGATCGTATTTTCGTGTGTTGTATGAACAATTTGATGTCGTTCTTGTTGTTATCCTGATCGTTATTTTCTGTTCTGTTCTTGTTGAACCAATGGGTTTGTAAATCTTGAAAAGAACTAATTTAGGTCACCAATTTGATGTTGTTCTTGTTGTTCTCCAGATTGTTATCTTCTGTTCTGTTCTTGTTGAACCATCCATGAGTTTGCAAATCTTGAAAAGAACCAATTTAGGTCACCAATTTGATGTTCTCCAGATTGTTTCTTGTTTCATCACATGGGTTTGTTTCATATGATGTTGTTCTATAATGCAATTTGAGTTTTGGATACCTCATATGCAATTTCATGTGGTCATGAGGTGGCTTCTCATGTATTTCTGTGTCAAAATTGGTCAAAGTTGTTCAAAGTTAGGGGTTTGTAGGAGGCTGATATGTAAAACAACCAAAGGGATGAAGAAATTATGAAAAGTTTGATTGATAAAAACGTTGACATGTAAAGGAGATGAGAGAGACACAACATATGATTGTGAATAGAGCAGTGTCTCGTGTAGTGACGCGGACGGCTTACACTTCGGCTTTTGGGACCTAAATGTTTTAGATTGCCTCACACCTTTTTAAACAAAAAACCAGGTTCATTAAAGGCTTAAGAGTATTAACATAGTACACGGATGGTTATGCTATTGTTATGTAGTTAATGGTCAGGAGCTACAATGAACACAACTTTATATCTGATCTTTTTGGTCATGAATGAGAGCGGTAGGATTAAGAGATCTACAATAACCATATGATGAGATGCTGAGTGATGTTGTCAAGAACGTATTTGTTGATGTAGCATAGTTAGTTTCTTTGATGGTCTAGACCTCTCAGATATTAGCATATCCAAACATATTTTTGTGATTTGCTTTGGCAGTTTTGCGTGCTATATTCAGATTAGCAATCCCTAAAACCGTAATAGTGAACGGCCAACCTTCAAATGTATTTCTATCTTTATAAACAGTTTATATTATGAAGTGCATTTGTGCATTTCTGAATTGTTCATTGGTTGAGTATATTCTCAATTCCTGTGCATTAACTTGCTGCAGGCATAAAGGAACACGAAAAATAATCTCGATCTTGATAATATTGCTATAATATATTCTACGACACCCATTTAGCTCTTCTTTGACCATGCCTGGACATAGTTTCCAGTCCTTTTAACTGCTGTTGCTCTGACTCATGCATGAACATAATTTCTTGTGTTTTTGATTTCTCAACGTTTGTATTTGCTCTTCCACCTCATTTCTTTGCTATTAATTGCATTTTTATGGTAGATTGTAACTCTAGAAGCTAGATACAATTTTCCATATATCATTTGATATCTAAATTTTGGGAAGTCATTGATTCACTGATTGTCCCTTTGAATTTGCCTTTTGAACTCCTTGAGCCATATCTAACTAATGGCACAAATTCTATCACTTTGTCACTCCCTTTCTCCTTTGAATTTGTTTCAATCTTCCCATTGTTGTCTTCTTTCTTCTGTAAATGCATCTGGCTTCTGTGTATCAATCCCAGTTGCTGTTCAAGCTTTTATTCTTAAAAATATAAGATGCCAAAGACACGGGCAAAGGCGAATGCAAGTTCAACACCTGTCAAGATCGAAGAACCACAACAGGTTTCCAAGATAGAACCAGAAGAACAGGTTGATTTTGAAGAGGATGTTGAGGAAGAGGTTGAATATGAAGAAGTAGAGGAAGAGGTTGAAGAAGAAGAGGAGGAAGAAGTTGAAGAAGAAGTGGAAGAAGAGGAGGATGAAGAAGAAGAGGAGGAAGAAGAAGAGGAAGAAGATGAACAAAAAGGAGGGAAAGATGACGAAATGGAAGACATTGAAGAAGATTTAAAGAAAAAACATGCAGAACTTCTTGCACTTCCTCCTTATGGTTCAGAGGTATATCTTGGTGGAATTCCTCTAGATGCATCTGAGGATGACCTGAAAGAATTTTGTGAATCTGTAGGAGAAGTCACAGAGGTAACTCTCCCTCTCACCTAATGTAATTTTTTTTTTGATATACTATATATGTGTTTTGATGCCAATTAACATAAATAGGTCCGGATGATGAGAGGTAAAGACTCGAATGGAAATAAAGGCTATGCTTTTGTGACCTTTAGAACTAAAGATTTAGCTTCTACTGCCATCAAGGAGCTTAATAATAAGGATTTGAAGGTATTGCAATATTTTTAAACCATATTATGCTGTTGCTGTTTTTAAAATTGTGAATTTGATAAACTATGTTAGAGGTGGTAAAAACGTGTGAGCTGAGTCATCAGTCATGGGTTTCAAACAGGTACTGGATGAAAACATGTAATTTGGATTATTGATTGAATTGGGTCAGGTCGGACTGGGTTGACCTTAATCTATCTTGTCTAATTCTAGTAAATGATTATTTTGTCAAATATGATCGAAAGTTTATATTAATACGACCTATTATTATTGAATAAACAGTTTTGAGCAATTTCGTTTTGAGTTCAGTTTCTTCCGTTTCTTTCAAAAATACCTGCACCTGATTAAAAGGTTTGCATTTCTAAGTTCTTTTTGTCATACTGTTGGTTTTTACCTTATCTCAGGGTAGACGGATTAAGTGTTCAACATCCCAAGCGAAACATAAATTATTTATTGGTAATGTTCCTAAAAACTGGACACTTGAAGACATGGAGAAGGTTGTCAAAAAGGTTGGGCCAGGCATTAATTCTGTGGAGTTGTTAAAGGTAAACACTGATTAATTGGATCATGTTACAATGGAAGACATGGAGAAGGTTGAGCATCTAATAGTTTTTGCGTTTTCTTATCACAGGATCCACAAAACTCTAGAAGAAATCGTGGATTTGCTTTTATTGAGTATTATAATCATGCCTGTGCAGAGTACTCAAGACAAGAGATGTCAAACCCTAAATTTAAGCTTGATGATAATGCTCCAACCGTGAGCTGGGCTGACCCAAAAAATGCCGAGTCTTCAGCTTCTTCTCAGGTGCTTACAACTTGATTTTATATTTTTCTAATTAAAGTATACTCACTTTGTTATTTCATGTTCTTTTTTGCAGGTTAAGGCAGTGTATGTTAAGAATTTACCAAAAAATGTGACGCAAGAGCAATTAGAAAAGATATTTGAACACCATGGGAAGATTATGAAAGTAGTTCTTCCTCCTGCAAAAGCAGGTCACGAGAAGAGTAGGTTTGGCTTTGTTCATTTTGCAGATAGATCAAGTGTTTTAAAGGCTCTCAAGAACACGGAGAAGTATGAGCTTAATGGTAATGATGATGACCGGCTGATTAGGACTTATGAGGCTTATCAAGAAAAGTAAATAACAATTTGACATATTTGGGTTTGTAATTAGGCCAAACATTGGAGTGCTCTCTTGCTAAACCACAAGCAGACCAGAAATCATCTGGAGGATCTTCAAACTCACAGAAGGCTGCTATACTTCCAAGCCACCCTCGTGTTGGTTATAATTTGGTTGGGGGTGCAGGCTATGGTGCTTTGGGTGCAGGCTATGGTGCTGCAGGATATCCACAGGTGCACTTTACTTTCTATTTACATCAGAGGCATATGCACACTTATTTTAATTTTATAATTTATACAAAACTAATGACTTTGGACTGATTCTTTTTCAACATTTGGGATTACTTTATGGTTCTTCTTGTTGATTTATCTACTTTAACTTCTATTTTCCTCAGCCACTTATGTATGGAGGGGGACCTTCAGCAGCTGGCATGGCAATGATGCCAATGCTTTTGCCTGATGGAAGGATTGGATACGTTCTGTAAGTGAAAAATTCTATATATAGCTGCTGTGTTTTTAATTTTTTTTATAAATCTAAACGCTGCAGTTGCTACTTGTATAGGGTTTAGATGTTTTGTCCTATCAACATGTTTTTGACCAGACGTTTAGTTTGTTTTGATTATTCAGAGTTCTATGTGGTTCTTTATCACCATAAATACTGAACAAGGACAGTTCATCAGGGCTAGAAGTGGCAAAATAGATGGGTCGAATGGGTTGGGTAAGGGGTGAAAATGTAAAATCCAGGTAGAGATGAGTTTGGTCGCATAGACCAGCAAGCAGACATCTATGCATTTTTTAACTTTATAACCAAGTAATGTGCTTAATGTAATTACAAAAACTATGTTATTATTATTAAAAAGTACCAATGTTTCTTAGTAAGCAGTTCAGACTGTTTTTATGCTTTTAAAAGACTTTCAACCTGACGGATCCATTTGATCTGTTTATGTTTTTCTGAAATCGTTTGCTTTACCATTTTACCCTTCAATTATACAAGTATCCCTGACAATCGTTAAATCCTTGTTAAAAACATGTTGGACGGGCTTGGTAAGGTGTCAGAACGTTAAATTCACATTGAAATGGGTTAGGTTTCATTGATTAGCAAGGACACATCTATCAATTCTGTGTAACTTTTTGACTCGGTAATGTGATTAAAAGATAATTTTCATGTTAAAAACTGTAATTATGCATGTCAACACAACTGTATCCTTGCAACTAGACTTGTGGATCTGTGGTGCATCAAGCTCATTGGAATTTAGTACATTTCATGGGAGTAATTTGCTTGTGATACCAGAGTATTGAAGATGCTTTGTTAATGGTGTTGCCTACTTGATGTTTTTCATTATTTGTGACAGGCAACAACCAGGTGTCCATCCTCACACACCACCACCTGCGCCACAACAGCAAAGAGGAGGTGGTGGTGGTCGTGGCTCTGGCGGTGGCAGTGGTGGTCGTGGTGGAAGTAGTTCAAGTGGTGGCCGTAGACGTGGTGGTAATGACAGTGGAGGTCGAGGACGTAGTCGCTACAACCCTTATTAGCATTGTGGCAAAGGTGTAAACTTAATTCAAGTTTCCAATTTATTTATAAAACCAGCACCTTCTTTTGACATCGAAGGGCTTTAATGGTTTAACTTTGCTTTAACATCTATCCTTCTTCACTTGCTAGTTTTAAATGGATCTGCGTGCATGATAAAGGGTTCTGCTATTTGTACTAGTATTTGATATTTGCACCTTTATACGGGCTATATAGAACCATGAAATTTCATAAAATCTGTAAAACATATACGAGCTATATATAAAATTATACGGGCAATGTATATACAAAAGTACAAAAATAAAATAACTATATGGGCTCTATAAATCTAAATAGACAAAAGCAGCACATTGTTAACTCAATCAAAAGACATGCGATGAATATTTTAGTATACACTAGGATAGAACCCGTATGTTATACGGGTTGAATAATTGAAAATATATATATAATTGATAATTCATGCATACTCTTCTTATTACCAAAATAAAGTATTAGATTACATTAAAACTAAAGCTATAAATCATAATATGGTATCAGTGACTTACTATTTTTATCAAAAAAAATATATCTAGGGCATGTATCTACTTGTATATTTGAAAAATGCAAGATAAACGTGATCATGTTTAAAAAACAATTAAACCATCAATAGCGACTAATATGAATTATGAATTGACAAACATGAGGCTTTAAGTCTTTATAAAAAGTTAGATGAGTATAAAGTTTTATCAAAATTATAATGAGCACATTCTAATTGTTGAGTATAAAATCTAAATTATGATCAAAAGACTAGTTAGTGTCCCGGGTAAATACCCGAGGCTTGTGATATAAAAAAAATAAACGAACTAAAAGATGAAAGTTTTTTTCTAACTATTAAACGAATGATCGAATTGGAGTTTAAGTTCATCAATGGTGGGTTTAGAAAGTCACGACTTTGTTTTTTGATTCGTTCACCATCATTCGTTGATCGAAACCTAAGCAATATGGATCTAGTTTTGTTAGGTTTTCTTTCACGAATCCAAAGCAATTTACGGATCAAATTTTCATTGAGAAATGAAGAAGATATGATGAATCAAAGTTATGGTATTGTAAAACAAATATGGATAATTCTGTATGGAAATAATTTATTTTTTTTATTTTTAATTATAAGATCTTTCCTTTTTTGTAAATATCATTTATTTTTTTAATTAAAAAATCTATAAAAATGACACATAAGCTAATCCTAGGTGTCACACCTTAAATTGTGCCACCTACACATTAAAAACTTGTGTTTATTAGGGTGTTTGTAATGGTGTGGGAGATGGGGGGTGTCCCGAGCTCGGGATCGTGGGATTGCTCGGGAACACCAGG
>JBCNJP010000019.1:5788111-6082070 GCA_039602395.1 Deinandra increscens subsp. villosa
ACAACCGTTTCATTTTATCTATACCTTCCCGGTCTCGAAGACTGCTCAGGTGACTTCATCTGGAAGCCCCCAACCATTCAGCAACGACAACCGTCCTACTTCTTCTATACCTTCCCGGTCTCGAAGACTGCTCAGGTAACTTCATCTGGAAGCCCCCAACCATTCAGCAACGACAACCGTTCACGTAACCTTGACCCTCTTTAGACGTTCCATTTTATCGAACATCTCCTTAACCACCACAGTACTACTACCCGCCCCTAATTAGATATTCAAATGACTCAGGTGTGCTAATAAACATGATAATGTACTCATATACTGCAACAAGTGAACATCCCCCAATTTACCTAGGTGTATGTATACAGGATGTACCAGCGGCGTATCCTCCACACTTTCAATATACCGGGTAACTATACTACCATGCTTGTATACAGGATGTACCAGCGGCGTATCCACCACATAATAATATAGCAAATGCACCACCTGTTCTCATATAATCATACATTCTCACTTGTACGTTTATTAACAAACCCTTATCATTTGGATACCTAGTTTCAAAGCAAATATAGCACATAACTCTAACAATCATTTCATATGAATTATTCTATCATAATCATTTCATATACATTACTAACACGTATAACCATTCATTAGCATTTTCATAACATAACACGTATCATTTCAACAGTTCATCAATTCATCAATTTATCAGTTTAAGATAATCAAACTTTCATATAAAAGCATTTTAAATACTTTCCAATTAAACAGTTGAACATTATATGTATATTAGCCCGAAAACATTAAAGCGTTTAAAACATTTAAAAGTGGGCTCGCAGAACTCACCTTATCTCTTTACTCGTTAAACTCGGACAGAACCTCCGACAGAATCCTTCGGTTAACCTAATTCGCGTATCGTATGGCATTAACGCAAGGTTTAACATTATAAACATATCCTATGTTTATTTATCTCTTACATTATCTTAATAATATCTAGTTATTAAGGTTAACTTCTTTTAAGGTCAAAATGACCAAAATACCCCTATAGGTATATTATCTTCTTTTTATTGATAATTATGAAGACGCGCATTCCTATAAGTAGACACTCACTCCGGGATCGCCCAGTGTTGGGATGCCATTGCCCAGATGGGATGGCGACACCCCCGCTATTGCCAGAAACCCCAGTGTACAGGTGTCTACCCTTCCGGTCCGCGCGAACTTCTAAATATCCGATTAACTCGGTATCTTATATACTTTATCATTTATCCATTTTAACCCCATATATACTTATTATATATATAAACATAGTTCCATACCAAAATTCAAGTACCCATACCCTTCAGATTATTTTATATTAAATAATCATAATTCAAAACCCTAATTTCATAAATTTCCCGTTTCTTTATCAAAACTCATTTTCTTTTCAAACCAACTTAGGGTATCATCCATTATAACATTTTATAATATCCTTTAAAATAGCAAAGCTTAATTCAAAACCGTTTGCTCAATTTGGGCAGAATAACGTTATGAAAACCCTAATTTTGACCCGTTAACAAAACCTTCACCAAACCTTTTCCAATTGTGAAATAAACTTAGGGCTTTCTTAAAACACATTAAATTAGGATTACCTACAAAAATTCAGACCCTAATTCCCACCCGATCACCCGATTTGAGCAGAATAACATCAAGAACCCTAATTTTACATCATTTTTAGAAAGCATATTTAGAAATCGAATTAGCCAAAACTGAAAGAGGTTATTGTTAAGCATACCTAATAAGGGGTGACTGCAGAAATTCGCCTTCTAACTCCTCCCGGTGTGCTCGAATTGATCCGATGAAGATTCCGGCAGAAAAGAGGGTTTTTGGGTTGTAATTTACGAAATTGGCGAGTTGTTCTGTTGATTTGAGGCCTCTATTTATAGTTGCAGATGCGAAATATGGTTCCTACACGTCCTAAGGTGACTAAGGCTCAAAATCGACACGTTAGGAGGGTCAATTTGTCAAAAACGTGGGCTGCAAGTCCAGAAATCGAATCTGGTCGCTGAAATTGGGCGGAGGTACGCGCCGGATGAGCCCAAGGCTCGGCGACCCGCGAGCCACTTTGCCAGTTTGGCAGTTTTGGTCCCTGCACTTTCTTTTTACATTTTAACCCCCTAAACTTCAACCGTTCTATCATTTTATGTACCAAAACATTATGGGGCATATTTATAAAGGTTTCTAAGGCTCGGGACATGCTCGATGATATACGTATACATACGTATATATATATTTATATATTTATATATATCTTTTGCTATTTTGTGTTCTAGCCCCTCAAACTTTCCAATACTTATCATTTCATGTTATGGATCATGTTAGGATATAATTTTACTATATTCTAAGCTTTAAAATGGTTATAATAATTATAGACACGTATCATATCCGTATATGTTGATAACTTTTCATAATTACATTTTTGGCCCTTCTATTTTTCCATTAACTATTAACACACATATTCACATGTATACATCTATCAATTCACACATGTATTATTATGTTATTCATATAAACACATATTCATCTCATACTTTACTTTCGTTAATGTTTAACACATCCGTTCATGCATATTTCATCACGTTGGCCATTAAACATGTATTTCTAGCACATGCAACTTATCTAAAGCATAGTCTTACCACATTTATCAATTAAGCTCACGTATTTATAATATAAACACGTATTTACTATACATATAATGTATCTGTGAAAATTGGGGTGTTACAGTAGATCCTTCCAAAATAGAAACGGTAATGAGCTGGAAACCACCAAAAACGCCCTCGGAGATTCGTAGCTTCTTGGGCCTTGCCGGTTATTACCGTAGGTTCATCCAAGACTTTTCAAAGATCGCGACGCCTCTAACCAAGTTGACCAAGAAGGACGTAAAGTTCGTTTGGAGCTCAAGTCAGCAGAATGCCTTTGAAGAATTGAGGACCAGATTAACTCAGGCACCGGTATTAACTTTGCCGGATGGGCCTGATGATTTGGTAATTTACTCCGATGCTTCTTATTTAGGTTTAGGTTGTGTGTTGATGCAGCGAGGTAAGGTAATTGCCTACGCATCACGACAACTAAAGCCTCATGAGACAAACTATCCAACTCACGATCTAGAGTTGGCAGCCGTAGTGTTTGCTCTCAAAATTTGGAGGCATTATTTGTATGGAGTAAAATGCACCATCTACACCGATCATAAGAGCCTGAAGTACTTCTTCGAGCAGAAGGATCTTAATATGAGGCAGCGTAGGTGGTTAGAATTAATCAAGGATTACGACTGTGAGATCATGTATCATCCAGGGAAAGCAAACGTTGTTGCAGATGCTTTAAGCAGAAAAGATGAACACCCACCTCTTCGAACACTGTCGTATAGATTAATCGTTACTCCTGATTTCCTTGTCCAACTTCGTAACGAGCAGCATGAAGCCCTCAAGGAAGAAAACATCAAGAAGGAAAGAATGGTCGGCCAGGCTGAAAGCTTTAAAAGAAAACGAGTACATAGTAAGGACTCGATTCGGTAGAATCTGGGTACCACTCACTGGTGGATTTCGCGCCAAGATAATGGACGAAGCACACAAATCACGTTACTCAATCCATCCAGGTTCCACAAAAATGTACCAAGATCTGAAGAAAGACTACTGGTGGCCAGGAATGAAGTTCAACGTCATGCAGTACGTCAATAAATGTTTAACCTGCGCGGAGGTTAAAGCCGAACATCAGAAACCATACGGGAAGTTACAGCCCTTGGAACTTCCAGAGTGGAAATGGGAACATATCACCATGGATTTCATAACCAAGCTACCAAAAACAGCTAAGGGTCATGACACCATTTGGGTGATAGTGGATAGATTAACAAAGAGTGCTCACTTCTTACCCATTCACGAGAAGCATTCTTCAGAAATGTTAGCCAAAATCTTTATTAAAGAAGTCATTGCTCGTCATGGAGTACCAGTGTCTATCGTTTCGAATAGGGACACTCGGTTTACTTCGCGTTTCTGGAAGAAGTTCCACGAGAATATGGGTGCGAGATTGCACATTAGCACGGCGTATCATCCTCAGACAGACGGCCAGAGCGAAAGAACGATTCAAACTCTGGAGGATATGCTACGTGCTTGTATTATCGATTTCGGAGGAAGCTGGGATGATCACTTACCATTAGCAGAGTTCTCCTACAACAACAGTTATCATTCGAGCATAGGTATGCCGCCTTACGAGATGTTGTATGGTAGGAAATGCAGAACTCCTGTATGTTGGGGTGAAGTTGGCCAGCGTGAGATAGGAAGCAAAGAAACAGTCGAGAATATGGCTCACGATCTTGACATAATCAAAGCACGATTGAAGGCTGCACAGGATCGACAGAAGTCCTACGCTGATAAAAGAAGAAGGCCAATCGAATTCCATGTTGGAGACTATGTTCTGTTGAAAGTTTCTCCATGGAAAAACATTATCCGTTTTCGCAAGAGGGGTAAGCTAGGCCCAAGGTACGTTGGACCTTTCAGAATCTCCAAACGGGTTGGAGAGGTTGCTTATCGTTTGGATCTGCCCGAGGAATTGTCTGGGATCCACCCAACATTCCATGTATCACATTTGAGAAAATGCGTGGCAGATGAGTCAGAAATTGTGCCGCTAGAGGAGATAGAAGTAAACGACAAATTATCCTATATAGAACGGCCAGTTGCGATTCTAGATCGCAGTGAGAGGAAGCTTCGAAATAAAGTAGTTCCTATCGTTAGAGTGCAGTGGATGCACAGGAAAGGTTCTGAGTCAACCTGGGAAAGGGAAGATGAAATGAGAGAGTCTCATCCCGAGTTATTCTCGAGTTGAGCAAGTTTCGAGGACGAAACCCTTTTAAGGGGGAGAGAATTGTAACACCCCGATATTTTCGTCTAGGTAAGTTCGTATCTTAAAATATTTACCTATGTGCTTTATTGTAAATATGAGTTAGAAATGGTAATAAATAAATAAAGCACGTGTTTATATGATAAACGGGCTTAGAAATGATGAGACATGACTGATTACGTCTCGTATACGTGTTTAAATCATGAATACATGCTTATGTGAATAGCATAGACCATTGATAAGAAAATACGTATAGAAATGCATGTTAATAGTTAACGAAAAAGTAAAAGGGCCAAAAGCGTAATTTATGCAAAGTTATAAGCAATACATATGTTATATGTGACTATAACTCTTGTAAGTATTTTAAAGCTTAAAATATAGTAAGGATATGTCCTAACATGATTCGTGACATAAAATGATGTATATTGCAAAGTTAAAGGGGTAGAAAGTGTAAACTATGTAATAATATATGTATATATGTGTATATATATTAATATATATAACCCGAACCCTCGAGAATGTTAGAATCATGTTTAGTAAGGTTATGGAACATAAAATGATAGCTACATCGAAAGATATAAAGCTAAATAGCTTAAAACAAAAGTTAAGGGGCTAAAAGCGTCAATAATTGAAAGATATAAAACGTATATATACGTATATCATCGGGCATGTTTAGAACCTTATAAACTTTTATAAATGTACCCTTAAGTGTTTTATAGCCTAACATAACAATTGGTAGGAGTTTGGGGGCTAAAATGTAAATAAAACTTAGAGGGACCATTTATGTCATTCTGGCAAAGTACCAGGCGGTACGCGCCACCCTCTCCCTCCCCTAGGCGGTACGCGAGCCGACCAGGTCGCGATTTTGGCCGTAGCTCGAACTTGCAGCCTACGTTTGGCCACCCTAACGTGTCATTTCGACCGAATTACTCACCTACGAACGTGGAGGGACCTTGGGCGACCTCGACTGCTATATAATGGACCTCAGATCATCCATAACAACTCGCCAATTCACGAGATTTATCTCCTAAAAACCCTAACCTCGTCCGCGATCTTCTTCTGCAAAATTCGAGCAATCGGTGAGGAATTAGAAGGCCATCTTCTGCAGTTCTACATACTTTGGTATGATCTACAATAGCCCTCAATCAATTTCAGTTAATATTGTTGTTATGATCGAGTTCTAAATCTAGGTTAAAATTAGGGTTCTTGGATATAAATCATCAAATTCGGGTGATCGGGTGGGAGTTAGGCTCTAAATTCTTGTAGGTAATCATAATTTAATGTGTTTTAAGAAAGCCCTAAGTTTATTTCACAATTGGAAAAGGTTTGGTAAAGGTTTTGTTAACGGGTCAAAATTAGGGTTTTCATGTCGTTGTTCTGCCCAAATCGAGTAAACGGTTTTGAATTAAGCTTTGCCATTTTAAAGGATATTATAAAATGTTATTATGGATAATACCCTAAGTTGGTTTTGAATAAAAATGAGTTTTGATAATAAAACGAGAATTTCATGAAATTAGGGTTTCCAAATAAGATTATTTAATATAAAATAATCTGGAGGGTATGGGGACTTGACGTTTGGCATAGTATCATGTTTATACATATATTAAGTGTATATGAAGTTAAAATGAATAAATAATGAAGTATTGAAAATACCGAGTTAATCGAATATTAGAAGTTCGTGCGGACCGGAAGGGTAGGCGCCTGTACACTGGGGTTTCTGGCATAGCGGGGGTGTCGCCATCCCATCTGGGCAATGGCATCCCAACACTGGGCGACCCCGGAGTGAGCGTCTACTTATAGGAATGCGCGTCTTCATAATTATCACATAAAAGAAGATAATATGCCTCTAGGGGCATTTTGGTCATTTTGACCCTTAAAAGTATATAAACTTAATAATATACATTATTAAGTAGATAAGGTATTAAAATAAACATAAGAAGTGTTTATTATATAAAACCTTGCGTTAACATCATACAATACGCAATTAGGTTAAATTGGAAGACGTAAAGGAGGTTCTGACTGAATTAATTGGCTTAAGAGAATAAGGTGAGTTCTATGAGCCCACTTTTAAATGTTTTAAATGTTTTAATATTTTCGGGCCTGATATACATGCAATGATACATATTCAACTGTTTACTTGAAAAGTATTTGAGATGCCTTTACTTGTTTTGTGTTAATACACATACGTGAAAAAGTTATAATACTTATAACTGTTTTGAAGTTATTATTACCTATTATTACTCTTTTCGGGAAGGTTATAATGAACGGGTAATAAAGAAGTTAAACTTTTAAAGTAAAGTTTAAAAAGAGGAAAATGAGCTTTTTTGAGGATAAAGGAAATGACCCTTGGGGTTATTTTAAAGAAGTTTTAAATCTAAGCACAGATTGTCTGGTAAGAGGGGGGTTGTACAATCCAAGCAGTGGAAATGAAGCCACTGGAGTAACGACGGTTACTCAAGAGGTCGGGAGGCGACGGCCAACCGAAAGGGGCTAAAGTAGTCCCAGAGGATAGACAATGCTTAGTAGAAGAGGTTTTGCTTATAATGTTTTGTATGACTTTCTTTATGCAAAATGATTATTAGCAGGGAAGGTGATTTAGAGTATTAAATGATTTTTAATACTGAAGGTTTAAATGTTATGTTTGGTATAATTCTTTTATGTCTTATATCCATTAAATGTTTATAAAGAAGGGGCCGTTAGGCCCATATGTTTGAAGTAACCTTTCGAGGTTAAGGTAAAGTTTTAATACTTAGAACTCACCAGCGTAAGCTGACTTTTTAAAGCATGTATATTAGGTGAGGTTAAAGATCCAAGCATCAAGGGAAAGGCTCATGTTTGAGTAAAGTGGATGGGCAAGCTATTAGGAGAAGGCTATACGGGCATGCTGGCTTAAGTAATGTAGATAGATGCATATCTATTAATCGTTGTCTTTTATAGTTATCGTTAACCGTTGTAGAACTTTTATCTTACTTGTACTTGGCTTATAAATAAATAAAAAGTTTTAAATTTCCGCTGCTTTAGTTATCTCTGTTATACCTTGTGTTCATGAGTAAATCCGACACGTGACCCCTCCTGGAGCCAAGTCTGGGAGTGGGCGTCACACGATGAAAGAACATCATCAGTGGGAATAAAGGAGAGTGAGGACACAAAATCTAAGAGTTTTGATTATGAACAAAGTAATTCGAAAAGGGATAATCAATCATCTATGCAGGAACAGTAGCACAAAAATGTGTATTAATGAACCTGAAATGCAATCTGACCTGTTCCCACAATGCAATCTGACTTGTTACCACCTAACATTATGAATTCTTACCTTTTCCCAATCATCTACGCATCTTCACCCCTTACCACCTGTCACCAACAAAACTAATGAATGATGCTTTTGCTTGGGACATTTAACACATATTCCTCACTACTTGAATCTTTCGGATGATAGAGAGAAAGTTATTAACCAAATTATGGAAATCATCCTGTGTAAATGTTAATTATCAAAAACATTTATAAACAACTTGTTTGATTCATGCTTACATAAGACCTAGTTCTATACCCTCCATGTACCAAAACAATACATACTAACCTAGGAGGTATTAGACATTACAAAATCTATTCAAACCTAAAATGCAATACGGAGTAGTTTAAAAAAAATCATACATCTAAGACTATACAAATATAAAAATAATGGCTTTAAGCATTAATAGACTAATGAGAAAACCATAGAATAACAAAAAAGTAAATCGGAAAAGGATTTTGCAACTTCTGTTCGTCTCCAGATCCAGATGTACCCAAAAAACCCTAAAATAACAAACACCATCTAAACACACAGAGATCATCATCATCCATAAACGAAACGAAAATTAACAGAGCATCCAAAACATATATGGCCCAAAGTACACAAACAAAGACTCAATCGAGAAGAACTAAAAGGAATGACGTACCAGAGGTTTTGGAGGTGTTGTTTTGTACGAATCCATCCGCCGGGACGACACTATTGACGCTGCTTGTGCGCCGGTGAAGGACTTGCGTCGACCACCGTTGCGTTCTTCCATTTTTGTGGATGCGTGAGAGGTCCAGAAGCCCTAGAAATCACCGAACGATTTTAGTTTGTGATGAGAGAGAGATGAAGTTGATGTAGGTATGGAGGTTGTGTACCTGAGAGATCTGAAAATTTGTGGAAGATTGTGTTGAAATATTCGTCGGAGATTACCATTTGGGTCACCCCTTCCCTCTTTGCGTGTATTGTGTTGAAACGAAAGAACCGACCATCCCTTATCCCTGATTTTCTGCTATAAAACCATCCCTTATCCCTGATTTTGTGCTACAGAATTATAGCCTCAATGTTCACAACAATTTACAAAAGTGCCATGACCACTGTTGATGAACAGTGCATGCGCAATAGGTGCTTGTACTATGAGCTTGGGGGGTTGGTACCATATGTTGTCATTTGTATATATAGGTTAATATATTCAATATTTGTTTATACTTTTTTCAAGATTAATGTGTTTTTTATTTTATGGCGAATCACTTTTTTCAAGATACAATCAAACAACGAATAGTATTTCTTATTATCAACACTCTGCCTCTACCTACATTTGGTGGTAAGTCGATAAGGATTTTAAGTAAATAAATATTCGGATTTTAAGCAATTTGATATACTATAAAAAAAGAAATCTTCAGTTAAATTGGTTACTTGTTTGTGACATAACAACAATCGTCCATATAGAAAAAACCAGTTATGTTCGTACAACATATAAAATGATCAAACCGAAGTGTCTAACGAACCTCGGCCATGAGCGGAATATCATATCGCCCATGATTAAACTACGATTTCTTCACTCTGTATACGATGACTTTCTATCTTTTTTTTTCGATCTTTTTCTCTTATTTTGAGAAGTTGAAAATGATATATGTTCTTGTAGAATAAAATTGGATAACTAATATTTCAACCAGCAATTAAAAATATATATATATTAAGAGTTTAATTATATACATATCTTTACATCTTTACATCTTTATCTTTACATTCTAATAAATGATTACAATTCATGACAAGTGTCACTCTCATATTGATTATTATCTTTGTTTTCCCGCCTCTCTCTCTTAATAAATATTAACATTCTCTATCTTATTAAATATCTCATATTTATATATTTAAATATAAAAAATTTAATATTCTTATTCCAAGAATTTATTAAAAGTTAATAAATAAAAGTTAATAAATTAGAATAACATTTTAATTATATCTTATCTTAAAATATATTTTATAATTTTAAATCTTTATTAGTTTTCAATTATAATTTTCAATATTCATTATTTGGTTATTTCACAAATAGCCGGTGACATTTAACAGACAAATATTAATGAAAATTGTTATTTATAATATGTTGCATTTATTTAACCCGTATATTACATGGGTTCTAACATAGTGGTGAGTAATAAAACATAAAAATTGTTATTTTACAGTTTTTATTGTAATTAATACACTCTGTAATTTTTATTATAGAAATAATTATAAGTTATTATTTAAAAATGATATGCTTTGCTATATAAGATGGTTGTTTTTGTTCACTGTTTCAACATACGCTTAAAAATATGAAAATATATAGATAATATGAGTTATATCGATTTTACTATTTCAAACCCGTATACTACACGGGTTCTAATCTAGTATTCATTAAAAAGTAAAAACACATAAAAACCTGTATAATGCAATATGATTTCTCTTTACTAATTTACAAATTTATATTACTCGAAAAATATATTAGTGGATAAGATATATATAAATAATAATTGAGAAAAAGTATCATCGGACGAAACTACCCTCATCAACGAATATGCATTTATCCGATGTCTAAATTCGTAATTAACCAAACTCCTCTTTATATCAATTTCCCCGTTTCTTTCTTTCATCTTCGTCCTCTGCGGGTTGATTGTTTTTATACGTCTCCCAAATTCTCTCCGTCTTCCTCCTCCTCTCGAAACTCCCCCCTTTCGATCGCTATAAATCTTTCTAATTCCTTTCAAATTTTGATCCCCTCGAATCCCTTTCTATGTTTCATCACCCCGTTCTTCGAATTCAATTCATAATCGATTAAGGAAATAACAAAAATAGAAACAAGAATCGAGGAAGATTGATTGCTTGTTGGATACCCTATTCCTTGATTTTCAAGGAATTGGTTTTCTTGTTTTTACAAACGTAATCTTTTTGGGATTTCCGCAATTTAGGGTTTTTCGGTGTTGATCATACATTCATATTTCATACCCCCTTTTTTGAGGAAAGATAGAATTTTTTTGAATTTTGTTTATGAAATTGAAATTTTGAAAGGTGGGTTTTTTCGTAATCGACGGCAAATTGGTTCTTGGTGGTGGAGGATGGATTGCAGAGTCTGCCCGGCGACCGGGGACCCGTGGCTGATGATGGGAAGCGGTGGCTCCGGCGGTGGCGTAGGGGGGCAGATGTTGGGTGGGGCGTTTAGCCATGAAAGCGAACATGATTTAGCAGCGATGGTTAGCGATTTCTTGGAGAATGAAAGTAGTTGTGGCGCCGATTCACGCTGCAGTAGCGACAGCGATTCCGGTTTCTGCGAACTTGCGCATCTCGCCGACAAGATTTCGGTATCCCTCCTTCTCTCTCTCTCTCTCCACTCAAGAATTTTATTTGTTAATGCATCAATTATTGCTGGTGGATAATGCTTTATACAATATTTGTGCTTTTAAGTCTTGGAATATCTTCTGTTAATGCACCATTAAAAATGTTAACTTTTGGGGAGTGATCCATGGATTATCTTGTTTCAACAGAAATGGTAATTTCCTTTCAAAAAATATCATTACTGCAGTAAAAAAAAGGTGATATTATGTATTTATGTGACTGAAAATTCACCAAATATTGTGTTTTTAACACAATTCAACCATTAAATGAACTCATGGAGTTCTCTTGTGATAATGGGTTGAATTTAGTAGAGAAGTAATTACTATCAGCATTTATTATTCATCTTGCAGTTCTTGCTTGTATTTGTGGTGACACCTATGCTAAGCGAATACCATTTTAAATTTTAAAAAACTCTTGTGGACCACAATCAATATCATCTATATAATACTTTTCAGTGCTTATAGAGGGGTAAAGAAGTAAAATTTTGTTTGGAATTTGTTGTATTGTTTGGGGAATCCTAGTTATTTATAAAAACTTTAAGTGATCCAAATTTCTGTGTGTTTGTTACAAAACAAGAAGAAGAAATAAAGAAGTTTTATGTGTTGGATATTTGGATGCTTTTATTTGATTATGAATCTGATTTGTGCAGTACTACAAAGTTTTGCTGGATCAACATGGGATTGACATGCTATCAGTGGTTAATTCTCTGATTTTATCGATTAAAGCTATGGACCTTGAATTTATGAGATGCGGTTCATGCAATACTAGTTGCATAAGGTTCTCTCTGGTGAAACTTTTGAGGCTTTCTGGTTATGATGCTGCTGTATGCACATCAAGGTGGCAGGGCACTGGAAAAGTTCCTGGAGGTAAAATCTTTAGCCTAATGTTCCTTATATAATATACGTTCCAGATATGAAGTTTTGGCCAAAGTTGTTATTACTTTTTTGATTTTTTGGTAGTCATTTGCGTGAAACAACGTATCATGTGGGTTCAAATGGGCTAGAACTAAAACAAAGTAATAATATATGGGTGAAATGGGTTGAATCGGGTGGGTTGACCTGTTATCAATTTGTGACCTTTCCTTCAAATTTTATTTAATAACTGAAGTTTTAAATATAATCAGGAAAACTACGCTATAAAGATTTAACATTTTGAAATGAAATGATCTATGAGGGGTTACAAAGTTTTCGAGTTTTTGACCTATTACAACGCTGTTGTATTTGGTTCTGATGCTACAATTTTGTATTCTTCAAGAATAAATAGCAAATTTAAAATGCACATTTATAGGTTATTCATCTGACCGACAAGGGTCTATTTGATCCGTGATTTAAAATGATTCGTCTTTTCACATTTATAGGTTAAAATGCACATTTAGCATTTTATTACCTACTCTTTTTGCTGTGTTGTTAACATTAAGCATTGCATGAAAATGCAGGGGATCATGAATACATTGACATTATAAACTATAATGGTTCTGGAAGTTCTGACCGTTTAATCATCGACATCGACTTTAGAAGTCACTTTGAGATAGCTAGAGCGGTTCCATCCTACAACCGGATATTAAACTCTCTTCCTGTTGTTTATGTGGGATCATTAACAAAACTAAAACAATTTCTTCAAGTAATGGTGGAAGCCGCCAAATCATCTCTTAAACAGAACTCCATGCCACTTCCTCCATGGAGATCGCTTGCATATCTGCAATCCAAATGGCACTCGCCTTATCAAAGACAAACCCATCCTGAACTAGAACCTGTTTCTGACCCGTTTGTTACTCAACGTAAACTCTGTAATGGGCACCTGAATCGGCTCAAATCTTTGATCCAATTTGAGTTGGAAACTGATAGGAACCACCTAAAGAAGCATGTGGCTCGAGTTAAGGTTGATAGGTGGAGGATGAAAACACCCTGAGAGAGATGTAAAGATTTTTACACGGTTAAAGCAAGGTAACTAATAATTTAGCCCATCAAGATTGATGCTTTTTTCTGGCCATCAGAAGTCCTGATGGGGTGGTATACTGGTATACTTGTTTCTTGATTCGCAACCGTCACCTGAAGATATTTTGGTGACTTGATTTGTTTTTTTTTTATTTATTTTTTTATATAATAGTTTATTTTGTGGATTTCATTTTTCATCTTTTGATGATATGATCTGATCCTCAGTGTTTTGTTATGTGGATCTGAAGAAGTTTTGTTTTGTTCATTTTTACACTATAAAATTTGTTTATTTTGTGGAGTTGTTATAAGAGGTTGTTTGGACAATGTTATGTTCTTTAATTAAAAGATGGTAAAGTTTATTCCATGGGCATGAATTTATGATTATCTTGTTCTTTTGGTTTCTTAACCTGCATTTTTTAATCCATATCATATGGAAGGAGATTTTAAATTAATCACAACACACCACAACATACATGTACTATCATAATAAGGGGATGGTTCCCTCACCATTAGTTATGTTTGATATTAAAATGTTCATAACTAAAGAATGGATAATTTTGTGAATCATATAGTGGGTTGTGACTCATGTCTTGTGAATGTTGGAGTCATAATGGTTCGTGACCCAACCCAAGTGAAATCTAATGGTTGGAAAATAAATAAGCCAATATGTGTCTTTCTTATTGGTTTATTTATTTTTCTTTTTTTTATTGGTGAAATCTAATTGAGTTTTTTTAAAAAAAATATTATATATGATATAATTGGGTAATTATTAGAGGGCGTTACGGGGGTTATAAAGCCATTGGTTGATGTGGACGACACGTGTCGGATAACGCCCCTCCAAAAAGGTTATGACTACACATAGCTTAATGGTATGCTTGGAATTGTAGGTTTTGTGATATAGCAATGATATACATGTCTAAGCACACTATGGCGAGTTAAATCGCGGTCCAATTCAGCTTTGAATAAAAATTAAAGTTGAAAGGTAAATCACTTCAATTTAAAAGAAAATTGCCAGTAGATAAAATTAAACAATCTCCCACCATTTGGTGGAGTGGATATTTCATTACCTTCCAATGTGGAGGTCAAATGTTCGAATCCCACCTGACATAAAAAAACATAGAATATTATATAGATGAGTCAGAGGTCTTACCACAGTGGGCCTTTAGGCCGTGGGTTTTCTATAGAATGGATGTGCAACATAGAGGGTCCTAGTTACTCGCACAAATTGTAGTCGCAGCGTGTCGTGGGTAACATCGTTTGCCATGATAAGCCTCCCGGGTAACTGGATGTTTGTAGTTTAAAAAAAAGAGAGAAAATTGAACATGTCGCAATAGTACAAACAAAATCTACAACAATAGTATATTATAAAAGTTATGAGCGGAAAAAAAAAATATATTAGAGGCAAAATAAGTATTTTAAATAAGGGGTTACACTTTTTGTTTAATAGACATAGGAGATATGAACACTTAACTATGACTATGTAACTTAGAGTTGTATAAGTTGTTTTTACTTAATTGGTTAGGGTTGTATACCGGTTCGATATAGGTTAATGATGTTCAAAACGGATTTTACTAAATTGGCTTGAGTGGTAAACTTTTTTTAAGAGTGAAATAATCGCATTTAATTAAACTAGTTTAAAACCGGTCTTGTTGATCCGGGTTAACAACCAACCAGAAATTGACTGTTTGATTTGATCCCGTTTTAGTTTCATCTAGACTGATTTAAAATCCAATTGAAGCCGATTTTTTATCTCCCAGACCATTTTTTTGCCCTTCTCTTATGTCATACATATATATATCTATATACAAATTAAAACTTTTATAAATGGTAGCAATAGTGACACTATAGTGTTTTTACTTTTACTTTATTGTCATTTATCAAAGTGATTTCATTGTTTTCCTTTTTGGACATTGTTTTTTTTTTCTGTAGTGTTTTCACTGTTTTAGGTTTTTATTTTTATTTTACGTCTATAGCATATTAATAATTTTTCCATCAGCGTTATCTAATTCTATTTGTTTTGTAATTGTTGGGCCAATAACAAAACGTTCGTAATTATTGGGCCAATGAGAAAATGGTGAAGTGCTTTGAATGCAAGGAAAAAAATCATTAACCTAGTTTTTTTTTATGGCAAAAACAAATTTAAAAAAAGACTAGTGAAAAGCTAGAGAAAAAAACAAAGAAAACAAAACAAAGAACTACGTAGGAGAATCACACAAAAAAACGTTATACTGGAGAATTACAGAAGTCCTCCCAAATTAGATCTGGATGCTTTGATCTATTCTTCAACCAAGTAAGCATAGATAGAAATATCATCCATAGTACACTTGCAAGTCTAGTTCAAAACCAAAAGGAAAAACAAAGTATTTATCCTAGTCAATCTAGGTCAAAACAACCAATTGTTTTAAAATACTGTCAAGGAATGTAAAACATGAGGGAAACTCAGATTGCCCCATCTTGTTGCACTCAAAGCACTTGCGCTCCTCGGGAGGTGGCGGCAATCATGTTCGTAAGCTACTCGGGATTGGATAACTATTTTAAAGAGCTATTTTATCCTTGTTTTTACTAAGAGATCTTCACATATTTCCCTTCTGAAGACCAACGAGTGCAAACGGACCAATCATGTTCGTAAGCTACTGAAGATTGGATAAGTAGATAGCCCCTTTCGTGCCTAAACTTGCTTAAGTCCTGGAATATGACTCAATTCTGTGAACTAGGGGTGTGCAATGAGCCAAACCTGGACCGGACTGGACCAAGACCGGGGCCGATTACGTGAAGATATGAGGACTGCAGACCGGGCCGAATGAATATGGGTCAATCCGGTTTTGGTTGGTTTTTTATTTTGGGTTGGGCCGGACCAATTTCTTTTTCTTTTAACAAGTGAATATCATTTTTGGCTTAAGATATACCAGTTTTGGACTTTTGGTAGCAATTTGTTATACACCAACAAATGTTTCACATTGTTAAGCATATATCCATCCTTGTCCAATGCTGTGTAATCCGAAAAGTGGCCTCTGTATAAAAGTTCATAAACCATAAAACTTGACCCAAAATCTAAGGGAAAAAAATGAGAAAAGAATAGATTCGAGTTATGTGAACAATTAAGGTATAAAAGTGAAAGTTATAACTTTTAAGCGGTACAAGACATAAGGAATATGGTGGATTGTTATATATTTTTCAATTAATAATCAAGATAAAGCATTTACGTATGTATGTTTAGATCCGATAACTTAGGAGAAGAATGATCTATACATCCATCTAACTTACACATGTCATTACCATATGCTATCCGTTCGGATATCAACATAGGGAATTTTTCCGAACCAGACATTGTTTTCTCACAAAGCATCCTCCGGACTACAACATACTCACATGTTTCACATGTTCGAAAGTCTCGCATTCCAAACCTGATAAGCATTAAATGTCAGCGTTAAATGATATCACCCAATATAGATACCAAATCGGCAAATTTATTAATGATAATTCAAGACAAAATGTTAAGTGTTATAAATACCCATCGACCATGGTTGGGGATTAATTATTTCCGGTCATACTATTATTTCGTTCATACACAAATAATTATCTCTATGTCCGAGCTTTATCGTATGACACACTCCTATCTTGTAACGAATTTTAGAGGTGCAAATCCCAAACCGGTTTGGGCTCTCAAACCGGTTCTCAAACCGGTTTTCAAACCGGTCAAAACCGGTTTTGACCAACCCGGTTCCCGAACCGGTCAAACCGAACCGGTTTCTATCGGTTAGGGGTTTTTGTGAAGAAACCGGTTTGGCCCAAACCGGTTTGAAACCGGTTCGGCCCAAACCGGTTTGAAACCGGTTCGGCCCAAACCGGTTTGAAACCGGTTTCTTCACATCACTTTTAAGCAACTTTTCTAGCCCTTTTCTAGTCGATTTGAGCCTAAAAATTGGTATATATACCCCCTTTTTATGTGTTATAAACATTACCCCACTTCCCAATCTCTAAAAAAACTCTTAAATTTACAAAGAGTTTGAATACCGGTTAAAATAATTTGTATTTTCTTTCAAATTAGGTGAACTTTTGCAATGGTTTAGGTGTGAACTTATTCTCTTTTGTAATGTTTTATGTTTTTTTCAATAAAAAGTATGTTTTTTTAGTTTTTATAAAGTTTTTTAAAAAAATATATATATATATACCAAACCGGTTCAAACCGGTTTGAGATCCCAAAACCGGTTCGGTTTGAAACCGAAACCGGTTTCATCGGTTTCCAGATTTCGGGCTTCAAACCGGTTTGAGAACCGAACCGGTTCGGCCTCAAACCGGTTTTGACCAAAACCGATTTTGGTTTGAGAACCGAACCGGTTTGGGTTTCAAACCGATTTTTGCACCTCTAACAAATTTAACGCTTTTGTTAGTTTTAGTTTTGCATATTCCAAGTTCTCAAACAAAAATTTAAAATCAAGTACATTTTTCTCATAAGTTGTAGTCAAGTTGTTTGTAGTCGAGTTATATCCTGTTATACATAAATATCAATATCTCTTAACGGCTTGTTGAATTCAACCATGTGAGATATCCCGATACTATATAAAATTAATATTTGAGAGTGTTTTGGATGTTTTAATTTTGGACGTTTTTTGTAATTGGTTTCCGGGGTTATAGCCACTTTGTAGATAGCCTCTTGTTTAATACACTTTTTGTTGTTAAAAAAAATAAAAATATTAATATCTTTTAGGGCACCCGGTATACAGGGTGTCATGTTAAGTTTAACATGTGTCATGTTGGTGTCACGTCAACTTTAACATCACATACCAAAGTTTAACATGAAAGGGGGATACTTCATGTGGTGTTAAACTTGTTATTTTTTGTTTTTATTTACCAACGGTCGAAATCAAACGGTCATATGACCGTTAACCTCCTCTTCACGCCTCAATCTAATGCGCCAAAGGATTAGCGCCTCACAATGGCGCTGGGTGATAACGCTTGTCCTGGACAGTTTTTGCGCGCACAGCGCCGCTAAAAATGATTTTTGACGCCGCCAAGAAAGTTTATACCGTGTGCCCTTAACGTCTAAAATTATAACGTCTAAAATTATAAGTAATATGTTTTGAAAAATTATAACCCATAAGAGTTTGAGTTGATGATTATCACTCCACTAGAAGTTGTCTCCTAGGATATGTCGATACATACATTTTTTAGACGTTATATCAAAGAATTAAAAAAAAAAAACAAAAAAAAACAACCGTTAGATCGAGAATTTGAGATAGTATATTAATCCACTCTTTGACAGACAGTCTGCAACACAACACTAGAAATTATGGCCCCTTTCGAATACCCCCCATCTTTTCACACCTTCCTCCTCCTCATCGCCGTCATCATCATACCTGCCGCCACCTCCATCGGCGTCAACTACGGCACTCTCGGCGACGACCTTCCACCTCCCTCCCAAGTCGCCCACTTCCTCAAAACCCGCACACTCATCGACCGCATCAGAATCTTTGACGTCAACACCTCCATCATCAAAGCCTTCGCAAACTCCGGCGTCCTCGTCTCCGTCACCGTCCCCAACGGCGACATCCCTTCCCTCACCGACCCACGCGCCGCCCGCCGCTGGATCGACGCCAACATCAAACCCTTCTACCCCGCCACCAAGATCCACTACATCTGTGTCGGCACCGAGGTCCTCCACTGGGGCCCGCAAGACCTCATCGACAACCTCGTACCCGCCATGAGGGTGCTTCAAACGGCGCTCGTGAAGGAAGGGTTTGACGAGATTAAGATTTCAAGCCCGCATTCGTTGGGCATACTTATGTCCTCCGACCCGCCCAGTAACGCTTCTTTCCGACCCGGGTGGGATGTGGGTACTTTAGCCCCGATGCTTAAGTTTTTGAAGGAAACCAAATCCGGGTTCATGGTTAACCCGTATACGTATTTCGGGTATTCTCCGGCGAATGCTAATTTCTGCCTCTTCAAACCCAACCCCGGGTTGTTCGATAAAGCCACCGGAATAACGTAATAAATCATCTAAAACTTATTTTTTATTTATTTTTATTTTTTCAATTTTTTTTAAAATTTACTTTATTGATGAATTTTGAAGGTATACGAATCAGTTTGATCAGTTGATGGATGCGGTTTATGTGTCGATGAAGAAACTGGGTTTCCCGGATGTCGAAATCGTTGTGGCGGAGACGGGGTGGCCGTCCGGCGGCGACCCGGCGAACGTGCACGCTAATCCGGTGAATGCGGCGGCGTATATTGGGGGGTTGATGAAGAAAGTTAGCTCCGGCGACGGAACGCCGTTGATGCCGGGGCGGAAGTTTGAGACGTATATCTTTGCTTTGTTTAATGAGAACTTGAAAGGGCCGTCGTTGGATGAGAAGAATTTCGGGTTGTTTCGACCCGATTTCACACCGGTGTACAACGTTGGGATATTGCACGCGGCGCAGGTGATCTTTTTCTCCGACATCTAGTTTGACTATTCGAACTGTTTTGACTATTCACATGTTACCTTTGCGGTAACGACACGTTTTACGTTGCACAGTAGCCGACGCACCGAAAGTTGCACATGTGCGCCCCCACACGTATTTTTGAAATATGTCTTGTTTTGATTAGTTTAATTACACAAAACTTTAAAATTTATAGAGAAAATGTGATTATGATATTAAAATCTAAGTGGTTTGTATTTTTTAAAAAAATACAAATTATCTTTTTAAATATTTGATGATTTTTTTAGATTGATTAAATTGATTTTAATTGAAAGAAATTAGACAACGACAAAAGGCCATGGGTGGCAACATTGAAGGCTTCCAAAGAATATTGCTTTTAGGGGTAAGAATGATACATAAAAAATGTGCCGTTGGACCCTCACGTGGCTTTTGATAACTGTAACGTTACAATGAATAAATAATTAAATATCATTTTTTTAGCAACAACTTTTATTCGATCTATATCAATATAACTAGACTAATCAAATATCTGTCTTTCTTCTGTTCAGGCTCCTTCTCCGTCACCGTTAGCTGCCACCACCGCCGACTCACCGGGGTATGCACCATCATCATCGTCCGGTAGTCCTTTCGACGATGCTCCTTTCTTTAACAGAACGACACCTTCCACCGGCTCACCTGGGAAAGCACCGTCAGGTACTTCTACCACGGGCGCTCCGAACACCGTGAATGCTAACGTTCGTGATTCGTCTCCTGGAACGACCAACATGAACGCAGTTGTTGTCGCCACGATCACATCAATGGTCATCATGAGTTTATTCGTGTAGATGACTTTATTCATTGTTAGATTACTAGACAGTATTCGAGATGTAGTGATGCATTTTTTTGAGACTTGTATTGCTTATTTTTTACGCTATTGATGCAGCCTTGTAGACATTATTATATATTAACATCGAGTTCGATCATTCTAGTAATTACATTACATATAGTTCAGCTATTTCAGTATTTTTCTAATTACGGTATACCTTTCTAATGGTTTTTGATAGACATTAAAGATGAGTGATAGTATGGGGCCTGGGCTATATATCACTATCTATGAACTTATTTTATATTGTTAAAAAGTTAATCCAAGTATTTACACATTATATATGCACATATTCAACTTTACAAATTCTACTCTATATTTCTAAAATTTTATTTTCTAAAGTTTTTCAACATTAAATATACATATAAATTCCAACCATACAAAAAAATGGAGAATTTGCATAGTTATTTTTATCAATGTTTTTAACGCTAATTTTTTCAAGGTGTGAATTTTCTCACGATTTCACGTCTCACGGCCCTCTCATGTTGAGGGGAGGAGTGTTTTTGTAAGCCTGAGTAGTTCACCACACCCCGTCACTCATCATACCGGGTACCCTATATTAGAATAATTTATGCAGTAAATCAAGGCCTGCAAGCCATAGGCCACTTTTTAAGTTGATGGATCGTCAGGGGCGGATCTATGTAGAGTCCAGTGGGGGGCGAGGCACCCGCTGAGATTCACGCAATTAATTAAGAAATTTTTAGTATTTTAAGAAGGGCCCTACTCAAAATACTTGATAGGCCCCTATGACTTGAACAAACAAAGAGAAAAGAGGAGGGAATTAAAGATTTTTGTGGTTAATTGCCATGGAAAAGTGAAAATTCACAGAGATGGTTTAATGGAGAAATGGTGTTTTGTAGAAGATGAAGTGGTAAATGAAGTGAGAGAAAATGATGAAGATGAAAGTGGGACCAAACTGTCGTTTACCTTTTCTTTTTTTCTTTCTTCTTTTTTCTTTTTAAGTTTAAAATTAAAGTTTCATATAACTCCTTTAGTTTAAGTAATGTTCAAAACGTAACTTTTAGTTTGATTTAAACTTAAAATAACGTTAAAGTTATATTTTCTTACTAGTTTATATTACTATGAGGCTCATACATAACAAACTAAAATAACTAGACGAGTAATATGTATTGTTATAACATAACTCAAAGTGGTTTATATATCTATTTATTTTCAGTTTTAATTTGTTTAAAAGATGCTTATCAAGTTTATCGTATAATTAGGTAGATGTAAAATTAATATATTTCTCAATTGTCCTATCCTAAAGCCCTTTTCTTAGTGGTTGCGCGTTTAGACTATTTTACCTTTATGATTGTCTTTATTTGATTCGTTCTTACCGATCAAAGTTTTTTTTTCTTTGCATATTTGGTCGATTTTGACTCAAGCATTTTTTGCCCCCGCTGACAGAAAATCCTGGATCCGCCACTGTGGATCGTTCAAACAACCCATGCAAATTAATATGTCGTGCCAGTTGGGCTTTCTTTGAAGACTTGCATAACATTCTAATGGGCCAGGGTTGGTTTGTTTGAACGTCAAAGTTGATTTCGGGGCTGTCAAGTTTAACTGCTCCTTTATTGGGCTTAGTGACATGAAATTTGCTAAATATGGGTTGGCTACTTTGGTTTTTTTTTTTTTGAACGGTGTTTGGAACTACTCTCCAAATCTCCTATACCCGAGTGAGCCTTCCTGAGACGGGATTGCAACCGTCCATACTGATTTTGACACTCCAGGCTTGGCTCACCCTAGAACACCATCAAGGAGGAAACTCACCACTTGAGAAAAACCCCCTTGAGTCAGGTTTGAACTTGAGACCTCAAGGTCCCCAAGCTCTAACCTTCATCCCCATATCATTAGGACAAATGCCCCTTGGTCGGCTACTTTGGTTTAATGTATTGGAATTTGGAAAGAATGAAATCATTCACATATATTTTGCCCGGTTTGGGTTTAGCCTTTAAGTATAAATGCTACCTATGGTATTTATTGATTAATGACATTTTATGCTATATTATACCCCAATATTTACAATGGTCAAGGTATAAACATGGGACCTCTGTGAACTCCAAATAGTGCTCCAAAAGGTAAAACATCTCTCATTGAATAGCTATATGGTCTTTAACCTATATATTATTTAATTTTTTTGTATGCATGTTTTATTACATAAATTAGCCAGGTTTAACGACGACCTCGGAAGGAACCAAGGTCAGTGAGGAAGGTTACTGGCCCACAAGAAAGCTAGAAAGGGGATCTAGCCTGAATTGAATCGCGAACTCTTTGGTTGCAGTTAACATAATGACTGGTGAATTCTCCATGCCGTGGAAGGCGAAAGCCATTGTTCACTATTTCCACTCCCAGCTAAACAGATTTGAAGACTGGTGGGAGAGGAGTTAAATGAGTAACTAACATAACACTTATTGATTTAAATGTAATCATGTACTTTTTTTTTACTATGAACACGACTCGTTAAGCATCGAACCTACTTATTTGTTTATGGTTCTTGTATGTATTATGAAAACACTCGCTATAGCATAAACCACTGGTCCACGGCGACTAAAACTTATGAAACTGTGATGATTTCATTGAGAATACAAGATTACAATATATAACAAAATACAAGGAGAATAATGAGGAGCTAACCTAGGAAAGAATAACTAACTATTCTAGATACAATCTTTGCAAATCAATTTAAATTAAATGAGATATTGGAATTAAGTAGGAGATATTGTCCTTTGACTAATACGCCCCCGCAAGACGGAGGCTCCATCGGAGACACCGATCTTGGAACGCAGCAGAAGAAACGGAGCCCGAGACAAGGGTTTGGTGAGCGGGTCCGCAAGTTGATCCTTAGTGTTAATGTGCCGAACCGTTAGGGACCCATTAGCCACCTTCTCGCGGACGAAGTGATAATCCAACGCAACATGTTTCATTCGGGAATGATAGACAGGATTGGCGCATGCATAGGTCAACGCAACATGTTTCATTCGGGAATGATAGACAGGATTGGCGCATGCATAGGTCGCCCCCGTGTTGTCACAGTAAAGAACAGGAGATGCCGAGAGGGAGACGCCAAGTTCTGACAGGAGGTTTTCGACCCATGCCAGTTCGGCCGCCGCATTTGCAATGGCTTTGTATTCGGCTTCGGTGGAAGATCTAGAAACAGATTTCTGGCGGGCAGATTTCCACGAGATAACATTGGATCCGAGATAAATGACATAGGCGGTAGTAGAACGACCCGCCGTAGCTGTGCCACCCCAATCAGAGTCTGAGAAGGCCGTGAGCGAGATAGGAGACCGGCGGTTGAGAAATAACCCGTGATAAAGAGTTCCCTTGAGATACCGTAAAAGGCGTTTCAACGCCTGCCAGTGTGTCTGCGTGGGTTGGTGCATAAATTGAGCAAGGCGGTTGACAGCGAAGGCAATGTCTGGGCGAGTAAATGCCAAGTATTGAAGTGAGCCGATCACTTTCCGATACGGGGTCGGATCGACCGTTGGTGTGCCATCGACGAGAGTGAGGACTTGAGATGAACACAACGGTGTTGTTACTGTTTTGGCGCCATCCATGCCATTTGCCACAAGGAGATCATGAATATGCCGGTGTTGAGAGAGAAATAAACCTGTAGACGTGGGTATTAATTCAATGCCAAGAAAGTGACTCGGATATCCCAAGTCTTTGACCGAGAAACGGGACGCCAGTTGATGAGTGAACTGATCATTGAACTGCTTGTCATTCCCGGTCAAAATAATATCGTCTACGTAGACCATAAAGTAGCATATGACCCCCGCCTTGTTGTAAATGAAAAGTGAAGCATCCGCAAGTGACTTGGTGAAACCTGTTGCAAGCAAAAAAGATGTTAGTTCTAAATACCAAGCTCGGGGAGCTTGTTTGAGCCCGTATAACGAGCGTTTGAGCCGACACACATGAGTGGGAAGAGTGGCGTTTGTTCCATATAGACTTCTTCATGAAGAGTACCATGGAGAAACGCATTGTTAACGTCCAGTTGACGTAAGGACCACCCGCGAGACAATGCAATGGCAAGAATGGTGCGAATAGTGACCGGTTTGGTAACCGGGCTGAATGTATCAAAATAGTCTTTGCCATATTCTTGGTGAAAGCCTTTTGCAACTAAACGGGCTTTGTACTTGTCTATGGAGCCATCGGGGTTGCGTTTAATCCGGAAAATCCACTTGCAACCAATGGGTTTTTGGTTGGATCGTGGGACAAGTTCCCAAGTGTGATTGCGAAGTAGTGCATTGTACTCATCGTCCATGGCCTGACGCCATAGAGGGTCTCTGGAGGCTTGAAGGTGGGTTGTTGGCTCGAGAGAAGGAGGAATAGGATGAACGGTTGTAGTATTGACGAACTGAGGATTGAAGTACTTGGGATTGGGCTTTCGTGGACGAGTGGTGGGGAGCGTCTCGGCAGGATAGGGTGAGACGGGTGTGGACGAGGAGGCCGAAGCGGAGAAGGGGGATGTGACAGTGGGTTGAGGGGAAGCGGGTTGGGGTTCGGAATGGGCCTGTGAGGGGTCTGGGCTGGTTTGGGTTGGGCTGGGCTGATCGGGATCGATCTGATGGGTGGCGGAAGGAGGAGGGGTAGAGTTGGGTTGGTTGGCAAGGTGGGGTGGATGAGTGACGATGGGAGTGGGATTAGTAGGGGTGACTGTCGAGGGAATATTGTTAGGTGTGGGGTGGAAGTGTAGAAATGTGTCAACAGTAGGTAGTGAGGAAGAGAGGGTTTTGGTGGATTTAGATGGGAAGGTGTCCTCGACAAAGGTGACATGTCGAGAGTGATAGAGACGATTGGTCGCCGGGTCAAGGCACTTATAGGCGGATTTGGAAGACGAGTAGCCGAGAAAGATGCAAGGTTGAGAACGGGGTTCGAGTTTAGAGGATGTGTATGGTTTGAGCCAAGGATAGCACAGACATCCAAAAGTCTTTAACCGTTTATAGTTGGGGACGGTTTTATAAAGAACATGATAGGGGGATTTGGAGTCTAATACCGGGGTTGGGAGACGGTTGATGAGATAAACCGCGGTTTGGAACGCATGGGACCAATAGGTTAAAGGTAACCCAGCATAGTGAAGGAGGGCCAACCCGGTTTCGACAATGTGTCGTTGACGACGTTCAGCTACACCGTTTTGCTCCGGTGTGTGCGGCGGGGTGGTGTAGTGTGAGATGCCCTCGGATGCTAGAAATGATGTGAGGCCGATGTATTCTCCCCCGTTGTCAGTGAAGAGGGAGATGATATTAGTTTGAAAAAAATTTTCAACAAGTAATTTAAATTGTGGAAAAATTTTGGCAACATCCGACTTAAGTTTCAGTGGATAAATCCAGACATATTTCGAGTAATAATCCACAAACACAACATAATATCGAAAACCGTCCACAGATTGTTGGACGGGTCCCCACACATCGGAATAAAGAAGTTGCAAGGGTTTGGTAGCAACAAAGGAATTTGGTCCAAATGGCAGTTTATGACATTTATTGATAGCACACGATTGACAATGTAATGTTTTGGAAGCAAAAGAGACACCTAGGTCTTTACAAATAACTTTAAAAGTACTTAAACATGGATGTCCTAAACGATGATGCCATTGGAGAGACGTGACGGTAGAGTGATTGACTTGTGGTGGAGCGGAGGATCGGTTGAGATAGTAGACGTCATCAATATTCTCCCCCCGAAGAATTGGCGCCCCCGTGTTGAGATCCTTCACATGAAAAAAGGAAGGAAAAAATTCCACGGAAACACGGTTAGTTTTACATAATTTTGCAACCGAAAGAAGATTGGATTTTATATTGGGCACACATAAGACATCGGATGCATGCAAGGAATGAGATATAGTGGAAAAATGTGTGCTACCAGTATGAGTAATAGATAGGCCCGTACCGTCACCTAGGAGAATTTCATCCGGACCGCCGTAGTCCGAGACGGAAGAAAGATTTGCCGGAGAGGGAGTGAGATGGTGTGATGCACCACTATCCATCATCCACATGTGGTTCGAGGGACCTGCCGTAGCCATGTTGGCCGTAGGTGGCGCTGGTAACGGTTCAAGAGGGACGTGATTGTCGACGATGAACTTCCGAAGCTTGCGACAATCCTTGGTATCATGTCCTGCAAATTGACAAAATTTACAAAAAAGGGAGGTATTTCTACCACTGTTATACGAACCAGAACTTGGGCCAGGAGAGTTGCGATTGGGCCTATTGGGCTGGTAGTTTGAAGCTGACCCATAAGGGGTGCGATTGGGCCTAGCAGGCTGGTCATTGCGATTGGGCCTCTGCTGAGGCTGTTGCTGGGCTACATTGGCAGTAGCAATGAGAGGAGTAGTGGGGGTGGATTGCTTCAAGGTTCTTTCAAAATCCACCAATTTATCATACAATTCTGGGTAGGTTATGGCTTGTTCACGGACCCGGAGAGTCGCCGCAATAGGGTTGAACTCGTCACCCAATTGAGTGAGGATGTAAACGAGGAGGTCTTCATCACTTATGGGGCTTTGCGCTAGAGCCAAGGCATCGGCAATCGATCGCATCTCGTTGAGATATTCAGAGACGGAGCGGCTGCCTTTCGGGTTGGAGGCGAGAGAGGTTTTGAGTGTAATGATACGGGTGCGAGAGGTACTCGCATAACCCGTGTTGAGCCGATCCCAGGCTTCCTTCGCGGTGGACGCGGATGCGATGAGGGGTTGAATGTCGTCGGCGCATGAGCCGAGAATAGCACTGAAGATTACTTGATCTTGTCGGTGCCAGAGAGTGTATTCGGGATTGGGTTTGACAACGGAATTTTCGGTAATGGTTTTTGCAGGGGTCGGGATAGTACCGGTTAAAAAACCGTCGAGGCCAAGGCCGATGAGGGTGGAGTGAAGGTGACGACGCCAAACGGGAAAGTTTTGTGGCGTGAGTTTGATGGGTAGATGTGTAGGAGCAGTGATGGAGACGATGGTGGGGGCGGTAGAAGAGGAGGAGGATGATGTAGTGGATGAATTGATTGAGGGGGTAGACATGGTGGCCGAAACGTGGGTGGGAGGATCGGAATTCTCGTTGGAGATGTTTTAGGCTCTGTATACCATATGAAATTGTGATGATTTCATTGAGAATACAAGATTACAATATATAACAAAATACAAGGAGAATAATGAGGAGCTAACCTAGGAAAGAATAACTAACTATTCTAGATACAATCTTTGCAAATCAATTTAAATTAAATGAGATATTGGAATTAAGTAGGAGATATTGTCCTTTGACTAATAAAACTTACTATATATTTTTCTTTGAACAACAATTACACCCGTCATCTACTATTGGACTTACAACAACCTTTAATAGAGAGACGCCTTATTAAACAGACAAATATCATTAGGCTAAAAGCTCTTTGATATATATTACCATCAGACTTGAACACTAAAACTACGATATATATGTTACCAACAAACTAAACGTTAGATCATAATAGACACACGATCTAATCCAGCCCTTTACTTAGATTAATAATAAATAGACTTTAAATTACAAACTTTGGTCTAGTCTCACTTTCAGTTGTGCCAAAAGAAATGCAAACTGTTTGTGGGCCTGGGTGTCATAGAGAGTTGGTCTACTCATGAACATGGAGGGTCTCTTTCTCCTTGTGAAATGATTTAAAGCTCAAGAAGGTACCACCACCCTGTGCTATACTAAAGGAAAAGCAGCTTTATTCACAACACTAATGTTTTCCATCATTTTAATTTGGTGTCCCATATTTAATGTTTCCCTAAAACCTCTTAACTAATTATTTGGCTTCTATAAGACCATCTCTAATGTTAACAACCGTTCTTCCTACAAACAGTCTTACTCACCGATCACATCAGTTTTTTACTTGTTTTTCTCATAAATAGTTTGTCATCCAAACACAACTCTTCCCACAAACACTAGCTCATTAATATCCATTTAATATTATGTTGTGTGTGGCAAAAAAAAAAAAAAAAAGGAAAAAAAAAGGTTTGTATCGCCCGTGGCTAAGGGCAAAGTCGACTACTATAAAACAAAGCCCTTCAGTGCAGCCTATGGGAGGAGTGAATTCCAGCTCATTAAAGGCGCCCTAAAGATAGTCTAATCGTAAAGGTTATGATATGATATGCATAATTAGAGGTGATTAAAGTCTGGTTTTCACACTTTTTAGGTAAGCATGAATTAAATCATTAATAATAGTTTCTAAGGCTATCCGTAGTGGGGCTCCATGTTAAATATAACGCCCCTCATGGAGCCCCTTCCCACCCCCATAGGGCGCCATGTTAGAGCTTGGAATCACCGGCGTTATGTTAATAACGCCTCCCCCCTCCTTCTTGATCCTTCTTGATTGGTTGATTTTTTTTATTATTTTTTTTATTGGATAGATTTAATTGAATGGGTTTTTTAAATAATAATTGGGTAATAATTAGAGGGGCGTTATAAATTGGTTACCACTACACCACTTTAGTCATGGAGCCCCTCTTGATGACGTGGACGCCACATGGCGCATAACGCCCACAAGGGGCTCCATCCACTACGGATAGCCTAATAACTAGCTATAAACCAAAATTAAGGTGTTAGAAATTAAATTCAGGCCAAATCATGCCAAATGTCACTTTTCCGGTTTGAGTTTGGATATTTATGAACCATTTCAAATCGATATAATATCAGTGAACATATAGTATTGGCGTCTGAGGTGGCACTTGTTCAATTTCTTGCTTTTTGGTTACATTGTTTATTACTTTTTATATCATTAATAATACTTATTCAATTCATTTTGTTTTATTGTATTTTAAAAATTAATTTATTTTATCCCGGTCTCATGTAGTCATGTCTTTTCACTTTTGAGAGCTTCTAAATTTCTTCATAGATATTGTGTTAAAACTTGATAGTTTATTTGAAGTATATTTATTTCTAGTCGTGTTATTGTTTTTATTTTATCACTAACAACACAAACTTTTTGGAGTTTCCACCTTGTAAAGTATAAGGAATCTAGTCCAACCAAATATATATCATGCCAAAAGAATGATGAGTTACCTTTACCCACCCTTTTCATCAATGATGATAAAAGAATAAGACCCCTTAGATTGTTAATGCGTCTAGCAATCCCATTTCAGATCTCATTTCCTTTGGTCGTCCTCACTCTATCAAGCACATCAAATTTTATTCGATTAATAGAATAAATTACCTTAACCCAAAGCGAATTCTGGTTATTATAATATCTCCATCGTCATTTCTCTAAAATACAAAGTTAAGTGATTGTAAACTTTCAATAGCCAAACCACCACATTTTGTTTGCCAGGTTAAATTCCATCTTACCATGTCATTTTTTTTTGATTCCCTCCCCCTCCCCAGGAAAATCTAGATTGAATACTTTTAAAGGTCATTTTTTTTTACCTTTGATGGCATAAGGAAAAACGAAAATTAACAAATACCAACCGAGTCAAAAACCGAAAAAAATGAGAGTCGATCTACTACCACTACAATCAAGAGCACATTAGTCTTCTAATTAGATAACCTTTTTTCAGAATTTACATATAATCGGAGACCATCCATTAGCCAACTCAAAGTTAGATCCAAGTGTGATCCAAAGTAACCAAATAGCTTTTTGTTTTTAGTTGTATAGTTTTTTATTGTTCGTATGAAGTTTTTTCCTTGGTTTTAGTTTACCTCGAGTATATGCTTTAATAGGAATCACACAATGTTCTTTATCATCATCCTTATAATTTATATTTTTATTATTATTATTTCTATTTTTTTCACTCATAACCATAATTAAATAATATTTTTTTCTACCTTTATCATTAATTTTTCTCTCTTTTTCAATCTCTAAATTTTAGCAAATCATTAGTTTTTTTTGTCAAATATGCAGATTTGCTAAATTTTTCTCTCTCCTTTGCTCACAACCAAAACTCAAATTTTACAGATTTACACTCACATATTTTTAAAAAAATCCACCGTAAATGCTCTAAAATTTAAATACCCCTATTATCTTACACTTTTTATAGGTGACGTTTTTCATTTCTATATTTATACAAACAAAATAATGATTGAGAATTCCATAAGCCATTAAAAAATGTAACTAATGGAAGTGTGTACCTTTTTACTTTGAAAATAAGAGAAAAGCTTTAGATTGGTCTCATGTCACAAATCAATAATGACACACATCCACCAAAGATAAAGCCCATTCCACCAACCTTTCTCTCTCTCTCTCCATTTCTTCCACCGCCCACCACCACCCACCTCCCACCACACTCCTCCTCCATGGATGCAAAAGAAAACAACAAGAACAACAAGAAAAAGAAGCAAAAACACAAACACCCAAATCACCAATCCTCTTCCGACAGCTTCAAACCCTCGTCGGAAGTCAAAGGCCTCCGTTTCGGCGGTCAACTAATCGTGAAATCCTTCACCATCCGCCGCGCAAAACCCCTCGAAATCCTCCGCCTCCTCTCCCTCCCACCCCCCACCCCCACCCACCACAAACCCCTCCCCTCCACCACCGCATTCCTCCCCACAAACTTCACCATCTTAGCCCACCATGCATGGCACACCCTCACCCTCGGCCTCGGAACCAAGAAGTCAAAAGTGGTTCTGTTCGTCTTCGAGTCGGAAAACATGAAGGTGGAACTGGACCGGATGTTCCCGGCCGAGATACCGTTGGGGGAGGTGAACCGGAAGCTGATCAGGGGTCTGGCCGGCTGCGAGATGGCCCGGTTCAAGTTTAGAAAAGGGTGCATAACGTTTTATGTTTACGCCGTTAGACGGACGGGGAACATTGGGTTTTCATGCGCGGATGATCTGAGGGTAATTTTGGAATATTTGGTCGCGTTGAATGATTTCATGGATCATACTGCGATGCTTGCCATGCCTAACAAAAGAAGTATCAGCTTTGCTCCCCCTGCTGCCATGGCCCATTAACATTGTGAAAATTACTGTATTGCCCTCTCATCTTCTTCAGCTTTTTTTTTTGTTTTAATATTCATTTTTATAAGTTAATATTCTATTGGATTTTTTTTATTAAAATCTATGTGAGATTCTATATTTTAGCTAGCAAGCAAGTCTGTTTAGTGTTTAATGTAAACTTTGGATCAATAAATTGGGTGTGACAGTTGTACCAAACGTTAGTTTGATAATTTCTAGTCTTCTTGGTAGGAGTCCCAAACTCCCATGACGACACTATTGGCAATCTAGCCACCTAGGCTAAATGTAACATCTCTATTATATATACTCTTTTAATACCAATGGCATCTAGTGGAGTTGGTTGGCGCTTTGGTTTGAGTTTCTATGGACTCAAATTCAAACCTCACCAATGACATTATTTGTTTCTTTGGTACCCTCAAAGCTCTTTGGGCTTGGGAAGCTTTTAGCGACCCAGGTTCGAATCTTTGGGGAGGGGGTTTTACCGGTGGCTGCTCGCAGGCCGGGTTTCCCCCGAACTGGGGCAAGGAGGTGGTGTCCTGACTCGCTCGCACCCGCAGACTTGAGACACTCTCAGAGACACTGAGTCATCGTGGTGGGCTGAGCATCAGGTTCGACTGAGAAATCGCTGTTCAAAAAATAAATATATACTCTTTTAATTTCATATCTTCACCTTATGTTTTTATATTTTACTTTCGTAATACATGTTTAATATCACTCTTTTACTTTTTTTAATAATACTAAACCGTAAAAAGTAAGAGAGGAGAAGAGAGAAAAGGAAGAGGGAGAGAGAGAGTAGAGAATTAGTGAAGTGTGGGAGTGAGAGGCCGCATGAAGAAATAAAAGTATGGCAAATACGTACGAAGTGGTAATGGTGTTCTAACACTAGGGAGTGGTTAAAGTGACATTTTTTTAGACGGAAGGCTACATTCACCACACTGCATCTTACATGTTCAATAATATTAAATTACAAAAGGTAGAGAGAGATAAATAGAGGAGAGAAAAGAGAATGTGCGATGAATGGAACCACACATGTTACCAAAAACACGGCCTGGTCACCCTCGTCATAGTGTAGCCGTAGCCAAGCCACAATTGTCGCACACCACATGGGTTGTAGACTTGTGTTATGTACTGGTCTTTGTTATAGTTTACGCTCACGGGCGGTCATCTTTTTACAAGGAGTGGCCTCATATGTAGGCTTTCGAGACGTATTTAGAATATAAATATATTTCATACAAAACAAATATTCGGTTCCTACTTAGTGCCTTCAAATTATTTGGCTTCAAACTTAAATGGTGTTGTATATATAGTTCAATCTAAATTTTTCATAAGGTCTGACAATATTCAATCACACTTTAACAAACAAAAAAAAAGAAGAAAAAAAAAGTAAGCGTAATTTGAAAACCCGTTTAATTTGTCACTAACAAAAAAATCATATTTCCATCACAATTTATACCAATTATAAACACTCCTCTTTAGATACATGTACATGTGTATATATACATGTATGTATAAATTTATATATTTTTATTAGTGGGAAAGGGTGCATGAGTAATGAATGAGGGTGATCATCTCTAGCAGTGCTAGTTGAGCATATTAAAAACGTCGACAGAATACCCAGGCAGGACAACAACTCTTGCTCGAATTAACCATTGTTCCCCTCCCATTTATTTATTATTCAAAATGATAATTTATTTAAACTTTTTGTGACTTTTACACGATTCTTCACACAACATATATATATAGTTTTCTTTTTAATTAGTTTATCCGGAAAATATATTCTTTGACTAAATATATATATATATATATCTAAATATATTTGTTGAGAATTAATAAACCGACCGGATAAGATATGATGGATAAGAGAACTTAGAGAAAGAAAATACATCAAGCATTATCTATTTATAGATTTGGAGATTAAAGTCTCGTCACCTGATATGTGACATGCGCGCTTTCAGAATGGGTCATGTGATGTATTTATAGATTTAGAGTCGTGTGGTGTATGGACCGTCCAGAATGGGTCATGTTTCTATCATGCTACCTGTTATGTGACATTAATCGCGTGATACGTGGAATCGTGGATCTATTATCTTTAATATTTATCAAATTTTTTTATTAACAGTCAATGGTTGACACGTCTTCGAAAAGAAGTTTGTTTATCAGTCATACCATCTTTATTACCGGTTCAAGACGAAATCCACTAGTATGAGAAAACTTCATAGTCAGGATAGAATCTCTAACCTCAATAGGTCTTCATGCCATTGAACCAAAAGGTAAATTATTTTTAAAATCCTTTAACTAATAGTCAAAATAATAACTTTCAACACTGATTGTTTTCTATCTTCTGGTTTTCTCTTAAATTTGGCTATTGAATGCAAAACTTATTCTCACCCAACATCCGGCTCAGTCCTCGGCCTGTTTTCATTAAGTTTCCACTGTGTTTTTCATTTTAACGTTACATATTTCAAATCTTCAATCATAATCAATACTAAGGTGTGTTTGACCAAGTTGTTTTAAACATGATAAATTCTCGTAAATTATTATGATATAATAATAAAATAATATAAATAATAATATAGTAAGAATAATCAGTATTATTAAAACTAATAAAATAATAATCACTAATCATTATCTACATAAAATATCGGAACTAGATTCTACTATCTGCGTGTTATTGTACGTGGGTCGTATAACACACTATCTACGTGTTATCGTGGGTATAACACAGCTATATAAAACAGTTGTATTACAGAACTTGTACATACACCTACGTGCGATAGACTCAAACATCCTCAAACATTCATCCTAAGCGTCAGACGCGGTCCCGTACCCCATTTGATGAAATACCGTTGTACATTTTTTATAAGTTGTAAACTCCCGACGTCCTTTAGCATCTCAAGATAATCTGAGAAATGGGTAATTGGCTACCAGGTCATTAGCTATTCGTATAAATAGCTCTCGAGTCAGGCAAAAAAGTTGCGTAAAAGGTTCGGTATCATAAACCGCATCCTCAGCAAAATAATCAGCAATAAGACCTTTGTATCCTGTTCACGGTTTATATTTAAAGCGACTCTTTTTGTCATTCAGACGGGAGGATCGGTTTCTTCCTTTACGATAGCGGATGTAGCAACCGTTTGTAAGAAAAACCGTTTGTAAGAAAACTGGGATTGCACTTTGATTATTCTCCTCGTCGGTTGAAAATATTTGATTTGTATAGAGTTTCCGAGTAAAATAAAGAAGATTTTATAAATTTTTGGTTTAATTTGGTGTAAAATGTGTGTTAAATTGTATGTGAATTTATAAGGTTAAAATGTATGTGTGTGTGTGAGCGTGTGTACGTGTGTACACTTAATGTATGTCTGTTATGTGGTGTATGTATGTGTGTGTACGTTTGTGCACGTGTGCGTGTGTACGCGTTATGTATGTTTGTGTGTATGTATGTATGTGTCTACGTGGTTTTGTGTGTGTACGTGTGTACATATGTATATAGGTGTGTATGTGTGTGTGCATGTGTATGTATGTATGTATGTACATACGTGTATATATATATATATGGGTAAAGTTCATGTAAGAACCATTATCTATTGTAAGAACTTAAGAACCAACTTAAATGAGAGATAATTAAGTAATTTTGTCCTTTCTTTTTAATTGCTCCACTACATTCTATTGTACAAATTTGTAAGAACTAAGGGAAAATTAATTAAAACAAAGTTTTTTGGGTAATTTGATATTTTTTTAATTTAATTTCACATATATCCACCCATATCCACCCGATGACTTAAAAAAAAATTTTTTTTTTTTTTTGCATGTCCGAATATGTTGCATATATGCAACATATGAAACATAAAATGTTGCATATATACAACATACAATGTTGCATATATGCAACATTGTATGTTTCATATGTTGCATATATGCAACATACCATGTTGCATAAATGCAACATTATATGTTTCATATGTGCAACATGATATGTTTCATATGTTGTATATGCAACATACCATGTTGCATATATGCAACATTATATGTTTCATATGTTGCATATGTGCAACATTCTATGTTTTCATATGTTGCATATATGCAACATAGTCGGACTTATAAAAAAAACGATTTTTGTTTAGTTTTTTGTTTTTTTAGGTCGTTAAGTTGCCATTATGTGTATAGACATGAAGGAAAAAAGAAGAAGAAGCATAAAAATTATCTAAATAACCTTCATTCAATTGAAATTTATTGGTTCTTACATTAGTTCTTAAGTTCTTACAATAATATTGGTTTGTACTAGAACTTTACCCATATATATATATATATATATATATATATATATTAAAGACGATAATATTACTATTCAGAGGTAAAGTGTTTTTCTAAAGGTTAGCCGTTACATTGTGTAAACTGGGTTATTGATGTAAAATACCATTGGATATGGTGTACTATAAATAGTTTGATTTTTTGAAAGTCAACATGAAAGTCTGCTTGAGTGATAATGGCAAGATTCATAAGGTTGAGGATGGTTTTTTATGGGTTATGGTGTTTGGACTTCTTTTCAAAAGATATGGACCAGAAGCTAGCTATAGGGCATGTTTGGGTAACCATTTGAAAATGACTTTTGGCTTTTGGAGGAGGCAAAAAGTCAAAAATGCCCCTCCAAAAGCAGCAAAAAGCCACAATTTTGTGACTTATTAGCTTTTGGAGGGGTATTTTTGACTTTTTGCCTCCTCCAAAAGCCAAAAGTCATTTTCAAATGGAATCCCAAACATGCCCTATACTCACGGTTTATATGATCTTCTGATTGATGGTTACGAGTTACTAAGCAAAAGTTGAGATACTTGGGCTATGGGATTTATATCTCTAACCATAAAGCATGCTTCTATCAATATGAGATTTGGAGTCTCTTGGGTGCATTTTGATTTTAGTTTGGTCAATTGGATGTTGGTTATTCTGGATTGTTGGTGTAAAATATAGTTGGATATGATGCACTATAAACAGTTTGACATTCTGAAAGTCAACATGAATGATAGTGGCAAGATTCATAAGATTAAGGATGGCTTTTTATGGGTTATGGAGTTTGAGCTGAAGATGTATATGGATGGGATGGAAGCTGGTTTCTGTAGTAGAGCTATTTACAACAATGATGTGCTTTTGGGAGCTTGCTTTTGTTTGGAGTTATATCCTTTGTTGGTTATTGATTGTGTTTTTAACATTTGTGGTTTTGTGTGGCTTTTGTTTGTTATTTAAGAGGGTTGTGAGGATTATAATGTATAGATTTCTTTTCTTTTCTAGAGTAGTTAGATGGAATGTTGATCGGGCGTGTGCTCCCTTTGTGTTAGGCCACAGCTTTTTTAGGATGGTTTAGTTCTTGGGGTATATCCTGGGACTTCCATTACCTTTTAGGCCTAATTACTTTTTGTTATAACTAAAATTTGTTGGTACCGTCCCCTTTTAAAAAAAAAATTATGTTTGACAAAAATTACTGTCTGGGCTTTTCAGAACCATAATATGCTATTCAGTCTGTATGGATTAAAAGTAGACAAAATAAAAAACGTCGCCCACCGTGGGGCTCGAACCCACGACCACAAGGTTAAGAGCCTTGCGCTCTACCAACTGAGCTAGACGGGCTTGTTGTTATTCTTCGAAGAACCTGTTTTTTATCCTTGATTTTAAGTCCAACAACAAAATAAAAAATAGTCAATAAGTCAAACTGTCAAATATCCGTATTTCTAGGGTTTGAAGGGGATAAATTTGATTTCCTGAAATTTGGCCTTCGTTGTGTCGTCGTCGGATCCTGAAGCGAAACATGGAAACATGGGGATGGTCGACGATGCTTCAATTTACACTAATTCTAGCTTTAGTTTTCGGATTAGGTTTAGCAGTTGCCATTGTTATTGAATCATTTAGAAGAAGATTTAATCACAGGTATTTTCTTCTGAACCCCTAATTTCCTATGATACACTGTTCTGATTCCGTCTTTATCCGTCTCTTATGTTGATTTTTCTTTTTACAGTCATCTCGAAGCTCACCCGATCTTCGAAGATCCAAATTCATTGAAACAGGTGTGTTTGATTTATTGATTGTTCCGCATTTGTATCTTATTGCACTGCTGAAACGTAATTAGCGATCTGATACATAGTTCAGTATATTATTGACGAATCATAGCACCGAAGAAATTCAAATCCTTTTGCTAACGATTTGACTTCATTCACTAATTGTAGTCATTTATGTTCTTCCTAAATTGGCAATCGATAGTAACCCTAATTGAGGCATCTGTAACAGGTTAATTGCCCTTACATATATGATCCTGCAGAAAAATATATTTCATTGATTGTGCCTGCATACAATGAAGAACTTAGACTGCCTGGGGCTCTTGATGAGACAATGAAGTGAGTAATGGCATTACTTTTGTTTTCTGTATGTTGATAAATAATAGTTGTGTGTGAGAATAGGCAACCAGTTGATGATTTTACATAGTATAGGACATGGGTTGCAGATTTGGTTTCTTGGTAGAATTAAAGACAAGTTTTCTAAATTTGTTGTATGTATTACCTGATCCGTAGTTCTTGATTTTCATGTGTAGTTATCTTCAAGAACGTGCTGGTAAGGACCACTCGTTTACATATGAGGTATGCTTTTGATCTTTTTTTTAATGAATCAATGTTTGCTGCCATTAAAAGCTTAGTTTTGGAACCATGTTTCTTGAGCAGGTGATAATTGTTGATGATGGAAGTAAAGATGGAACGAAAAGAGTAGCCTTTGACTTTGTGAGGAGGTATAAAGTAGACAATGTTAGAGTTGTGCTTCTAGGAAAGAATCAGGGTAAAGGAGAAGCTATAAGAAAAGTGAGTTTAATTCTTATGATTTGGTGAAATCATGTTTCGTCTTCCTGATGTTTTAATTTGACTCGTGAAAACTGATCAAAGGTCGTTGCTTATGCGGAAGCATTGTAAAACAGGGAATGCTTCACTCTCGGGGAAAACTACTTCTGATGCTTGATGCTGATGGAGCAACCAAAGTTGATGACATGGAAAAACTTGAAAATCAGGTTGGTGTCAGTTGCAGTCTGTCAGATTAAATTTATATTCAGGTTAAATCTGTCTTAATATCTCAATTTAGAGATGGCGGTATCAACACATTTACTTAAATTTGTCCGGTTTGGAAGATGTGGATCTCTACCATATCAAATTGGTAAAATTTTAGTGAACAAGGGGAACGTGTCAATGATGGAACAACTTGAAAGTTTCTGAAAGTGTATTTTAATGCTTCCAACGTTTGTGAAATAGATTATTGTTGATCCGTAGTAATAATATAGTTTTTCTAGTCAGATTTGGCACACCAACTAGTTTTCAAATTTTGCGAAAATGTGTCTTGGGTCAATCCAATTTGACACAATCCGTTCCCCAAGCTGCCCAAAAAATAACCTTTTTACCCAAACCAATTATGTCCGATTACCTAACCTGTCCCACCTGCCTAGTTTGTAGAAAGGGCATGTAAATAGCAGTTGATGTTTTCCCTATTAGATCCTTGCAGTTGCCAGAGTGAAACATCAATCAGCTGGCGATATAAGTGAAGCAATCCAAGATATTCCTATTGTGGCATTTGGTTCACGCGCTCATCTGGAGAAGAAAGCTCTAGCTACAGTTAGTTCTTAATGTTTAATTATTTTATATTATCAACTTTGTTTTTTTTTCTAAAACATTTCATTTTATGCTTCAGAGGAAATGGTACAGAAACTTTTTGATGAAAGGGTTCCATGTCGTGGTCCTCCTAGCTGCTGGTCCTGGAGTTCGTGATACACAGGTATTGTTCTTCAAAGAAATGTATTTATTTATGTAATTCCTTTAATGTATCATATTGACAGTTTTTTTTTTTTGCATCCTTAATAAAGTTTTTTTATGGATTTATTGTAATATGAAGTTTGACATGTATGGCAGTGTGGATTTAAGATGTTCACTAGAGCTGCTGCAAGGAAACTTTTTACTAATATACGTTTAAAAAGGTATGAAACTTGTCTCCATGCTTTTACTTGCTGATGATTATTATTATTATTTTTCTGAAATTTGTAGCGTGTTAATAATAACTTCAAAGACAATATAAGTACAATAATGATCTAAAATGAATAAAACAACTAAGGATGTCATATGCACTAAAAATGGATTCTGAATGACTTTCAACACGTTTGACACATCCCCTATTAGTGAAGTTTAATATTTGACCCGTTTAATATAAACACTTAACACTGCACCGTAAACCAGCTCATAAGTAAATATGAACAGGTGAAATAACACATAACTGGAACATACAATATGCTTGTTTACAAAGCTTATTATAATTCTGTTACAATGTATGAAATTTGATCAAGTTAAACATTACATGTTTGTTCATAATGCAGATGGTGCTTTGACGTTGAATTAGTTTATTTAAGCAAATACTTCAAAATCCCTATAATAGAGATATCAGTAACCTGGTCTGAGATTCCTGGATCGAAGGTTAGCGCATTGAGCATTCTCAACATGCTGTGGGAAATGAGTCTTATGTCCGTGGGATATAGAATCGGCATTTGGAAAATAAGTAATCGGGAATCTTAGTTCAAATAACAGAAACAGCATTTGGCCTAAAACCCTGAGCTAACTAGTTCATGATTCAGACATACAGATCATCAAGTCTTGTTTCAAAGTCAACCAACCAGGTTTTATTAATATCTTTGAAGAATACTCGGTTATTATTTTTGGTGTGGTTGTTATATGCAAAGGAAACTGTATACTAGTTGAAAATATTATGTATGCTAGACGTTAATTTGTTTTCTTTCTGACTCATCTCTCTAGGAACTTGTATGTTTGTTTCCGGGATAGTAGTAATGTTTGCCTTAATCTCATCCTTCCAGTATGTTTGTTTCCGTCTCGTCTTTCAAAGATATCTGTGTGCATCTTGCAAATACAAATGCACACATTTCGTTAGAAGTTTTTAGCATAAAAGCTCTACCAAAATTCATAGTTTAATAAAATAAAAAAATATGTAATCTGGAAATAGAAGTAAACGTGAAGCAAAGGGGAACATTTCAGTCACCCACCAAAGATTCTAACAATCATGAGTTGCTATCACAATATTGCTTAAATGTTTTACAAACAAATAACCGGCTGTACTCTACAACTTACTTGGGTTTTAAAATTTACACCGGATGCATTATTGGGTGATCGAAGAGGTGATGAAAATGCATCACTGTATGTGTTGCTAAGTGATCTTGTACGATGTTGATGAGGCGGCTAGTTAAGATTGAAGTGACTGCATGCCTGAAGCTGGCGCACATTCTGAAATCCTTTTGAAATCAGCTACTGATTCACTCAAATCCAATAGCGATCCACTAGGATTTGTTGAAATCAAGAAATAGAGCAGAAGCTTTTAAAAGGTCTGATTATATGAACTTTGGAGAATCATGATTGAATTAGAAAAACTACAGTTACTTGTAATTAGTCTTACATGAGGGTGAACATGTTCTTAGGTAACAAAAACAAAAATAATAATTATAATAATTTCAAAAGGGAGAAAAGTTCTAAAGAAGTAAAACAATTATTACAAGAATAAACTCATGATGCAATCAAATCTAGCTGGCCATCGAAAGCAGATGGAGATGAGATACAATCCATGTTTGCAGTCCTTTACAGGAATGGGGGCAATATTACCCATCGGCGAGGGTACCTTGGTCTTCCTTCTTTCCCATCAAAGAGCTGCAACAAACAGACATCACAAGATAGTATCAGACTTGTTTTTTATACTTTGGCCAGATTCAGTTGACCAGATTGAGATAAAACTCAGCCCAAATGGGTTGAAAGATTCATTTCACCCATTTAAGATAAAACAGAGCCCAAGTGGGTTGAAATTATCAAGTAAAAAGGTCAAGAATATTACCCTTCTGAGACGGCGATGCTTAGCCAGGGCCCAGTTAGTCATGATGGAAAAAGCAACCACAAGAAAGATATAACCCGCAACAGTCTGTGTTGCGATATTAAAACCCAACCACTGATAAATCTCAGTTGTGTAATTTGCACATGTCACAATATTAAACAAAAACCCTCGTGGAATTTGGTACCCTTCATTCCCACTCGGACTCCTAAGATTTCTCAGTATGATGTGGCAATACAAGTTTGCAACTTGCATAATCAACCCAAACCCAAATCCAATCTTCATCTGGAGATCACTTACAGGTGTGTAGAGAGGATGGTTCACATAATAAGCAATATAACACCCAAAAGTCCAGTAATAAGCACAGTTCCTAAACACGTTGGAAAGAGGTGAAGTTGCATGACTGAAACGGTGCACAAAAAAGGTCTCCATGATACGTTTGAAATAGTGGAAACACCAGTAGTATAATGCATATGTTTGAACCGGATGGATAGTCCGTTCGCCTTTGTACCCAAAATATTCGTACACCGGGAAATAGTAGAAGACAGGATAGAGGATTAGCGGGCCCAGATACTCAAAAAAGAAGAGTGTACGATATGAAACTTGTGAACCCAAATCCTTAAACACTACAGTAAGGGCGTCAGAGTTTCCACTTGTGTACTCTTTTAGACTTTTCTTGGATTGAAGAACAACGGGCTTTTCCTTTGACCCCGGTTGGAGGGGAAGGGTCAGACGTTGTCTGGAAGGATGGTATTTCTTGACTGTTTACAGAAGATGCATGTGAGTAAAAAGGGATTGTCTTAATTATATAAAAATTCTTCGACAGAATGTATTATCATTACATGTATTATCATTACATATATTATCATTACATATATTATCATTACATACCAACAAACAACCATCAAATGAATCAAATGCATATAATATGTAATATACAAACCTTCGGGGGTCTAGCAGCCTCTTTATCCCATGGGATAAAGGTAAGGGTTGCCCACTTGCCCTTATCTCACCCTCCCTACGCTACTGTTTGCATGTAATTTTTGCTAGGGATGTTTGTTTGTATAAACCTACCTTAAGGTCACAATACTCCCTAAAATCATTTTATTCAAGTGTTGATAACCTCCAATCCATTTTATTAAAAAACAAGAATGCTATTTTGATAATACAGTTGGGTAACGACGTTTAAAATGTTAATTATCTATAAGATCATAGTTACAAAAACTGGACAAAAAGTGTTGGTGAGCAAACTACTAGAGCCATTTTGACATATTACCCGACCGCTTGTTTTGCCATCTCTAAAGTGTTGAGTGTTTAGGTTATGTCTTGTGATATATATAACTAAAATTTTGACCAACTACCCAACCTGCTTGTTTTGCACTTTTGCCATCTCCAGAGTGTTAGGGTTTCAGGTTAGGTTATAACAAGATAAAAACATGCTTAGATATATATAAAATAAAACAATATAGTTAAAAAGTTCAAAAAAGGTTGTTGCGACTCTTTCATTTAACCATTTGAAAGAATATTTTTTCTTGTCCACTTGTAACCATGGAGCTAAAAAATATGCAGGGTGTTTACAAGTTCCTTTTATAATTTTATATTACAAAAAGTACACCTCTATCAGTTAACAATATTGGAGGGGGGGGGGGGGGGGGGGCGGGGGTACCAAAGTATGTTAGCCCCGCATGGCCCCTTTATCTAGAAGACTAGATGCACACAGTACTGTGACAGTAGTGGAATTCTGCAAAGGAGGTTATTGTTTCTTTACAACAGAGAGAGTACAAACTAACTAACTAAGCATATGGATTTCAAAGTTAGCCAATACAAACACAAGCTGTTGATTGCACCTATAAGAAGCACCATCTTCAAGTTACTATTTGCAATACAACTTATTCACATATTAGCCTTACCTACAAGCATATCAGGAGTCTACTTTCCTATTTAGTTTGCAAAATCCGTTAAACACAATATGGTATGGGAAGAATTGCTTAGATCAGACACTTAATTGGTGCCTTTTGTTTGTTTAACACTAGTGCAAATGCACCTTTATATATTAATTTGATAAATAAATTTTTAGAGCACTTTGCTTTATGGTAGTATGTATGCAAAAGCAAGCTAAAACCATGCTTTATATGTGAACTGTAAGACACGAGAGTTAGGATGACGATTTTACAAGTCATTTAAATTTGATGCTTAACAGTATGGGATTTAGAACCATCATCACAGATATTCAAAGTCAACTGCGAACATTTCTATCCCCAGCTAATCAACATTGAAGTTAAATAGCTGGTGATTTCACTTCCAAATCGTCATTTCATCTGCCTTAGCTCACGACTCACATATAATCGGATGGTTTTAGCTTGCTTTTGCATACAGCATACCACAAACATGAAGTGTATAGAGAGACTCAGATGGCGATTGGTTTACTAGTCACTATGAGGATGGATTGAATTATAGGATGGACTGAAAATGGGTATGAGTTCAGATTCAGCTTTTTTTTTACTGTTTCGCTTAATGGGTAGGTTAAGTAAAAGAAAGGAAATGGGATGTGGGAATGAGATGTAAAACCCACCCCCTGGTGAGTTTGGACCATGGCCATCACAAAGAAGACATCAGATGACGGCATGACGCTTCTTTCACAACACCTTTTAAATTTGTGGCTAAGCATGATGATTATATGCAACCTTTAGTAGCATAAATTGATGTATGGTTTACTGTGTCAGAAACTGACAGGATTTTCTACAGGTTAGTTAATGCTTTTGCATAAAATAGCAAGATTCTCTGCCACTGTCTCTACTTCTAGCAACCCACTACAAAATTCTCTAAAAATAAGTTCCATTATTTGGCAAACATTGGCCAATAGCAACATTTTATGACCATTTTTTTATGTATGGAAATTTTATTTTAGTTTTTAATGTTCTAAAATACTATTTAGTGTCTAGTATCTAAATGAAACAAAAAAAAAATACTGAAAAATAAAAAAGATACCTATGGAAATGATAAAACCGATGCAGCAGTAATCACGTAAAAACAACCACTAGCTTAGCCTAGTGGCAAAGGTGTATGACCTCATCCTAAAGTATATCAATACAATCAGACCTTAAGACAATAATATGTCCATAGGCATCTATGTATGTACTAACTGTTTATAAGTACACCATGACATGAAACATATTCATTTACAATAGTCAACATCCATTCTGTATTTGGTGGGCAAAGTAATACACTTTTCTGGTAACAAGAGTGTATCCCGGTACCTAATAACTAATTATTGTATCAATCTATGTATTCAAAAGCGAGCCAGGCAGGCAAGGATAGACAACTTCCTTTAATTGAAGAAATGTGTTTTTGGATTTTGATTTAAAGGAACATAATACAATAAGTTTAATATTCGAAATTACAAAGTAAAAATCTTTATATATCTACCTTATACTTTGCTCTTTATTATACTTGATATAGTTATAATATCAAGACTATATATGATAAAGGTAATGTATTTCTTATTATATTTGTAGTGTAAAATTAATTTATTAATTTTCTGAATCGATTCAATTTTCAAAGCTGTTAAGTTACAGTGGATATGAAGGTGAAGACGTGGCCCTATATGATCAGGAACAAGGAAGAGAGTTTGATACCCCCTATATATTATATGTACTTAAGCAGCTATTCTATTTAATGAGGAAGAACTTACTTCGCTGATGAAATGTGTTTTTGGATTTTAATTTTAAAAGAACATGATATAGTAAGTTTGAAATTTGGAATTATAAAGTAAAATCCTTATATATCTACCTTACTTTGCTTCTTTTTTTATACTTGATAAAGTTATAATATCAAGACTACATATGATAAAGGTAATATATTTTTTATCATATTATGTTTTTTTTATTATATTTGTAGAGTAGAATTAAATTATTAATTTTCTAAGTCTTTGCCCACCTAGGTATCGATTCAAAGCTGTTAAGTTACAGTGGATATGAAGGTGAAGATGTGGCCCTGCCCCTATATGATCAGGAACAAAGGAACAGAGTTTGACACCCCCTATATATTATATGTATTTAAGAGCTATTTAATGAGGAAGAACTTACTTCGCTGATGAATTGCTTCCTGCAAATCAGCAACTGTACCCTGAAAACCCCCCAAATATGGTCATGACCTCAAAACCCCATCATAATATTTTAAATCACACAATGAAATGAAATTGAAATGAAAGTGAGCTTGCTTACAGAGCTATCAAGAACAAGGCCACCGTTGATTAGTTCTCTGCCGCTCCGCGTAGTAACGGACACCTTCATGGTTTCAGGAACGGAGAAAACAATGAAAAGTGAGATCTAGAAAGAAAGAATGGATTGATGAAATATAGGGGGTGATTTATGGGTATGGAGAGGTCCCACAGTATCGGCGATGGTTGAAATACGGATGATTTTAAAGCCGTGTAGTTGGGGTAGATGAGCAGCAGGGGCAACCACTGTCCGTCCACTGACGTTAGCACGTGGATCGAATATGAATAAATGAAGATGATACCTACATCTTATTATGCAACGTGCAATATTTAATCTCCGTTTTCTTTCTTTCGATTAAATTACGATAATCCAGTTCATATGGTTTATAGGTTTGTACGAGTTTTATGTTTTATCTCTCGGTTATATTTATAACGGTTATCATCATGAGGTTTTGTATTTTTGTTATTTCTATAGTCTCTACGTCTAACGTTTGTTAAAAAAATCTGTTAAATACGTGTTAATTAATTATTATACCCCTATCTTTAAATCTTTAAATAATTAATATATAATAACCTTTTCTTTAAAGATAAGCTTATGGAAAGTTAAGTTGATTGAATGACGTCGGATTTAAAACCAAAACCGATTGAGGATTTCTAAACTCAATTGCTTTGTTTGCTCCGATTGTTCAATTATTATTCTGATGGCTTGTGGTTTTTCGATTGCTTTTCCGCTTCGGTAGCTCTGTTCGATCGAGATCCATTCGGATACTTTCTATCCCTAGGCAAAAGGAAGTACCACTAAAGATTCGCTTGAGTTTATATTTACTTGATCATGATCTTCATTTCGGTTTGATTTCGATCCATTTCGGTGTGCAAATCATAACGATCTAAGCTTCAAGGACTTCGCAATTGGTATCAGAGCATCCAGGCTTTGATTATACACGACTATGATCGAAACTGTTGCTTAATTTAACTGATTTCATTCATGTTTGACTTTTTTCTGAGTCAAATTATTCATCATTGGTCTTCAAATTCGAGTTACATCATCAGCCGGATTATTGTGTATTTTTGTTGATAGAATCAGTTTTGGAGTCTTGCAAATCTAATTCTATATTCAAACTCGATTTTGGTCCAGATTTAAGCGGATCACATATTTCACAAGTTTGTCTTCCTCGTAACTCATCTATGGTGAAATTCTCAAAACTCAAAAGTACACTTCGAATTTGATATCATGATACAGGTTCAGCCGCCGCATCCTTCGAGTTCCAATTGTTCCTCCGTCGGCCACCCGCCCGCCCATATTAAAACACTAGATGGAAAATGAAAATTTTATATTTCAATTTTAAACGCGTTTTCAAGAATTTCATGTTGTTTCTAGAGATGAAATATCTCTTTCATTTTTTAATAAATTAGAAACGAAAAACTATAAAACATTTTTAAGAATTAAACGGGCCTTTAGTGTCTTGTTTATTTTTATAATGAAAGGATAAATAATGTTTTGAAAACATAAAAATTTGGAAGAGCTAAGAACTTATTGTATGGTATAAAAGTTTTATAATATATTTTCTGAATATTTATTCAAAATTTACAGTATACAGTATGATCGGTAATACCGTAATAGGGGAGGGATCACAAGAAAACTAATATTATTGTGAAAACTAAAAAACAAATATATTTTATATGGGGAGGGACTGAAATTGCAATTAAACTATTATGTTATCTAAAAAAACAAGGAGGGGCTAATTTGGAATTTTGAAAAGTCTAACCTAATCCCTAATTCACACAAAACACAGAGATCAAACGACGGGAGACGAAGAAGATGCGAAAGAAGAAAAAAACCCTAGATTACTACGACGAACGATTGGCGAATTTGGAGCCGTTTCAGAGCGTGGTGCGTGGGGCGTTGGCCGGTGCGATTTCGGCTTCGCTAACCACGTCGTTGGATGTGGTGAAAACCAGGTTGATGACGCAGATTCATTCAGAGAAGATCGCGACTGGTGTTTCGGAGACTGTGAAGCAGATTTTGATGGAGGATTTGGATTCCACGGTTGTTGCTATCGAAGATTCACCAGGTGATTGGCGAAATCGAAGGTTTTCAAGCGAGGATTTGGATTCCACAGTTCTTGCTATCGAAGATTCACCAGGTTAGTTTCCTTTCTTTCTTTTCTGTTTCGTTCCTTCTTACTGATTCACCAGTTAATGTTGTCCAAATTAACCAAAAGTTAGGGTTAACACACTTTATTTTTCCTCTTGACGTGAATCATCTCGGTTGAGTGTTTTGTGTTGTCAATTGAATGTGTTCATTCTAGATTAGATCATCATATTGTTTTTCTTTTACTCTTCTTTGAAGTTAGATTGAATGTGTGCATAATGTGTATTATACTTGTATTTCCTAACATCCGAATGATGCACACTGCATCAGTAAAAATCTTGTGATTATGGTTTGCTTGTAATGCACATCATTATGCAAACTAGCTTATATCATACTTTGTTTCGTATGTTCTAACATCCAAATGATGCACAGTGCATCAGTAAAAGTCTTGTGATTATGGTTTGTTTGTAATGCACAATGCATCGTTATGTAAACTGGTATTATATTTTGTTTATAATGATGCATAGTGCATTAATGTGTATTAGATTTGTATTTCCTAAAATTTGAATGATGCACAGTGCATCACTAAAAGTCTTGGGATTATGGTTTGCTTGTAATGCACAATGCATCATTATGTAAACTTGTGTCATACTTTGCTTCATAATCATGCATAGTGCATTAATGTGTATTATACTTGTATTTTCTAACATCTGAATGATGCACAGTGGATCAGTAAAAGTTTTGTGATTATGGTTTGATTGTAATGTATAACGCATCATTAGTATATAAAGTGGTAACTTATAAGCAAGTTGGGTTGTATTGCACTATGCATTATTATTTTATTTTATATTATAATACTGTTGCATCGTGCATCATTATTGAAAAAAACTATTTTTGTTTACATGTATGTATCAGGAATGCCTTGATATATTGGAGCAGACATTCGTGGTGATGGAAACGAACAAGGAGACAACTGAAAAGTGACGGAAAAGTTGAAGGGCATGAGGGTACCGTTTGAAGCATAGAGATTGTAGTGATTGTTTTGGGGTTATGTAATCATTAATGAATCTATGTTAGAAGTAAAATGTTTATCAGGATACATTTATTTTTTATTAAGCTTGTGATGCACAATGCAATAGTATCAAGTGAATGCAATATTAACAGTTTTAATTGCAATTGTTTTCGTTTTTATATTGAGCTGAAACATGTATTTTTTCAAATTAATTTTAGATGAAACATTGTTTGATACTAAAGCATGTAAATCCGGGACATGTATATGATTGTGATGCCATACAAGTTGCAACATGAATACCTTTTTAAACTGCTAAAAAACGACATTAAATATTTATAAGTTAATGTTGTGAAGATGCATGATTGGTTTTTAAGATTATAAGTTAATGTAAAACGACATTGAAGGTTTATAACTTAATGTTGCAGATGTGCATAATTGGTTTATAAGATTAATAGTTAATGTTGCATGATGTATAGAAAAAGAAAACAAAAGAGCAAACAACTGTATAAATACAAAACTGATGCACAATGCATTAAAACATGTTAAATGCTTATTCAAAACACACAAACAAAGAATAGACAAATTATAATAATGAAAATCCCCAAAATGCATAAAATTCAGTCAGACAACGATATAAATCTGTATAGTACACAAATATCAAAAATAAAAAAGAAATGTATAATTTGGTATGGTTATTTCAACAAAACCATATAGGACATAATCTGTCTATTGGGAATGATTTTTTAGCATAATGCACGCGGGGCAATTTGGTAGTTTCACACGTCTGGATGTCTTTCTCGATCGGTTTAAACTCGATATATAGGAACATCGGGTTTCCAACATTTAGACCCGTTAGGAGACATGAAAACACGATTATACACACTACCTGTTGCAAAAAAAAAAAAAACTAAATGTAACGGACAGTAAGAAAGGAACAGAAACTATTATATGCTAAAATTAAAAAATGCAGAAGGTAACAGAAAGACATTTACTTGTAATATTACACAATGCAACAGTCTCATAAAAACAATTTCAGCACATGTTTACATGTAAAAAACATGTCTACATCAGCATACATAAAACAAATAGTTACTTATTAGTAGAATCGACAACTGATGTTTTTACTTATCAGGAATGCAAATATCAAATAATATGTTGCATCAATGCAACAATCTCATAAAAATAATTTCAGCACATGTTTACATATAAAAACAAGTCTTCATCAGCATACATAAAACAAACAGTTACTTATTAGTAGAATCAATAGCTAATGTTATCACTTATCAAGAATGCAAATATCAAATGGTAATGTTGCATCGATGCATTAGTACATATAAACATGATTATAACTAAAACACATACATGAATCCTGCCTAATTGAAAAAGACACCTCACTAACTCCAAAAACCAAACTGAAATCAGGTCCACTTTCTCAAATATTATCCTTGAAACGCATAAATCACAAAATTTAGCGATCGGGTATGTAATCAAGGTATGTAGTTGTGAAAGCTAAACGATTCAACAGAAGAGTAATGCAATCAGAAAAATTAATTAAACCCTAATTGCATGAAATGGTTAACATTGAACTAAATAATACATGGTTTAATTAATCACGAGAACCTACTTATAAGTAACGACGATCCAAATGCACCACAGAATCATAAGACCGTTAAGATATATGAACAAAATCAATCTACGTGCAGAGAACTGGCAAACAAATGAACTATTAAATTTGAAGAAACAGAATCAAATCTAATTAACTACCTTCTGAAGCTAATTGTAACATCACCTCTATGCTTTGCCCAAACGCCAGTCGACGAAACCGATTCACACGACGTCGTTGTATCGTCACCACTGAATTGACAATCATGTGCTAATTTCAGCATCGTTTTTCTCAATCTCTCATACATATCTTCAACGATTTTGCCATATGCTAATCCAGTTTCCGATTAAAAACAATGCTTATGAACCGAATTCTACACAGTTACACTATCGAAAATCTGATCCAGACGAGAGAACAGATGAAACAAAACAAGGTTGAAATTGTACTAATTGATCGACAAAAAAAGTTGTACCTTGTTATGAATGTTAGTCGCTTCCAGTCATTCCTCACTGAAACACCATTTCAATGATTGCGTTTGCGTGATAGAGAATACGAGATTGAGAATATGAACACACAAATCGCAAAAGATTGTAGAAGACTGCAAAAGAAGAAGAAGCGCGATAGGAATTAGGGTTGATGGAGGAGATGATTGCGTGAATGGCGTGAATGAGGAAGAGGTTAATTAAAAGGGAATTCTACTTTTTTTTTATACAAATTAACAATTTAACCCTTATTTAATGAGTGTTTTTTAGTTTTCATAAATAATATTAGTTTTCACATGATCCTTTATTTTTGGGTGTCATATAAATCATCATCAATAATTTATTTTTCCGACAATAAGGTGGAATAAAATAGAGGGGAAGTGTCTGCTGCCAGCGAATTTCCATTTATTATCTATAAAAATTAAACAAAGAAAATAGAAAATATATCCTTTGAAATAAATATGAAACTTTAACCTAACCCGCATATTCAGGCTCCATCGCCGCTCTCCCTTTCCTCTGCTCCGCCCGCTACGATCGTCTCCGGCCGGCAGATTCTCTTCTTTCTTCGGCGTTCGAGATCAGTCTTCCAGCCTCTGGTACAGGTACGACATGCTTAATTTTACACTCTTTTTCCGACCTAATTTTTATTATTATTAGTTTTCAAATTTTCATGGAGGAATGATTAATTTTCAATGATAGATGGCGTAATTCTCTGTTCAAGTATGATTGATTTATTATTTAGTGATGAAATTGATAGACATGGTCTTAAGTTCGCATGCTAAGAGAACCTAGGAACTATAAACCGACGCTGCATTTTACCTTTAGTCGTTTTTGCTGTTTCACAGTGTAGTATCTGTTAATATCTTGTTAATTTTTCACGTTCCGCGCTATTCCGGGCATCTGAGAGTAACTCTAAGGTTAACCCTAATTTTCCAGAACTTTTATATCACTATCATCCCAGTTATTGTAAATGGCCTTTATGTTCTGAATTTGAGCGGAGGTTTTCTTTTTGATAGCAGATTTATGGATTATGGAATCACTGTCTAAGGTGTGTGAATTTCAACAGCTAGGGTTTTCGATAAACCAGCTAGGTTAGGAGAGAATTATGGTACCTCAATCTAACATACATTCTAGGGCTCTCTCTAGTCTTTCTTTTTAGGATATTTGGCGAAACCCGACATGTTGATTCAATGCAGCTTTGCAGAGTGTTCAACTGTTAATTTAAGGGCACCTGCAAGTCATGTAATAGCATTTTAATAAGGCTAGGTGTATAGGGCAATCTAGGATTAATAAAAACTATAGTCAACTATGGCTATGTGTTTATGTAGTTGAATTTATGTCATAAAAAGAGGGATTGGTTAACATAGGAGGCTCAACCCTTTTGGAGGCCCAAAGGGAACTAGAAATTCGGGGCCCATATTGGAACGTATATGGCTTTTGTTGTCACGTTATACAAATTTCAAACGGAATAAAACATGTATATATTGTTTATATTGGGGCCTGTTAAAGTAGGGGCCTAAATCCCTAGCTTCATTTGATTTACCTTTGAGGGGATTGGTTAATGAGGGTCATAGACGTACCCTTGACTAGAAAGCTCTAGTTGCTATGCATCTTGGTTAGAAGCGAATAGTTTTCAAAAGCCGAGATATGATGTGCTAGGTGAGGCGTGAGCATTACATACGCGAGACAATATTTAATGCATTTATATTAATTCTAGATTATATTTACCACATTCTTAATCCTTGAATACCAAAAAATAAGAAGCTCAAAAATAAAAGAAAAAAAATAATAAATACAAGATAAACCTAACAAAAAAAGAAGTCCGACGCACAAATCTATCACACCTGAAAAAGAAAAAAACAATATAGGATAAATAACCAAAAAAAGGAGAGGTCGGTTAAAAGTACCCTGCACCCTGCACGTAAAATTAAACTACAATGGTGACTAGTCATTGTGCAAGACAACCGATGGCGGACCTAGGATATTCTTTCTATAAGGGTCGGTTTTTTCTGGTGCTTGGAAGGTTATTATATCAACTCTTTTGCACTGGGGTAATTTTTTTTTCTTTTTCTTCCGGTGCTTGGATGTCTATTAGCTCGATGCTCAAAAATTTGGTTTGGGGTGGGTTGGGTCACATGAATAACGACTACTTGTTCGTAGCATTAAGCATTTAGAAAGGACAACTCAAGTACTTAATCGAACACAATACTCATTTTTTGTGTTGTTCTTTTTTGTTTTACAAGTACAATATGTAGTATAGTGTGATCTTTTTCAAGTAAGTAAAAAAATCTCGGAGGTCTTTTGACATACTTTCATATGCTCTGCATAGTATGGTTCATCCCACACCTTATATAGTAGGTCTTTCCATGAAGAGAGCTCAATAACTTAATACTCACATGAAACTGCACGTTTTCATTTCCTTCTTACTTCTTGCCTCATCCCCTCTTTGTCCCACCTCTAGTAACATGCAATACCAGATCTTGCAACTCTGACAATCAGTTACTCTAACAACCTCCAAGTTTGTTCACGACTTTGGAACCTCTGAAGCTCCACCTCTAAAGCTCCACCATTATCTCTTTTAGCCAACATGAGCTGAGGAAGGTTGCAAATGTAAATTTTATGTTGATTGCATATTATATGACCGAGTATGAGCTTGGTTTTAAAAGGTGGTGCCTGATATTCATACTATATTTATGAACTAATTATATGTAATATTGAAGAATTTAATAATTGTTGAACACTAAAAAATAAGATAGCAAAAGAAAAAAGCCTTATGCACAACCTAAAAAGGTTTACATGCATTTTAAAACTTTGTGTAACGTAATAAGCATAAATATAAGTACAACCTAAGAACATAATAGGTGGTCAATTTCCATAATAGGTGAAGGCGAAAGGTCGGTGTCCAAATCCAATGGTTGCTTGTTATTGAATTCACGAATTAAATGGTTGATTGTGTTTGGATTTTAACACACCCTCGTATGGTATACACAATATTCTTCTAAGGGTAACCTAAGACTAAAGGCACATCGAAGGCTAAAGATTCACCCAAGGCTACAAGGAAATCTAGAAACTCTATAGCACCTACCTTACTACAAAAGGCAACCAATGTGTGGGAAAAGTCAAAATACAAAACTCTTGCAAGACCACCTCTCTACTAACCCCTAAAATGTGCTACGAATCCCTAACCTTTGTCTTACATCTTCAAGAATTCCCATCACCCACCATGTATAATGAGCCGTGTAAGTCTACCAAATCTTGCCGAATATTTTCTTCCTATGTCAACTTTGCTCTGTCTTTGCTCCTTTTCACTTCCACTGTAAGGGTTTCCACTCTTCGTACATGTGCCTCTCTACTAACCCCTAAATTTCTTTAACTCACACGCTCATTAAAAAAGCTATATGGTACTTGTATATGGCTTTGCTAGTTGTAAAAGGTGTGGAAAAGGAAGTTACTACTAACAAACTAACATAATGATTGAAATCACGATTCCGGCGTCTTAAGGCCAAGCAGGGAGCGATACGCAAAAACATGTCATGTTTGATATTAGGATTATATGCTGATAATTAGAACTTACAAACTATATTTAATGTATATAAATAAAAAGACACAAGCTTATCTATGGAGTTCTCTGATCTGATTGTATCTGAAGTGAGCATGGAAATTTTTTCAATTTTCTCGTTCTTGCTAAAAACACGAGAATTATAATTAGGTGTTTGTTTTTTAGAAAAACCTCTTCCTAGCCTCTTATGCCTGCGCCGCGCAGACCACGTGCAGACATTTGGGTCTGCAGAGTGTTTGATTTATCGTAGACATTTCATTAAAAAACCTCTTCCCGTCCTCTTCTTGGGGCAGACTTGGGTTTGCCTCTTCAAACTTCTTCTAATTTCATTTCTCTCCATCAAATACAAGAAAACATGTTAAAAAAAAACCCTACCTACGCCTTTTTCACTTTCAATGGCAGCCACACGAGGGAGCACCACTGCCATAAGCTCCACCAGCCGCTGCCTTCCCCATCGTCCGCCGCCTTCCTCACTGGTAAACGCAGGTACCAATTTCTGATTCTGTTATGTTTCTTATTCTTTTATCCAGTTCGCGATTTACAATTGGTGTTCAGATCGTATTTTCGTGTGTTGTATGAACAATTTGATGTCGTTCTTGTTGTTATCCTGATCGTTATTTTCTGTTCTGTTCTTGTTGAACCAATGGGTTTGCAAATCTTGAAAAGAACCAATTTAGGTCACCAATTTGATGTTGTTCTCCAGATTGTTATCTTCTGTTCTGTTCTTGTTGAACCATACATGAGTTTGCAAATCTTGAAAAGAACCAATTTAGGTCACCAATTTGATGTTCTCCAGATTGTTTCTTGTTTCATCACATGGGTTTGTTTCATATGATGTTGTTCTATAATGCAATTTGAGTTTTGGATACCTCATATGCAATTTCATGTGGTCATGAGGTGGCTTCTCATGTATTTCTGTGTCAAAATTGGTCAAAGCTGTTCAAAGTTAGGGGTTTGTAGGAGGCTGACATGTAAAACAACCAAAGGGATGAAGAAATTATGAAAAATTTGATTGATAAAAACGTTGACATGTAAAGGAGATGAGAGAGACACAACATATGATTGTGAATAGAGCAGTGTCTCGTGTAGTGACGCGGACGGCTTACACTTCGGCTTTTGGGACCTAAATGTTTTAGATTGCCTCACACATTTTTAAACAAAAAACCAGGTTCATTAAAGGCTTAAGAGTATTAACATAGTACACGGATGGTTATGCTATTGTTATGTAGTTAATGGTCAGGAGCTACAATGAACACAACTTTATATCTTTTCTTTTTGGTCATGAATGAGAGCGGTAGGATTAAGAGATCTACAATAACCATATGATGAGATGCTGAGTGATGTTGTCAAGAACGTATTTGTTGATGTAGCATAGTTAGTTTCTTTGATGGTCTAGACCTCTCAGATATTAGCATATCCAAACATATTTTTGTGATTTGCTTTGGCAGTTTTGCGTGCTATATTCAGATTAGCAATCCCTAAAACCGTAATAGTGAACGGCCAACCTTCAAATGTATTTCTATCTTTATAAACAGTTTATATTATGAAGTGCATTTGTGCATTTCTGAATTGTTCATTGGTTGAGTATATTCTCAATTCCTGTGCATTAACTTGCTGCAGGCATAAAGGAACACGAAAAATAATCTCGATCTTGATAATATTGCTATAATATATTCTACGACACCCATTTAGCTCTTCTTTGACCATGCCTGGACATAGTTTCCAGTCCTTTTAACTGCTGTTGCTCTGACTCATGCATGAACATAATTTCTTGTGTTTTTGATTTCTCAACGTTTGTATTTGCTCTTCCACCTCATTTCTTTGCTATTAATTGCATTTTTATGGTAGATTGTAACTCTAGAAGCTAGATACAATTTTCCATATATCATTTGATATCTAAATTTTGGGAAGTCATTGATTCACTGATTGTCCCTTTGAATTTGCCTTTTGAACTCCTTGAGCCATATCTAACTAATGGCACAAATTCTATCACTTTGTCACTCCCTTTCTCCTTTGAATTTGTTTCAATCTTCCCATTGTTGTCTTCTTTCTTCTGTAAATGCATCTGGCTTCTGTGTATCAATCCCAGTTGCTGTTCAAGCTTTTATTCTTAAAAATATAAGATGCCAAAGACACGGGCAAAGGCGAATGCAAGTTCAACACCTGTCAAGATCGAAGAACCACAACAGGTTTCCAAGATAGAACCAGAAGAACAGGTTGATTTTGAAGAGGATGTTGAGGAAGAGGTTGAATATGAAGAAGTAGAGGAAGAGGTTGAAGAAGAAGAGGAGGAAGAAGTTGAAGAAGAAGTGGAAGAAGAGGAGGATGAAGAAGAAGAGGAGGAAGAAGAAGAGGAAGAAGATGAACAAAAAGGAGGGAAAGATGAAGAAATGGAAGACATTGAAGAAGATTTAAAGAAAAAACATGCAGAACTTCTTGCACTTCCTCCTTATGGTTCAGAGGTATATCTTGGTGGAATTCCTCTAGATGCATCTGAGGATGACCTGAAAGAATTTTGTGAATCTGTAGGAGAAGTCACAGAGGTAACTCTCCCTCTCACCTAATGTATTTTTTTTTTGATATACTATATATGTGTTTTGATGCCAATTAACATAAATAGGTCCGGATGATGAGAGGTAAAGACTCGAATGGAAATAAAGGCTATGCTTTTGTGACCTTTAGAACTAAAGATTTAGCTTCTACTGCCATCAAGGAGCTTAATAATAAGGATTTGAAGGTATTGCAATATTTTTAAACCATATTATGCTGTTGCTGTTTTTAAAATTGTGAATTTGATAAACTATGTTAGAGGTGGTAAAAACGTGTGAGCTGAGTCATCAGTCATGGGTTTCAAACAGGTACTGGATGAAAACATGTAATTTGGATTATTGATTGAATTGGGTCAGGTCGGACTGGGTTGACCTTAATCTATCTTGTCTAATTCTAGTAAATGATTATTTTGTCAAATATGATCGAAAGTTTATATTAATACGACCTATTATTATTGAATAAACAGTTTTGAGCAATTTCGTTTTGATTTCAGTTTCTTCCGTTTCTTTCAAAAATACCTGCACCTGATTAAAAGGTTTGCATTTCTAAGTTCTTTTTGTCATACTGTTGGTTTTTACCTTATCTCAGGGTAGACGGATTAAGTGTTCAACATCCCAAGCGAAACATAAATTATTTATTGGTAATGTTCCTAAAAACTGGACACTTGAAGACATGGAGAAGGTTGTCAAAAAGGTTGGGCCAGGCATTAATTCTGTGGAGTTGTTAAAGGTAAACACTGATTAATTGGATCATGTTACAATGGAAGACATGGAGAAGGTTGAGCATCTAATAGTTTTTACGTTTTCTTATCACAGGATCCACAAAACTCTAGAAGAAATCGTGGATTTGCTTTTATTGAGTATTATAATCATGCCTGTGCAGAGTACTCAAGACAAGAGATGTCAAACCCTAAATTTAAGCTTGATGATAATGCTCCAACCGTGAGCTGGGCTGACCCAAAAAATGCCGAGTCTTCAGCTTCTTCTCAGGTGCTTACAACTTGATTTTATATTTTTTTAATTAAAGTATACTCACTTTGTTATTTCATGTTCTTTTTTGCAGGTTAAGGCAGTGTATGTTAAGAATTTACCAAAAAATGTGACGCAAGAGCAATTAGAAAAGATATTTGAACACCATGGGAAGATTATGAAAGTAGTTCTTCCTCCTGCAAAAGCAGGTCACGAGAAGAGTAGGTTTGGCTTTGTTCATTTTGCAGATAGATCAAGTGTTTTAAAGGCTCTCAAGAACACGGAGAAGTATGAGCTTAATGGTAATGATGATGACCGGCTGATTAGGACTTATGAGGCTTATCAAGAAAAGTAAATAACAATTTGACATATTTGGGTTTGTAATTAGGCCAAACATTGGAGTGCTCTCTTGCTAAACCACAAGCAGACCAGAAATCATCTGGAGGATCTTCAAACTCACAGAAGGCTGCTATACTTCCAAGCCACCCTCGTGTTGGTTATAATTTGGTTGGGGGTGCAGGCTATGGTGCTTTGGGTGCAGGCTATGGTGCTGCAGGATATCCACAGGTGCACTTTACTTTCTATTTACATCAGAGGCATATGCACACTTATTTTATTTTATAATTTATACAAAACTAATGACTTTGGACTGATTCTTTTTCAACATTTGGGATTACTTTATGGTTCTTCTTGTTGATTTTGCTACTTTAACTTCTATTTTCCTCAGCCACTTATGTATGGAGGGGGACCTTCAGCAGCTGGCATGGCAATGATGCCAATGCTTTTGCCTGATGGAAGGATTGGATACGTTCTGTAAGTGAAAAATTCTATATAGAGCTGCTGTGTTTTTAATTTTTTTTTTTTATAAATCTAAACGCTGCAGTTGCTACTTGTATAGGGTTTAGATGTTTTGTCCTATCAGCATGTTTTTGACCAGACATTTAGTTTGTTTTGATTATTCAGAGTTCTATGTGGTTCTTTATCACCATAAATACTGAACAAGGACAGTTCTTCAGGGCTAGAAGTGGCAAAATAGATGGGTCGAATGGGTTGGGTAAGGGGTGAAAACGTAAAATCCAGGTAGAGATGGGTTTGGTCGCATAGACCAGCAAGCAGACATCTATGCATTTTTTAACTTTATAACCAAGTAATGTGCTTAATGTAATTACAAAAACTATGTTATTATTATTAAAAAGTACCAATGTTTCTTAATAAGGCAGTTCAGACTGTTTTTATGCTTTTAAAAGACTTTCAACCTGACGGATCCATTTGATCTGTTTATGTTTTTCTGAAATCGTTTGCTTTATCATTTTACCCTTCAATTATACAAGTATCCCTGACAATCGTTAAATCCTTAAAAACATGTTGGACGGGCTTGGTAAGGTGTCAGAACGTTAAATTCACATTGAAATGGGTTAGGTTTCATTGATTAGCAAGGACACATCTATCAATTCTGTGTAACTTTTTGACTCGGTAATGTGATTAAAAGATAATTTTCATGTTAAAAACTGTAATTATGCATGTCAACACAACTGTATCCTTGCAACTAGACTTGTGGATCTGTGGTGCATCAAGCTCATTGGAATTTAGTACATATCATGGGAGTAATTTGCTTGTGATACCAGAGTATTGAAGATGCTGAGTTAATGGTGTTGCCTACTTGATGTTTTTCATTATTTGTGACAGGCAACAACCAGGTGTCCATCCACACACACCACCACCTGCGCCACAACAGCAAAGAGGAGGTGGTCGTGGCTCTGGCGGTGGCAGTGGTGGTCGTGGTGGAAGTAGTTCAAGTGGTGGCCGTAGACGCGGTGGTAATGACAGCGGAGGTCGAGGACGTAGTCGCTACAACCCTTATTAGCTTTGTGGCAAAGGTGTAAACTTAATTCAAGTTTCCAATTTATTTATAAAACCAGCACCTTCTTTTGACATCGAAGGGCTTGAATGGTTTAACTTTGCTTTAACATCTATCCTTCTTCACTTGCTAGTTTTAAATGGATCTGCGTGCATGATAAAGGGTTCTGCTATTTGTACTAGTATTTGATATTTGCACCTTTATACGGGCTATATAGAACCATGAAATTTCATAAAATCTGTAAAACATATACGAGCTATATATAAAATTATACGGGCAATGTATATACAAAAGTACAAAAATAAAATAAATATATGGGCTCTATAAATCTAAATAGACAAAAGCAGCACATTGTTAACTCAATCAAAAGACATGCGATGAATATTTTAGTATACACTAGGATAGAACCCGTATGTTATACGGGTTGAATAATTGAAAAAATATATATAATTGATAATTCATGCATACTTTTATTACCAAAATAAAGTATTAGATTACATTAAATAAAAAACTAAAGCTATAAATCATAATATGGTATCAGTGACTTACTATTTTTATCAAAAAAAATATATCTAGGGCATGCATCTACTTGTATATTTGAAAAATGCAAGATAAACGTGATCATGTTTAAAAAACAATTAAACCATCAATAGCGACTAATATGAATTATGAATTGACAAACATGAGGCTTTAAGTCTTTATAAAAAGTTAGATGAGTATAAAGTTTTATCAAAATTATAATGAGCACATTCTAATTGTTGAGTATAAAATCTAAATTATGATCAAAAGACTAGTTAGTGTCCCGGGTAAATACCCGAGGCTTGTGATATAAAAAAAATAAACGAATTAAAAGATGAAAGTTTTTTTCTAACTATTAAACGAATGATCGAATTGGAGTTTAAGTTCATCAATGGTGGGTTTAGAAAGTCACGACTTTGTTTTTTGATTCGTTCACCATCATTCGTTGATCGAAACCTAAGCAATATGAATCTAGTTTTGTTAGGTTTTCTTTCACGAATCCAAAGCAATTTACGGATCAAATTTTAATTGAGAAATGAAGAAGATATGATGAATCAAAGTTATGGTATTGTAAAACAAATATGGATAATTCTGTATGGAAATAATTTATTTTTTTTATTTTTAATTATAAGATCTTTTCTTTTTGTAAATATCATTTATTTTTTTAATTAAAAAATCTATAAAAATGACACAGAAGCTAATCCTAGGTGTCACACCTTAAATTGTGCCACATACACATTAAAAACTTGTGTTTATTAGGGTGTTTGTAATGGTGTGGGAGAGGGGGGGTGTCCCGAGCTCGGGATCGTGGGATTGCTCGGGAACACCAGGAATGTTAGCTCGGGAACGGGACTCGGGATAGTGCCGTGGGACTGGGCTACCGAGGGGGGGAGTTGTGGGAAGATGACCGTTGGTGTGCCCCCCCCCCCCCACCCAACGGTCCTTTTGACCTTTTTTAAAAAAAAAATTTTTTTTTTACCCCTTTTACTTATTTAAACCCCCTTATTCACTATTTTTTCATACATTTCACCCATACCAACTCCAAATTTCTTTTCTCCATCTTCACCATCACCATGTCTCATAACTTTTTCCCACACCAATCCGACAACGAACCACCGACACCGACCTCTCAACGAAACGTTTTTGGAGAACCCGGTTATCTACCGGTTTTTGCCGATCAAGACCCCGGTTTTGGTCAAGAATACGGTTTCTTACGCGAAGACTTCAACCTTGAAGACGAGTCTATTCCCGATGTTGTGATGGAAACACAACCATCACAAAAAAAACCCAAAGAAGAAGACTATGGCTAGGAGACCGAAGGAGAAAATACACAACCGTTGGGTAAACGGGTGTCGATTCCGTGGACTTCTCAAGAAGAAGTGGTGTTGACCCGCCTCTACGTTGATAACTCGGAGAATTCGATTAAGGGTAAATAAATTTTTTAATTTGTTTTATAACCCGTTTTTTATAACTTTTTTTTTCTAACCCGTTTTTTTTTTTTTGTTAGGTAATGCTCAATCGGGTACTTATTTTTGGAACAAAATTACCGCGGAGTGGCACCACATGATGAACCTTCCCGTCCCCGACTTCAACGATGTTAGCTCGTTTGTTCGCACCAAAAGTCAAGTATATTCAAAATGGAAAGATTTGAATTGGAAGATACAAAAATTCAACAACATTTATATAAATCAAATGGCTCAACGAAAAAGCGGGTGTTCGGAAGCCAACATCCTCATGGCGGCACATCATCGATACAAAGTAGAGAGCAAGGGGGTTGCGTTTGATAAAATGGAGTGTTGGGAGATTTGCAGAAAATCTCCAAAATGGCGAGCGGCGACGCCGGTGGACCAAGGGTGCCATAGTGGTGACCAAAGTGGTTCAAAAAGAACCAAAACGTCCGACTCGAACACCTACGTTAGTAGCCCATCCGAAGGAAGGACGCCGATCGACCTCAACGCCGAGGGAATGTCTCCCAGGAGCCCGCCCGAGGAACCCCTTCCAATGGGTTGTCAAAAGGCTAAACGAGAAGCCAAAAAAAAAGGGGAAGGCCAAAGCTCAAACTTCAAATTGGGACGAACATTTTGAATCGTTCAACGAAATCCAAATGGAAAAGCTCAAACTTGCACGAGAAGCCCGAGAGGATAGAAAAAAACAACTTGAAATTTTGGAACGCGAACAAATGTGTCGTGAGATCGAGACGGTTCAAAAACCGTTAACCGATTTGGACGACGAGTCTCGTACGTTGGTTCAAAAAATTCGGGCCCGTCTCTTCGAAAAATATAAGTAATGTTTAGGTTTTTTTTTTAGGAATTGGTAATTTTTTTTATTAGGAATTGGTAATTTTTATTTTTTAGGAATTTGTAATTTTTATTTTTTAGGAATTTGTAATTTTTAGTTTTTAGGAATTTGTAATTTTTATTTTTTTTAATAAAAGTTGTTATTTTTAATTTAAATTTTTATTAAAAAAAAGTGCTTGGGATCATGGGGTCTTGGGAGAGGTATTACAACCAAATTTGGCTTGGGATCATGAGAGTGGGAAAAGATGAGGTGACACCATATTTGGCTTGGGATCATGGGGTCTTGAGAGAGGCATTACAAACACCTTTATATAGTATAGATTATAATGTTATCAATAAAAAAATGTTATGTTAATATACATTAAAAAACTTACACTTGTATTAATCGCGATATTTAAAATTTCCAAATTGGATGAACATGGTTAATTTGATATGGTAGGAAAAACTATTTAATATTGGATATTATGAACATGATTTTTATCACTTATGAATTTTTCTATAAATAGTATCACCCACAACGCAACGTTTATTGAATTTGTAAAATAGTATTAGGTATTCATTAATTAAAATATTAAAGACGATTTGCTCAATTATATTTGAAAACACACTAAATAAGTGTTTATTGGTATTTTATAAGTTTCTAAATATTTTTTAAATTAAAATAATAATAGTTTAAAAATTATTTTAATAAAAATAAGATGTAAATTAATAGATAATAATATATCATAATTATAAAATAGGATATAATTTCCAATAAAAAGAATTTATTAGATATTAGATTTGGGAGGGAAAACTTTAATGAGAATGAATCTAGTGTTGACATGTGTCAACAATTGTTGTGTTATTAATTTATGATTTTTTAATATTACTCTTTAGTTTATAGTTTATGTTTGTAATGTTTTAATTTATGTTTGTATTATTTAATTTACGTTTGTAATATTTTAGTTTAATGTTGTATTTATTATGAACTGTGTTTGGAACTACCCTAAATCTTCAATACTCGAGTGAGCCTTTTTGTGATGTAATTACAACCGTCTGTATTGAATTTGACATTCCAGGTTTACTCACCCAGGAACACCAAAGTGAAAACCCACCACTTGAGAGAAACTCCCTTGAGCGAGGTTTGAGTTTGAGACCTCAAGGTTTTCAAGTTCTAGTTATCATCCCCATACCATTGAGCCAAATGTCGTTTGGTAATTTAATGTTGTATTAGTTTATAACGTTTGAATTATAATAATATTAGTAAATTTTTGTTTTGTTTGGTTAAACTATATACGGGCCGGACATTATTTAATACGGGTTGGATATTATTTTATATAGTATGCTAACTATATACGGGTTAAATATTATTTTATATGGGTCGTATATCAATTATATACGGGTCATAAATTATTTTATATGAGCTGTATAGTTATGACTCAAAGATAATTTACATACTTTTTTAACTTGTTTTTATAAATAATATATGACATGTATATTATTATCCTATACGACCTAGATATTGATCAACAGCGGTACAAATATTGGATTGTAGGGGTACATATTTTAATAATACAATAATTTTCTTCCATCCATCTACGTTCGAAACTTTTGTGCTTCATTTTTATTTCACGTTGTATTTTTAAGTGTTAAATTCTGTGGGGTTACACTTTCTTCTTATGTTTTTATGTTTAAATGATAACTTAGTTTTAGTGTTTTTTAAGTGTCAAATTTGTGGGGTTATAGTTTCTTACGGTTTTATGTTTAAATGTTAAGTTTTAGCGTCAAATAAATTTGCGGAGGTTACAATTTCTTATGGTTTTATGTCTAAATGTTAAGTTGCAACGTCAAGTGACTTTTAACCTATGATGGCATTGTGCAAAGGTATGAAAGTCGTGACTCTCGCATGTGGTGAGGGTTAATACATCGTTGTGAACAAACTGATATAGAATTTTAAAGTATATTATAATCTGTGTGAGTTCAACTTTATAAAAAAACATTACGTTTTAGTCCGTCGTAAAACACGGGTATAATCCTCTAGTAACTTAATGAATGGTTGAGATCTATCCATATATGGTAGCTTTTATCAATATTTTTACATATATATACGATAGTTATACGAGTCCGTGTAATAATAAGTTGTCTTGAAAAATGATATAATTGAATAACTTTGCATATAATTATTGTTACATTCTCTAAGAATAAGATTAATAGTAATCGTTTAAAAAATATAACAAATATAAAATATTTTTATACATACACCCATAAAATAAAAAAGGTATAATTAATATTAACTTTTTTATACATGCAATTTCTCAAACACAGATACAAAGTGAGATTGTAACCGCTATGAGAAAAACCTGTTGGACACATGAACCTCCACTAGCCGCTTAAGTGGTCGTCTTCCTCGAATCGAAGTTAGTCAAGTTACCAGGCTCGAGTTGAATCGGAACCATAAAGTGGCCTTCTTTCGGAAACCTACCCCAACGCCGGATTCTCTGATCAACTGAAGTTTCTCAACCCATTGCTCAAGTTCGAATTCCAAGGTAAACTTGCGTCTAATTATGCCGTTTTAAAACCTAGGTTTAGTTGCTCGTTTGTTCGTGCAATTGATTTGTAAATCCAGAGTTGACTGAGATTTAAATGCCCATTCTAGGTTTGCTATCTTCTTAGGGTTTTACTATAATTCTATAAATCTTTCTCTTGTTTAAGATAAAAGTCAAAGGATTGAATTTTTTATGCTTCCTTTAAGATGGTAATTGATTACATTAGATGGAGATGGAGATGGTGATTACTGGTGTAGAGAACAGGGATTCTATAAAAATAGTTGGGTGATTTTGCATTTAGTTTGGTCAATCATTCTTGCTGATTTGGTATCTAGTTTGGTCAATGACCCAGTTAAGGTCTGTTCTTGAATTTTAAGCAACTACTGGTATCTTGACAGTCAGGCTAGTTTTTGAAAACTCCTTTTCAATAATTTGTAATATTTCTAAATACTTTTTAAACGATCTGTTTCCATCCGTATCCATTCTTGTCAAAACCCTTTCTAACCCATACCAAAATGACATTTTGTATTCTGACCCGAACCCATTCTGTTTGTTAGCATGACCGACCTGACCCGCCCATTGTGCCAGGTATCCAGTGGAAAAAGAAGTAGAAAAGAGAGGACACAATTGGCATTTCTTTCTTTTATCTTCCTTTCTCACATTCATCACCCAAAAAGCCTCTTTCATTCCCTGCTTCATTTGGATTTACAAAATCCTTTTTACTCCAAATTTTTTCACAGATTCCAGTTTTCGTGGATAGAAATGAAATGGACACTTGGAAAATGGGAATTAATTTGCGCAGTTGTGTTTCTTGGATGGTTATTCTGCAAGTATTTGATGGGTAGAAGATGGGGTAAACAGGAGGAGAGGGGTGACCAGCCGCACGACCGCTTACAACCACCTAGAGGCACCTCAGGTTGGCCGTTGATTGGAGAAACAATAGAGTTCATTGCCTCTGGATACACATCTCGCCCGGTTAGTTTCATGGAGAAAAGAAAATCTATGTAAGTCATTACTAATCTTTCTGATGATAATCCTTTGTTTACATTCTTGTATTGTTTTGATCTGAACACAAAATTGTATTGTATTGTTGATTTAATCTCTTGAAAAGTTTATAATGTAGCTAATAGTTCACTATTTACTTGATAACTATTGTTGCTATCATTATTAGTTGTCAATATTAAAATGGTCACATGGAATATAAAGCAAGTTGTGGATTGGTATATTTTACTAAAAAGTAGAAGGAATCTAAAATTAAAAAAAACATGGGAAGTTGTACATCATTTTAGTAATTGATTAAGACGATGAATGAATTATAATATTTGATCATCCCCACATCTCCATAATTATAATGATGTTATCACAAGATCACAAGTTATTACCAATTGGCCAATATTAATCCCAATTTCAAAAATGACCCACATTAATCCCAATTATTAACGTGTTGGATTTCATTGGACCCCCTTTGGAATTTTTTGAGTAAAATCCCAAACGGAGTTAAGAAAAGTGTAAAGGGAGTCCAATGAAATCCAACACCTTAATAATTGGGATTAATGTGAGCCATTTTTGAAATTGGGATTAATATTGGCCAATTGGTAATAACTTGGATTAATAAAATCCAATAAACCTATTAAATATTAATAAATAAATGAATTTGAATTTTTTTCCTCACAAACTTCCTCAGACAATTTTCCCTAGAAATATTAGATAACATCAGTGTTATCCACAATTAGTAAGTCATTTATCATCCTACGTTTGCATAATTTCTAAATTTTAAGTCCTAAGACCAGTGTTTCAATTTCCATAGTTATGGGAAGGTGTTCAAGACACACATCTTGGGTAGACCGATCATCGTATCGACTGACCCAGATGTGAACAAGGTTGTTTTACAGAACCAAGGAAATGTTTTCATACCCAGCTATCCAAAATCGGTTATTGAGTTACTTGGTGAATCTTCAATATTGCAAATCAACGGAGGTTTACAAAAGAGACTGCATGCCATTGTTGGTGGTTTCTTGAGGTCTCCTCAATTCAAAGCTCGAATAACCAAAGATATTCAGAACTCAGTCAAGCTCACATTGTCCTCTTGGATGGATCGGGAAAATCCCCGACAACCACTTTACCTTCAAGACGAAACCAAAAAGGTAAACTTTTCTACTATATTGACCCGATTACATATGAGAATTTCATACAAATTCCAGGCATATGTTAGTTGTTGACTTAGGGATGTTAACGGCTTGTGTTTGTCTAGCCCAATTTTTGGGCTGAAGTGCTGAACCACTAATTACGGTTTAGAAAAATGGCAAACCAGACCAGCCCAAATGGTTCGGTTTGCGGGTTTGAACTGTTCTATTTTTTTTTTAGGGAGAATTGCATATATTCCCCTACTTTAGAACAAAATTGCTGTATTGAAGTTTAGAACAGGATAAAGGTGATTTTTGTATATTATACACATGTGTAAGTGGCTATTCCTAAAATGAAAAAGAACAAATTAATAAATGCAAATGTCCTGTTTCAAGTTTCAAACCAGATTTGCTTCCCCTTGGGTAATGATTATTTTCTAAATATACAGATTTTTTCCCTCAATGATTTAATAAAAAATTATGGGTATTAATGTCTGGTTGGGTTTGATCAAGTATTAAAAGTTGTATTGGATAACCTGCATATTAGATCGTCCACATAAGTTATGGAAAGCACATCCACTACCCTCTTAAATGTTAACATATCCACATAACTTTGACTTTTTGGTCAAACAGACCAATTTTTATTTTTAAATTTCCACATCTCAGATTTCATGTTTTTTATGATTTAAGCATGAAATTTTTTGATCATGATTTTGTTTGATCTGTGAAACAGATTACTTTCGAAATTCTTGTGAGGTTGTTGATGAGCGTAGAGCCCGGTGAAGATATGGAGTTCCTCAAGAGAGAATTCATGGAAGTCATCAAAGGCTTGATTTGTTTACCCATCAAACTTCCAGGCTTCAGAATGTATAAATCTCTCCAGGTAATTTAACTAATAATGAATTCAAATAAAACAGTACTGAATCTCTGTGGATAGTGACAGCAAGTCCAACTTGTTTGCAGGCTAAAGAGAGAATGCTAAAGATGGTAAGAAAGGTAGTAGATGATAGGAAAACAACAATGAAGAATGAAGCAAAAAATCCAGGTTTGCCAAATGATGTGATTGACGTGTTGCTAAGGGATACTGGTGAATCAGATGGGACCCAACAGGGGCTACCTTTGGATTTTATCAGTGAGAACATCATAGAGATGATGATACCGGGGGAGGATTCGGTGCCCATGATCATGACCCTTGCTGTCAAGTACCTAAGCGACAATCCTACGGCTCTCGCTTGTCTTGTGGTAAGCAGTTTACCCGTGTTTTATCTCATACGGGTCAAATGAGTAAAAACAGGATAAAGCTGAATGGGTCACATGGGTTGAAAATGGCCCAACATGTTCTAACAAGTTGGTACGATATTTTGAAGAGTTTTAAATAAATGGCAGGATGAAAACGAAAAATTAAAGAAACGAAAGGATGAGTCGTGTGAAGAGTATGTTTGGACTGATTATGTGTCTTTGCAGTTCACTCAAGGTGTAAGTTTCGTGCCACTGAATGTAACTTTGAAAGTTTTAAGGTGTAAGATCTTAAGTTATTTGAATTTTAGGTAATAAGTGAAACTCTTCGGATGGCGAATATCATTAATGCGATTTGGAGGAAGGCTCTTGAAGATGTAGAAATTAATGACTATTTGATCCCGAAAGGATGGTGCGTTTTGGCATCATTGACTTCTGTTCATATGGATGAAGAGAACTATGAAAATCCTGATGAATTTGATCCCTGGAGATGGGAGGTAAATAATGATGCTTTCTTTTCCTACATCTATACATATGATTAGAGGTGGCAATTTCATCCCATTAAAACGCGGGTTGTTTTTCAAACGAGTAAAATATTTTAAGTTATTTAAAAATGAAATATCTCAAACTGGTTATATGTAACCATATAACTTTATCTACTCAAAATTGATTTTGTGTTAAATGTGTCTTGCTATATATCATATTAGTTCTTACAAGTGAGCCCAATCTGACCAACTTGTTTTATTTACGATATAAATGTTTTGTTTTGACCCAAACCCAACCTGACAGATCACTTATGTTATACTGTGTGTAGAAAACAGGAGTGAGTGTTAAAAGCAACAACTTTACACCGTTTGGTGGTGGACAACGGCTGTGTCCAGGTTTGGAATTCTCAAGGCTCGAAATCAGCATTTTCCTTCATCATCTTGTAACGACATACACTTGGGTCGCTGAAGAAGATCAAATTGTGTATTTTCCTACGGTTAAGACGAGACGGAAGTTACCAGTCATCGTGACGCCAAGATGAAACCATTGAGTGGTCGTTCAGGTTGGGTTTGGGTCAAAACCAAATGTTTATGTGGTTATTAAAACAAGTCGGGTCAGATTGGGCTCACTTGCAAGAACTAATGTGATAAATAGCGAGACGAGTTCAATGCAAAATCAATTTGAGTATATTCTCAATTCCTGTGCATTAACCTGCTGCAGGCATAAAGGAACAGGAAAAATAATCTCGATCTTGATAATATATTCTACGACACCCATTTAGCTCTCCTTTGACCATGCTTGGACATAGTCCAGTATTTTTAACTGATGTTGCTCCGACTGTTGCATGAACATAATTTCTTGTGTTTGTGTGCTTGTTTTTTTTTGTTTTTTCTTTTTTTTTTTAGAAATTTATTTTATGGTAGATTGTAGCCAGATACATTTTTTCCATATATCATTTGATATCTAAATTTTGGGAAGTCATAATTCACTAGGGGTGCTCAAATCCAAAAACCCGGCCCGGCCCAAAACCCGCAAGTCATGAAATCACAAATTGACCGGACCGTACGTAAGAAATCAGGTATTATGTCGGTCGGTTCTTCGGGCCCTGATAAAAAGCCTGAGACCGATTATGTCTGATTCCCTTTAATCTTTGGAGGCCTTTAGATGCCCTAGAACACCACCATGACAGTCACAGCACCACCATATCCAACCACCACCACCTAAACATCTCCCAGCAACAAATCGGCACTAAAATTTGAAGGTTAAAAGCTTTTATTGTATCATAACTCGATCACTTTTATATTAAATGTGTAAATTGAGATCGATCATAACTCAATCACTTTTATATTAACTTTATATGATAAAAATCTTGCAACACTTTAAAAAAAAAAGGATCAAGAAAAGTTGCAATATTTACATATATTAACACGCATTCAAGGCAGAGTTGTTGAACAAGAGTGTTTTTTGTTATGTTTAAAACAAGAAAAACTTTTACAAAACAACATCCTTAAACCTCCACAGGTTTATATATTTTCCGGTTCCTAGATTTCACTTGGTTCTTGAATTGAAGTTGCAGTAGCCTTGGCAGCAGCCTGGTAATTCTCGATGTTTTTTTTGAAGTTTATATAGAATTTGATTCCAATGTTGATCGATGATATTTTTTTATAGATACTTACTGTTTTTGTGATAAAAAATAGGAATAGATATGATTGAAATATGAAAAATATTATAACTTTTTTATAGATAGCTATAGTTTATATGATAAAATTTTCGATTTCCTAAATAACCTACACAAAATATGCAAACAAATCTGTTACCTTTCTTTAAAAAAAATTAAAAGACAGGGCATCGGGTTTTTTAGGTTATGTTCGGGTAAAGCCCGGGCCCGAGCCAGAGACCCATTTTTATTGAATTCTAGACCCGAAGCCCAATTTAATATATACACAAGCGGGCCGTGTTTCGGGTATTTTCGGGTCGAGTTACGGATCTTGGGCGGGCCACCCGATTTTTACTCACCCCTATAATTCACTGATTTTCCCCTTGAATTTGTTATTTGCCTTTTAAACTCTTTGAGCCATATCTAACTAATGGTACATATTCTATCACCTTGTCACTCCCTTTCTTCTTTGAATTTGTTTCAATCTTCCCATTGTTGTCTTCATTGTATCAATCCCAGTCGCTGTTTGTGAGCCGAATATTAGGTATTTGTATTTTTTTTTATATCAATTATTGATCGAAATTTACTATTATTGGATATTATTCTGTTTACTTTTGTTTTTTAAACCCCAGCCGTGCGATACACGAGTATCAATACTAGTTATATATATATTAGAAGCGCATTGGGGATGGTTACGTGAGATAAAAAAATAAAAATATGCTGGCTATCAGGGCCGTCAAACCCGGGTCGCTAAAAGTAAAGCCAGTGTGAACCTTTGGAAGGGAGAATCGAACCACCAGGCCGATTTTGCTTTTGAATTTTGAAATGGGGTCAGAAAATTAAATACATTGGTGTCAATATCAAGTTCGTTTAAATACATTTCAATACGGTTTCTAAATTTATTGGTGTCGCTTGACCCCGACCCTATATAGGTAGCTTCGCCCCTACAGACGAAGGCCGTAGTTGTGATGTTTCAGAAAGAAGGGAGATGAAGGATGTGATAGGTCTGTGGAGGAGATGGGGTGGATAGGAAGCGGTGTTGGGAGTCTTGTGATGGTGATAGAAGGACGTGAAGAGGTGCAAGACGGCCAACTGAACTCTGTTTATATTCAGATATAATCAAAACAACTTGTAATTTGTTATATACGGTAATGTTTTTGTATTCTCTTTTATTATGCGTCAAGTTCTAAGTACGTTGTTTCATGAGCGGAGCTTTTAAGGGGCTCGGAGGGGCCCGACCACTCCCGTTTTTCGTTCATAAGTGTAAATGTACACATATTATGTCTGAAAGTTTTATACGTATTGAGTCGGCCTTCCAAATTTTTTTATATCCGTTTTGAATTGTAAATTTATACTATTGACTTTCGACCCCTTTATATAAATGTTCAAGCTCTGCCAGTGACAATGTATTCAAGTTAAAAATTTTAGTATTTAATTTTGCGCTTGGAGAATCAATGACGAGGACATTTTGGATCAATTGGATAATTCTCTTATGGGTTTGGAAGCATATTTATTTGAGTTCACCCAAAGAAAAGTTACACGAATTAAGATATTTATAAATTATAAAGTTAATTAAAAATGTTGCTACATTTGTATATTTGATTAGGTTACAGGCATACTCATTTCAATTATGAGAATCAATTAGTTTGTTGTGTCCGGCTTTATAAAATTAACATCTCTTGATATGCATAGAAGTAATATGGTTGAATAGGATTTCATGTAGTCAGGTTCTAATATGAGGATAATTTGTAGCAAGTGTCATCACATTCTAATATGCAATCAGAATAGAAATATTCTTACTTTACCCTATCTAGAAGGCAAAAATTAGATGTAATACCATGTGGACTTTGCTTATATATAAGTCCCGATCGGTTAAATCAAGAACACAATATTGGTGAACACACAAATCGTTTAACGGAAACTCACTCAAAACCGTTTATTAGATAATGTTTGATACAAGGAATAACCCTAATCTTGGCTACCCTATTTATAGACAAAACTTTGCTTGATAAACAAACATCCTTATCAGACTATAACACCTGCTCTAATAATTATTAAACATAACAACTTATATGTCTAATAATATCACCCTAAAAACGACTTGCTTTTAGGCTACCCGACCCAGTGACTTGTGGACTCGGGAATTAGTTCTCGTGGGCCAACAATATAGACCCTCTAATTGCTAACATTAAATGATATTGTTTCAAGAGGTTGCTAATGTAACACTCAAACTCGGGATTCACATAAATAAATAAAAGTCTCGAACCGGGTTTCGAAAGCAACAACAAATAATAAGCATGTGGGCTGGAATCCTGGTGACATATTAAATAAAGATTGGGTCAGCTACAAAAGTCCAGAGAAAGCCCAATAGCCTAATAAAATTTCGCAGCCCAACTCCCTTCTTTAGGCCCAGTCTGCGAATTTTCCCTTTTTGTTTGCTACCTTCGATGCAAACAAGAAAATTGGCAGCATTCTCCTCCCTCTTCTATACATGCATCGCAGAGCAGCAGAGCACTCCCATTCCTTTCAATTTTTCGAACAGAGGGAGAGAGAGCAGGGCTGAAAAATCGAGGCTAGCAAGAATCAAGCCATAAAACTCTGGTAAGTTCTTCTCTAAGATTACAAACAATCTAGGGTTTATGGTATGGAGAAATTGATTGAAAAATTAAACCCTATCAGGAGGCTTGAGCGAAGTCAAGGGCTGTAAAGGATGAACCAGGGACTGAAATCTTCATTCAAAGTAAGTATGTTTGATTTAACTTATGTTTGTGTAAGAAAATAGATGGAATTGTGATGAATGGTCAAAAAGTGCATCTTATATTATATTAATCATCCCCGAAACACACCGAGTTGGATCCAAAATATATTATTTTTAATCGGTTGTTGTGTTTAGTGTGTTGAGTGTAAATGAGCTTAATTTGTTATTATTGAATTCAACAATCAATTCATGTTTATTATCTATTAAATAAGCTATAACGTATTATTTGTTTGAGTTAGTAAATATTCTAAGATATGAAATATATTTTATGTGCAGGTGAATAAAATGTACTAGAAGGAAGTTGATATGGATTTAAAGTGAACGTGAGCAACAAATAAATCAAGAAGAAGAAAGTCACATGCCTCACGTGCATTTCAATTAATTATTTGAAGTGTGAATGCATAAAGTAAAAGCAACAATTTAGAATTCTCGACCAATTTGATTGCCGCGGATCGTGACGCGATAGAAGCACAAGAAATCACTCGCGCCACATGATAGATCAGAGTCGGCAGAAAATCGTAATTCTCGAGCGTGACTCGTATTTAAACCGTTTTAAACTCAATTTTTAGGGTTCTAAGCACCCAACTTCGGCTGTAGCCGACCAGAACTCCCCAAAGACGAATTCTTTCATAGTTTTTCATGGTTTTCTTAGTTTCTAATCACTCGGTGACAATTGTGATGTCCGGCTAAACGCCGGTGATTACCGACGGTGAACGGTTAGCGTTTTCTTTATCGTTTTCAGTTGTTCTTTGTCTATTTTCTGAATCTATAAACATAGTGACAATGTTTGATTCATATGGATGTTTAATTTAATTCTATTTATCTTGTGTTTTGATTGCATATGTGCCCCCCGCTCCCGGACTACCTTTGATAGCATAGCTCTAGGACTATACTTAGCACTTGTGTGATCTGAATGTTTGATTGAATTGAGTTGAACTGGATAATTGAATTGGATTAGGAATTAGCTAACCGGGATCCTGAGGTTGTCACGTTTTAATTTTCTGTTTTCTAATTCAAATTAGCAGTAGTTTTCTTAGTAATTAATCCATTCAAATTAAACAGCCAAGAGGCACTTATTTTCAGTATTTAGGTTAGTTTAGTTATTCTAGGTTAGTGACAGTAACTTAGGTTAGATTATTAGAGTCGTTAATAACCACAAACTCCCCTGGATTGATACCCGACTTACCCTGTCTATAGGTAGTTAGGATTATTTGTAACGGTCACGACAACCGTTATCAAATTGAACTTCAAGTTCTTAAGGGAATGTTGAATTGATAAAGGTTTAAAGCTGTGAGAAAGAAGAGGGGTTGTTAGTCTCTTGATTTTGTGATAAAAGAGAGGTGCAGGGGCTGGGATTTCGAAAGAAAAGAAGAGGTTGGGGCTGCTGCTGTCCCTCAGTTTGCGCAGGTAAGAAGAAGGCAATTTGTACAAGTTTTTCTACATCAGGTACAACCCAGTTATGCATGACAGTTTTCTAGAATAAGAAACCCAATTCTGATTTGTTCCATGACTAGATTACCAGCCTTAAAACCATGCTAAAACCGAGCAGATTATCATAATTGTAATGCATGTTAAGTAACATTTGAGATTAGACTAGAAAAGAATTAAAACTTAGTAAGGTTTAGTATTGGTTCTCATGAATTCATAGGTTGGTAAATTTGAAGAATTAGAGTAATGGTGATAAGAATTTGATGTAATTGGGAAATCCCAGGTTTGGTTTCGAACAGATCAAGGTCTGACCCGCTATATATTTAGTGTTGCATTATGCAACATTATACAACAACTTTATAAACATGTAAATTAAATTGACGTTACTTAAAGTTACAAAAATAATATAGTTCTACATACTTAGTATGGCAGTATACAACAGTTTTATAAAAACTAAACAACATTTACTTGAACTTCTAAAGCTAAGTTGATGATAGGTGTTTAGTGTTGTATTATGCAATAACACTAAAAACAGAAAGAATTCGAGTTTAATAAAACTTGAAGCGGTTCATAACACACCATTTTTCCAGGATATGATTAAACATCATTCGCGGGTCGCGAATGTCAGAATTCTCAGTATTGCATTATGCAACATTAGTGTTGCATTATGCAACAGTTTACATTCAGAATATTTAAGTTCAATAAAACTTGAGGATAGAACATTTTATGAACCAGATGACAACTCATAATTACACAAATAGGAGAGCACCATAGCAAGCACTAATTTTATAAGACATAAGACCAAGATTTTAGTTAAAGCAGGATATAATTGTAACAAATAATCTCGTTATTATTATTGGTTTAGGTTGACTATCAGTAGAAGTCAAACCATCAAAGAAATTCCTCACAGCTTAAGTTGCCAAATAAACCAGGTGAGTTCGTACAACTGCCCCGTTTTATTATTTAAAACACTATGGGCAACAATAGTTAAAAGATTACCATTTGTCAAGTTATATGAATGGTAGATGCCCTTTCGAATACATGGAAAAGTTGCATGGAATGTGAAAAATACTACGTGAATTAGTATGCTAGATTCATTTGGTGCATGTGTTGTACCCCGTATCTTATATATATTTTGCTGGTTGATTCTAGTCATTCCATTGCGTAAAGTTATGTTTTCGATAGCGGGAAAAGTACTAATATTGTGATCAGGTTACGGCTCACCAACAACATCATGTTGTTGATACAATTGATTTACTAACTTTTGCAGGAAATCAGTAGGATCCTCAGATAGGTGATCTTTCAAGAATCAAGCAAATGAGATCATTAAGATATGAGGAACAGTCGGGCCCAGTTAATAGTAGTTTGATAAGATGCTAAGTCAAGACTTATTATTATTATGTTTACTTTTAAGTTTGTGAAACTTTGTAGGCTGTCTGTAAATAAACAAACCGTTGTTTAATATTATCATATTCTGTTGCTTCCGCGTGTATCTGATGTCGACAGCCTGTTTTCCACAACACCTCCCCCGCGCCCGACAGGAGGTGCGGGCGGGGTGTGACAGCTAACATACATTAAATGATATTGATTTAAGAGGTAAAGAACCTACAAGCAACAACCCTCTTTTTCACCCAAGTAGGCAAGTATGCTTGATATTCAACCATACAACTACCAGGAAAAAGACCAAAGCACAAATTATGCAGAAAACCCGACAAGCGATATGAAAGGAATAGCTACCCAAGTTAAAAATAAATGGAGGACGCTTATGTTTTTCAATTCCGTTTGAAACTGGCTAGGACCAGTTTTACACCAAAACGGTTATCAACAGCTCAACTAATGGATATATCAGTTTTTCACTTGTGGAAGGTGTAGCATGTTATTTTTCGATTGAGTTCTTATGTTTTCATTAAATTCCCAAGTTGTGTGAATTTTGTGAAAGATTCTTGCAAAAAGGCAATCTCCAAACCGATGGAAAGAACTCCAAAGTAAGATATACGAGCGAGTTGGAGAAGAAAGTGCAAACTCTTCAAATTGAAGCAAAAACCCTCTCTCCACAAGTCACGAAACCGGAGGTATGTTAGTTTGAGAGAATGGCAACTTGATTTCTCATTCAATTACGAACCAAAATACAAAGATATGAATATATACATCTAACAGAAATAACAACCTCTACTAACTATGGTTAAATTATCTAAACTATGATTAACAGCTAACTAACTGCTAACAAACTTTTAAAGTCTTAAAATGTGGAAACCCGGTTTCGAATCTCAGCTTTTCAAATAGCTCAACAAGGTACAAGTTTGTTTTGAGTAGATATCATTTTAAATTTAAATGTGATTGTTCAACTTGCTTAAGATGTGAAATCAAATTTCTTGGCATCTTTGAAAAAAAACACTAGGTTAATGCTACATCAAGTGTTATAAGAGGGGTCATTATAAAGAAACACAGGGGTTTGCTAAATTCACCACATTCCCACGATCGTTTGTCTTTAAACGATCGTTTGCAGCTAAACCGGATGACGTGTCATGACGACGAAACCTTAAAATTCAGCCCCCCCCCCTTTCCACGACCGTTTACTATTAAACGATCCCTCAAACGATCATTTTGCTCCGAACGATCATGGGGATGTTGTTTATCTAGCAAAAGAGCTTGTGAATTTAGCCAAACTATATAAGAGTGAAATACTTCACTTGTTTGTTGAATGTTAATAACAAGTTTTTCAATTGGCGCGTTGCTGCCAGCATGACGATATCGAAGCAGTTTGAAAACACACGTAAAAAACAATAAGCAAAAAAATAGAAATGGAACAATGGCCATAACTTGCACCTAAAGCGTTTAATGTTTAAAACATAGAACACAGCAATGTTTCTCCTACAAAGCAGAACACATACATATACCTACACATATACACCATTTGTTTGTGTCATTTGAGGATAAAAAGTACAATCCTTGACTAAAGAGTATAGATGACAAACTATGTTTCTGACGTTTTATGTACACTAAAAGAAAAAGAGATGTGTTATCCCAGTTATTATAAACACCACATAGTTGCAGATATTCTATTGCTATAATCTAGTTTGTATTTTATTTAGCAAAAGTCTAATAAAAAAAAGACTAAGAACAATATAATGACACTTGCAATAAGCATCAAACATGTATGCTCTTGACTTTAACCATAAGTAAAACACCACACAAATCAGATTCAAAAACACAATGAATGGATAGATTTCATAAAAAAAAAAATCTAACAGAGGCCTCATTTTACATACCTGTATTTCTGTAATTTCTTCATAAAATGGCTAGAAAACTATGGACACTGCAGAATGCCACATGTAGCAGGATATTTGGGCAATGGTTGGATTCTACAGACCTGCATACTCAAAATTTAGTTTCTAATAAGCTATTGTGTTATACTATCACAAAATGGTGTCCTATAAGATGTTGATTGAAGAATCAATGGCCGATATAAACTAATGATATAATCAAATGACATGTTTAAGAGTAGGCTAACCATTTATCAAAAAACAAATTTTAGAATTATAGGACTATACAAATCAGAATAATTAGTAAAGATATTTGCCTCAATTGAGTGAACATATAACTTTTTCTATGAATTATAACACTTTCAACAAATTTTCTTTCCATTTGGAATGGTATGTAGATTACATGAAGAATGAACACTCACCGAAGAAAACAAAAGCAACAGCAGATCCGAACATGAACACCTAAGAAACCTTGCAATCAAGCATGTGTATAAGATAAATTAATTGTGTAGAATGCGTGTATCATAACATCCATAACATCTAAAAACATACCTATAGAATTCGTAGATCGCTTCTCTTCAACGACGACATTTATACCATTGATTCTGATAGATGAAGCCTGAGCATAAAAAAAAAAGACATGTCACATTCCATTAAATGAAAAATTTACACACAAATGAAGCATACAGTAGTAGGTGAACTTACATCTCCATTTAAAAACATGAAAAAGAATAACTCATACATACCTGGATTACCTTTTCAACCTCATCAGGGACCTCAAATTCGACAAAACCAAAAGAAAATCCATGTAGTTGCTATATGAGTTTCTAGTGAGAAAAAACAGGGAAACATAAATAAAAAGAAACACAAATGAGAAATGAATTAATCCGCACCGTGTTGGTTCGAACCTGAATACCATTAGGTTTGATAGGTACAAAATTTATGAATTTCTCCTCCATCAATGCATGTGTAGCAAAGAGGTGGTTTACCTTCGCTTTCTGCTGCTGGTCAGAAACAACAGATGTTAATCAGTCAGGTGTAATAAAGTTGAACTTAGGGTTATAATTACTATAAACAAAACAAAATCATAAACATCATAAACAAAGGACACAAAGATTAGAAGGTAATAACTTACGTAGAAGGTAGCCCCATAAGAAACTCTCAAGCCCTGCAAATAAAGGATCAGATCTTATTTGATTATCTACATGAAGTCAAACTATAAAAGCATCTCAATACACAAAAATTAGGTTTCTGATATTCCATCTCAAAAATTTGACCCGTTTCCTATTATATTGTCAAACAGGTCAAGTGACAAAAATTAGATTTCTGATATTCCATCTCAAAATCTTTATAGATGCCAGTGACATTTTATAGCCAACCCAATTAAAAACGACAACAACAAAATAAAAAAAAAATACAAAGCATCAACAAATCTTCTTTGAATACAAATATTAAAGTTAGGAACATCAAAATTTAAGATCACTCGCAAAAAGTTTACATATCTATTTCTTTAACTCGCGACTAAAATCCTCCAAACCATAACAATACTATAACCTCAAAATACTTATTAGAGACTTCAATCAAGATAATGGAATCAACAAATTGATGTTGCAAAAAACATCAATTACAAATCAGAGAAACATCACAATATAAGGCAGTAACTGATTAAACTTTAGACATTAGAAATTTCATAACAAACTTTGAACAATTTGTCAATAAAAATTAATATGCAAGAAGCTAGGATTTCATTCAGTTTGAAAATAGCTGATAATATTTCAATTTGGAACTAATTCAATTTTTCACACAATTAACGGTATAAATAAAGAAATATGACGATTCACAGGACACGTATCAGTAGAAAACATAAAGACCCAAAAACCAAAGATTTAACATGCGGTAGACATTAAAATGCCCAATTCATAAACGGAGAGAAATCCATCAACCCATTAATACAGCAAGCAACAAATCGAGAAACAGGTATCAACTAAATAGCATAAGAAAACCCTAAAACTAAACAAACATTACCATAACCTGATGAAGGGTACATATCTGTGAACGAAAATTCTTCATGTGATCCACCTGAAATATGAGGAGATTTAAATAGTTTTAACTTCTAAGTTTTCTACATTTACCGCTAGCCGTCGTTAATAGAGACATACCAGAGAGAAAGTAAGGTTGTAACGCTCGCTAGAGCAAGTACCACAACAGATCTGATAAACGGGTGACGAATCGTCAAGCCGCCGCCATGAAAACCACCGATGATGCAGGGAGAGATAGGTCAAGTGTAGCGAGAGAAAGTAAGGTTGTGACGGTGGTCTGAACCATCGCTGAAATAAGAGGGAGAGGAAGTAGGGTCGTGAAGAAAACCACCCACGATGGTATGAAGAGGGAGAGATGGGCAAAGATAAAAGGGAGAGAAAGTAGGGTTTGTCTGAAATGAGTATGGCGTTCATCACCTGTACTGGCCAACCCCACACGGATTCAACCATAGCCACATAAAAATAAATGCAGTAGTGACTTGTACGGTACAAACAAAAGATGCACCAATGGGTTGTAAAATGTTATGTAGTATAATTTGCTTATCTTGTACGTTTGCTATTAACTGTATTGGTTTTGGGTCACAAGATTGTCTTGATTTGTTGTTATTGAAAGATATGTTAAAAGAATATTGATGTTACCTGTTGAATACCAACTAACTCTATAGTCTATTCCTGCATTCTCAATCATTAAAATACTTATTTATATGGTTGGTTTTGTTACATCTGATTGTCGAGTATGCTAATGGGTTAAATATGAACCCGGTTTATGCACATAAATAATCGTTTTGACAAGTAATATATGAATAAGATGAAATGGGAGCATGGGAATGTAGCAAATACAGAAAAGAAACACGTCAAGGAGCGAGGAAGACTTCAAAAGTTCAAAGTCCTTTCACTAGATGGAACACCCATATCAAAGGGTGTTTCAAAGCAGGGCCGGCCCTGGGTATGGGCCAGATGGGCTACAGCCCTGAGCATCAAATTAGAAGGGGGCATCAATTGCGAACGGCGATCTTATTATTTTTCGAAGAGAACACAACATCACATCAGTCATCACTCATCAGGTGATATTGTTCCATTTATTCTACTTTTAAATATTTTTTTGTCATTGATATCATGCCCCTAGTGTACAACCATCTGGTGCCCAAAATAGAAAAAAGAAAAAACAACAAAAAAACTTACTCAATCTTTACAAGGATTTTTAAAAAAATATTTTAGACATGAAGGTAATACTAGTGGAGAAAATGTTGATGAAAAGAATGTGAAAGACAATAATATTAGTGAAAATAATGTTGATAGAAGTAATGGTAATGAGAATAATGTTGATGATAATAATGTTGAAGACAATAATGTTATGGAAAATAATGTTGATGAAAATGAAAACGAATTTGATAAAATGTTTGAAGATAATGAAAATCATTTTAGATGATTTATATGTTGTAATTTAACTGTAAGTTTTAAACTTTTTATTTAGTTAATAAAATCGGCGTGGGGATAAGCCGCTTAGCTTGACTAGGTTTCAAACCCTTAAAACTTTATGTTGTACTATTTAAAGTTTTTAACAGGGGCAAATTTTCGACTCGCGCCCTGAGCATCCAAATTATCAGGACCGGCCCTGTTTCAAAGCAAGAGGCTGGATCATAGAGACAATGATTCCTGAAATTGTTAATGATGCATGAGTCATAAAGCTTTCAATTAATTTTAGAGGGGGATGATAACCTCACCAACAAAATATAAAATGTTGTATACAAGGAAGTTTAAGAGATCTATAAAACATTAAACTTTGTTCAGGTCATATTATATGTTAAACATGTCTTATCTTGTGTATGTTCATACTTATTTATGTGTCCCTATATGACACGTGTCCCTATATGACACACGTGTTATAAATCTAGTTGTATTTAAAGACAAAATCCTTCTTCTAGACGGCCTGATTTACATAAAAGTCATGGGTTCCAACCATTCCCTTTCTTTTTTTCTTTTTTCTTTTTTTATTTTTAAATTCAACCAGCTTTCAAAATATTGAAGGATTCGCCAAATTGGTTAATTAATTATTAAATGGTTTAGTCTAAATTGTTTATAAGTAGATTTAAGTAGATTCTGTGATTAAATTATGAAATAGTAAAACTAGTCATCGTTTGAGAGACAAGACAAGTATAAAATTGTTTAGAGCATTTATAATAGTTTTTTATCTTTATTTTTTAATTTATAAAATAACACATTTATTTATGAAAATTGAAGATTAGAAAAACACTTCACATCTCATTTCTTAATTAAAACAAAAAAATACATAGATTGGTATATTAATCAATTTATTTTGGTATATTTACCGATTCATTTCTTTAGCACTTAAATATGACTTAAATATAATGATATTGAGGTACGAGAAAAATAGACATTTTTTTTGTATTTTCTCTAAATTTTAAAGATATGAGATAATATAAATAAGCTATTGTGAATGCTCTATATATAAATATTATAATAATAGAAAGTATGCTAAATATAAGAAGAAGAATACAGAGGATTTGAGGCCATTAGATTTCTTATTAATTATATATATATACAATGAAAATTAAACATGAATAATAAACTTTTTATATCTTATTGTTTGGCCACGATAGTTTGGATGTTTGACAGTTTCTACCCATTAAACTTTTACACTATTTTTTCTTTTACGAAATAGTAAACTTTTAGTTTTCAGAGTTTAGTCACATATGTTTCATACTTTTACGTTTTCTACCCTTAAACTTTTAAAGTTTTTTTTTGTTTTAAGTTTTGTTGTCTTCTACTTTGACAACGAAACTTTTAACTTTTCTACTTTCGTTTTTAGTATACCTTATTGTTTTATACTTTCACCACGAGACTATTAAACTTTTACGTTTTACACCCCTTAACTTTTTAACCCTCTAACTTTTAACGTTTTTTTTTTGTTTTAAGTTTTGTTGTATTCTACTTTCGCCACAAAGTATTTAACTTTTCTACTTTCGTTTTTAGTATACTTTTATAGTTTTATACTTTCACCACGAGACTTTTAGACTTTTACGTTTCGGTAGTTTGAATGTTTAACAAATTCTACCCCTTAAACTTTAGAAACACTACTTTTTTTTAAGGGTTATTGGCCTAAAATTCTCCCAACTATCTCAAATTGACCGGGATCACTCCCAACTAATCTATTCACCACTGCCACCCCAAACTATTGACATATTTTCTTGTAACACTCCCCCCGTTAAATTTTTTTAACGGTGTTAATTTCCATCCCACGTGACATCTGATGTGTCTCATTAAATGAATTAAATTAAATCAAAATAAAAAACAGTTTCCACCTGATCTGAACCGATTAAAACCCTAGATTTGTTCCCAAAACTCATCTTCATCGTCATCGAGAGTTCTCAGGTAAATACAAGAGGAAAACACGTATCAGACTCATAAATTTAGAAAGGAAAAAAAAAATTAGACCTCGAGAAGTCAAACAAACAATATCTGAAAAGTTTATAAAAGTAAAGCTGTTTAAAAAGTCAGAGGGGCCTCACCTCGTATACAAGTTGAGAGTTTTCGTCTACAATGAATCAGTCGACGTATAAGGACCAAATCGATTTGATTCTTTGCTATTTAGCGTAACACTTACTCAAAAATTTGCTTTTATCATTTTAAAATCATCCATGATTTGGTAGTGCGTGCATATGGACGAAGTCCCGAAACAAACAGAGTTGAAGTTTCAAAGGGTATGCAAATCTTATATAGTTGTTAAATTTTTTTTAACAGCTAAAATTACTATCATATTCGTCATTTACAATTTTAATTAACGGCAATTTGGTGTATCGGGACTGGTTCCCCAGGACCCACCAACTGTTCCGAGTTCGAACCTCATAGCGAGGGAACCCGGGAACGCCACTCATTTGCACCATCAGGCGGGAACCAGGCAAGCTCGTAAACCCTCCCTTGTGACTCAGGATCAAGCAAACTCAATCCTTCATTGTCCACCTATCTCACAAAGTAGTGTGAGTGAGACTAAAACCTGAGTCTCTTCAACCACAAGCTTAAAATTTTAACCGTTACAACAACTTTATTTGATATACTCGTCATTTAAATGATTTAAACTCACAGCCCTTATAGTATTAGCATGTATTTATGTATAGTTGTATTGTTCTTTATATGATTATATAGGGGGCTAGTCGTAATATCGTTGTATATATATATGGGTGTAACATTATGTTAATGAATGAGAATCATATTTACGAATATGGTATCACAGCCTAAAACAAAAAAACCCTAATCCCTCCCCTAATCTCTCTGCCGTCGTCGACTCATCCCCTCCCTCAGCCCCCCTTCGTTTTTTTTTCCGATCCCCCCAGTCTATGGACTATCGCGATGACGGAGGCCGCCGAACGACTAAAGGCAGAGACCGATAAACTCACCCATTGCTACAGCGTTACCAACATTCTGCTATGTGTCAGACAATTGGATGGAGTCAAACTCACATACTCCAACTGGGTAAAGCTTTTTCAGATCCATCTCAAAGCCTTCAAGGTTCTTGATCATGTCACCGGAGATACTCAACCGGCAGACACTGACCCTCTCTATGCCGTCTGGGCAGAAATCGATTCCATCATCCTACAATGGATATATGGTACGTTGTCTGATGAACTATTTTCACGTGTCATTGAAACCGACACCACTGCTCGTAAAACTTGGCTTAAAATCAAAGACTTATTTCACAATAATAAAGGATCCCGTGCTGCTAATCTTGAGCACGAATTCACTAATCTGACATTGGCTTCGTTTGCCAATCTTGAAGAATATTTTCAAAGAATTCATGATCTATCCGAGCAGCTTACCGATGTCGGTCAATCTGTGGATGAGAACCGTAAGGTTCTCCAATTAGTTCGAGGCCTTCCTCCGGAGTACGATACTGTCGGTTCTCTTATTAACCAACAATCCCCTAAGTGGGATGAAGCTCGCAACATGGTTTTGTTGGAGCAACAACGCATCAAAAGTCGCCAACCAAACCCACAACCTCATCATGTGCTAGCGGCCCAGAATCAACCCCCCTACCCACAACAGCCAACTCCTACCCAAAATTCTGCTTACCCACTACAGCCCATCCAAACCGCCACCAATTCCCAAGCCCAAATCCCCACCAATGCTCAAGCCCAACCTCAATACCACACACAGGCCCAACAACGTTTCTTTGAGCCCAATTACTATCGTGGGAATTTTCGTGGAAGGGGGGGCAGGGGCGGAAACTTCCGCAACCGACGGAACAACTCGCGTAACTACCGCAACCCTCCAAACTACTACCAACCGCCACCTAATTACACACCGCCACCCTCACCATATCCTTCCTACCCACCCTCAGCCTACCCACAGAACTACCACCCTCAGCCGTGGGCCTCTCGGCCTCCCCCACCCAACCACCCCTCGGCCCACATTGCTAGCCCCTACCCGACCTATGATGCGTTGAGCCCAACCGACATTGGTCAAGCCTATAGTACTACTCAGTTCAACACTCCTGATCAGGCTTGGATTATGGACTCTGGTGCCTCGAACCACCTTACTGCCAACCCAGGTATGTTATAGGACTCAATGTCAAAGTCTACAATTTCTAATATTTTTGTTGGCAATGGTCATTCGTTGCCAGTTTACGGTTCGGGTAATGCTTTTCATAAAACCTCCAACCATACCTACCGTTTAAACAATGTCCTTGTCACTCCAGCTATCATTAAAAACCTTGTTTCTGTTAGACAATTTTCTCGTGACAATAGTGTTTCAATTGAATTTGACCCATATGGCTTTTCTTTGAAGGATCTCAAGACTGGCGCCCTCCTTTCCCGCCACAGTAGCTCCGGCGATCTCTACCCGTTCACACCATCTATGCCTTCGGCAAATGTGTGTGCCTCGGTCCACTCTCCTTCATTTTGGCACAACCGACTTGGACATCCTGGAGCTAATGTCTTGGATTTTTTATCTAGTCATAATTTTATTCGTTGTAATAAAGATAAAACCTTTTCGGTTTGTCACTCTTGTCAACTGTCTAACAGTAAACGATTGCCTTTTGATGATTCTGTTTCTATTACATTTGAACCCTTTGACATCATTCATTGTGACTTGTGGACATCTCCTATTGTGAGCAAATCTGGTTACAAATACTATATGCTTCTAATTGATAATTTTTCGAGCTATATATGGGTCTATCCTCTAAAATACAAATCTGAGACATTTTCGACGTTTGTCAAATTTCACAAATTAATAAAAACTCAATTTAACAAAAACATCAAATCGTTCCAATGCGATCTTGGTGGGAAATTTGACAATCGCGCATTTCATGATTTTGCTCACTCCGAGGGACTCGTATTTCGTTTTTCGTGTCCCCAAACTTCCCCCTAAAACGGGAAGGCCGAACGCGTGATTCGTCGTGTTAATGATATTATTCGAGCCTTACTCACCCAAGCCAACCTTCCACCACCTTTTTGGGTTGAAGCATTACACACTTCGGCCTACCTCCACAACATCCTACCTATCAAACGGCTTAATTTTTCTACCCCGGCATTTGTTTTATATCGTCGCCACCCGACATATGAACATTTACGGGCTTTTGGTTGTGCTTGCTACCCCAACTTGTCCGCCACCACTCCTCACAAACTTCACCCAAGATCCGTTCGGTGCATCTTCCTCGGTTATCCGAATAATGTTAGAGGTTATCGATGCTTTAATCCGAACACCGGCCGGGTACACATCTCCCGTCATGTGATTTTTGATGAAACGGTTTTTCCGTTTCAAGACCCGGCCACCTCCACCACACCCGATCCCACTGATCTCGACCCCCCTCCATATTGTCCCCGCACGTCTGCCATCCCCCAGGCAGCCCAACACCAGCCGGCCCATCCGCCTTCACCTCCCCCCAACCCCGGCCCATCATCCTCCGAACACCCCAGCCCGTCGCAAAGCCCAAACACATCCGCCTCCTATCCGCCTTCCGACCAAGTCCCTGCTCCGTCTACATCATCGACGGGCTCCTCTCTCCAACCTTCATCCTCGACGCACCACCCTCACAACCCCGCTCACACCGTACACCCTATGACCACCCGCGCTAAGGCGGGTGTCTTTAAACCTATTCACAAACTTAACCTCCACACCACCCATTCCACCCCTATTTCACCTGTTCCTACCTCCTACACCAGAGCATTAAACGATCCGAACTGGCGCGATGCCATGACAACAGAATATAAGGCGTTGTTAGATAATGATACTTGGAAACTGGTACCTAGACCATCTGGACAGCCGGTGATTAGATGCATATGGCTGTTCCGACATAAATATAAGTCCGATGGTTCCCTCGAGCGCTACAAGGCTCGATTAGTTGTTAATGGTAAATCTCAGACGGTGGGCATCGATTGTATGGAGACTTTTAGTCCGGTTGTCAAACCGGCCACCATTCGGACAGTCTTATCATTGGCAGTTTCACGTAGCTGGCCAATTCACCAGCTTGACGTGAAAAATGCGTTTTTACATGGGGATTTGGCTGAGACGGTCTATATGCAGCAGCCGCCAGGCTTTATTGATGCTTCCTTCCCCGATCATGTCTGTCGCTTGAAGCGATCCTTATATGGCCTTAAACAGGCTCCTCGGGCATGGTACACCAGGTTTTCTACTTTTCTGTTACGACAGGGGTTCACTAGCAGTATTTGTGACAGTTCCTTATTCGTGTACCGCCACGGTGGTCATATGGCTTATTTACTGGTTTATGTGGATGACATTGTATTGACAGCTTCTGATCCTATTTTCCTGAGACAGATTATTACTACTTTATCACAGGAATTTGCCATGTCAGATCTGGGTTCCCTACATCATTTTCTGGGCATTACTGTCACCCGAGATGCTTCCGGTTTGTTTCTCCAGCAGTCCCAGTATGCCAGAGATATTTTACAGCGGGCTTCTATGGCTTCCTGCAAGCCGTCTGTGACTCCAGTTGATCCGAGATCTAAATTGAGTGCTTCTGATGGCCCGCTTTTATCTGATGGAACCCTTTATCGCAGTCTTGCCGGTGCCTTACAGTATTTGACTTTTACTCGGCCAGATATTACATATGTTGTGCAGCAGGTGTGTTTATTCATGCATGCTCCCCGGGAACCTCACTTTCAGTACATGAAACACATTCTGAGATACATACAGGGTACATTGGATTATGGTATTCGGCTTTCTCCCTCTTCTGCTCTTTCTCTCACTGCTTACTCTGATGCTGATTGGGGGGGGGGGGGGGGGTTGTCCCGACTCGTGTCGGTCTACTTCTGGGTACTGTGTTTTCATGGGTCCTAATTTACTGTCCTGGTCCTCGAAACGTCAGACTACTGTTTCGCGGTCCAGCGCAGAAGCCGAATACAGAGGGGTAGCTAATGCAGTGGCTGAGCTCAGTTGGTTACGTAATCTGTTACTTGAGTTACACTCACCCCTACGGTCTGCCTCGGTTGTCTTTTGCGATAATGTCTCCGCGGTCTATTTGTCAGGTAATCCGGTGCAGCATCAGCGGACGAAGCACGTTGAAATAGATATTCACTTCGTCCGCGAGAAGGTTCGCGTGGGTCAGATACGCGTCTTACATGTCCCGTCTGCTTATCAGTATGCATATATTTTTACGAAGGGTCTCCCACGTCCTTTATTTCAGACATTTCGTGACAGTTTGAGCGTTCGGGATCCTACCGCTCGAACTGCGGGGGCGTATTAGCATGTATTTATGTATAGTTGTATTGTTCTTTATATGATTATATAGGGGGCTAGTCGTAATATCGTTGTATATATATATGGGTGTAACATTATGTTAATGAATGAGAATCATATTTACGAATATATAGTTATAAAGCCACCACTTTTTATCACCAAAGTGTTCCTTTGGGACCTATAGTTGTTAATTAAGAGATCCGTCCACATCTTCTATACGTCTTTTTCATAATAATCATTAGTGAAAAAGTCTTTCATATACTCGTTGACAAATGAAAAAAGCAATTGATTCATCCTTATTCGACTAAAACCGTGATAATAGAAAAATCCATCATTAGATTATTTAAAATTATAAGTCCTAGAATTAGCAAATAGTCTTATTTTATTTAAAGATATTATATGCTTTGATTTCATCTTTTGGTGATCGATATTGTAGGGATTAATCTTGGAGTTGGAGAAGTCAAGAGGAGCAACTGGGGGGTTGGTGGTTGTTTTCTTGACTTGTGAAGAAATAGCCAAACATGAGGCCAAGCTTACCTTTTCTTGTATTGTGTCTATTTTCTTTGATAGTATAGAAACAAGCGATATGTCCCGCGTGATATTGTAAGAAACGCGCGAGTAATAAATGAAGAATTGATTTCTTAGGCTTTCGAAAGTTTTTTTTAGGGTTTTTATAGGTCACGTTTAGCTCTCCCCTTCACCCCTCAAAACACTAACTACTAGTTCCACGTCAGTATTATTCGAGCATTGTCGGGTCATGTTTTTTTTCTTTTTCTTTTTATCCTTCACGTATAAAGCAATACGTGAATGTTAGGTTTAATTTTTTTTTTTAAATCATCTTATATTTTAACGCAAACATAGAATAAAAGGAGAGAACGAGTTTAGAGAATAAACGTTCTTATTTTTTATAAGAAATAATACTATGTTTGACGAGAAAATACCAATTGAAACTAAAAACAATTAAATATAATCATCACGTATTTCCTTATACGTAAAGGAGTTTAGGGAAAAAAAATCTCATATTCTATGTTTGTGTTAAAATATAAGATGATTTAAAAAAAATTAAACCTAACATTCACGTATTGCTCTATACGTGAAAGATAAAAAGAAAAATAAAAACATGGCCCGACAATGCCCAGACAATACTGACGTTAAACTAATAGTTATGTTTTGAAGGGTGAAGGGGGAGCTAAACGTGACCAGTTTTTTATTCATCCCCTCTATATTTCAAGGATAGTCATTTCCTTCTAGTATAGAAGGGGTGTATTACATAAAAAAAGATGTCCCTAAAAACCCTCTTTATAAACGCTTTCCTAGGGACACCACCCTTTTTTGTAAAGCACTCATTCTATACGTGAAGGATATGGTTATCCTTCACGTATAGAGAGGGTGCATAAAAAAGTTGTCATGCTTAGCTCCCCGTTCACCCCTCAAAACATAACTATTAGTTTAACGTCAGTATTGTCTGGGTATGTTTTTTTTTCTTTTTATCCTTCACGTATAGAGCAATACGTGAAGGTTAGGTTTAATTTTTTTTAAATCATCTTATATTTTAACGCAAACATAGAATATAAGAATTTTATTTTCCTAAACTCCTTTACGTATAGGGAAATACGTGATGGTTATATTTAATTGTTTTTATTGACACCCTATTTATTTACATTAGATCCGCTGTTAAAAAAGTTAATACTGTTAATTTTTTCATCCATTTTTTTCAACTTCAATATTTGATTCACCATAACTTCTTCAAACCTTGATGAAAATTCAATCCGTAAGTTGTTATGAACTCGTGACGAAAAACCAAACAAGATTAGATCCATATTGCTATATTTTAATTAAAAATAATTTAATAATAATGGCCGCCAGCGACACCAGAAAACGCTGTTAGAGGTTGTCGGACGGTCATCGGCGACCGTCATAGGTGTCGAAATTTTGTAGACGTTATCGGTGATTAACGGTCATCGGCGACCGTATCTGGTTACGTGTCATTTTCTTTTATTGGTTCTTGTTAACGGTCGTCTGACCACAATCCATGGTCGAAGGCTATAATGGATATATTGACTTTCAACGGGTTATATGGAAGTCAACTTGGTTAAAGGTGACTAAACTCGTCCTTTTCTCTTCCCTAAAGACAAAGACAAACACACAGTACTCTCTCCTTCAAATCCTTGTAATATCTCTTTCATATAATAAAATACACACACACAAAATTCACATACACTTATCATGGCTGAAATTCAACAACTACAACACCTCAAAATCCCTCTTGAAGACATCGTAGTGGCAACCAACAACTTTGCCGAAGACACTTTAATCGGGAAGGGTGGATTTGGGAGGGTCTACAAAGGTCAGCTCCCTCGCTCTGGTGAATCAAGTATCACTGTCGCTATAAAAAGACTAGACGAGACGATGACGGGACAAGGAATGCGTGAGTTTGGGATGGAGATCTTATTGCTTGCTAGTTACAAACATACCAACCTCGTTTCTCTTGTTGGATTCTCGGACGAAGGTGCCGAGAAAATTCTTGTTTACAAGTACGAGCTTAATGGAAGCCTCGACAAGCTTCTGGACTCCCCAGACCTCACTTGGGAGCGACGTCTTCGAATATGTCTTGGTGCGGCTCGTGGACTGGAGTATCTTCATGCTGGTGTGGGAACGAGCCACAGGGTGATACACCGCGACATAAAAAGCTCCAACATTCTGCTAGATTTTAAGTGGGAAGCAAAGATTTCAGATTTTGGGTTATCTAAAATAGGTCCCATGAATCAAGAGCTCACGTTTCTTTTCTCGAATGCTTCTGGCACCTCTGGCTATATCGACCCAGAATATCAAAACACGGGTGTACTTTCAAAAGAGTCAGATGTGTACTCTTTTGGCGTGGTCATGTTTGAAGTCTTATGTGGGAGGCTTGCAACGATTGTCCGATTTCATGATGAGCGTAGGTTTCTGAGTTCTTTTGTGAAACGTCATTATAGAGAGGGAGGATCTAACGAAATCATCATGGGCGTTCTTCGAGACCAAATAAAGCCATATTCGTTACAAACATTCTCCCGAGTTGCTTATTGGTGCCTGAATGAAACACGTAATCAACGTCCATGGATGAAAATGGTTGTCCAAGAACTACAAAGCTCTTTCGAATATCAAATTGTAAGTTATCCATCATTTTTATTTTATTTATGAAATTAGGTTAAACAACATGAAAATTAACTTTGTGTACGTTAATTAATTATTTGACCGACGATGCTAGGGTTCACCAACCAGGTTGTGGGGATCGAACACAGGTGGACATCCATGGTCGTTGCTACTTGATAACAATAATCTCAAGCTTAGGAAGATCGAGATTGATCACAAGGGTTGGATTTTTTCCCTTGGTTTCACGGTCGAAGATTTGAATGGTTCGTCGATTTCTTCTCATTATGGTGGTAACGGTGGCCCCAGTGGTGACCAACCTTCTGAGGTGACATCCTATTATATCTTGGAAACTATTAATTTTCACATTTTCCGGTTAATTTAATTGGAGCCTTAAATATATTTTAAATGATTGAGAGGGAAACCAAACCACTAGCGTCGCGATCGATCTTTCAAGCTTTTACGGTGTTGAAGCATCGGATATATAAATAATCGCCAGGGGTGCAATATGCTTTAGCTAGTACATGTAAAAGATGAACCGGGTAGAGAAAGCAAATGGTGATAAAATAATATTGAACAGAACCAATAAAAAACCATATCAATAATCTAAGGTTGTTATAATAATAATGAATTAACGATGATGATGTATTTTATTTTATAAATGCTACAAAAAATGGCCCTAGCTAGTATCCTATTATTATACCTCGACTTTTAATAGGTAAGAAATGAGATGGAGTCCCTAATAAAACTATTAAAACAACTTTTCTAAAATCTACCGTATCCTACAAGAAGAAAGAAATAATTTATTTAAGTAAAAAATAAATATTCAAAAACATATATTTTTTGAAGGACTTTATTTTACACTTATATATAGAGTATGAGAGTTAACCCTCAACTTTCAGAGTAAGGACACCTTAATTAAACAACACTGTCAGCCACGGATCTTGAAAAAGTTTCAAGTATTAGAATTTTCTGTCCGAAAATACATTAAGTTAAAGCCTTAATGTGTCAGTTTTCAAAGGTCGATAAAGTCTTGTTATCCACTCTATTTTTTTCACTTCACCCATAAACTTACAACCTGTATTTCTAAATTGAACAAACTTGTTAGGTGTTTGGTTTTAATTAATTAACAGCTTTTGATCATATTTTCATGTCGAGGTTTAAATAAAAACCATAAAAATGTTTGAGGGTTAGCGTAAAATATTTCTAGAGGTGGCAAAAAATCGTTTCAGGGGTAGCGAAATACTAAAAACGTAAAAAAAAAAAACCCACATCACAGTAAAAGTTCAGGGGTAGCAGACGCTACCCGTACCCTATGGGTAGGTCCGCCCCTGAACATTATGATAATATTGATCTAGAAGTTCTTTAGTATTTAGAATATATACATATAAAAACGTTAATAAAAAAAATAAGGAAAATTGAATTTTAATAATATAAGTTTTACCTCATTGACAGATAATAATTTGAGTTTCAATTGTGGACTACAATAATACGAATTTAATAGGTATGTGTTTATAATGATACATCGTTTGTGTTATAGTAACAATGTTAATGTCTTGCCTAAGTGGAACCTAACGTGGCACTGTGTTACTAACGTGACATATTAAAAGGATTTTGAAATTGGAAAATTAGATTTTAATAATATAAGTTTTACCTCATTGTCGGATAATAATATAAGTTTCAATTGTGGACTACAATAATACGAATTTAATAGGTATGTGTTTATAATGATACACCGTTTGTTTTTAGGTAACGGTAATAATGTCTTGCCTACGTGAAACCTGGCGTGGCTTAGTAAATCTTGATGTGGTTTCTGTCCTCATTACGTGGCATATCCACTTAAAATAAAACCACCCAAACAATAAGAAGCCCAACACAAATAATTTTTTATATCATTTGTTTATTATTACCATTATACTATTTGTCATATTTACCACTATGCCATTTGCTTATTTTTACCATTTTGTCGTTTTTTTAATATCCATATGCAACTATTTTATAGTACATAAGTTTGTAGTGTAATGGGTAAAGTCGTGTAACATAACATTTAGACCATAAGTTCAACACTTTGAGCGTTTCTGTTTTAACGTTGTAACATAATATTTTTCTATTTGCGATCAAGTCATTTGAGCTTGCGGCATGAGTTGGTGTTTTTTAGTGGTGTAATAAGTACACATAAATTTCCTTATGTACAATCGCGTGACATAATTTTTTTTAAGCATTTTGACATAATTTTTTTTAAGCATTTTGATTGTTACGCGTTTTTTTTATTTACATTTTCTTTACGTACCGATATACAATGAGACAGTTTTATGTACCAATATTATCCCGCAGCAACGCGCGGGTAGGAAATCTTGTTCCACGTATTCATAACATTTAATAAGTCCACAATCGACCACAAAGTTGTTCATCTAAAAACATGGCTTTTTGTTGGTTTTGTAGATTAGTTTTGATGAAGATGAAGAAATAACTGAGATACTTGGAACGGTTGGAGAAACCCCTGGACGTGTTGTTTATACAATAATCTCATCATTATGTATTGTAACTAACAAAAGAAGACATGAGCGTTTTGGCAGGGAGACCGGGACTAATTTTTCGATCTCATGGGATATAGGGTCGTTTGCTGGGTTTTATGGTCGTGCCGGGTTTTACTTGGATGGATTGGGTTTCTATTCGAAAACAAACACCGTGTAACTATTATCATCAACAAACAGACTTATCCTTTCAACAATTGCGGACACCGATTCATTAGTATGTATACAAGTATTGTTTGTCTAGAATACCTTATAACGCACTCTCAGACTCGTACACTTTCAGATTTGTATGTCCGATTTTAATCGTAAAACTTATGTTCTTGAGATTTCAATCATATTTGTGTATCATAATCCGTGTTCTAACACCCTCATAGTAACAAAGCCAATTAGGGTTTAAGTTTTGCTGCGAAAAAATAAACTTGGTACACCCATATCCTTATTTTATGTTTTATAAACAAACTAGTTAGTGTCCCGGGTAAATACCCGAGGCTGTGATATAAAAAAAATTAAATGAATTAAAAGATGAAAGTTTTTTTTCTAACTATTAAACGAATAATCGAATTGGAGTTTAAGTTATCAATGGTGGGTTTAGAAAGTCGCGACTTTGTTTTTTGATTTGCTCACCATCATTCGTTGATCGAAACCTAAGCAATATGGATCTAGTTTTGTTAGGTTTTCTTTCACGAATTCAAAGCAATTTACAGATCAAATTTTCATTGAGAAATGAAGAAGATATGATAAATCAAAGTTATGGTACTGTAAAACAAATATGAATAATTTTGTATGGAAATTTAATTTTTTTTATTTTTAATTATAAGATCTTTCTTTTTTTGTAAATACCATTTATTTTTTTAATTCAAAAATCTATAAAAATGACACATAAGATAATCCTAGGTGGCACACCTTAAATTGTGCCACCTACATATTAAAAACTTGTATTTATTATATAGTATAGATACGCCTTTTGGTCCCAGATAATTTTGATTTAAAATTAACAACTTCATAGTTTATCCATAACATCTACCTCTAAATCTACCTCTTCTAATAAAGGAGAATCTGATTAAACGGTTTTTATTGCCACGTATCTCTCTCTCCTAATGCCTCTCGATTCTCAACTTCACGCTCATTCGTACTCCATCCACACGCACTCCGTCGGTAACTACACCTTCGATGAATGCTTCTTCCTCCCATTGAAGAATCTTGGCATTTCACTTTGTGGGTTCAATCGTTAATTTTCGAGTGCTTGCTGGCCTTCGATTGAAGTAAGTGTTTTGTTTAATTTTGTGTTGTATGTTGAGTTCTATGTTTATTTCATGTCTGAATTTCAAGATTAGGTTTATTTGGTTTGATGATTGGGTATATTCCATGTAATATGTTGTGGATGCTTTGCCAATTTCAGGTTGTATAGGTTTCCAACTCTAATCATGTATCTATAATTCTAATTGAGGAAAACTGTCAAGATTTGTTGATTACCAATATTAGTTGATTATTTTGCTATTCAAAAAGGGTTGGCGGCGCAGCTTGTTGCCCGTCTTCCCTGCGTGTTGACTTAGGTCATGTTTGTTACCTTGCGGTTTAATTAATGAAAAAGTACCAATTTGTTATACAATAGGTTGGGGTAGTTGTCACTAAACCAACTCGGATTGTCCAGTCTTTTTGGGGGTAATTCTACATATAAATTCTATAAACGAACAAAATTAGTCGAACACCATTGTATTTATGGATGTATGGTAGCTTCAAATTACTTGAAATATCAATTAGTTGATACTTCAATGAATCTTGAATCCAAATATTGGTAAATTAAGAAATGATGATCTGGAGTTCTAAGAGTACCACCATGCTGTTGGAGAAATTAATCCTGACCCGTTAGATTCTTTGACCCGTTAGCACATTTTAGAAGCATAATTAATTAAATAAATGTCACATGTATAATAGGTATTAATGTGGTAGTTAAATGTCGGTTATAGGATTGGCGCCAACCGCTATGGCAGTTGTATGGTAGTTACCCGCCAATTCTGGGTATAAATAGTGTGTAAACTCTATCATTTGAATGTAATTCAAATTTGATATCTTCCCTGTTCTCTCTCTTTTCTTTACGTACAAACACACACAAACACATACTTTTGTTGTCAAATGGAGGAGTTTGCAGAAGCAAACATGTTCGATGCAATTTTCAACATGGCATCAAAGCCACGTCCCGGACCTGTGGAGAATGAAATACCGACAGAGAGTGTCGGAGACATTGATGATCCCGTGGAAGGAAGAAGTTCACCGGAAAAGAGTGCCGAGAGTACGACGAGCGCATCAGTAGAAGACTTTGTGTTCGTAGAAGATATTGTAGCGGGACGGGTGAGACCAGATCATGTGAAAAGACTGGAGACACCAGAGATTTGCAGGATTTTCGATCAGATCGAGGGGATGTCGATTAGAGGATCGGGAGTCATCGGCGAATCAGAAAAGTCCAGAGAAATATGTAGAAGTTGGAGTATAAGAGAAGGATTGGTAAATATGGCGAACGTACAGGGATTAAAAACGGATGTCGATAGATTGTGTGAGAAAGTACAGGCAATGAAAATGTCAAGCGAAGAAGAAGACTTGATCGTCGATAATCTGAATAGTCCGGCCAACATCCCAGATAAGTATCTTCCTCCCAAAGCCCGGTTTAAACGAAATTATGCGAAAGAAAGGCCGTGTTCATAATGCAAAGAACCAGACCACAATAAAGAAATATGTCGTCAAAGGATACGGGACTCGGAATTCATTCTGATGGGGACAGATAAACAAGGCTGGAATGATATTTGGTTGGTAAGTTTGATCAAGAAACATCATGTAACTGGGTCAGAAAGTTTGTTTATAAAAATGGAAAGGACACCCGGTGTGGAGAAAAGAACGATTGAGGGAAAGAAGTTGTACATGAAGGGAATGGGTAATGTGGAAGTGATCTCGAGGGAGGATATGTTCGTGATCGAGAACGTGTTCTTCGCTCCCTCATTTGACAAGAATGTATTGAGTGCCGAGCAATTGTGTAATCAAGGATTTGAAATCACCTTTGATGGATCAAAGTGCTATTTGACAAAAGAAGTGGAAGAGAATAGTGAAGGAACACCCTCTATACTCAATTCTGATGAAGAAAAAGAAAAACTTGAAATGCAATACTTTGAGGCCATAGATGAAGAAATTGAAAAAAAACATCCGTGGATTTAAAGCAAAGAAGAGAAAAGAGATACCATCATTCAAACCATGCGTGAGTAGTTTGAATGAATGTATGGTATTCATGGATTTACTAAAGATTATGTGCATAGGAGCAATTGAAGAAGAAAAAATTAAAGAGGAGAAATGGTTCAACAGAAAGTACTTAAAGCAGAAAAAACCTTTTCCTGCAATTTTAAATGGAAAGAAGGTAGATTTGTACAATCTCTACATGATCGTACAAGTATTCGGAGGATACAAAGAAACAACGAAGAAAGGAGCATGGCCACTCGTAACATGCAAGTTGGGATACAACGAAAAGATGGCTGGATGTGTAGACATTACATACTTTATATATTTGGAATTAATGGAGTTCAAGTACAATGACTTTAAGAATAAGGAAAAGAAGGCAGAAGAAGGAGAATGCAGCAGCAGTAAAGAAAGAGGGCTGAAAAATGCAAATCACAATTCCAGTGGCGCATCTTATGTTGTATCAGCAGTGACCCCGGTCACTGCTGGTTTTTTGTCCCGAGGTACCGAGTATATGCGTTTTATGAAGAAATTTTATATATATATATTGTTTTGGTAACCACTAAATTTTTTTTAATATATATTGAGTGATTTTAGTCGGTCACCACTAATTTTTTTTTGTAGTGTATAATGTTTTAGTCGGTCCCCATTCTATTTTTATACATAAACATTATGTAATTAACTTTAAAAAAAATAAGAAATGGATCCTTATATAAATTATTAAAATAAAAGGACTATGTTTAACCAAATAAAATGTTTAGGGTAGTTTTTGTAAATTTGAATTAAACTAAAACAAACAAACAAAAAAGATCGGGATCCACCAAATCACCAATTCCCAAATCCACGTGACCTTGAACAGAATTAGGGTTCCGAGTTTCCGGCGACGAAACCCGCGACCTTGTTGACTGACCAGCTTCCGGCGACGAAACCCCCGACCGGCGACCTTGAACAGAATCCGGCGAGGGACGCGAGGCGGCGACCTTGAACAGAATCCGCGCACCGCGCAGGCTGTGCAGCCCTTGGGGCGAACCTCGAGGACAGAGGAGGTCCGAATTTCCGATTTTCAGCGAGGGCGAACCGCGGAACCGGTGAGTAATTTCTGATTGTGTATTTGTGTATGAGTAATGAGTTATCAAAGTTGATTTTTTTCTCATTGTCTGATCGTGGGATAAATTGTCTGATTGTGGGATAAATTGTCGAACCGGTGAGAATTTAAAGCTCTTAAAGGGCGTCGAGCGGAGCTATAAGGTACTCATTTACAGTTTTTTTTTGTTTGAACCGACTCGACCCGGATTCAATTTTTTGTTCTAATTGGTTGACACGACCCGAATTCGTTACTTATATATATATATATATATATATATATATATATATATTTTGGTTTGACCCGACCCGAATTCGTTACTTATATATATATATTTTTTGGTCACGTAACTTTCGGTCACCCATGAATTTTTTTTCAAGATCCGCCACTGCACAATTCCGTAGGCTGGTATATATTTTTTTGTTAGAGGGTGATTGCCATTTTGACCCACTTGTTTACATGGCTTCTTCTATGCATTATGACTTGTGGTTAGAAATTAAGGATTCTTGGATGGAAGATTTGAGCTAGTCAAACTCATTCAGGAATTACAGTTAGATGACACATCTCATCCTCAGTTTGAATGGTTTAATGGGGGAATTGAGGAGAAGGAGAAAATTGGTCATTGGTAACAATGAAGGTCTTAAGCAAGATATCTTGAAGTGGTTACATGATTCTGCAATAGGGTGTCATTCTGGCTCACATGTCACTGACAACAGGGTGGCTTCACTTTTTTATTGGCCTAAAATGAGAAAGGAGGTAGCTTTTTATGTAAAAAATTATTATCTCTGTCAGCAATGTTGTGTAAGGCTGAAAATGCTGCTTATCTAGTGTTGTTACAACCTTTACCAATTCCTACTGGGGTATGGGAGGACATATCAATGGATTTTGTTGAAGGTTGCCTATGTCCTTTAATAAAAATGTCATCTTAGTGGTGGTAGACAAGTTCAACAAATGGAGGCATTTTTTAGCTCTATAACATCCTTTTTCAGTTATAGATGTGGCTCAGGTGTACTTAGATAATGTGTTCAGATTACATGGCTCACCTAAATCTATTGTCTCTGATAGGGACAAGATTTGTGTTAGAAATTTTTCTACAACAGCTGATGGCAGAGACAAGGCGTTGATCATAAATTGTCCAGTTCATTCCACCCACAAACTGATAGGCAGAGTGGGCTAAATGGTTACCTATGGCAAAATTTTGGTACAATACTAGATTTAACCTCTCACGCTTTGCCGCGGAGGCATATCAATTTTGCATTTGTTAGACAAAATAATTAAATTGTTACACCACCAACAATATAAATTGTTGGTGATGAGTGGAGGTTATCGCGAGGATAACACGAACACACAAAACCATTACACTGCTTTAAAGGCTACGTGTATGAAAAATGCAAAACCATTTATATAATTATGACCAACTCATATTTACCGTTTAAAAGCTTACCTATTACACAACCAACTGGTAGACAAAACAGTTAAATTGCCAATAAAAATAAAAATTTTTAAAAAATAAATCCAATATAAAATAAACAAAATGTTTTTTGCGAAATAAATCTAATATGTATAAAACAAGATGTTTACCACCCCGCGCGTTGCTGCGGGGTTGTATATGTATGCTGAATGAAAGTCAAAAAGTTAGTTGGTATAAAACGTAAAAGTTTAAAAGTCTCGTGGCGAAAGTATAAAACTATAGAAGTATACTAAAACCGAAAGTAGAAAAGTTAAAAGTTTCGTGGCAAAAGTAGAAGACAAAAAAACTTAAACACAAAAATAAAAACTTTAAAAGTTAGAGGGTTAAAAAGTTAAGGAGTATAAAACGTAAAAGTCTAAAAGTCTCGTGGTGAAAGTATAAACTATAAAAATATACTAAGTTAAGGGGTATAAAACGTAAAATTCTAAAAGTCTCGTGGTGAAAGTATAAAACTATAAAAGTATACTAAAAACGAAAGTAGAAAAGTTAAAAGTTTCGTGGCCAAAATAGAAGACAATAAAACTTAAAACAAATTTTTTTTTTTAAAGTTAGAGGGTTAAAAAGTTAAGGGTATAAAACGTAAAAGTCTAAAAGTCTAAAAGTCTTGTAGTGAAAGTATACAACTATAAAAATATACTAAAAACGAAGGTAGAAAAGTTAAAAGTTTCGTGGCCAAAGTAGAAGACAACAAAACTTAAAACAAAAAAAAACTTTAAAAGTTAAAGGGTACAAAACGTAAGAATATGAAACATATGTGACTAAACTATGAAAACCAAAATTTTACTATTTTGTTTAAAAAAAGTGTTTAAAAGTTTAATGGTTAGAAACCGTCAAAACCTCAAAGTTTTGTGGCCAAATTATGAGAAATGAAAAGTCTCATATTCAGTTACCAAATTTCATTGTTATATATAATAATTTAATAATGGTTGCAATAAAAAATAAATTTTAACCAGAAAACATTAAAATAATAGTTTATAATAAAATATTTATAAAAAACAATATAAATAATGTTACTTGGTGACCAAGTCACCTTGAATTTGTGTATATAGGTAACTTCTTATCATTCAACTTTAAAGTGTGGTCCTTATGAGGTTATATATGGTCAGCCACCACTATTACATGTTCCATATTTGCCTGGTGAGAGTTCTAATGATGCAGTTGATAGAAGCTTAACAGCTAGGGAAGAGGCGATCAAGATTTTATAGGCTAATTTGAGACATTCTCAAAACAGGCTGACATGCATAGGAATGATAGAGAATTTGTAATTGGAGATTGGGTTTATTTGAAATTAATTCCTTATAGACGATAATTAATAGCTACAAGATTGAATCATAAGTTGCCTGCAAAGTATTTTGGTCCTTATCTAATTGTGGCCAAGGTAGGGAAAGTGGCTTATACATTGTAACTACCTGAATCTGCTTCTATTCACGCTACAGTGAAGATATGTGCGGATTGCAAATACTAAAGGAGGTTTTTAATGGGTAGCTGAGAATTTGTTATATTCTTTGTACAAGATTTTGCATTAATGCTTAGAGGTTTTTCATATTGGAAGATTTTGAGTCTTCCTTGGGACAATAAGATGCTCATGTTTTCTTCAATATTCTTTAAAACCCAAATGTTATCACTTCCGAATTTCCCAACGGCTAAAATGAGGATTATGAGTCTAGCATGATGTAGTTGACACCACATCATACTAGATTGAGGACTTGATGAGATTACACAATTGGAGCAGATTATGAGAATAAAAGGCAACACAAAGTTTAATATTTATAATCATAATGTATTATAATCATGAATAGAGAAATACATATCATAATGTAGGAAGAGTTAGGGTTTTATTGCGACTAGAAAAATTGTTGACACATATGTTATTGCGACTATTTAAAAATTGCAAGATAGATTTGCCCGAGTGACCCAACCGGGAATGCCAAAGATCTTCAGAGAGAGCAGCAAAGGTGGAAGGCGGTGACGGAGGAGCAATGGTGGAGAGTGGGTATAAAGGACCTGTGTTGTCACATCGATGGATAAGTCTCCGCGTCAGGTAATCCTTCACAAAGAAACCAAATTTATCAAATTCAATTGTAATGTTATTATCTGTGGTTAAACGTCTAACTGAGAGTAAACTTTTAATTAAGGATGGGGAGACAAGAATATATTTAAGTTGGAGTGGGTGTGAGGAGAGGGAAGGGTGGAGTGACCCATGCTGTGAACGGGTATTTGGTGACCATTACCTATAAGTATGAAATTCGATCCGTTATTATTGACATAAGAGGAGAACTTACCTGCATTGTGAGCCATGTGGTTTGTCGTCCCCATGTCGAGATACTAGTTGTTGTCCACCAGATTGAGAGTCATGGTATTCATTCCTTGTGCCAAATGGGTCGGTGTGTAGTAAGGATCAGCTACCACATAGTCTTGTGGAGGGGCACCCAAAATGCCAGGAGCGGCGGATGGCCCGGGCCCACACGAGGATGGGGGCAGGAGCTGTGGGGTATGGAGGGGGGGGGGGGGTTGAGGTTGCTGCCATGTGGCGGGCACATAAGGTTGCGGCTGCCAAGGGGGCGGGCTGTATGACGGATAAAAACCGCGACCTCGAGGACGTCCGTGGCGGAACATGGAGCGATCTTCTGACCTTCTCGATTTCTTCTGGAACTAAACATGCGACATTCTTTTCTTTTTGATCTTACAAAGCAACAAGTGAAATCAAAAATTAAAAATCTTAGTTTTTCAACTTAATAATTCTTCAAGGTTAATCTTTAAATTTAATTATTGTTTCTTGATGGGTAATTAGTTTACTTATTGATTTTTATTTTTATTTTTGTGATTTGTTTATGCATTGTTAGTTTAGGAATTTACCTTAATTAACAATTTCCAACTTCTATTACAGTAAATATGAATATTTAATTCCATATTTACATTCGGTTTCTTTGATAGTCCTTTATCACCTACCTACCATCGCCACTTTCTAACCTTTACACGACGTCACAATCGAATCCTCCCCCACCGCCATGCCATGGATTACCATCATCGTCCGAACCCTCTCATCACATCTTTGCATCTCAACCCACTCGACCCCTACAATTCTTCCCCCCACCCAACGATTGGCATCCCATTCGAATCCTCCCCCACCACCATGGATTACCAGCACCGTCTGAACCCTTTACTATCATCGCATCTACGTCGTACACAACCTATTCGGCCCCTACAATTCTTCCTCCCACCGTGACGGTTATCATCCAACCCCCTCAGATTCCTAGGCACCTCCAAATCCGTCGCATCCCTAAACTGAACTGACACTTCAACTGCCATGACAATTGGCCTCAGCCGTGCATTTATATTTCTCCTTATAATTTTGGTTTCCCTATTTCGGTTCTTCATTTGTTGATTCTCGGTTACATTATGGGTAATGTTCTACACTCGATCTTTTCTATATCAAGCGTCAGCATTTAATCACATAATAACGATTTCTTTCTGAATAATGAATCTTTTTATGCATCTGTTTCTAATTGGTTTTCTTGAATATCTCAGGCACATTTGTTCAATTCGCCAAATTACACCACACCTCTGAAAATTTCCACTAAGATATTCCATCAATGTTATTACATCCAATTATCTGTTCTATTATAAGAGCCCTAATTCCAAACATTGTTAGTTTTCTCTTATCGTCAAATCTCATTGTCAATATACCTTTTTATTTTTACCAATTCTTATAACATTATGTTAATATATGACATGACCAATTTTTTTTGCAACATCTGCTTCAATTCCATATTTGTTTAATCATTTTCTATTGAATCATACATCAATTAGTTGTTTTACATCTTCATCTATTATAAGAGTCCTAATTCCAAACATTGTTAGTTTTCTGTTATCGTCAAATCTCATTGTCAATATACCTTTTATTTTTTACCAATTGCATAACATTATGTTAATATATGATTTGACCATCTTTTTTTGTTTTGTTTTTGCAACATCTGCTTCAATTCCATATCTGTTTAATCATTTTCTATTGAATCATACATCAATTAGTTGTTTTACATCTTCATTATGTATCCAGTTCTCTCAATTCTCTCAACAAGAAAATTATGTTACAAGAAAATTATGTTACAGTATTCGGGATTTATAAACAAACATACTGTTGAATATAATTTGTGGTTAAAGTTATATTGGTATATATTACAACAATTATCACTACTATGTAAATCTGTCTTCTCCATGAACTAAGAATCTGTAAGATATCTACATAAAATATAATCTTATTTATTGTTTTTGAAATTTATAAAGTTCCTGTATATTAATATTTATTTATCATTATCAATTTAATGCTCTACTTTTCTTACGGTTAATACGTTGAAATCATCAATAATTTTCAAAAGGATATTAGAATTACACCCCGGTGAAACAAACAATGAAATTGAAATTCAAGTTATAAAAAAATGAAAATCACATTCCAAAATCCTAGAACTTTGCTACCTATTCGTCGTTATAAGGGTTAGTCTTTTAATACCTCTAATTTAATTACACATTTGTTTAACTACTAATAAAAAATTTACATCTTAAGGGTGACGCAATAGAGGCAATTGCTGATGCGACTCAAGAGGCGTATTTTAACACAATTATCAATGTAAAATCCTCTTATGTAGTAGAGAACTCTGTAATTAACCATGCCATCTAGAACATACAAGGTCATGGTACCTCATACTTCATCTATTAGAGTTGGTATCCCAATCCATAATGAAAAAATACCTACTTTTTATTACAACTTTGTTCCTTTACATGTTCTACAAAAAAGAAAGACACACTATTCTAACAGGTATTGTTATACATCCTTATTAAATATCTTATTATAAATACTAACATTAAATTTACAATATAGACAGATTATGTGGGCCGTGTAGAACGAGTGAGGACCATCATAATATAAAATAGGATCAATAGTTTGAAAAAGATATTGATTCAAGATGAATGGTAAACCAAATAATTTCTATCAAGTACATTTATAATTGCATATCCTTTTTTAGATCACAAGTACTTATTTTACATTAATGTTTGTAGAGGACATGTTCTAGAGATTACTCTTTAGCAAAATGGACTATTTGAAGTTGACACTGAAAATGCTATAGGTAAAGTCCTCACAGTCACTTCATCAATGGTCACTGACCATGAAGGTAATGTCTCAAAATATATTATTTTTATTTAATTATCATATTAACTAAAATATTTACATATTTTCTACGGGTCATTTGCAACTTGAAACAACACCAGCCACAACAATGTCGATCAACCCATATATTCCTGATTTACATGAATATATAGAAAGGTAAATTTTAAGTACAATTTTACTCTCAAATTTATGTTAAAACATGAAAGTGATGATAATTTTTTATTTTAATTATCTTATCTTCTAGGTATAAAGGACTAAAAGTTTCATCCTTAAGTGTTCGTTCCTTAAGTGTTCGTTTGGAGAAAGAAGATAACCATTGCTGATTTGAAACTTGAACAAGCAAATAATAAGATAATATAATATATATTTTCATATTTACAAGGAAAGGCCCTTCCCTTTTAATTACTAATAATAAAATTAACAACTCTTCCTTTTTTAACCGCATCGCATAATGCGATGTTTTTAATTTGACTTAGCTTCATTATTAACCTAAAATCTTTATACACTCTATTTTTAACACTAATCACAACTCTAATGATCGTCAGGAGAGACGATGTGGAATTGTTGCAAGAGTAACACATGTCTTCAACGACCGTACTTAGTATTATGCCATATGATTAGAATGTTCAAGGCACTTATGTCCAAGTAACGGAGGTTATGTTTGTGTGGATGATGGAATTATCAACCAACCAAGATACAAGTATGAAAAATTTATTAAGATTTAAATATACAAATTACTATGATTGCATTATTATACAATGCAGGTTTCTTATCTATAAGGGTAAAGTGAGTATGATGTTGTGTTGCATCTAACCTTAGATGCGAAACCTCTAAAAACGACGTCGTTTTGATTAAAATCTTAACTTAATTCCTTTATCCTCTCTTTCTTCTCCAATTTTGTCAGAGACGTCTTCCATACCCTTTTTTTTTCAGCGGCTTCTTCAACCCTCCTGCCCCATTTGCTTCATCCAATCCAAAGTAATCAAAATCACGTCTTTGTACTCCATTCATTCATCTTAGTCGGTGCTCGTTTCAATCGATGGTAACATATCACGATTTGCTAACCCCTACCTTCAAGCTCTCCGACCCATGGTTGCATACATCGCTTTCAACAAATCGTCGGCTCCCAACGATTTCATGCCGATGTTGATTTCTACAGCACAACAATTTGACATTTTCAATGTTCGCCTTTCACTCCAACGGTTTCCTCAGGTAGTCTAGATCATTTTCTTTTGGCAATTTCCAATGTTTTCTGCTTGATTCCATTTTGAAATCAAAACTCATCTTACGTTTCTCAAAAAAAAAAAACATAGTTGTTCTTACTTATTTTTAAAATGATTCTATTAGTAGAGGCAGGAGGGTAGTCTTGTGATGGCAGCCATATTTTCTTTGTTAGCTTCATGGAATCATTAGATCTAATCTATGTTAAGTACCGACCACAATGAGATTTTGGTTTTGGTAGCTTTGGGGCTAATTTGCTTAATTGAAACTATTAACCATTTGATGAACTTCTTGACATGTCAACTCTGAGAAACTAGTTAAAAATTGAGTTGTTAGATCTTAAGATGGTGTGAGGTTTAAGTCGTTGGTCAACATAAGTCAAAGGAAAGTTCAGGGGTTGTTATTGTTAATATTGAAACTGCAGGGTGTAATGCTGAGTTAAAAGCTTAATTCTGGTTAAGCGGGTCAGTTAAGGGTTGGTTAGGAGATTGTTAAATAGCCGTTAGTTAGCTCAGTTTTCTTTAATTCATTGTTCTTGTATTCCTTTCAGTTTGATTCCTTTCCTTTGTAATTTCGATATTGCTCATCAGATGCGAGAGAATTTTGGGACGAGATTCGGTCCAAGTTTTTCACGTTGATGGGGAAGGGCGAATACCGAAACCCGGATTCGTTGTCGTCCAAATGGAGAGAAATAAACAAAAAATGTCAAGCTTTCTCAACTTACTATGATCGGTCCAGATCAAATTGGCCGAGTGGTGCGAACGACGCCGACATTTACGATAGGGCGGTGATCGAATATGGAGCGGAGCGTGGTCACTTCACTCTCAAAAGGTGTTGGTCGTTTCTCTACCAAAGCGAGAAGTGGAGATCGAAAGCGGATATAACAACACGTCAAACCCGAAAAAGCAAGAAATCCAAGACGTCGTCTTCCGCCGATCCCGAGTCGTTTGACTCCACCGCTCGAACATTCGATATTAATTTGAATGATTCAGACAATGATGATGAGGATGATGCTCCGACTCCACCCGTGGAGACTAGTAGTGGGAGGCCAAGAGGTCGAGATTTCGCGAGGGCTAACCGTGGAAAGGCTCCGGTCGAATATCACGCGGTGATGGCCGAGAGTATTCAAGATCTTGCACGGTCGAAGAAAAAGCAAGTCGAGCAAATCGACGATTATCAACTCGACAAGGATCTCGAGTTCCTCGCCCAAAAACCGCCTGAAAACGCCGATCCGGTTTACCTCGCCCTCCATCAGAAAAAGATGGAACGAATCAAAAAGAAATGGAAGTTGTAATTTTTTTTTCTTAAATTAGTTGTAATTTTTATTTTTATTAAGTTGTAATTTTTTTTTTTAAATTAGTTGTAATTTTTATTTTAATTAAGTTGTAATCTTTTATTTTTAATTAGTTGAAATTTTTATTTTAATTAAAATAGTTTAAAAAAAATAAAAAATAAAGAAATATTAAGTAATGATGGTGGGGCTTTATGGGGCTTTATCCACTACACCATAAAGCCCCATAAAGCCCCTTGCCCAGTCAGCGTCCACATGGCGCATAATGCCCCTTGTGGGGCTTTATGGGGCTTTAACCATTACACTTATGGTTTACCCACACCTCCATTTCCCCACTCCATTTTTTGTGCCACCTCATCATTTTCCACCCCTTCCCATTTTTTCCTAATTTGTGGATTATGGTTTCCCCACACCCCCATTTCCCCAAACACTTTTTTATAATAAAATATTTAAATAAAATACTAATAAAAACAAAAAAAAATTATAAATAAAAATTAAATCCTAACATTACAAATAAAAAAAAACTCCTAAAATTACTTATTTAATCCTAAAATTACTTATTAAATCCTAAAATTACAAATTAAAAAAAAAACCTACATATAACACCCGAAGAGTTTGGCTCGAATTTTTTGAGCGAGGGTTTTAGCCTCCTCGCTTGGGTCGCGTTCAACCCTATCGAGGTCACGACACATTTGCTCGCGTTCCATTAGTTCGAGTTGTTTCTGTCGTTGTTCTCGAGCTTGTCGTTGAAGTTCGATCTTTTCCCGTTGATACTCGTTAAACGTTTGAAATTCGGAATGGTAAGCTTGTTGGGTTTCGACAGTGGTATACGGGTGCCCGGTGACGTTTAAAAAAACTTGACCGTTTAAATAAAACATTACCGACCGGGTTTAGTGAATTAAGAGTTAAAACGGATTAAACCGGTAATCCGTTTACGCAGCGGAATAAATAAACTTACTAATTTTGTACGCGTAAACCGAAGGTGTCGAAATCGTGTCAACAGGATCACGATCAGCAAAAAATATTTAATCACGCAAACACCATTTCGCGGTAAATATTTTAGCGCGAAAATAATGATTACATTTAATCGAAATAAAACATCTAAACTAAAATGGAGTTTAGATATACCTTCGCGGTGATCTAACAAACGCTAGAGACACCGAGGAACAACGTGACGACGCTAGGTTTTCACGGAATAACCGATCCGACGTTCGGATCAAATCGTTTAGCAAATCGCCAAAACCGTCTTTAACCGATTCGTTGAAAACTACAACGATTCGGTTTATGGTGGCGACAATCGAGCACCAACGAATAAAGACTATGACGACGTCTAGGGTTTAGCCTAGACGGACGAACGATTATGGCGACAAAGCTCGCACTCGCGATATCGTAACGACGACGACAAGGCGAGTGATTATGGTGTCGCGCGAAAACGGAGATACGCTAGATCGCGACGACGATCTAGGGTTTGATTCGCGGCGGCCCTAGAAAGGAGGGGCGACGGCGACGACGGCGACAAGGGCGGCGGCGGCGGCGGTTCACACGGCGGCGGCGGCGACGGCTCCCAAGGTGGTGACGGCGGCGGCGATCTTGAATGATGATGATCCGCCGATGATCGTTTGCAAGAAACGAGAAGCGATCACCAACCGAAAAGCTCCTACGATGAAGATGTTGGTTGCGAGAAGGAGAAGGAGGGAGGCGGCACAAAAAGTGGCGCAGAGAGAGAGGGAGGGAGGGAATGAGCAAACAAAACCCTAATCCCTAGCTCTCCTTATATAGGCAACATAGTTACATCTAGCCCCCTCCTTGTTTATCATTTTGCAACCAACTATCTAAGTTTACGATTTATTAATAAAACAACTTTTATTAATAAACACACATGTCGTAAACTTCAAGACACACAAATAACTATTTATTTGTTCCACCGTAAAACCCTAATCGATAAATCGAAATGTATTTCTCCGTTTATTATCGCAAGGATAATTATTTGTAATTAAATAAATAATTACACAATTCCGTGAATTACCGGTTAAACAATTTAAGCGGATTTTTATCTCGTTGCCCTCAGTGTAACTCTTTACGGGTCAAACCGGGTTGGGTTCTTGTTGTTGTCGGGTCTGGACAACCATTATCCAACAATCTCCCACTTGGACAGAGTCCGACAATATTTGAAGAAACAATCAGAGGTGCTCTAGCTACACATGGCTGTCCCAACCAGTTATGACACTTCAAGTCAGTAACCAAGGTATATCTACAAACTCGCGTTGTAGTTTAGACTTATGGTAATGCAAAGTCATTAGTTCCTTTCCGTATAAGACATCAATTGAACAAGAGACATGGATTTAATTCATTCTCTTTAATGTTCAATCATTCTATTTCTCGTGTCGTAGTTCGAAGTGGTCCAATCAAACACACAGTAAGTTTGGGTAAGGCCTTACACTTAACACTTGGAACTCACGAGAGGGCCCACGATGTCTAGCTGTTGCAGTATTAGTGCAAGAGTACAGAATCCCATCTTGACTACATACAGCTCCCACTAAGCTTCGGATCCATTCCCAAAAGTAGTCTTTACTGGCAGTTACGCGACAGCGTATACTACAATCAAAGAACAGTCCTTGGCAAACGGGAGGTAGCATATGTATCTCAGGTCAAAGGACACTATTGAGTATACCATTAATCTAATTTGTCTTATGATTAAATCCATGAAGACAATTTGATACGAGTTACGTCACAACGTCATTCTCTAATGAGGTCTGTGAGTCTGGAGAGTCAACCCTTTGAGTCCAGAGTCAGAATAGTCATAGATCAGTTTTGTTCCCACAAATTAGATCGACTACGGACGGTTTTAGAATATTTCACCAAATATTCATGGATGTTTAAAACGTATAGAATTCGAACACGTTTCGCAGAATTCGAAACCTGTATCTAACTCTTTAGATCAGATTGAATGATTTGGTGCAAACGTTAAGGTTCGACATCCCAACACTAAAGTAGAACAATGTAGCGTAGAATTCAAGTAATACGTAACAGTATCAGCTTATTGATCAAACTTGATCAATGGAACTGTGAATTCTCGTGCTAGGTTCTATGCCTGTGTTTTTGAAATTGCGTGAGCGTGGGAATCTTCTACTTAGTCGTATAGAAATCAATGTAAACGAGTAAAACACAGAGAGTAAATACAATTGAGACTTGTATTAACCACAGAGACCACAGAGTACACTCAGAGAAAGTTATGACCCGGAAGCTTAGATTCTTTTCCTCTACAATACAAGACGACCTATTTATAAGGCTGAAACCCGACTGGCCGAACCTCAGGTTCGGCCAAGCCTCGGCGGCTCCGAACCTGGAGTTCGGCCAAGGTTCGGCCATGCCTAAACTTGAACGTTCCGTCTTGTAATCGATACTTCACATGACGATCAGGAACCATGCATCAACAAACTCCCCCTCGGCATGTGCAGTATCATTCCTCTTCTCAAAACTTGTATCTTGTATCTTCAATCAAACTCTTCCTCGATCTAGACGATGAGTTCAATCTTGAATACTTGATATTGCAACGTGTGTAGTCTCTTTATCAACAAACTTCAGAAGACTTGAAGTTGTAATGTTCTCTTCCACTTAGAAACCTGCCAACATAAATAATCTTGGTGCAAAACGTCTCTTCGAGACTCCAAGATATTTTGATTTTGAAAATGATTTCGTATACCGTGTTGATCAACCGAAAACAAATCAGAAACAAAATCTTTTTGGCTTTTAGAAATTTTATATCAAAACACACCTAAAATCTTTTTAGTATTTTCTGATAATGAAAACTAAATGCAGTACAGAAACAGACACTATTTTTGTCTTTTGTGAGAAAGATCACAACTTGGGATCATATTGGTTATAACATGCTGAACTACACTTCAATTTCGATTATTGAAGCACATAAGCCATGCCGATTGCAGATATAATTTGTCCAAATTTAAACTCTGGCACAATCATACTCATAACATCTGGATATGTTAAGGTATTTATTAGATTTGCATTGACCAGTGTACCCCACACTATCAGACATACTCAGATATGCTTTGCTAATCACATTTTGTGATTTCATTTGTGATTTTAATCACAAAATGATTGTAACCATGATATAGTCAACTGTGTTCCATGCAAAAAGAAATAAGAACATTAAATCGTCTACCTTAAGGTCGATCTTTCGATACGCAGATAAGGCCTCGGATTTAACAAAATAAGAAAATAAAACAAGTTGAAATTGTATAACTCAACAACAATCAGGTCGGTACTCCCGTACACGCAGAGAAAGTCCGATGAGTTATACGAAACACCAAAGAAAATAAAGCAGAACGTCAAACGAACAACGATCAGGTCGGTCTTTCGACACGCAGAGAAAGTCCGATCGTTTGACAAAATAAAGAAAATCAAACAAGTTTAAATCTTTGCAAAATGAACACATGTATACACAGTGACTTCTCATTTTATTCTTCACATATCTTTTTCTTGATATATCATGAGACATGCATCAAGATGTTGTCCACTAGGTCAAGCATCAGATTTAGTGTATATCACATTCGTATACTTTCTGATTTGCCGAGCCTACCTTACACATCGATCAAATGGTCTTATGACTTTTTCACTTACTTTATCCATGAGTCAGACGATGTCAGCCAATGTACCATCATTTCCCAAACATGTCGGATACAATTTCTCATTTTTCAATGTTTTTGGCTTTTTGCAATTTTAATGTTTTTGTCTTTTTCAAATTTCTCCCCCTAAAAATGACAACTCTCTTTATAGATTTTCATTTTTTACGTATTGAAAAAAAACAAACACTATTTTTGTATTTTTGCAAAAACAAACCCCCCCTCAGAATGAGACAGAGTGAAAAACCAAGAAAAATTGATCAACCAACACGAATACTTTGCCTTGTAGCTTTTGTGAAAACACAATTAAGTTTGAAAATCAAATTAATTAAAACAGATATTTCACAATCAGCAATCTTTTCAATCACTGAAAGGTCTTCCTGAAACACCTGTTGACACCAAATAAATCATTAGTCGCTCTGGGATCGACCCGATGTAACATCGTCGGGTCGCCCGGTGTCTTCCACAAAGTCTTTGTTGGCCTTGGAAACAACTTTTGGTTTCCAAATTTGTAAAATTTTCAAGTTTTGATCAGAACCTGAATCAGATTCAACCGACATACTTGGTTTAGACCAAGACGATTTACGAGTTGATTTCATCTTTGGGAACAATGGTTCATCAAAAATTCGACCTTTATTATCCACATATTTAGCAGTTTTGTGGATATATGTAGTCGTCGGACAATCAGTAGCAAGATGTCCAGGTTGACGACATACATAACAGAGTCGTTCTCGAAACACATTCGAAAAAGATTTGGATTTTGAAAAACCAGATGAATGTTCAGAATCAAAATTATCAAAGAAACCATCAGAGGAATCATACCTAGGAGATGGACTCCTTGAAGATGACGATCTTCCAGAATAATAAGTGAATTCCTTCTGAGATGGTGAGTTCTTTGCATTCTTTGCTTTAGAAGCCTTGGCAACTTTCACCGGTTTCTTTGTTTGAATCAAATCTTCCTTCACAACAAACCCCAGACCTTTGTGTTTGGAGCCTGAAACCTTAGAAGTACTTGAAGAAGAACCTGAAACATCTCTCGCCTTAGCTTCACTAGTAAATTTGGCTTTGATATCCTTCAGCTTGTTCTTTTCAACCAAAACTTTTTCTTCTTCAGTTGCAGATGAAGAACTTGACACAACCTTATCAAATATCTTCTCATTCTCCAACAAAACAAACTTTGACACAAATTTTGGAGCTTCACCCAAAGGCTTTTCCGTCTTTTTAGACTTAGATTTATTCTTCTTGGGTGGACTAGCAAACTTGGAATAATCATGCAATTCATCTTTTGGATCAATCTGAGCAGCAGTAACTTCAGTTAAATCCACTGGTTGAGGAACCAAGTGAACATCACCCTTCTGAGAACTATCTGAACTCTGATCCTGCTTGTATAAGAAATTTAGCATTGTAGGGGATAAATTGCAATTCTTCACTTGCCGCTTTAACTCCAAAATTTCTAACTTCAAATCATTAATCTTTTGTTGACTCTCAAACACTTCTTTCTGTGACTTGATGAACTTTTCATTGAGATCATCATATTCATAAGTTTGTAACTTTCTGATCTCACATTCAGCATATAATTCTTCAAGCACATTTTCTCTCTTTTGTTTGTAGATCTCAACATCTTTTGTTAACACCTCATTCTTATCCCGGTACAAAACATTCTCATCTTGAAGCATAGAAATTTTGTTCTGAAGCTTTTCAACAGTAACAGCAGTTGTAGCAATAAGAGCTGTAGCTTCTTCATACTTTTTCTGAACCGGATAACTTTTCTCAAACAGATTCTCAAAATCTTGAGCTACATCTAAAGCTTCAGCCTTTGCTTTCTCACATTCTTCAGCCAATATTGTTTTCTCTTTTAAAACATCTTCATGAACATGAACCAACTCATAATATTTCTTTTGAAAAACTTCTAATTCTTGCTTTAACACCACAATTTCTTTAATCGAAATTTGATGATTTTGGTCAAAACTTGCAATCTCTTGAAGAAATTTCTTACATTTAAAACATTCAGTCTCTTTAACCTTTGAACTCTCAGAAATTTTAGGTAATTCGTCATGAACCATTGAAACACTTGAATAAGAATCAGAATCAGTTAAAATGCTATCATCATCAACATGATGAACAGTCAAAGCAATTGCAGGTTTAGAATTATTCCTGTGAGCTTCAGTATCTGCATTCCATGCAAACTCACTTGAATGTGGAAACGTATTGGTCCAATCATGAACAACATTAGCAGATTTAATCTCAACCTTCGCAACTTTATTTGGGGAATGATAAACTAAATGAGCATGTTGACCAATTTTCAACTTAGTATCTGCAGAACTTGAACATTCTCTAGCAAAGTGACCATAATTTGAACATTTGTAGCATTTCACCTTCGACTTATCCAAACCAATCTTTCCTTCCTGATTCAGTCTCTTCTTACCAGTTCTATTGAAAAACTTCTTTGTTCGTCGAACCAGCATTGCATACTGCCAATTTAAATCCATTTCCTCCAAATGATCATAATCAATCTGATCATAATCTTCATTTGCTAACTCAGCATTACTCACAGCACCCGTGATAACACCAAAATATGAAGATACCAATGCAGACATTAAAGCATTATAATCATCGATAGTTTGAACAGACAATGCAGTTTGACTAGAAGAACTTGGAACAGAAACATGACAACCAGCAGAAGAATAACTTGAAGATTCAGATTTACCTGCCAGGAATGCTGTCGGGGGTGCAGAACTAAGAATATTCGATTTTCCAGCATTCAAAGTGGAATCATTATTGCCATAATACACCGCAGGATTTTGAATTTGCTCAGGAAGTGACTTGTTCACTTTTAACTCCATGTCCCTAGCTTGAATTCGTTGAATCAGATCATTAAATGACAATCTTGAATAATCTTTATCATTAGTAATCATCATCACATAATTTTCCCATTTTTCTGGTAACGCTTCCATGATCTTTTCTTTCTTATCAGCTTCATCTTTTGTAAGATTCACCAACTTCATTTCACTCATTAAATGTGCAAATCTTGCAATTAGATTTGGAATCGATTCATTTTGATAATGCTTGAAACTATCAAATTCCTTTTTCAACACCTTTTGTCGACTTTTCTTGTACTGGTCATTCCCTTCACATCTCTTTTCTAGAGCATCCCACAAGCTCTTTGCGGTATAGTTACTTGAAAATTGATGTAGTAAATCAGTAGGCAAAGCCATTGTTAAAGTGCCATAAGCCTTTTTCTCAGCTTGATATGCTTTCTTTTGTTCACCAGAAAGCTTCCTTTGAAGAATTGGCTCCCCATCCTCTCCCTTAGGATATGTATATTGTTCAGAATACGATAACCACATATCAATATCATTTGCAGAAACAAACGCTTCAAATCTTGTTACCCAACTATGATAATCTTCCAATTTAAGTAATTTGGGAACTTTCTGACTTGTTCCAATTTCATTATCATAGTTAATCATCGTTTGCATCGTTGCTTGAACCGAATTCTGAATAGCCGCGAACGCTTGAAAATCGGACATTTTCGAAACACAAGTTACTGTTCACTCCGAACCTCGTCCGAACCAGATATACCCTCCGAACGTCCTCCGAACGTGATCCGAACACTGAAACAAAGTCCGAACTCTCTCCGATCTCACACCGAACACCGATAACACCGAAACCCTCCGAACTAGCTCCGAACTTTCACCGAACAACACAACAGACTCCGATCCTTCACCAAACACCTCCGAACGCCCTCCGAACCTGATGTTCGGAGCGGTTATGACCGAGCTAACTCCGAACTTGGAGTGCGGAGCAGTTACGCCGAACCTCGAGTTCGGCCGAACGTGAAATTTTTGAAAAACTCGGAAAAACTCACTGAAATCGACACCTCTCGAACTGTAAACACTCAATCAACTGAAAATGAGCAAACACAGACATATTTGACGTAAATCATCATGATTTGAACGTGAAATTCGAGAAATGAAGATGAACAACGAGTTTTGAAAGTCAAAAACGTGAAATTGAACTCGATAACCCGAAAAACAGTGATCTCCGACTAGTAGAGCAAACCAAATGCTCTGATACCAATTGAAATTGCGTGAGCGTGGGAATCTTCTACTTAGTCGTATAGAAATCAATGTAAACGAGTAAAACACAGAGAGTAAATACAATTGAGACTTGTATTAACCACAGAGACCACAGAGTACACTCAGAGAAAGTTATGACCCGGAAGCTTAGATTCTTTTCCTCTACAATACAAGACGACCTATTTATAAGGCTGAAACCCGACTGGCCGAACCTCAGGTTCGGCCAAGCCTCGGCGGCTCCGAACCTGGAGTTCGGCCAAGGTTCGGCCATGCCTAAACTTGAACGTTCCGTCTTGTAATCGATACTTCACATGACGATCAGGAACCATGCATCAACAGTTTTGGTTTTGCCTGTTTAGTTGTTTCATTAGTTTTGGTGTTGCTCAGAACAGCAAAAGTATTTAAATGAATCTGAATGTGTGATAAAACGTGTGCCCTTGTTATGCACATGGATTACTATGTTATCACTATGGCATTTTAATTGATTATCAACATAATCCAATTAACTTTCTTTGAATGTACCCTTACATTCATCATTCAAAGATTTCACTTAAGATGGCTCGTTGTTCGGTGAGTATACTCGAGTACTCATCATGAACATTTGTCATCATCAAGACAAGTTGAGATGATTCGGTTTCCAGCATGTGTCGTTGTGTAACTCCTTACAGTGACACTTATGCAACATCCCTATGTTGGATAGTTCTCGTTTCATAACTAGTATGATACGACTTGTTTCAAGAAATTGAATATATCTGAGGATGCCATTCCTGAGATGTTTTCAATTTGTGTGTCTTGAAACTTAGAGATAAGTTGAGGCTTCATTACAAGTTTAAATCAGTAATCTTTAATGAACATTGGATCAACACTTAATCGTTATCCCGATAAGGATTAGTGGTGATGCTCCCACTTGCTTTATGTAGACGATGCATTCTTATAATCATCTTTCTTTCAAACCGTTAGGATATTGGTTTCCAAGACAAATCTTAGCAAACATACTTCGTTACCTAGAACGAAGTTATTTAGTTTCATAAACACAGTATGAATCTAAATTGAGTAATATCCAATTGTCATGTTACATACATGAGATAGCAAGATGATATCAAACTGCCAGAGTTTGATGGTATCCTCAATACAATCATCTTTGTGTTTGAAAGGAGTTGCGTGCTAGACGCCTCGATGATTATTCTATCAGAGTACCGAGTCTGATTTGGGATTGACAATTCAATCCAATGACCAACCAATAATGAAAGATTTTAGACAAGTAAAATCGTCCGAGTTTCATTTGGAATTATAAGTCATTTAAAATGCTTAACATGTTTTCATTATTGCAACAACTACTTGTTGTGAAAAGATGTTGGCTAATGAGTCTTGAATATTTACAAGATTCACAGTGCACAGTCCGATAATTCCTACAGAAAACAAGTTTTTATTTGACAAGGAATTTTGATGTCCATACATCAATTAGTTGGACGTGCATAACTCAAACTTGGTCTCCCGCAAGACTCTTTTTGGAACCAATTTGAGTCGCAAGTGATCGGCGAGGAAATGATTCGTGGGTATAAGGTATGAACGGTGGCCATTGGCAAGTCATAAGTCATGTGTTAATTGGTTTTCAAACTTTGAAAACAAATCCTTATAATGTAAGCAACATGTGCTTAGCAGGATTTTAATTTAACACGTACGAGTACAACCCATTTGTAGTCATCGACTTTCAAGGTGTTGTATGTATATATCTATTCTTGACCATCCTGGTCATATGCACAAAACTTAGTGCATTTATATAACAAAATCATACCAGTGATTGTGTTACATAAGTTCTGCTGGTGGCTTGAACTTTTATAAACAAGCGTTTGATCTCATCAAAGGTCCTATTGTTTGAATTGACGAAATCAAGCAAGTGATTTCTCAAAAGGTTCAATTTTGATTTAATGAAGTCTCAAGCTATGCGATTCCAAACCATAAGGTTTTATGAATCAATATAGGTTGATTATTCCCGTTGTAGCTAGTACAATGAGAATAAAAGACGTCATGGCCTTAATGGATTTTAGAAAAGAACAATCGTTCTTTCTTAGCATTTAGGCCGGTCTTATGATCATTAAATCAATAGCACCATGCTTAGCGTCATGTTATATATGTTTGAATCTAGTCTACCAACCAAGTGAAACATTTTCAAGTGTAGAAAAACAATGCATATCAATAAAGTTTAAACCGGAAACTTTAGTGCATATTTAGATTCAAAACAAAAAGCAAAATTGTATCATCCTGGACCCCGCCAGGGAAAAACAAACAATTTGTTTAAAGATACCACCAAGAATTAAAACCGACATGATCTTTATTCAAAGTTTGCAATCATGCAAAGATGCCATGTCTTCTTGGTTGTCTTGCTTTCTACGACTTCATGTTCCTACAAAATGTAAAGTATGTCAAACATATATTTTGAAGGATCAAGTGAAGTGGTTTATAACATGAGGTTATAGATATATACCTCCGGAAGAACCCGCATCGGGCTTCTTCCCTTTCACCTTGGCAAGATATTCTGGGCAGTTTCTCTTCCAGTGCCCCATCTTGTTGCATTCGAAGCACTGGCGCTCATCTTGCGGCGGTGCCTTCGAAGCCCTTGACTTGCCCTTTGCGGTGCTACTAGACCCTCTAGCTGCAGCGCCCTTGCCCTTCTTCCTTTGCCCAGGTTTCCTCTTAACCTCAGGTTTCTTGACACCTCCGGATCGGATGGCGAGTACATCAGTCGACTTGCCTTTGCTGTTGTTACCGTTGAGAAAATTAATCTCAGCGGTCTTCAACATACCGTGAAGCTCGGTCACTGTCTTAACCAGGCTGTTCATATTGAAATTGATCCGGAAGGGAGTGAACGCACTGGAAAGAGAGTGGGGGATCAAATCCGTCGCCATTTCCTGAGAAATGACGTAGTCGAGCTTCGCAAGTCGGTCGATGTAGCCCTTCATCTTAAGGACATGGGCGCTGACAGGACTACCTTCGGCAATCCGACAGGTGATTAGCCTGACGACGGTCTCGTAGCGTTCCTGCCGGGCCTGGGTTTCAAACATGCCCTTAAGTTCCCCGATCATCTGAAACGCCGTCCTGTCAACCATACTCTTCTGAATCTCAGTAGACATGGTTGCCAGCATGAGGCACGTAACTGAGTTGGCATCCTTTCTCAGTGCCTCATGTGCAGCGCGAGCAGCCGCAGTGTTATTTGCGGGTGCTTCGGGCACCTCGGCCTCCAACACATGTTGTTTGTTGGCCATTTGCAGGACTATTTTCAGATTTCGATGCCAGTCGAGGAAGTTAGTGTCATCAAGTTTCTCCTTCTCAAGGAGAGACTTGAGCTGGAAAACCTCGTTGTTAGCAGGAGGATTAGCCATCTGAAATAACAGGCAATTCGTTTAGTGTTTCGATGTGATATTCGTATTCAAAAACGGCAAGCAAATCTTGAATAGGAATATGGGAACCCAATTAGTAGTCGACCGTCAAAGGCAGCGTTAAGTGCAATCACCGGTCACTAAGTAATCGGATAGAAAACGTTTGTCTCTTGTGAAAAACAGTCACAACTCCCGTTTATGAGGCTTTCGCGAATTAATTCGTGAAATACGTTTAGCGTCATCCATGCCAATTTTGTCTACGAATGACCAGATGTACGGTGTTGAAATACTCCAATACACAAGGTACTCGTAAAGAAAATGATAGATGTCCTCAGTGGTCAGTGTGCATGCACGGTGTTGAAATACTCCAATGCACACACCTTGGAAGATACCCTGAACACCAAGTGCGGTGTTGAAATACTCCAACACTGATGCATCGGTAAATATGTTCCAAGTTAGACTTAACTAGGATGGCATAATCTATCCGTTTTGCGGCTTACCAGATAGGATTAATTAGTCAGTGTTTTAATTAATTAAACGTTTGACTAAGCTACTCAAGAACCCTATCTCACTCGGGACAGTCAATTTAATAACCTCCTTATTAAAGACTATGCGTCGCGAGGCAATAACCAATTATTATAAGTTCGATATTTAAAGATCGAAAAATTCGAGTTCTTAGTCGAATAAAATTGGTTAAGTTATGTCGAGTTTTAATTAATTCAAAAACTCGATCCCAATTAATTGTAAAACAGTTTTAACCATTTAAAACTTAGTTTGGAGTTTTAGTTGGCGTGTTAAACAGTTTAAGACAAGCAACCAAAACGCACATGCAAACATACACACATTCGGCTTTCGGAGGTTCCGATATTGTCAGAGCCTAATGACAATATCGAAGAAGGTCTGGGACGTAAAATTAAAATCAACCATAGGGATGGAAACAAGCATCCGGCCGACTCCAATGCTCCCACTAGCTTCGACAAGCTCCCACGTTACAATTGGTGTACGTCTGTCTTTAGGTTATGGATACTTGCCATGCCAGGGATCGTTGCAAGAACAATCGCCACGATGGGGTTGTCGCATCACAAGCTCGTAACGTTCGTCCAAGGCGAAGGTTAGCTTAACGATAAAATAAATAAATCCTAATTTATTTACGATACAACTTTTGAACCCAGAAACAAGTGGGCCAAACCAAAACCAAAACATGAATGGGCCAAAATGGGCCAAACCAAAATACGATAACCAATAAGAGCCATAATATGGGTCGAGCCGAATATGCGCGTTTTAAACAATCAATTAACGAATTGAAAACGATTGGTGGAATTAAATCGACCAATCATTTGGAAAAACAATACGTATAACTTTCGCGACTTTCGGGTTTTAACCCCAGTTCGCGAAATCCACCGGTTTAAAACTGACCAGTTAGGGTTTGCGTGTGGTGATCAAGGCTCTGATACCACTGTTGGGTTTCGACAGTGGTATACGGGTGCCCGGTGACGTTTAAAAAAAACTCGACCGTTTAAATAAAACATTACCGACCGGGTTTAGTGAATTAAGAGTTAAAACGGATTAAACCGGTAACCCGTTTACGCAGCGGAATAAATAAATTTACTAATTTTGTACGCGTAAACCGAAGGTGTCGAAATCGTGTCAACAGGATCACGATCACCAAAAAATATTTAATCACGCAAACACCATTTCGCGGTAAACATTTTAGCGCGAAAATAATGATTACATTTAATCGAAATAAAACATCTAAACTAAAATGGAGTTTAGATATACCTTCGCGGTGATCTAACAAACGCTAGAGACACCGAGGAACAACGTGACGATGCTAGGTTTTCACGGAATAACCGATCCGACGTTCGGATCAAATCGTTTAGCAAATCGCCAAAACCGTCTTTAACCGATTCGTTGAAAACTACAACGATTCGGTTTATGGTGGCGACAATCGAGCACCAACGAATAAAGACTATGACGACGTCTAGGGTTTAGCCTAGACGGACGAACGATTATGGCGACAAAGCTCGCACTCGCGATATCGTAACGACGACGACAAGGCGGGTGGTTATGGTGTCGCGCGAAAACGGAGATACGCTAGATCGCGACGGCGATCTAGGGTTTGATTCGCGGTGGCCCTAGAAAGGAGGGGCGACGGCGACGGCGGCGACAAGGGCGGCGGCGGCGGCGGTTCACACGGCGGCGGCGGCGACAGCTCCCAAGGTGGTGACGGCGGCGGCGATCTTGAATGATGATGATCCGCCGATGATCGTTTGCAAGAAACGAGAAGCGATCACCAACCGAAAAGCTCCTACGATGAAGAGGTTGGTTGCGAGAAGGAGAAGGAGGGAGGCGGCACAAAAAGTGGCGCAGAGAGAGAGGGAGGGAGGGAATGAGCAAACAAAACCCTAATCCCTAGCTCTCCTTATATAGGCAACATAGTTACATCTAGCCCCCTCCTTGTTTATCCTTTTGCAACCAACTATCTAAGTTTACGATTTATTAATAAAACAACTTTTATTAATAAACACACATGTCGTAAACTTCAAGACACACAAATAACTATTTATTTGTTTCACCGTAAAACCCTAATCGATAAATCGAAATGTATTTCTCCGTTTATTATCGCAAGGATAATTATTTGTAATTAAATAAATAATTACACAATTCTGTGAATTACCGGTTAAACAATTTAAGCGGATTTTTATCTCGTTGCCCTCAGTGTAACTCTTTACGGGTCAAACCGGGTTGGGTTCTTGTTGTTGTCGGGTCTGGACAACCATTATCCAACAAAGCTCCACTCGAAGACGCTTTTCCTTTTCCTTTTGCTTTTGCTTTTTCTTTTGCTAAGCGTTTAGCTTTTTGGGTACCCATTGGAAGTTTAGCTTTTGGTGACCTTCCTGTTCAAGTCGCCCCACTTCGAGTAAATTTGATGCTTTGTGCGAACAAAGCTTTTTAGATCGTCTAAGTTGGGGGGTAGGATAATTTAACAAACTGTGCCACCTTAAGGTAAATGTGTTCCAAAACGATTTCCTACTTTGGGCATCTCCTAAATTAAGAAAGGAAAGAAAACTTGTTAGTAAACTTTAAAAAATGTTAGTATTTTTTTTTAAGAAAAAAATACAAGTTCAAAAATATATATTTTACCCGTAATCGAACTCTCCGAGACATCGATCCAACATCTCGCCAACGCCACTTCTTCTTGAACCGCCCAAGGAACAGGAGCCCTTTTAGAACCCTCTTCGGGTTGAGACGTTTGACCCGTCTTCTTATTTTTCTTGGCGGCATGCTTCTTCCTTTTTTGAGTGGGTTGGGTGGGTTGGGTTTCCATGACAATTTCGGGTTGAGAATCGGTTTGATTGAATGGTTGAAAATCCTCATGACGAAGAAAATCATAGTTGCCGCAAACGGGGGGGGGGGGGGGGGGATCCGCCATCGTCGGTACGTAACCGGAACTTCCAAATGGGTTTTGGTGAGAAGTGGGGGTTGGTGGCTCGGAATCGTTGCGGTTGGAAAAGAAATCGAACGAGTTCGACATGGTGTAGGTAAAATTTAGAGGGAATTAGAAGATTTTATAAAATTTAGAGAGATGTAGAAGTTGGGTGTGAAAAGGGGTTGAATGGTGGGGTTTAAATAGGTTGAAATTGGTAAAAAGTAAAAAAAAAATAATTTAAAAAAAAAAAGTTTTGACTGTTGGGTGGGGGGTGGGGGGTGGGGGGGCCCACTCCAACGGCTCTCTCCCCATTTGTTTTTTCTCGGCGTCGGGACCCCAAACAACCTCCCCGATCGATGACCCCGAAGGGTGGACGATGGTGTTCCCGATCCACCGATCACACCGTCCCACCCCGATCCACTCTCTCCCGAACCCATTACTTTTACCCTAAGCTGAAAGTACCTGAAATATTGAGTTTGGAAAAAGTTATGAACCAATTAATAAATAGAATATATTAAAGATTCTCGAAAGAGAAGATGGGAAAACAAATAGTGAGTTTCCAAAGAAAAAGAAAAGAAAACACTAACAATAGAGTTCAATATAATTGGTTGTCTGAGGGTGCCTTGGCTTAAACCTAGGTGACGACGTAAGACTTCAGCGTGGCACCACTCAATTCTTCATTTGATAAAATCAAGGATTTCCTTGCAAACTGTTGAGTGCCAACACTGACCCGTTTAATAAATATATGACTGTTACAGATTCATCACCTTTTTTTTTGAACGGCCAACGAATAGAATAAACCCAGGTACTTCGTACGGGGTGACCCAATGGCTAAAGACCACCGCCAGCTGGCCCAACCCAGCCGTACGAAACCCTTAAGCGTCCATGTGACTCCAGTTCCGGGGGAAAACCCGCTAACCCGCCCGTCCGTAGGCATGACGGCGAATTAACGGTAAAACCCGGTCGCCTCAAGGATCGAATCCGGGTCTCCCCGGATCTCCTATCATTGGCCTCCATACCAATGGACAAATAATGTCATTAGTGAGGATAGAACTTGGGTCCCTAGAAACACAAGTCAAAGCCTCAACCAACTCCACTAAATGCCATTGGTCAGATTCATCACCTTAGGAGTACAAAAACAACTCAACTCCAACCTGTCCTTATGCACTGGTACTAAGTTGATGACAATCTGATTACCCTCCTAAACCTGCACAGAAGAACATAAATTAATATATACAATCTATTTCATCACCTTATGAAATGGCATTAAGCTGATGATGTCCTCTTCTTTGAAAGGCTTAGGGATATAACGATATCCATATCGAACTCTATTGGAAGCAACTAAACTCCAACCTGCAATATAAGTACCAATTAGTTTAAAGCTAACCAATTTATCATAAATTAGGAGCCATAGATATTTCCGAAATAGAAAATCAAGTGCAAGTGGATTCGAAGTCAGGATCCTTAACTTGCGAATCAACATTCTCCAAGGTTTGTTCATGAGCTCCAAAGACACAACATGGTCATCATCTTTACCAGTCTCCATCACTCCCTATTTTATCCATATAGCATTACTATAGCCATAAGTCCCATTGGTTTCAAACAGCCATCTATTATGATCACCTTTGATTTTGGAACAATAATCAAACCCAAACATCATAATATTATCTCATCTGTATTACAAAGTAAAGTTCAAACTAAGACTGACATAAGTAGTTACCTGAATTCGAGTTAAAAGAATGACATAAACCCAAGTTAGGTTGGGTAAAAGAAAGATCTACTTGGCCTTTTCGATTCTGATTCTGTAGAAGAGAAAAGTGATCATTTAAACGGGATAAGAGGTATAAAACCGACACATCGATTGGTAACTGAATGCAATTGTTTATATAGCAAACTAAAACAACTAAATAAACTTATGAAGAAAATTGATAATTACCTTATAAGGAAGGGTAACTATTGATAGTAACCAAACAACAGAGAGAGACTTCCTTTGTCACTTCGTTTTATCTGCAAAACAAACAACTATACATTTAGTAAAAAGTACAATTTGAATACAAATACCTGGTGTTATTGTGCAAAGTAATAAGAACTAAAATTTTATATAAAAACTTGTAGGCTCAGAAATAAATCATCACAGCCATTTCTTTATCATCATCATGGGCACTGTTCTAAGCATCGTAACTGTCTATAATATAAAAGTGGGGCGACATGCCGGAAATCAGCAGCCACCAAACCGCATAAACGCTAATAGTCATACTTAAGTTCATAAAATCAACCATCCAAGAGATAACATGGACAAACCCACAACCGTCCATGGTGAAAAAGAGTACAACTCAGCATTCATAATTGATAAATAAGGTAATTTCTGTTGGTGGTAAGCATACAGAATACCTAAAACGGTAGTTTATAAAAGTAATACCCACCACTTTAGGCTCAGTTTTGAAACATTATGACAGTCAATTTTCAAGATCTAAATTACTAGCTATCACCACAAAGCCAAATAGATTAGCCATTAATGGTGAAGTTTTAGCTTTGGGTAGGCTCAGAGAAAACTCATCATTGTCATTTTTCTGATCGTAAAAAGCATACAGAGTAGCCAATTTTCAAGAGGGAAATGAGCGGTTACCAACAATCGTAGCAGGAAACAGACACCAATTACAACAGATTCACCAACATCAGACCTAACCATCCGAAAGTCACAATCAATGACCTTTTCATATGAAATCTTGTAGGCTCAGAGGAAACTTATCATCGCCATTTATTTGGTCCTCAAAACCATACATAATACCCAATGTTCAAGAGTAAGAGTTAACCATCCGAAAGTCACAATCAATGACCTTTTCGTATGAAATCTTGTAGGCTCAGAGTAGACTCATCATTGCCATTACTTTGGTACTCAAAAGCATACATAATACCCAATTTTCAAGAGGAAATTGACCAGCTACCAACAATCATTACAGCAAAAAGACATTATTAATTGCAACAGATTAGCCACTGAACCAACGAATTGAGGAAAACCACAAACCCAACAACACTAAACAGATTAGCCACTGAACATGCGAAAATCAGGAAACCACAAACCTAAAAAGATAAGCCACAAATGGTAAAAACTTATGTTCTGTAACAACTCAAAAGCAACCTCAAATTGAACCAACAACTCCCTTATAAAACTAAAAATGAGATCAGTAAAACATCTATTACCAACATCAGAAAAAGAAACCAATCCCAAAATCGATAGGGCTACATTTTCAAACAAAAAATGAAATCAGAATTTACCATGATATCAGAAGAACAATGAAATCAAAAATTAATTCAATAACCATTTGTTAAAACCAAAAATGAGATGTAAAATTTACATTCCTCGCCAATATTATGAAACCAAAGATCAGTTCAGAATACCCAAAAAAGTCTCTCATCCCAAAACCAAACCTAATATCGATTCCACAACAATAAACCAAAAATGAGATAAGAAATCAGACATCCCCGTAATGAAAATCAGTTAAAAGTGAGCAATTTCATAACGTAATCGCAACTCAACTCGTATAAAAACCAAAACCCTTTCAGATATGAAAGATCCCAGTGGCAAAACCTAAAACGATCAAGCAAAAGAGGTGAATAACTGCATACCTCCAACATCACAGGAGAACCGACATCGTGGTTTCTAGGTTATCGAAGTTTATTCAGAACCCAGAATCAAAGCCAAAGAGGACAGATTACACCATAGCTTTCCTTAAACGTCACCAGAGCTTGACGTATACGTCATTACTTCAACGTGAATGGAGCAACTATGTCGTCGCTACGACGTTAACATTGCATCGACGTACGAAGCAAGAAGATAGCCAGAGGGAGGGACTATCAACGGCGTAAAAAAGAAAGACGACCACGTAGCACCACCGGAAAACCCCAACCGGAAAATCAGTTATAATTTCGGCTGTAAAGCCGGACACAAATCTCTGAGAGAGAGAGATACGGTGGAGAGGTAGAGAGTGGATGAGTAAAACGAAGAGTCACCGGCAATGGCGGTGGATCTGTAAGAGAGAGAGAGCCAGAGGTGTAAATCGTTGAGAGATGTCCTCATCCACCGCCACAACCACAAATAAGAAAAAAAAAACACGTCCAACGGAATAGTCTCAATTGTGTGAGACTGGCAATTTAGGGTAAATGATATATAAGGTAATTATTATTATTATTATTATTATTATTATTATTATTATTATTATTATTATTATTATTATTATTATTATTATTTATTAAAGAGTTTTATTTTATTTCAGTTTTTAACAAACAAAAAAATATATACATACATTAAGCTCTTATTACTCTTTTAGCTATTACACATGCTCTCTTACATTTTTTATTCTTGAACCTTAAAAAGACACCTTCTTACATTACATTTTGATACATTAAGCCGAATCCCTCCTCGCTTGGTCCCGGTTTGGGCTAAACAAAACCGTCTCCCGCTGGCTAAACTTGTGTAGACTTTTATGCTTGTACTTTTGGTTGTAGGACTTGTACATAGCTGAGATTAGTTAGCTGAGATTAGTTAGTTAGTTGAGCTGGTTTAAAAGTTTGTTAGTTCAGTTAATTAATCATGTATATATATTAACAGTCGATAATGAGAAGTTAAGCTTTCCCCAAATCTTTTCCAAACTGACATGGTATCAGAGCCAAATCTCTGATCTCGATCCTCATTTCGTTCTTCGTTCCCGCTATTCTTTGATCCAATTTCATTCATCTTCTCCGATTTCTTCCCTAATTTCTGTTCTTCGTAATCATTTCCTTTTTCGTTCTCTTTCATTGTTTTGATGACGACTGATTCCAGTATCGATTCCTCCAATCCTCTATATCTTCACGCTTCGGATCATCCAGGATTACTCCTTGTTTCGAAGCAATTCGATGGATCTGCGTTTTCTTCATGGAGGCGAGCTATGTCAATCGCTTTATCCGCCAAAAACAAATTCGGATTTGTCGATGGAAGCATTAAGAGTACTGAAGCAACTTCTGCTATTTGGAAACGGTGTAATGACATGGTAATCTCCCGGATAATCAATACTCTTTCGAAAGAAATTGGTGAGAGTGTGCTTTATGTGAGTACAGCTGAACAATTGTGGAAGGAGTTAGGTGATCGATTTGGAAAACCTAATGGAGCACAATTGTATCAATTGCAACACAGCATTTGTACTCTTTCTCAAGGTAATTCTAGCATTTCAACCTATTTCACTAAACTTAAAGGATTATGGGATGAATTGGCATCACTTTCCTCTACTTCTGCCTGCACATATGATGCTAGAACAGTTATTGCTAAAAAGGAGGAAGAACAAAAATTAATACAATTTCTGATGGGATTAAATCCTAGTTATGATGCTGTTAGAGGTAATATACTCATGATGCAACCTCTTCCTACAGTTAGCACTGCTTATTCATTGTTAATACAAGATGAAAAGCAAAAGGAGATCCATCCTGCTGTTCCGAATTTTCAAGATATTTCTTCTTCCATGCATGTTAACACTAGACATGTAAATGATTCTAAGAAATCTGTATGCTCTTACTGCAAGAAACCAGGCCATCAGGTTTCTAAGTGCTACAGATTAATTGGTTTCCCCAAGGACTTCAAGTTTACTAAGACTAAACATGCTAATGCTTGTCTGAATGAAGGGAATGACCCTAGTTCTTCTGCTCATTTGATGAGTTCTAACACTAATTTGTCTCCTGATCAATGTCAACAATTGATTCAATTTCTGCAACAAACACAATTACAAAACTCTTCATCAGATTCCTTCAGTCCTGTGCCTTCTGCAGAAATCAAACATGCCAACTTTGCAGGTATCATGGCATGTAATACTATTTCATCTTATTCCTCTAACTGGATAATTGACACAGGAGCCAATGATCATATGTGCTGTCTCAAGAGTTTATTTTCTCATATACAACCTCTTTCTAAATCTGTTTCTATTATCATTCCTAATGGTTCTTTCATTGTTGCTACACATTCTGGTTCTATCTCTTTGTTACCAAATTTGACCCTCCATAATGTTCTTTATGTTCCTCAGTTCAAACATAACCTTCTTTCAGGTGGCAGGTTATGTACACAAACAAATGGCATTTTGTTTTTCACTAAAAAATGTTGTTTCTTGCAGGCCCCTTCTCTGAAGAGGCCAGTGGAGCTTGGTAAGCCGTTTGATGGTCTTTACCTGCTCAAGACCAATTCCATTGTTGAACCTTCTGATTTGTCTAGTCCTTTTACTTCTCATAACTCTTGTAATGCTGTTGTTTCTAATAAAACTTGGCACATAAGATTAGGCCATTTACCATGGTATAAACTCAAACAGTTATCTTTGTTATCCAATGGTAAAACGGATTCTTCTATAGAATGTTGTGATGTATGTCCTCTGGCTAGACAACACAGATTGCCATTTCCACATAGTAGTAGACATTCTGATCATCCATTTGATCTTATACACATAGATGTATGGGGGCCTTATAGTACTACTACTTATAATGGTTTTAAGTATTTTTTAACCATTGTGGATGATTTTACAAGAGTCACTTGGACATTTCTCATGGCTGCCAAAAGTAATGCTTTTTCTTTGGTTCAAAATTTCATTTCTATGGCAGAAACACAATTCAATGCCAAGATCAAACAAGTCAGATCTGATAATGCTCTTGAATTGGGCATTGCTCCTGCTTATGCTTCTTATTTTCTTTCCAAAGGGATTATTCACCAAACAAGTTGTGTTGCCACTCCACAACAAAATGGTGTTGTGGAAAGGAAACATAAGTGTTTTGGTCAAAAATTGCACGAGGCAATCTCGTATTCCAAACTTAGAATGTGGGGTGAGGTCAACAACACTACCGCGTAAGTGGTCTTCATCTTCAACTGTCCAGATTTGAGCTTAATTAGGACCATTTTTTATTGTATTCCTTCCTATACCAAAACATATAATTGATAATTAGGTTATGGAAATTGATCATAATATATATAGCAATTTTGAAATACTTACCACCATGATAGATATGGACTGAGGAGTGCCATTTTATTGCAAGTAGTATGGGTCATCAGGTCCTACAGTTCAATTGATTTCCAGATGAACATTAGATATCCAGATGAACTTAAAACATCCGGATGAAGATCACATTAATTAAGTTCCAGATCAACTTCAAAGTCAGTTGAACTTTGTTTGCTACACATCTCACCATTTGTTCCAACAATCCCTAGCTGGCCCAAGTGTTTGAGGTACCAAATAACATTTAAAATGGGACTACATGACATTACCAAACAGATTACTGTGAAAATATAGAACGGAATGAAACTTGACTGGCAAATATTTACCTTTTTCTTTTCAACCGCTTCAGACGAGGTTGATCGACCACCGATTTCACGCCCTACAGTTCAATTAATTACTAGTAAATGAGCAATCAAACCTATAATGAGTTTGACAAATACTAACCGTTGTGTGTATGTCAGCATGATTAGTGCTGTGGCTAGATCCAACAAAAATCTCCTTAGAATTTTCCTAGAACAATGTTTTTGAAATGGTAAAAAGTTAGACCAGAATAATGACGCAGACCTATCATGAAAGTATTTATTCTGTTTTTTTAATCTAACATAAGTTGTTCCAGTTTTATTCATACAGATTATGTATATACTCTATTTTTTCATATTAACATACATTTTCAATGAATAATAGCAGGGCCCCATTTAACTCATATCTTTGTTCTTACATGAAGTATATATTCTTATGTACCATGAACTTGCATCTATTTGTGTTCTTCAGGAACATGAGTTCATCCGGATTGTGTTCTTCATGAACAAGAGTGTATGTGATTATAAGGCACTTGAAAAATAGTATGATTAATTAAGTTGTGATGTAAAGAATTCACCTCTGTAGATGCCGGAGCATTAAGTTTGTGTGGTAGCGGTGGTCCAATTGCAGATAGATGAGCTATAAGTAGATCAAGTTTTTTCTCCGATTCTTGAATCTTCAAGAAGAGGGCCTTAATCTGTTCATTTTTTTCATCCCTAAGAAGTCTCTCCTCTTTAAGTTCGAACTCAAGTTTTTCCAATTGACCATCACTGTTGTTGGACCGATTCTTGAATTTTGTACAATTAACAGAATGTAGTTAGATGCTTTTTAACAAAGTACATAAATAGGAAAGCATGCAGACCCTATTGATTCATTATCTCTTAGTTAGTTCTTAATTATTAATATATCACATAAAGACCCTATTGATTGATTATTTGATATGTTATACACAAATTAAAGACATCTAAAGGGAAGAGTGGAACACATCATGTCTTCAGTGGATATAAACAAACAGTTCACCATTTCTAGCAGAGTAGCAGATGCATGACATCAACATTCTTCTATTCTTCTACAGGGGATTTAAACTAAAATTTCTTTATTTTGTACCCCTCTAACATGAACCTACAAAAAATGTTGGAAACATTCCTATATATGTCCTCTAGGATCATTTCCTAGCTAGTAATTAATGACCAGAGTAACGTAAATTAGTTCTTAGTTATTAATACATCACATAAAGACCCTATTGACTAATTATTTGATATGTTATACCCAAATTTAAGACATCCAAAGGGAAGAAAGGAGGTTCACCAGTAACATGAATCTACAAACATGTGCATATGCTTGACCTCAACATTCCTAGCATAAAAATAACTAATTTAGCATGCTCCCCCAGTCATTTAAGAAGGTAAATAACTAATTTAGCATAAAATGAATGGGTTGAAATGAATGGAGAGGATATCTGCAATATATACCCATTCCTAATCAATTCTGTATGAAACGAAATTTTATCGATCTGTAACTGTAACTGTACACAAATTCAGGGATCCCAAGTTAAACGTGTATCAATAATAAACAAAAGAAACAATTTTATGAAAACAGATTGTAAGTAATGAAACGGAATAACTTGACAATTACCGTTTTCTGGACTGAATGGTCTCCCAAATCACATCCCACTTCTGAAGAATCGCTAGCGCTGGCTGTTGAAGCTATTCGTTGTTGAAGCTCCATGGAAGATGTGAATGAAATGGATGAGAAAGAAGACCTAGTTATTCGCTGGAGGTTTTTAATTGGAAATTTTCTGATAAAGTGAGAGGGAATCGATAATAAGTAAATTTAGTTCGAAATTTTGGGTGTAGTTTGAACTAATGGTGGGAAATTCAAATTTTTTGGTGAAAATTTTTAACTAAAAGGGGGGGAATTGTTCAAACTGATAAAAAAACCCAAAATTAATATAAACAATATGTATATTAAACATAATTAAACATAAACATAATTAATTAATTAATTAAATGTCTCCACGTGGCTCTTCCAGCGGGTTCTTCTTGAAGATGAAATCCATAACTGTGATCCTTTAAGCAGATCTGGATGACGATCGGAGTTAAAAGCCCTAATTAACAAAATTACGTTTTAATATATATTAACTTTATTATTTTATTTTAGATATAATAAACAAGATTTTATTTACATGTGCCTTGTGGCCGTGATAACGCAACTACAAAAAACGGATACATTACTAAAACACAACTCAAAAATGAAAATGATAAATTACTATGCAATTCAGAATAAAAATACCAAAAGACGTACCGCCATGTTGTGAATTTCTCATGTATAATAATTTTGTTTCCAAAAATATTAAACGACATCCAGTTAGGATGTTGAGGAGCAATTAGGACCAACTAGACTCAATGAGGACTAAATACTGACAATTAGCGTCATTTATAAAGATACTTTAGTGAAGACCAGTTATGGTCAATTAATATGGTCAATGAATACGAATTTGGACCAGTTCAATGAGAAGGTCGATTATGCTCATAGGACCGATAAGGACGGAGCATGAAGGAAGTGACTAATGAGGATTGATAATCAAGTATGACCAATTAGGACTAATTGGGGCCAATTAGTTAAAATGAGGACCAATGATACCAATAAGGGTAAATCAGGGTTAGTGATCGTCGATTAAGACCAATTAGGTTCAATTAGGGTCAATGAGGACCAATTAGGACCAATAAGGATGAATTATGACTTATTAGGGCCAGTTAGGACCGATGAGGGCCAATTAGACAGAATAAGTACCAATATGGCTCAATTCGGGTTAATGAGGAGCAATTAGGACCAATAAGGATGAATTATGACTTATTAGGGCCAGTTAGGACCGATGAGGGCCAATTAGACAGAATAAGTACCAATATGGCGCAATTCGGGTTAATGAGGAGCAATTTGAACAAAATGGACCAATAAGCACCAATTAGTGTCAGTTAACCTCAATAAGGACCTACTAGACTTATCGTTTACCATTTACTTTGTAGTACAACAAATTTGAGTCAATTAGGCCCAATTGACCGCAATTGATTATAATTGGTCCTAAATGAGCCTAATTGATCGTAATTGACCGTAAGTGATCTTCATTGAACCTAACCGAGCCGAATAGACTATAATTGACCTTCATTGGCCCTAATTCATCCTAACTGAGTGTGACTGGCCCTCATTGGTACTCATTTGTCATAAATGACCATGGTCAACCTTAATTCAGTCTACTGGTCCTCATTGAGCGTAATTTGGCCCTCAATCGGCCTAATAGACCCTAATTGGTGATATTTGGTCCTCATAAGGGGTCGACATTGAGCAAAATCGACCCTCGTTAATTAGTTATAACTGGTCTTCATCAGTGACCCTAATTGATCCTCATTGACCCAAATTGACCCCAATTTACCCTAATTGGGCCTCGTGGCTTCGTTGGTCCTAATTGGTCCTACTTTATCTTCATTTGTCCTCACCGGTCTTAATCGACCCTAATTGATGTGGATTCAATTAAAATAAATCTTTAATCCTAATAAAGCAATAAAATGATTGCCACATGGCCTTTTTCTAGGGCCTCCACATCATCATGTCCACATGTCAACACTAGATTAAATTAATATATAAATTTTAAAATAAATTCAATATATTATTTCAACTTTATAAATATAAAATTGAACCTTACATTTAATAAAATTTAAATTTCTAATTAATGTAATGAAACTTCAAATCTTTTAAAATTTCTAAACTTAAATAACTTCAACTAAATGGGCAAACTTCAATAACTTCCCCTGTATCAACTCTTAGGGTTCATTGTGATCCAGAAGAACTGCCGTTAGTGTAAAACTGCATTTTCGAAAAACAGTTACCCTTTATTTTCTCTCCAGGTTTCTAATTGGCGATTTAAACCTAAACCTTACTCTCTAATTTCTACCAAATGGCACCCAAATCGAATCGAAAGGCTGCATCAAAGGCTACTCAACTGTTCTTCGCCGAACACAATGTTGTAGCGTACTTCGAGAAGTCTGATAAGTCAAAGCTATTTGATGAAATGAACGATTTCCTCGAGAAATCCAACACTCATTTTGCTTTAACTGTGAATCCTGTAATATGCAAGCAGAGAATTGCTGAATTTTGGGACTCAGCCAAAAAATCTGTTGATAGCAACGGGGTTGGTAAAATTGACTCTAGAGTCAATGGGAATGAGATTAGTTTGAATGAAGAAATGATACGGAAGCATCTGAAATTCAATGATGCAGGAGGTGATCCTGATTACAAGTCTGAATTGTACTTGAAGACGTACGAAGCAATTGGGTATGGGGGTGACTTAACTTGTGGGACCATCAAAAAGGGACAACTACCCTATGTTTGGCGATATCTTGCTCATACCATTCTCCACTGCCTGTCTCACAAGAAAACTGCGTGGGATGAACTTGCTGCACCTCAATCATCCGCTTTTCATGGATTGGTAAATGGCCTCAATTTTAACTTTTCAAAAATGATATTTGATGGAATGCTGGAAAATCTAAAACCTAAAAGGATCTTTTACATGTACCCCAGATTCATCCAACACATTCTCAATTGTGAATTTCCAAATCTGCAAATCTCTGATCAACATCTTGAACTAAAGTCTTTTACAAGTAAAACATTTTCTAACATGCAAGTGAACAAAACTGTTTTCCTTGGTAAAGACACATCACACCCTATTCCTAAGGCCAGGACTGCTCCTGAGCAAACTGCTCCTGGTGACAACATTGTTACACCAACAAGTGTTGAGCCCACACCAGACCGACCATCCTCTTCCACTGATATACAAATTCCCACCATTCCCACCAAAAGGAAGAGGATGTCCACATCAAAAACCACACCCAAAAATACCACACGCACTCCACAATCACCCAGAAGGAAGAGGACTAGGTCTCCTATACCTAGACCCTCCACAGGACTACCTCAGAATGAGGGTGGTATATCACCTAGGCCACGTGAAGTAGATTCCCCAACCCTTATTGCAGGGAATATACTGCTGGACTTGGTTCAATCACCCAACCGACATTCTGGTGATAAGGTGACTTGCAGTAGTGATGAAGCAAGTCAGGTGGAAAGGGCTGACACTACTCATGAAGTCCCACTGGACCCTGAGGACAGTGCCAACATCATTAAGACCCAATCCACGGCAACTGTGTCTGTCAGGGAACCTATTCAGGAACCTTTGATTGACAACAGGAATCCCAGGTGCCAAGAAACCATGGGTGCTGAGCATGAACAAGGTCGGCTTGTTTGCTCTTCTTTGCTCAAAGATACTGGCAACACACCAGTTGAGAGCAGCATGACACGTACTGAATTGACGGTTCTATGTACAAAACTTGAAAATGAATTGGCAGCTCTCCGTGCAATTGTGAGAGCTCAAGGAGAAGAAATTGAACGGTTGAAGGCAGGACAATCTATGAAAGCCACTGATAGGTAAGGTTGTCAACCAAGCATGCATACGTTGAAATGAAATTCACATGCAAAACTAGATTTAATTCAAAATAGGATCTTGCACAGGGTGTCTTCCTCAGATGTTGATGAAGTTGAACAAGTTGATCCGGTGGAACAACTTCATCCGGAGGAAGAAGGCCATGTTGATCCGGTTGAACAAGTTGATCCGGTTGAACAACTTCATCCGGAGAAAGAAGGCCATGTTGATCCGGTTGAACAACTTCATCCGGAGGAAGAAGGCCATGTTGATCAGGTTGAACTAGTTGATCCGGTTGAACAACTTCATCCGGAGGAAGAAGGCCATGTTGATCAGGTTGAACTAGTTGATCCGGTTGAACATCTTCATCAGGTGCAAGTGACTGCTGATAATCAGATTATCACAAGCGTGATGAGTGATCTGCAAACCACAAATGTGGATATAGCTCCTGAAGCTCTATCTTTCATGAGAAAAATGATGATTAGGAATACTCTTAACTGCACTTGGTTTAGGAGTGCTCCATCTCTGCCCACCATTCCTCTTTTAAAGCCAATCACTGCTGAGGAAATTCCTGAGCAAGTTATCTCGGAAGCCAGTCCCAATGCTGCAACTTCACTTCATGAGTCTCCAAAACCTGCTGATGATGATTCTCTTGATGAGAGAAGTATCTCTGGTTTCACTGACATGGAGGATGATGATAATCTGAGCACAGGAGGTCAGAGAGAAGACATGGACCCTGTTACAAAGGCTCTGTTGGATCAGTATGAAAAGGAGAATGCTGAGATACGAAAGAAGTTCCAAGAACAAAAGGAAATTGCAGAGTTTGAAGAACAGAAACGACTACTCATAGAAGAAGGTATTTATGAGTATGTCATCAACAATGCAGACCTAATGTCCTTCATCAATGCAGCAAGGAGAAGATCTGATCTGTACATAGAAGAAAGAATTGCCAAAGCCGAAGAGAAAGGTCTTTCAGACAGAGTTGATATGTACAGAAAGCTCTTATGTAATGAGTATAGGATGATTCGGATGAAAAGAAGTGAAGATAACAAAATTTTCCTATGTCAGTTCAGTGTGATGCTCAGAAGCAAGGAATGCTTTACTGATGCATGGGTTGATGAAATGAACGGTGATGACTTGATCAGATGGATGTACATGATCCTAGTCATCAGAGCTGATCAAGCCAATGAGATGAATGTAAAGAGATTTGTTGATAGCTCTTTAGAACAGGATCAACAAGAGAAGCAAGGTACTAGATATCAAACTCTATCTGAGGAGGATGAATTGCTGATTCATAAATGGTACTTCAAGGAAATCTTGGCGAGGGACCCAAAAATAATCAACTCTTGCAGATTGCCAAGGCTGAGAAACGACTATGATGCTATCAGGAAGAGCCAAATTGAAAAGGAAAGAGTTACTGGTGTGAAAAGGCCACCAGGTATGCATGCTCTGTTTGACTCCTTACATCCTGAAGGTCTCAGCTACCTCAAAGAAAAGAAGAGTAAAGCTCCTGTGCAGACTACTCAGCAAAAAAAGCCGCCAAGGATCAACATTATCAAGGAAATGTTTGACACTGTCTCTGATCCTCATCTCTCATCATCTCAACCCTCCACCACAGCCTCACAACCGACTGCTCCCTCATTACCAGGTGCATTTTCTGGTCTGAATAGAACTCTAGCCTCACAGCAACCCAGAAGAAACCCTGCTGCTAGAACTAGTAGACCAGAAAAAAATCCTAAACTTGTAAAATTAAAGCCTATTCCACCAAAGTTTAGAGCAGATAACTTCACACCCATTGTACCACATCCTCACCTAAACAAACCCCGAAAACCCTCATCTCCACCCAAGTCACCAGAAAAACCACCCACCAAGAGAATGAAGTCAGTGGCTAGGAAGGGAAAAGGAAAAGTGATCAATGAGGAGGATGAATACAGAGATGTCCATGCTGAAAGGAGAAGAATCATCTCCTGGAGGTATGATGATGAAGCGAAAGTATACCTGTTCACAACCAGTTCATGTGAGGTACTAAAGTTTACAGCTGAAGAAGCTATGTACAACCTCACTGACCATGAGTTGGGTGATGTTAGACAGTCACGTGGTGATATGAAGGGCGCGTGTTCACAAGAGGAATCCTTAATGCTGAGGATAAGGATGTATTTGGATGAGTTATACGGGGAAGTAGACGAAGCCACACAACGCAGCTTTGACAATCCTGTTTCGACACTTGAAGTTGATAAGGATGGAAATTTGGTAGTCTATAGAGCTGATGGGTCATTCACAACGCATAGTACAGTTCCAGATCCAGAATGGAGCCAGGATGACAAAGACCGAATCCATTTAATAATGACAAGTAACAGGCTTCATCAGGTTTTTATTAAGAGAAAAAGGGTGACCAACTGGGAGTATAAGAAAGAAACAAACATGTATCACATTTTCACCAGTGAAGGTGAGACAATTAGAAGCTTACAGGATGCTCTAAATGGGCTTTCTAAAGATGAGATACGAGATATTGTCAGGATTGGTGATACTGAGAGCAGAATAATGACACGAACCTTTCATGAAAGTCTCCTATGTAACAAGGCCAAATTTCGGTTACAGGCTATTGAAGAGGAGAACAAGATGGGAACCGGATGAACTTGGCTGGAAGAAGAGTTGATCCCTGTATTTGTGTACAATTGCATAAGTTGTTCCAGTTTGTATGTTAACATGATAGTTGTTACAGTTTTATTCATACACTTTTCATCTATAATTAATAACATACACATTTTCAATGAATCATAGCAGACCTCCATTTCACTCATAATTAACTGTGATCTTACATGAAGGATATATTCATATGCTATGTTAGTGTAGTATATGTTGGCATTTTGATATGGTGGGATGAGATGATATATAAACAGGATAAATTTTACTTCTTAAGTAAATTGGAAGAAGAGAAAACCGGATGAACTACAATTCTTCAGGAAGAAGAGTTCATGAGGATTGAGAGAAGATGAACTAGAGTTCTTAAGGATGAACCGGATAAACTAGAGTTCTAAAGTTCTTCAGGATGGTTAACCAGTTTTCTTCTATTATAAATACATACACATTTTCAATGAATCATAGCAGACTCCATTTTACTCATAACTGTGATCTTACATGAAGTATATATTCATATGTAATGTTAGTATATGTTGGCATTTTGATATGGTTGGATGAGATGATCGATTTATAAACAGGATAAATCTTACTTCTAAATTGGATAAAATCACATCAGTTGACTGTAAAATCTACTTGCAACAATCAAATTTAGAATAAAATCAACTTAAATGATTGAGATAAAATCTGTCGTCTATATAATTAATGGTGTTAACCAAAACAAAACATGAGGAAGATTTTCATCAGATCCTATACAAAAATCTATCTAACTAGCTAAGACCTAGCATCCGACATATAGTCTTCATCATCCAAGAAGCTGCTGCTGCTGCTGCTGCTGCTGCTGCTGCTGTCATCAGGAAACAGCTTTTGACCAGGGGGTTTTCTCGGTCCCAACTCGGAGGTTCTGTAGGTGGAATCCCTATTCCGGATTAAAAACACATCCAGCTCTCTCTCCCCCTCTGGTCCCTGGAGATGAATTTTCATATCCCTTACAATTTCGGGAGTGATGAAATCAGCATACTGAAGCCCGTATTTGATGGACAGAGGCGGGATCCTCCAGTAAATGAGGAAATACCCAACCGATGTGTGGTTTAGGTATTGCACCATTTGATCCAGATCATTACAATCAAATTTGCGAATGTCGACATAGTCGACATAATCTACCTTTCCCTTCCACACTTCGTGGCCGGCGGCATTCCGGTGGAAATCGCCACAGTGATGGACCTTTAGGGTGAACCTCCGACCACCTGTAAAAAACCCAAATGCAGAGTAGAGAGTAAGTAACTAAAAAACATAAAACCCTAAAAACCCAAATGCAGAGTAGAGAGTAAGTAACTAAAAAACATAAAACCCTAAAAATAAAAACGTACAGCCATTGTTGAGTGAAAATACACTTACGGGGAGTCTCGCCGTAGTAGGGTGCTGGTTCATTAACACCCCTAATCCTCCATTGTTTACCGAAGGCAGCCATTGATCGATCGAAGTTTTTTTTTCTTGTTGATCAGGAAATACGTTCGTACAGAAGATTTTGGTGGTGAAAAAGTGGAAATTTAAAGGCAGCTGACAGGGCACGCTACCAGCTATGGTGGGAAGAAGTGGAAAGGTCAGGCCAAGATAACCGTGTATATTTATTACCTTTACCACGCAAATCCTGTTTTTACCGTGTCTATTTATTACCTTTAGCAACGCAAATTTTGTTTATCAATTATTTCTTATGTGATGGTAGTAATTAAATAAGTTCTGGCTAAAATATAACCAATTAACACTTCTGTCTCAATGGTTCTTCTTAATCTTGTAGTGTGTTCCTTTCTTTTGACTGACCCAGGTTCAAGCCTTGTTTGCTACAATTTATAATTTTTGATTGTCTAATAGTGGATGACAGTCATTTATAAACTGGCTAGATTTTATATTCTTCAATAAATTGGAACAAAAACAAAACTGTATGAACTAACAAGAACAGAACCGTATGAAGGTTCAAGCCTTGTTTGCTACAATTTATAACTTTTGATTGTCTAATAGTGGATGACAGGATTTATAAACTGGCTAGATTTTAATTCTTCAATAAATTGGAACAAGAACAAAACCGTATGAACTAACAAGAACAGAACCGTATGAACTATAATTCCTCAGGAAGAACAGGAAGAATAGAATCGGATGAACTAGAGTTCTTCAGGATCAAGAGTAATTATTCAGTAATAGAACAGGATGAACTACAGTTCTTCAGGATGAACTACAGTTCTTCAGGATGAACCGGATAAACTAGAGTTCTTCAGGATGAACTATATATACTATAGTTGTTATTTCTGTTCGTAGTCTATTGGATATTCCCATGTATTTAAACCCATTATCTAGTGAATTAAAATCATTCTGGTTGAATACAATTCTCTATACACTAATATTTAGTCACACAACCTAATATATATATATATGTAGAAGACTATAACCTTAGGGAGAAGATTTCATCCGGATTGAGAGAAGATGAACAGAAACGGATGAAAATACATTATATTAAATTAAAAATCAATTCATTACATAAAAGGGAAAAGAAGCGGCTGAAGACAAATCCCTCTTTGCTTTCTCACATTGTTGCTTTAACAAACACAATTACATACACATAATCCAAAGGGTGTATGATTCCATTAATACATTGATCTATAAAATTACAACTTTAAAACTACTAACTTAAAGGGATAAGAAGCGGCTGAAGACAAATCCCTCTTTGCTTCTCACATGGTGCTCTAGAGAGATTGCCTGAGAATCATCATATAACGGCTACGTACTTGCTGCTTTCTCACATGGTGAAGCAGTGGCTGGAAGAAATCAGGTTCATGGGGCCAGAAGCGAGAGAAGCACCCAGGAGTTATGAAGCCGAAACCCTTGGTGTCGTTGAACCACTTCACGGTTCCTGATTTCCTACCGCCTTCGTCCGCCATTTTCGTTTTCAGATTGTCTGGGGCTGAGGGAACTGAAAATGGTGAACAAGCATCTCTTTTGCTACATCGTTCCCCTTCCACAATCCAACATCGTTATCCGGGCCATTTGAGTGATTGGTACCACCCAATGTTGCAACTAAAGTTAGATCTATTATTAATAACAATAATAAATCATAATTTATCAAGCACATTATAAATTAATCAAGGAATGAGTAAAAGAAAGAAAGGAGGGTAGTGAGATCAACTACCTTGTTCAAGTTTAGGGTTGCAACAAACAGGGCATGCAAACCTCATATGGGCCCTTACTGCTGATTGTTATAAAATTACACAATAACTTAAAATCTGCTCGCAGTAAAGCATTTGTATGAACCATTAGAGACTCCTCGTCTCCATGGTTTCCACAATAACTTAAAATCTGCTCGCAGGAGATACAGAGTGCAATCTTTCCCTGCACAAGATAAAATTACCAAATCTGAGACGAAAATTTCAATCGAATTTCAGTGGTGAAGATGATAACTTACCGTTTTCCACATACGGATGATGCCAATTCCACATTTTTTGCCGTCGATGATGGACGAAAAACAGAGAGAGAAAGACTGGGAGAAAAGGGTCATGGTGGATATGATGATGAAAACTGATACAGAGATAGTATATATCGATACTCGAGGGGCGTGGTAGATGGAGATTTGAAAGATAAAGTAAATGATGATGAAAACTGATACAGAGATTGTATATATCGATACAAGCGCCGTCGACTGTTTTTCTTCTTTTAGCCACCTAAAATTAATATACCGTGACCATTTGTCATAATTTGTCACGCAACCAATGTTTAATATGAGTGGCCATATCACAAGATAATAAAAAATGATAAACATATATATAAACACAAATCTTATCTTTTTCGCCACGCGATTAATATTTTACCGTGACCATAAAATAGATTTTTGTCACTCACAACCTACCATTTAGTCACGGTTAATATATGTGGCCATAGGTAATAGATGTTTGTCACTCACAACGTACCGTGACCATTAGTCATCTAATATTTAGTCACACAACCTAATAACAGTGGCCATATGTACTAGCTTTTAGCCACATAACTAAGTAAAAAGCGTGGCCATTGCTCACATTTAGCCACACATAATATATACTTAATAGTTTTGTTTTCTTTTAATTTACTAAGTAATAAAATCTACTCTTTCGTCACACAACATTATTTAAGCGTGGCCATACATTCCCTTTTGGTCACACGAATAAAAAATCATAAAAATTCCGTCGCCGTTTGGTGCATTTCGCCACTCTTTTTTAAGTGTGACAAATAAGTGCCACATGTTTTTGTAAAACAGTGGCTAAAGCCACTGTAACTGATTGTTGTTGTCACATAAACAACAAAATACGTGGCTAAAAGGGTCCAAAGGCTATATATTTGGCCACGGGTACAAAATATGTGTGGCTAAAACGAGAATTTCTTACCTTTGGCCACGCTTTTTTCAAAACAGTGGCTATGCGTTATCAAAAAAACCGTGGCCAAAGCCACTTTTTGACGTAGTGAAACCAGGCCATCAGGTTTCTAAGTGCTACAGATTAATTGGTTTCCCCAAGGACTTCAAGTTTACTAAGACTAAACATGCTAATGCTTGTCTGAATGAAGGGAATGACCCTAGTTCTTCTGCTCATTTGATGAGTTCTAACACTAATTTGTCTCCTGATCAATGTCAACAATTGATTCAATTTCTGCAACAAACACAATTACAAAACTCTTCATCAGATTCCTTCAGTCCTGTGCCTTCTGCAGAAATCAAACATGCCAACTTTGCAGGTATCATGGCATGTAATACTATTTCATCTTATTCCTCTAACTGGATAATTGACACAGGAGCCAATGATCATATGTGCTGTCTCAAGAGTTTATTTTCTCATATACAACCTCTTTCTAAATCTGTTTCTATTATCATTCCTAATGGTTCTTTCATTGTTGCTACACATTCTGGTTCTATCTCTTTGTTACCAAATTTGACCCTCCATAATGTTCTTTATGTTCCTCAGTTCAAACATAACCTTCTTTCAGGTGGCAGGTTATGTACACAAACAAATGGCATTTTGTTTTTCACTAAAAAATGTTGTTTCTTGCAGGCCCCTTCTCTGAAGAGGCCAGTGGAGCTTGGTAAGCCGTTTGATGGTCTTTACCTGCTCAAGACCAATTCCATTGTTGAACCTTCTGATTTGTCTAGTCCTTTTACTTCTCATAACTCTTGTAATGCTGTTGTTTCTAATAAAACTTGGCACATAAGATTAGGCCATTTACCATGGTATAAACTCAAACAGTTATCTTTGTTATCCAATGGTAAAACGGATTCTTCTATAGAATGTTGTGATGTATGTCCTCTGGCTAGACAACACAGATTGCCATTTCCACATAGTAGTAGACATTCTGATCATCCATTTGATCTTATACACATAGATGTATGGGGGCCTTATAGTACTACTACTTATAATGGTTTTAAGTATTTTTTAACCATTGTGGATGATTTTACAAGAGTCACTTGGACATTTCTCATGGCTGCCAAAAGTAATGCTTTTTCTTTGGTTCAAAATTTCATTTCTATGGCAGAAACACAATTCAATGCCAAGATCAAACAAGTCAGATCTGATAATGCTCTTGAATTGGGCATTGCTCCTGCTTATGCTTCTTATTTTCTTTCCAAAGGGATTATTCACCAAACAAGTTGTGTTGCCACTCCACAACAAAATGGTGTTGTGGAAAGGAAACATAAGTGTTTTGGTCAAAAATTGCACGAGGCAATCTCGTATTCCAAACTTAGAATGTGGGGTGAGGTGCCAAGAAGTCTGGTTCAAAGGTAAAGAAAAAGTAATGCAAATGACACGATGATATACGAGGGAAACCCGGAATCCTGAGAGTTGCCTCTGAGAATCCCAGTAAAAACCTCGGGAGCCGGCTCAAAGCGCCTGCTACCTAAAGCTTTTATAAAGTAAGAATTCGATTACAGTGGTGGAGACGATGATCGAAGGCTAAGTGTTACAATATTCAGAGTGTCGTGTGTTGTGTTGTGTTTCCTAATTCGATCATGTCCCATTTATAGCTACAAACAGAAATAACTAATTATCCGAGAAATCAGGGATCCTCTTGACCACGTCCATTAGGCGTTTGAGGAAGTTCACCACTCAGTCCACGTTCGTTAATGCCACGTCAGCGCTAATTGACCGATTCCTTAGGAAGGTTAAACCTTGCTTACCTGCCATTGAAATTAATCACGTGGCTATTAGCAAGTAAATGATATTTAAATAAATAACAAATAACGTAACCTGTCGAGAATCCTTGGGATTCCCGGATTCCTGCATGATCAAGCTTCTCAGCCGGGTGCTTGGAATTTGACCCATAACAATTGCCCCTGAATTTCGCGGGTGTTCGATAAAGGATAACAGCTGTGAAATTCAAATCGTTTCAAAATAATCTGCATGCCCACGTGGACGGCCGAGATCCAAAACAAACCTTTTACTCATAAAAGAATGTCGCATGTTCAGATTTTGTAGGACCCAAAGCATAAAGTATGTTGAAAGATAAGGCCCTTCAATTCTCCTTTCTTTCTGATCAGGATTCCCAATTCCTTAGGATTCCCAAACCTGTTAAAAAGGACTTCGAATAATAAGTCAAAATTACTCGCGTTTTTAATCTTCTCCCGACTGGGATCCAATAGGTTTTAAATTTCAAGTTAAACACTGGGGACAAGCCCAAAGAAATTGGGGTTATTCCCGATAACACTGGGGACAAGCCCGAAGATACTGGGGTTAAACCCAAACAAGCTGGGGACGAGCCCGAAGAAACTGGGGTAAAACCCATCTTAGTGACATGAAAATGTCAAACCAATTGTTAGGAAACTGGGGTTAATCCCACTTAGTGACATGAAAATGCCAAACCAATCGTTAACACGTAAGCGTTAAAAACCTTAGGAATCCACTCAGAAGCCTCCAGTGACAAGATTATCAGCCACCCTTAAGAATGGACTGGTCCGGCCACCTTGAGCAACCTGAGGGATTACTTGCGCTCCAGGCGAGGGTCGTGCGTCACAGGCGTTTACCCAAACTTGAGAAAGGTGAATACCTTTAAACCTTAGAAGATGTGCTGGACATCTTAAACAGAGAAGAGGTGGCCAGCCTCTGACTGGGGATAAACCCAAAAAACTGTTGTATAACTTCCAACCTTCTGCAAAACACTTGAATGCTTGGTGAAGGGTGGGTGTCAGCCTTGCTGACACCACTCCGATGCTTAAGTTAGTAATGGTTAAAAAGAAATTGATAAAGCGAATTGAAATTGGATTAGTATACTTACCTGGATTGCTGACTGGGTGAAAATCCGGGTGAGAATCCTGATAGGATCCCTACATAAAATAGGCTTTCAGATGGATAGCATTCCAAGCTCTCGGTAATAAGTCTCCTTCTAAGTTCATTAGTCTATATGCCCCTTTTCCTTCTTCGGATTCCACTAGATAGGGTCCTTCCCATTTGGGCGCCAACTTCCCATCAGCCGGATTGGTCGTATTCTGAAATGCTTTCCTCAATACCAAGTCTCCAACCTGAAATCGCCTGAGCCTGATATTCTTATTATATGACCTTGCTATCCTTTGCTGGTATGACGCCATTCTGACTTTGGCACGATCCCTGAGTTCTTCTACCGTTTCAAGATCCTGAAGTAGATTCTCAGAGTTATTCTGGGAATCCTGTAGCGTAACTCTTGCTGTAGGAATCACCATTTCAGTAGGGATGACGGCTTCTGCCCCAAATACCAAGGAAAAAGGCGTTTGGCCAGTTGCATTCTTGGAAGTCGTCCTATCTGCCCAAAGAACAAATGGAAGTTCTTCAGCCCATCTTCCTTTCTTGGAACCCAATTTCTTTTTCAAGTTATTGATGATGATTTTGTTGCTGGATTCCGCTTGACCGTTGGCTTGAGGATGTACTGGTGTTGAAGTGATCATCTTTATCCCCCAACTCTCACAGAAGCTCGTAGTCCTCTTGCCAATAAACTGGGAGCCATTATCACATACAATTTCTGCTGGGATCCCAAACCTTGTTAGGATATTCCTCTTGATAAACGAGATAACCTCCTTTTCCCTAACTTGAACGTAGGCTTCTGCTTCTATCCATTTGGAAAAGTAGTCGGTCATTGCAAGCATAAAGACTTTTCCTCCGGGTGCCTTGGGCAGCTTCCCAACTATATCCATCCCCCACTTCATAAACGGCCAAGGTGAGACAATGGGGTGCAACGGCTCAGCTGGTTGATGGAGAATATTGCTATGTCTTTGGCATGCATCGCACTTTTGTGAGAAGTCCATAGCATCCTTCTTCATAGTTGGCCAGTAATAACCAGTTCTGAGGATCTTGGAAAACAATGCTCTTCCACCGGTATGATTTCCACAATCTCCCGCATGGATATCTTGAACTACTTGGAGCGCCTCAGATTTCTCAAGACACCTTAAGTAAGGACCTGCAAGAGACTTTCTATATAGAGTATTATTTAAAATAATGTAAGGAATTACCTTCGTGCGGAAGGCTCTGGGATTCTCGTTTTTAGGAATTTCCCCACTTTGAATATACTTTATAATAGGGGAGGTCCAGGATTCCAAGACCTTCTCAGGATCCTGAATTTCCATAGAATCCTCGCAGTCCACCTTATTGGATTCCTGAGCCGAAATAGCTGGAGTCAAAACATGAGTGATTGGGATCTTGACATCCTCTGGAATTTTGAGAGATGAGGCCAAGTTAGCCAAGGCATCGGCTTCCGAGTTCTCCTCCCTTGGAACCTGAACTATATTGAAAGTTTCAAATTTTAAAGACAAATCTTTTACAACATCAAGATACTTCGAAAGTTTCTCTCCTTTGGCTGCATAAGATCCATTGAAATGGTTAGCAAGTAATAAGGAATCAACATAGACTTGTATACACCTGATTCCCATGCCCCTAGCAATCTGTAAACCTGCAATAAGCGCCTCATACTCGGCTTCGTTGTTAGTAGCCTGGAATTCACAAGAAATAGACGAGGGTAAGATGTCTCCCTGGGGTGATTTTAGTAGGATTCCGAGGCCCGTGCCTCTGACATTGGAAGCCCCATCCGTATGTAGGATCCAAGGCTCCTCAAGTTCATCAAGCTTCCTGACTTCCTCATCGGCTTCCGGGAGGATGTCACTGCTGAAGTCTGCTACAAAATCAGCTAAGGCCTGTGACTTGATAGCCGTTCTGGGCTCGTATTGTATGTCATAAGCACTGAGTTTGACTGCCCATTTCGCTAACCTGCCAGACATCTCAGGCTTCCTGAGCACTGCCTTAATAGGATAGTTAGTTCTTACAATAATAGTATGAGTCTCAAAATAATGTCTTAATTTAGTGGATGCCATGATTAAAGCTAAAATAAGTTTCTCAAGATAGGAATACCTGGATTCTGCATCAAGCAGTGTTTTACTTACATAGTACACAGGGTGTTGCTGCCCTTCATGATCTTTGGCGAGGACTGCACTGACTGAGCTTCCTGAGACTGCTAAGTACAGGGTTAGAGGCTCCCCATCTATTGGCTTCATCAATAGAGGAGCCGATGAGAGATATTCCTTTAACGACTTGAGAGCTTCCTCATGCTTTTCATTCCACTCGAACCTTTTATTTTTTCTCAGAATCTCATAAAAATCTTTACTTTTTTCTGAGGATCTGGATATGAATCTGTTCAAAGCTGCTATTCTTCCGGTCAATTTCTGAACATCCTTAATTGTTGTAGGAGATTTCAGATTTAGAATGGCTTTAATTTGCTCAGGACTGGCTTCAATTCCTCTTTCCGTTACCATATAACCCAAGAACTTTCCAGCTCTGACCCCAAAGTGACACTTAGAAGGATTCAGCTTCATGTTGTAATGATCCAGGATATCAAATGCCGTTTGGAGATCCCTAGGGTGATCTTCTGTTTTCTTGGATTTCACTACCATGTCATCGATATAGACTTCCATAGTGTCTCCCAGTTGGTCTTTGAACATCATGTTTACAAGTCTCTGATCAGGTGGCACCTGCATTTCGAAGTCCAAAAGGCATCGCAGTATAACAATAGATACCTGTTGGGGTCATGAAGGCGGTGTGCTCCTGATCACAAGGTTCCATCTGAATTTGCTGGAATCCTGATGAGGCGTCCATAAAGGTGAGCATCTCGTGTCCTGCGGTAGCATCCACCATAGCATCGATATGTGGCAATGGGAAAGGATCCTTGGGACAAGCCTTGTTTAGATCAGTGTAATCCACGCAGACTCTCCACTTCCCATTCTTCTTCTGTACCACGACCACGTTTGCTAGCCATTTAGGATACTTGACTTCCCGAATCATTTTTGTCTTGAGAAGCTTGTTAACCTCTTCTTGTATGATAGTGTTGGTTTCTGGAGCGAACTTCCTTCTTTTCTGCTGGATTGGCCTGAAAGTAGGATCCAAACCAAGTTTATGGGTTATAATGTTAGTAGGAATACCTGTCATATCTTCATGTTTCCATGCAAAGGTTGCCCTTCTGTTAGTGAGAAGCCGGATCAATTCTTGTTCGGTATCCCTGGGAATATCAGTTCCTACTAGCACCTTCACTTCAGGATCCTCAGGATCAATCTGAACTTCCTTCGCATCTAATTCTTTTTCTTCCTGAAGTTGAAGTGCCAGTTTCTTTGATTGCTATGCTGAGTTAAGCTTAGCTGCTTTTCTCATTGAAGTGAGATAGCAGTTCTTGGCTTCTTGTTGGTCGCTCTCTATCCGAACAACTCCCCAGGATGTTGGGAATTTGATGCACTCGTGGTAGGTTGATGGTACAGCTTTCATTTCATGAATCCAGGGCCTACCTAAAATAACATTGCAACAAGAGAGTGAGTCAATAACACAAAATTTTTGAACACAGTTTATCCCTTCGATATAAATAGGAAGCCGGATATCCCCAATCGTATTCTTGGTTTCTCCACTGAATCCAACAAGGACTGAGGATCTTGGAATTATGTCGCCTTCTGGTATGTTCATCTTTTTCAATGCTTCCAGATGAATGATATTACTGAGCTTCCGTTATCCACCAGAATCCTGCGTACAACGCAGTTAGCAATATGTAAAGTAATGACTAAACTATCATGATGGGGATCCTGGATGTCGCTTCTGTCGGACTCGTCAAACGAGATAAGCTTTTCTTCAGTTAAACGTGAAGTCTTCGTAGGCTTCTCATTCTTCTCATTCTTCGACTGTTTAACATGCTTCCTTGCAGACGAGTAAGAGGTTCCACATATGTCTGAGCCTCCTGATATGAAATGAATAATTGGAGCATCCGGAGGCGGAGAAGCTGCTCGCTGTTGGGACTTCTCGGGTTCCTGAGTTCGGCTCTTCTTCCTGCCGAGAAGTTCTTTGAGATGCCCCTTGCTCAACAAATACCCAATCTCTTTCCTGAGTGCAATGCATTCATTGGTGAGATGCCCGAAATCCTCATGGAAGGCACACCATTTAGATTTGTCCTTCCAGGATCCCTGTTTGTCACCTTTCTTGGGCCATCTTGCCTTTTCTCCTAAGTCCTGCATAGCACACATTAGACCGGCAATATCACAAGAGAAACAATATTCAGAAATTTTAGGATATTCTTCATTGTCCTCTTCTTCGTCTACAGCATTGATCCTTTGATTATCTCCTCGAGAGTACGGTTTGGAGTTATAATATTTCCCGGAAGATTCAGACTTCCTGGAATTTCGATCATTCTTCGCAGCTTCTTCTCTTTGATGAATTATCTTGTCATCCTCTAGGCGAATGAACCTCAGAGCCCGACTTCTTACTTCATCGAGGTTCCTGCATGGGGTCATAACCAAATCGTCATAAAATCGGGAATCCTTAGAGAGTCCCATTTTGAACGCTTCCACAGCAGCCGCCATGTCCAAATTTGGAATCTCAAGGGATTCCCGGCCAAATCTGGATATATAATCCCTGAGGGGTTCCGATGGCTTCTGGACCACTCGGTAAAGATCACCTGTGAGTTTCTCAAAAGTTCTGCTGCAAGAAAACTGATTATTAAATAAATTAACTAAATGAGAAAACGAAGTTATGGTATTGGGAGGAATACTCAGTAGCCATTTCATGGCTGGTCCTGTCAAAGTTGAACCAAAGCCTTTGCAAAGACAGGCTTCCTTGATATCAGCGGGGATTGGGTTGATTTCCATCCTCTCCCTGTAGTGAGCCACATGCTCTTCGGGATCCGTCGTTCCATCGTATAATTTCATGCTGGGGGTCTGGAAACGCTTCGGAATCTCCACATCACATATGGGCCTCGTAAATCTTGATATCCTGTGACTCTCTAGAGGGACTTCAGGAATAGGCTTGATGATTCCCGGGACGCTAGCTATCATCTCCTTGAGTTTCTGAAGTTCCCTGAGAAATTGAGGTGGAATTCCTGTATCCTGCATAACAGTTGTGTTAGGCACATTATAACTAGGGTTAGGAATTCTCCCTGCATATGTGTCCCTGGTCCTGGGACTTTGCTCTTGTCGTGAGTTTCTGAATACTGGAAACTCGGTTGTTTCAGGATCCTGCATAGGAATGAAGTCTCCTTGGTGAACTTCTGAAGGTCTTGCAGGACCGGCGTCTGAGATGATGAACGGATCAGTATAGCGGTATCCTTTGGGCTCCTTAGCCTTGGGACGAGGCTGAGAAGCAGAATACTCCCGGTCCCCCATTGGTTGGGATTCCCAGAAATCGTAATCACGCGACTTCGAGGATTCCTGATAATAGCTTTCCGGGATCCCAGACACCTGCTTCTGATGACTGACGATTGGAGGGCACGTTGTGAAAGTTGCCGAGGAGCCTTTATTGGCGGCAGTTGATGCCCTTGTTTTGAGACGATCTTTGGCCAGGGATCCCGACACACCAAAGTCAAGATTCCTGGGATATAAAGGGCTTTCTTCATCGACCGAGCTTCTAGATTTCTTAAGCTCCTCAAGCTTTTTCATCACTTGTTTAGTGGTTCTTTCCTGCTGCTCCGCTTGAGATTTCATCTGTTGAATCAAAGCAAAAATATCATGGTTAGTAATAACAGGATCAATACGCTCACCCTGAGATCCCGAGAAAACAGGAATTTGCGGTCCTTTCTGTTTCGCTACATCTCTCCTTGGGATGGGAGGAAGTGACGCGCTAACTGCTGGCATGAACACTCCAGTGTCCCTCGGCTGGTTTTCAGAGGAGGACATCGTGTTGATCTTGCTTATGCCCGAAGATCCCGCGGATACTGATGAAGTTTTTATCTGGGACGACATTGTAGCGATCGAAAACGTAGGATATGATAGAGTAAATGAAGTTTTGCACCGTTTTGCCCCACGGTGGGCGCCAAATTGTTTTGGTCAAAAATTGCACGAGGCAATCTCGTATTCCAAACTTAGAATGTGGGGTGAGGTGCCAAGAAGTCTGGTTCAAAGGTAAAGAAAAAGTAATGCAAATGACACGATGATATACGAGGGAAACCCGGAATCCTGAGAGTTGCCTCTGAGAATCCCAGTAAAAACCTCGGGAGCCGGCTCAAAGCGCCTGCTACCTAAAGCTTTTATAAAGTAAGAATTCGATTACAGTGGTGGAGACGATGATCGAAGGCTAAGTGTTACAATATTCAGAGTGTCGTGTGTTGTGTTGTGTTTCCTAATTCGATCATGTCCCATTTATAGCTACAAACAGAAATAACTAATTATCCGAGAAATCAGGGATCCTCTTGACCACGTCCATTAGCCGTTTGAGGAAGTTCACCACTCAGTCCACGTTCGTTAATGCCACGTCAGCGCTAATTGACCGATTCCTTAGGAAGGTTAAACCTTGCTTACCTGCCATTGAAATTAATCACGTGGCTATTAGCAAGTAAAGGATATTTAAATAAATAACAAATAACGTAACCTGTCGAGAATCCTTGGGATTCCCGGATTCCTGCATGATCAAGCTTCTCAGCCGGGTGCTTGGAATTTGACCCATAACAATAAGCATTTATTAGAAACTGCTAGAGCCTTGCTTTATCAATCCAAATTACCTTTAACCTTTTGGGGAGATTGTGTGCTTACTGCAACACATCTTATCAACTTGTTTCCCTCCAAGCTACTTTCTAACAAAAGTCCTCATGAACTGTTTTTCAATAAACCTCCTTCTTATGCCCACTTGAAAGCCTTTGGGTGTCTTTGTTATGCATCCACTTTACAACATGGACGAAACAAATTTCAACCCAGAGCAGTAGCATGTTTGTTTCTGGGTTATCCTTTAGGCAAAAAGGGATACAAATTGATTAATATTCATACCAAATCCATTTTTGTCTCTAGAGATGTTGTGTTCTTTGAACACTTATTTCCTTCTTTTCCCATCAATAATTCTATTCCTATATTTCCTTCTATTCCTCTTCCACATGGTTCTTTTGATTCCACTCTTCCTTCTTCTGTTCCTGCTACTCATTCTCCTTCCTCTTCTTCTTCTATTCCATCTTCTTCTTCTGATTCAATTCCTTCTTCTGATTTTTCTTCAAATCCCGTTCCCTCCTCTTCTCCTCCTCCTTTTGATCCTATCCAATCTTCTTCTTCCTCTCCTCCTCCCATTTTTACCTCTGAGCCTTCTACTTCTTCTGTAGCTCCTCTTAAGAGGTCTACTAGAACTGTTACAGCTCCTTCTTATCTCAAGGATTATCATTGCTATTCTGCAATGGCATGTCCTCACACTGTCACTTCTGTTTCAGCAGCTAACACTGTTTTTACTCATTCTTTACCTGGTTCCAGTCAGCTTTTATTTGCTAATCTTGCACAAATTGTTGAACCTACTTCTTATAAACAAGCTGCTGCTTATCCTGAATGGCAAACTGCTATGCAATTGGAATTAGATGCTTTGCATAATACTAACACATGGGTTCTTACCTCTTTACCTCCTGGTAAGAAAGCTATTAAGTGTAAGTGGGTCTACAAGGTTAAGTATAAGGCTGATGGTCAACTTGAAAGATGCAAAGCTAGATTGGTAGTTAGAGGTGACACACAACAGCCTGGTATAGATTTTCATGAGACATTTAGCCCTGTAGTTAAGATGACTACTATCAGGAGTCTCATAGCCACTGCCACTAAGAAACATTGGTCAATGTACCAATTAGATGTCAACAATGCTTTTTTGCATGGGGATCTTGATGAAGACATTTATATGACCCCTCCCCCTGGTATGGTTTTATCTGATTCTACTCAGGTTTTAAAGCTACAAAAATCCCTTTATGGGTTGAAACAAGCTTCACGGCAGTGGTATGCCAAACTTTCTGATGCCTTAAAATCTAGAGGTTATCAAAGATCTCCTAATGATCATTCTTTGTTTTCAAAATCAATGGGAGATTCTGTTGTTCATGTAGCTGTGTATGTGGATGATATCTTGTTAACAGGCAATGATACTCAGGAAATTTCAAATCTTAAGCATTTTCTGCATGACAAATTCAAAATTAAGGATTTAGGATTCCTTAATTATTTTCTGGGTATAGAGGTTATTTCTGTTGCTACAGGTACTATAATGACTCAAAGGAAGTTTGCCTCTGATCTCCTAGTTGAGTTTAAAGATTTTCATACTTCCCCAAAATCCTGTCCATTGCCTCCTAATCTTCAACTTCTCATTGATGCTGGTCCTGTTTACTCTGACCCACTCCAGTATAGGAGGTTAGTGGGTAAACTTAACTACCTCACTCACACAAGACCAGATTTATCTTTTGCGGTTCAGTTTTTGAGCCAATTCATGCAGTCCCCTCATGTACCACATTGGGAGGCTGCATTGTATACTCTTGGGTATGTTCAAGCAACAGCTAATCAAGGATTTTTCTTCAATAATTCTTTTGATTTTACTCTTCAAGCATATTGTGATGCTGACTGGGCTTCTTGTCCTAATACAAGAAGATCAGTTACTGGTTTTGTTATACTCTTGGGAGGCAGTCCCATCTCTTGGAAGTCTAAGAAACAGCCCACTGTTTCTCTTAGTTCTGCAGAAGCAGAATATAGGTCAATGAGGAGAGTTACTTCTGAATTAACTTGGCTCACAAGACTCCTACATGAGTTTTCTGTTGACTCTATTCAACCCATTGATCTGAAATGTGATAGTAAAGCTGCAATTCACATAGCCAAGAATCTTGTTTACCATGAAAGAACCAAACACATTGACTTGGATTGCCACTTTGTTAGAGAAAAGTTGCAGGATGGTTTGATTACTTAATCTCATGTTCCTACAAATGAGCAACCTGCTGATCTGTTTACCAAGAGTTTATCCTCTCCAAAGTTTCAAGATTATGTCTTCAAGTTGGGGTTGTCCCATCCTCCAACTTGAGGGGGGGTGTAGACTTTTATGCTTGTACTTTTGGTTGTAGGACTTGTACATAGCTGAGATTAGTTAGCTGAGATTAGTTAGTTAGTTGAGCTGGTTTAAAAGTTTGTTAGTTCAGTTAATTAATCATGTATATATATTAACAGTCGATAATGAGAAGTTAAGCTTTCCCCAAATCTTTTCCAAACTGACAACTTGAGACGCTGAGCATCATCTCTTGACATCTGGTAGGAGTTGGCCACCACGTCTACTTGAAGGGCAGGGGTAGCGCCTGCTACCCCTGAACTTTTACTGGAATGTGCAATTTTTTTTAATTTTCGGTATTTCGCTACCCCTGAAACGAATTTTTCGCTGCCCCTCGAATAAATTTTATGGTTTTTAGTTAGATCCTGACTTGAAAATATGATCAAAAGCCCGTTAATTACCTAAAAAAAATTCGGGAGCGCTGCCCCCGAACCCCCGTTAGTCCCGGCAAAAAAAAAAAATTTAACGCTACTCCTGAAATTTTTTCCTGGATCCGCCACTGGGAATAGTAGATTAAGCATGATTTGTTAGATCTTCACCTATCTGAGGACATGGTCAGTATAAGAATGTATGGATGCATAGGATAAATGTTAGGGATTTTTAGAAATGTGTGTTTTCATGTCTTCATGTTGTCTTGCATGTGTGATGGATACCTAATGTATGGATGCATAGGATAAATGTTAGGAATTTTTAGAAATGTGTGTTTTCATGTTTTCATGTTTTCTTGCATGTGTGATGGATACCTGTTAATTGTCTTATGTGGGTGTATTTGTATTTCTACTATAGCTCACACCTAGACTTATATACTACATCGTATGATGTCATTCATGTTTTCTTATGGTACTTACTTTTGAATCACACTTGTTCTTATATATGCCTTTAATACTAGATGTTTTGCGACAAACAGGGCATATCTCCTCAATAGGAAATAGGGGGGGGGGGTCGGGGGTCATGAAGCGATATTTAAAGATAGAACGGTACTCCACTGGTGACATATGCTGACCTAACCCTTCAAGGAGAAAACCTTGGGCATGTGGAGCTTGGAGTCATTTAAAAACCGCTTTTTGTCTGGCTGTCATGTCAAAGTGTACTTCCATTTCTTGAACAATTTTACTAAAAAAGGCACTCACAATGCATATTGGGCTTCAAGCGAAGATGGGGGGGGGGGTCTTTGTTAGTGAGACCGCTAAAGTCAAAGTTTGGGATCGTATCACGAAGACAAGCCTAAGCACATACATAATCAGAATCCATGCCGTATATACCACTGTCCCGCAAAGATTTGATACACTCCAAATTGTTTGATCTGTAACTATTTACACAATTTCAGATTTATCTAGTTATTTTGTTCTACAAATCACAAATTCGTACCCCACCACCCAGAAGAACCCTCGGGTTATCATTTGAATTGGTCTTGTGGAGTTATTACGATACCATACCTTTAAGGTTGATGGATAAGTATTCTATAATACTAGGATCATATTCAAAGTCCATAGACTCGTTATAGTATCATTTATAATCTCAATTAATGTATTCATAGTAGATCGTGACTTCTCACCCAATTTCGCCTTCATTATTTATTTTCTTTTAAAGATTCTTCTAAATATTTGACGAGATCTGTTAAAATAAGCATGGTTGGCTCGTTGCTTCGTGAATCGTGCATGATAAAATCAAAATATAAAAACGGGTGATTGCTAAAAAAATGGTTGAGTTTAAATATTTAAAGATGTAAGTTAATTATGTGGTATTTAAAAGTGAAAGTTATTTAAAAAAAAAGTTAGTAATTTTCATATGTGATTATTAGATTTTAATAATCTCAACTATCACCTTCGTGAATCATGGACCCGGAAGAGCAATACTCGAGCATAAGTAAGAAGGTTATAGTTCCAAAGATGCAGTTTCGAGGATGTAAGACCAATTGATCAAGAGACAGTTGCGGCTGAGAAGGTCTATAAAAAGGCATGCATGCATGAGAGGATTATAATTGGGGACTCCACTTCTTACAACTTTAACTAGATGTTTTGTCTAAGGTGCTTGTATTAGTATTATTAGCTTGTAATCTCTCTATAATCAATAAACTTGGCATTATCTCATTCTTTTCCCTCCATTTTTTCTTAATCTCATTCTAATCCTCGAAGTATAAAGTCTATCCTCTATGGTGGGATTTGATGCTTCATCGGGTAACAAATCTAGTTATTTGTTTAATGTTAAGATTTTATTAAAATTAACTTAGGTAAATGATCGCTTCATTTTATGTTCACATTATTTAATACTAATTTTCTACTAAATGCACCGGTATGATTACAAATCATAGTACTTTATACTATTATTGATATCTAGTGTGTTATGGAGAAAATAAGCTAAAATGATATGGTTAACCAAACTTGAAAGACTAAAAACGGTTGAAGTACAAAAAAAATTGTTATAATTTAACTTTTGAGTTAAATATGTAAACAATAATTGATGACTTCATGTAACTGTGAACTAAAATTACATGTTATTACTCGTGTTGAATTGGTGCAGATGTTGAAGAATTGTTGGATGCTTAGAGCGCGCTATTACTATGTTCAAAAACAACTATTACAAAATAAAAAATGGTCCCAACTCCCATGTGAAAGACTAATGCTTGCAAAATATAAATCACCGGACCTACGAAATTAAATAGCCCAAACCCACCCCGGGACGCCATGTTAATGAAATGGTTCTCCGGCGTTATGAACATCCCGCCCCTTCCCGCCCCTCCCCCTCCTTCTCATTGAATGCTTTTTTCTTTTTCTTTTTTTTATTGGATGAATTTACCAATATATTTTTTAAATTAATATATATAGTATAATTGAGTAATAATTAGAGGGCGTTATACGGGATTACCACTACACCACATTTTCTATATAGACCTTATTGATGACGTGGATGCCACATTGCGTATAACATCCATAAGAGGCTTCATCCACTACGAATAGTGTTATTAAAGTCCTAAGTTGTATTTTATTTCAATTTTTAACAAATAAATAAATAAAGTGACAAAAAAGGCTTGAACGGATACTTTTTATATTGTCGGATAGTTAAACGTACGTACATACATCAAGATTAAGCTCTTATTACTCTTTTAACTATTACACATTAAGCTCTTTTACCACTTTTTAAGTGACTAAATCAAAGTTATTAGTTTCTTTTTTTTTCTTTTTGAACGGCTAACTTTTCATTAAACCATCTTGAAGCTCGAACCCTTAACCCCTAAATAAGAAAGCTTCACCACTTCATCTTCGATTGGCTTTACTATTATACTCACTATCACCCTTGTTGGATATTTTAGTATAATTTGAAATTGCGTGTGATATTTAAACAAACCCTTAAGAGAAACCGAGTCCAAGGGCGGCAGCCCCTGACTAGAGTCGAGCAAGAGGACTTAATGTGTAAATTGGTTCAAATGCATTTATTAAAACTTGAAGGACTTTAATGTATTAGAATTTATTTTGAACAAAGTGCTTCATAGAAACTATATTAAAATTTTATTTCAAACCAAAATGTCAAAGAGGACATCCCTAACCAAATCGTGTTGGTACTTGAACCCCAGTTGATCCTTACAATGAACCGCATGCTCCCTAAAAGAGTCCAGACATGTCTTGCGACAAACATGACATATCACATCAATAGGAAATAGGGGGTCATGAGGCGATATTTAAAGATAGAACGGTACTCCACCGGTGACATATACTGACCTAACCCATCAAGGAGAAAACCCTAGGCATGTGGAGCTTGGAGTCATTTAAAATCCGCTTTTTGTCTGGTTGTCATCTCAAAGTGTACTTCCATTTCTTAAACAATTTTATTAAAAAAGACACTCGCCAATGCATGTTGGGCTTTAAGAGAAGAGGGGGGGGGGGGTCCTTTTAGTGAGACCGCTAAAGTCAAAGTTTGAGATCGTATCACCACGACAAGCCAAAGCACAAACAAAATCAGAATCCATGCCGTTTATACCACTGTCCCGCAAAAATTTGACACACTCCAAATTGTTTGATCTGAAACTATTTACACGATTTCAGATTTATCTAGTTATTTTATTGTACAAGTCACAAATTCCCACCCCACCACCCAGAAGAACCCTCGGGTTATCTATCATTTGAATTGGTCCTATGGAGTTATGATACTATACCTTTAAGGTTGATGGATAAGTATTCTATAATACTAGGATCATATTCAAAGTCCATAGACTCGTTATAGTATCATTTATAATCTCAATTAATGTATTCATAGTAGATCGTGACTTCTCACCCAATTTCGCCTTCATTTAGATTCTTCTAAATATTTGACGAGATCGTTAAAATAAGCATGGTTGGCTCGTTGCTTCGTGAATCGTGCATGATAAAATCAAAATATAAAAACGGGTGATTGCTAAAAAAATGGTATGAGTTTAAATATTTAAAGATGTAAGTTAATTATGTGGTATTTAAAAGTGAAAGTTATTTAAAAAAAAAGTTAGTAATTTTCATATGTGATTATTAGATATTAGATTTAATAATCTCAACTATCACCTTCGTGAATCACGGACCCGGAAGTGCACAAGGGAGGTTTACTAGTGATGACTAGAAGGAATCACTAGCAGATGCTAAAGAGCAATACTCGAGCATAAGTAAGAAGTTTATAGTTCCAAAGATGCAGTTTCGAGGATGTAAGACCAATTGATCAAGAGACAGTTGTGGCTGAGAAGCTCTATAAAAAGGCATGCATGCATGGGAGGATTATAATTGGGGACTCCACTTCTTACAACTTTAACTAGATGTTTTGTCTAAGGTGCTTGTATTAGTATTATTAGCTTGTAATCTTTCTATAATCAATAAACTTGGCATTATCTCATTCTTTTCCCTCCATTTTTTCTTAATCTCATTCTAATCCTCGAAGTATGAAGTCTATCCTCTATGGCGTGGTATTTGATGCTTCATCAGGTAACAAATCTAGTTATTTGTTTAATGTTAAGATTTTATTAAAATTAACTTAGGTAAATGATCGCTTCATTTTATGTTCACATTATTTAATACTAATTTTCTACTAAATGCACCGATATGATTACAAATCATAGTACTTTATACTATTATTGATATCTAGTGTGTTATGGAGAAAATAAGCTAAAATGATATGGTTAACCAAACTTGAAAGACTAAAAACGGTTGAAGTACAAAAAAAATTGTTATAATTTAACTTTTGAGTTAAATATGTAAACAATAATTGATGACTTCATGTAACTGTGAACTAAAATTACATGTTATTACTCGTGTTGAATTGGTGCAGATGTTGAAGAATTGTTGGATGCTTAGAGCGCGCTATTACTATGTTCAAAAACAACTATTACAAAATAAAAAATGGTCCCAACTCCCATGTGAAAGACTAATGCTTGCAAAATATAAATCACCGGACCTACGAAATTAAATAGTCCAAAATGTAACAAAAGACTGGGCCATAAGCCCATAATAATTGTTGGTGTTTAAGCCCATAATAAAAGACTGGGCCTAGCTGCTGGCACGCTGATCGAGGGAAGGAGATTTTTTTTTTTTGGAACGGCGATTTCATGTATACTAGGCCACCGCACCCCTTCGATAGAGGAGCCCCGTACCCCACTGAGGTCAGACGAGAGTGTCTTAACCGTGCCTCTGCTGACGTCTTAGCTTGGGGCTTGGGCGTTCCCCCGGGAAACCTTACCGCCGGCTGCCACTTGACAATCGTTGTGCCACCACAAGAGCGGAACTCTCTGGCGTAACACACGGTGGGACGAAAACCCGGGTGGGCTCGGGAATCAAACTGACAACCTTGCAGAAGGCCTAGCTCAAATCCTTCATTGCCAATTCCCCCAAAAGTGGCACAAGTGAGGACTGAACTTGAGTCTCTTGTGGAGAACCCAAGTCCCCAACCACTAGGCCACAAGTGAGGGATAGATCGAGGGAAGGAGATGAACAAGGTTCACGACTGGAAAAGTAAATGTGGGTGTTTTATTTTTCTTAAGTTATATTTTTAGTAGTAGAACAATTAATATCTTATCACGTAGTATGCCGGATTACTTGGCTTGTCAAAGCCCCTTTATGACATTGTAGTGAGTCATGTCTATGTGATTTTTTAATATTAAATATGATTTTTTTTGGCACGTTAATCTCCGAACCCTATGTGTGGTTATACTTTTAGTTATTATCATTTTCGTTATTAGTGATCGTGTGTCGAAAACTAATAAAAATATAATCAAAAAGAAAAACCAGTTTGAAATCATAATTACCTTTTATTTCAAGTTAGTTTAAAAAAAACAATCATCTTTTATTTTAGGATAACTAAAAAAGAAAAACCAGTTATTAAATAGGGGTAAGGTTCATATACAAACCATTTTTATTATACAAACCTAAAAAATAATGTAAAAACTATTAAGTTTCAATTTAAATAAAAGTTATTTAGGTAATTTTGTGCTTTTTCTTTTTATTCATCTTCATGTCTATACACATAATGGTAAACTAACGACCTTAAAAACCAAAAATCTAAACAAAAGTCACTTTTTTTATATGTCCAACTATATTGCATATATGCAACATAGTCGGACAAGCTAAAAAAACAAAAAGAACTTTTTTTTTATCATCAGGTAGATATGAGTAAATATACATGAAATTAAATTAACAAAAATATATCAAAATACCTAAAAAAACTTCATTTGAAATAGTTTTCCTTTAATTTTTATAAGTTTTGTAAAATAGATAATGAGTTTACATAAACTTTGCCTATAGAGACCAAAATTAAAATTCATTTGTATATAAATTTTACCCGTGATCAAAATTAATATTCATATATGTTTTATTTCTCTAATTTAATTATATATTAAATTCATATATGCTTTTGGTTTTATTTTTTCTTTTAATTTTTATACTAATTTTCTATTATTAAACTTGTAAGTAAATTTTATTTAAATTTTCAATCAAGTGTTATAAATATATATCTTTTTAAATCTCTAGCAAGTTAGTACAATTATAATTTCTCTTTTTATTGATTTCTATTTTTATTGATGTTTACGTTTTTTTATTAGGCTATTCGTAGTAGGACGTTATCCCCATAAAATCTCTAATTTAATGTTCTTATAGCGCCCAAATCCACCCCCGGAACGCCATGTTAATCAAATGGTTCTTCGGTGTTATGAAGATCCCGCCCCTCCCCCTCCTTCTTTTTAAATCTCCTCCTTCTTTTTAAATCTCTAGCAAGTTAGTACAATTATAATTTCTCTTTTTATTGATTTCTATTTTTATTGATGTTTACGTTTTTTTTATTAGGCTATTCGTAGTAGGGCGTTATCCCCACAAAATCTCTAATATAATGCTCTTATAGCGCGCAAATCCACCCCCGGGACGCCATGTTAATCAAATGGTTCTTCAGTGTTATGAAGATCCCGCCCCTCCCCCTCCTTCTCATTGACTGCTTTTTTTCTTTTTCTTTTTTTTTATTGGATGGATTTACCAATATATTTTTTAAATTAATATATATAGTATAATTGAGTAATAATTAGAGGGCGTTATGCGGGATTACCACTACACCACTTTTTCTATATAGACCTTATTGATGACGTGGATACCACATGGCGTATAACATCCATAAGAGGCTTTATCCACTACGAATAGTGTTATTAAAGTCCTAAGTTGTATTTTATTTCAATTTTTAACAAATAAATAAATAAAGTGACAAAAAAGGCTTGAACTGATACTTTTTATATAGTCGGATAGTTAAACTTGAACTGATACTTTTTATATAGTCGGATAGTTAAACGTACGTACATACATCAAGATTAAGCTCTTATTACTCTTTTAACTATTACACATTAAGCTCTTTTACCACTTTTTATTCTTCAAAGCTTCAAGAAAAAAAACACCTTACATCATACATTCTGATATGTTATTACGCCGAAGCCCTCCTCCCTTGGTCACGGTTTGGGCTAAACAAAACCGTCTGCCGCTGGCTAAACTTGAGACGCTGAGCATCATCTCTTGACATCTGGTACGAGTTGGCCACCACGTCTACCGGGAGGCTGCTGATCGCCGAAACACGACCAGCAAGGTTGGATATCATGGCATTATCATTAGTCTTAAAAGACACCCACCTGCTCCCTTGCTCACCGGCCCTCTTGATCACCGCAAAGTTCTGGGGGATGACCACCACCTGTCCCTCCCGGAGCTCGTCATCAAAAACCGAGTTCCCTTCGTTGTTGACGATCTGTACCCTCAGGGCTCCCTCGGTCACGTAGAGAAGACTGTGGGCGTTGATTGTCCAGTACGGGGATCGGATCGCGTTCCTCTGGAGCTGGCCTCTCTCGGCGCTGAGCTGGAGGTGCCTGAGAATGGGGAACTTGAAGCTGTTGAGGTTGGCGATCCTGCCGGCTTCCGGGTTTACGAAATCCGCGTGGGAAGGGTTATCGATGTTCTCATGTAGCTTCAAACTGCAGATGGTTTCTTCAAAACCGTTGCTCCACCTCCTCCGGACTCCCACGACGGGGGTCACTACGGCGTCGTTGTCCTTCTCCGCCATGCCGCTGTTGGTGTTGTTGTTGTTGTGGACGGATGATTTGAAGGTCTCGTCCGACGTTAACAATGTGGCCTCTGTTGTCTTGCTGTCCCTGAAGCTTCTCGGCGATCTCTCGGTCCACGTTGAATGCTTCGGCTATGAACTCGACGTCCAAACCGCTGAAGATGTTGCGGCTGTTCTCGTACTGTTCCTCCTGGCGGCCTCCTCGTCTACTTTGTCTGCGTGACTGTCTCTGTGGATCCTGTTCTTGTCTGCGTGGTCGTGATTCTTGCTGGCCTTGCTGGCCTTGAGCATTTCCGGCTAGGAAGAATCTCTGAAACATTATTCATGCATCATTTTATATGATCTTTAGTTCGGAATTTAACTGGTCAATAAGTGTTAAATGTGTAATTAATTATTAATGTATATATACGTACCCTGTGGTTTTCATCCAGCTGGTTTTCACTGTTCTGAGTGTCGAAGAAGACGACAACCACAAGTTCATTGTCGCCGTCGTTGTGAAGCCAGTGAGCTGCTCCGGTGGGAACGGCAACCACATCACCCTGTCTTAGGTTCTCTACCTTTTGATGACGATCCTGAAACTGAGACCTGCCCTCTGATCCTTGTCTGCTGCGTTCTCCCTGTTGCCCCTCCGGCGAATATTCAAAGGTTTCGGGACATCCGGGCAGTATCACCCCATGAACACCCTGACCTGCATGCATGCACAATTAGTAACTAATTAACTGCTTAAATTAAGCTTAATTAACTTTAGCTAGTAAGTTTGTTAAAAGGATATAACTGTATGTATACCTCTTTCGATGAAGGATAAGATGGGAGTGTTGACGTAGGAAGGCAAGAGAAGGCCACCGGGCTGGATGCGGTGTCGAATGAAGTCGACACCGGCACACTGGAACTGTTGGTCGTTGGCGTCCCAGAACTCGGTGACACCGGCTTCAGCCTGGATAGTGTTGTATGGCTCGAGGGCCTGGATGTTCTGGATCTGGCACTGGTTTTGTTGCTGCTGCCACTGCTGGCGGCGAGCAAGAGTAGATGATGTGAGAAAGAGAAGGAACAAAGCTAAAAGTGCTTTGGATGCCATTATTGATTATTGAATTGAAAGGTGGTGTGGCGAATTGATATTGTGAATGAGGGTTATATAGTGGAAGAAGATGAAGGAGGGAGTGACATGTAAGAAGGTATGGCATGACAGCATCAACACCTGGAGGTGAGACATCGTACATGTGTACAAGTGTCTCTGTACATCCATGGTGATAAGTACATATATATAGAGACTTATGAACGTACAGGCATATTTAGGCTAGATTCATTCTTTAGCTCTCATTTTGGTGAATTTGAGTGTTTTTTGTTTCCTTTATTTTGATGAAGTCCTTGGTGAAAAAAAAAACATAGGTACAGAATTTACGGACTTGGTTATAAATGGGTTTTACTGGGAGATTACCGACACTTTTAGTGGACGAACATCCATTGTCAATTCATTGACGGACTAGTTTGAAGGAATTGACCATCGGATCACTGAGAGATGTCAAGAGACTAGAACAACCGAGTTTCTACAAACTAATGTGGCATCCAACGCCGTTGCCGACTCCATCCCACTTGACACCGACATTTGGGAAATGTTCTATTGATGGTATTCGTCCCTTCTCTTACACATGTCACAACAGGCGATGCTTGTTGTGTTTATTCATCAATTTTTTTCTCCTTTCATACACTAATATTTAATGTGGGTCCTATGTGAGAAAGCCGAGTATATTACTGTTAAGGTAAAAAACTACATTTAAAAAAAGATGTGTAAAAAACTAATATAACATCTGGACGGAGACTCTATGGGAAAAGAACGGCTCTCAACATGCCAATCTAAATCAAGGATGACAAAAGTCAATATCCACAATAGCGGCAGATATTATAAGATCATCTCCAATGCTAGAGGGTGCTATTACCACATGCAAGTCTAATTACTATGCAACATCAGATTTTTACAAATACCACAAATTCTTCTCATATGCCTCTTTTAACCCAACGCTCATATACCCACACTCACCACAAGCCACATCAGCGCTTGTCAGGGGCGAAGCTTGATCAAAAAATCCACGCGGGCCGAAAGTCAAAGGTAAAAATAATTAGATTATCGCTAGGTTTTAACAATTGGGTTATATGTTCGGTTCGAGTAGGGTATTCGGTTCGAGTTGTGTCACACAACAAAAAACAAAAATATCTAATTGTTTTAATATATTAAAATAACCGTTGTTTTGCATAAAGAAACTAAACGATGCGAGAGAAATGAATATTACCTGGAAACATGATTACAACTCAGCCCGACGACCTTTAAGATTTTTGAATTCATCGATTATGCAATCTTGATCAAACTTTCCGGCAATTTCTCTTTATGTTAATCACAAGACTATTTGCGAGATACTCGTCTGACATCTTATTGCGTAGACGATTATTTATTCTTTTCATTGCTGAAGATCCCCACTTTGTTGTTGCAGTAGAAACTGAAAGTGTCAAGATTAGTCGAACCACTTTATCAAGCAAAAAGTACGTCTCAGATTAAAGACTGAGTGCAATACTTCATAGTTCATACTTCAGTCAAAGACTATAAGAACATGTTATGAACCCACAGTGATCAAACTTTATGCCACTTTAGACACACAATGACACCAAAGAAGAACAAACAAAATGGATGTAAAATGAGACATAAATTTCCAAATTGAAGCTCGGAATTCAATTAACAACAGAGAGACCAAATTGTGTTAATTCGTGAATGCATAAACTAAATCCCTTCCGTTTACATCTAAATCAACAGCAATGGATGCAAAATCAAACGCCGAATTCAATTAATTGCAAATTAAACATATGAAAGATTACTTTGAGTCTTGGAGAGTTGGAGGAATTAGAGGCTGTGGAGCCGTGAGTGACTGAGTGGAACTGTGGGAGGACGGCTGGACGTCGAGGCGTGGCGGTGGCATGGCGGCCGCCGGCCGGACTGCTGAGGGGTGGCGGTGTGGCAGCAGAGGTCAAAGGATGAGGTAGAGAGGCAGAGCGACTGAGATTGTGAAGGCGTGAAGCGAGGGTGGGACTTGGGAGCAACTGAGATTGTGAAGCGAATGTTTTCTAGGTTAAAAAAAACCACGTTCAAAAGAAAAGAAAAAAGGAAATGCACATTAAAAAAACGCAGCCCCTCAGTTTCGAACTCGGGTCTATAGGTTTAAAAATTTCAGCATCAACCAGTTGAACTGTGAATATTTTGTTACTTCTATTAACTCCTTATTAATATATAGGACGAGCCAGACTAAGCATATAAAAAAATCGAACCGGACGAGTATAAATTCCACTTCTAAACGAAAAAAACAAAACGGGTCGGGGTCCGGTCTGGCCCCCATTAAAATTCGCCCCTGGCCGCTTGTGGGCAAATCTCATACGTTGGAAACGGTCTAAGTACGCAACAAAAAGGATGGGCCTTGCTCAAAAATAGCCCAATAGTATAAAGTTTTTGATTAGGTGAAACAAACCCTATAGGCTATAGCTACACTTAAACTTTATTAAAAGGCCCAAACTTTTCCTAATCCCTAATCGGGCATTCCCAATCCACATCATGTGATATCCATGCAAATTGACATAGGCAAGTAGGCAACACAGCGTTGTGCATCCAAATAATTAGTTCGAAAATCATCAGTTCAAAATCACAAAACCTAATGCTCAAATAGCGGCCTAATAGTAAGTTCCAGTTACGTTTAAAAGGTTTGATCGTTTGAAATTGTAGAACACATTATATATTATATTGACAACGTTAAGTGTAACTGCTGTTAAGCCATGTTTCGTCACCAAACATAATCAATTTCCATCATTTTCTATAAAATTGGCCAACAACAAATTGTTAAGTGAGTAAATCATGGAGGCCTTAGAGCGAGCACTCCCGCATCGTTTAGTAATTAATATTACTTACTTGATCAAACAAGTTAATCCAATAAAACGAAAATCATGTTGATAACACTAAAATTATCAACTTGTTAGGGTATACGCATGCAAAAGCGACACACATAATCAACGAACACACTACGAAAAATAAACGAACACTAGAATACAGAAGGATTTAGGCGGTTTGGTCGATGTGTCATACGTTCATGGGCTGCAACCATGAATCTTCTATTGCTTTATGTCTCACACCTCTTGTATTAGTATATTATGTATTATTGTATATTTAGAGGTAGTCAACTGAAAATATTTACTTGGAAAACAAGTTGTAATCTTGTATATATTATGTTTTAGTGATTAATGGAAAGGCATGCAAATTACCCAATTAACATTTATGTATTATTGTATATTTAGAGGTAGTCAACTGAAAATATTTACTTGGAAAACAAGTTGTAATCTTGTATATATTATGTTTTAGTGATTAATGGAAAGGCATGCAAATTACCCAATTAACATGGTATCACGAGTCTGGGGATACTAACCCTAATCCGCCTCTCCCTCCCTCTGCCGTCCCTCTCCCTTCTCTCCCAGATCTTCGATTCCGGCCAGCCCCTCCTCCCTATTTTTCATCTGTTCTCTTCCTATCCTAATGGCCGACAAGACTGTTACCACTCCTACAACACCTTCCCTTCATCCCGCGGTGACGGTTACGAATATCAAAAACTTCGTACCCGTTACCCTTGAGATGGACAGCGGTCAATACACTTTCTGGGCGGAACTATTTCGAATCCACTGCCGCGCTTTCGAAGTTATCGATCATATTACCCCGCCTACCACCAGTTCGTCCGCCACACGAACCGAGGCTGAGGAAACCTTATGGAAGCGTTTGGATGCGATTGTCATCCAGTGGATCTATTCCACGATTTCTAATGATTTGCTGAACACGATCTTGAAGGTCGATGCCACTGCGGAGCAAGCATGGGCTGCGCTTGCCAATATTTTTCAGGATAACCAAAACCAACGAGCCGTCTACCTTGAGCACAAGCTTGTCACCACTAAACTCTCGAACTTTCCAAATTGTTCGGCCTACTGCCAGGCACTCAAGATGCTAGCGGACCAGTTAGCAAACGTTGGTGCAAAAGTTTCGAACCAACGTCTTGTTCTTCAACTAATTGCAGGTTTACCCGAGTCCTACGAAGGTATTGCAATGATGATCCAGCAGACCAACCCGCTTCCTTCCTTCTATGAAGCGAGATCGAAACTGATTCTGGAGGAGACACGGAAACAAAACCAGGCCACCGCCGCCGCCGTCACCGCCGGGACGGCGCTGCAGGTTAATCATAACCGTGGCCCAGACACGACCCGTCCGCAAGCCCCCTCCTATGATTATGGTTCTTTTCGCGGAGGTTATTCTCGAGGTCGTGGGTCCGGTGGTCGCGGACGTGGGGGTCAGCGACGGAACCGTGGATATCGCGGTGGGGGCAACCCAAATTCCGCTACTGCTGGGCCTGGTTGGGTGCATCCAGGAAGCCCCTGGTCTACTGCTCCTCCCACAACAGCCCAATACTGGGCCCAGAAACAATATGCAGCAGCCGGCCCATCTTACACAGCGGTCCAACCTCCCTGCCCCTATCCTACTTATCCGCCGGCCCAGGTTCCACCACAGCCCAACTCGGCTGGAATTTTAGGCCCAAGACCCGCCACTTCTTATCCTCAGCATGCCTATGCAGCCACCGAGACCGGATACCCCGCTCACACTGACGTCGACCAGGCATTTGCTACGCTCTCCATGCAACACCAACAGGATCAAAATTGGTATGTCGACAGTGGCGCGACCTCACACATGACCAACTCTTCAGGTAACTTCTCATCTTTTGTTAACAATAGTGTTTTTCGGAATATTCTTGTAGGTAATGGCGCTACACTTCCAATCCATGGCACCGGTAACCAACATCTTTCTCCCCCCTATCCTCCACTTCACCTCAAAAATGTTCTCTATGTTCCTTCTTTAGTCAAAAATTTATTATCCGTCCGACGCCTTACCACTGACAATAACTTATCTATTGAATTTGACAAATACGGTTTTGTTTTGAAGGACTTCCTAACCAAGACCCCCCTCCTCCGATGCAATAGTCAAGGGGAACTTTATCCACTCACCTACAACTCCAGTCAAGCTTCTTCTCCATCTGCTTTTGCTGCTACCACACCGGATCTTTGGCACTCACGCTTAGGACATCCGGGATCTCATATTTTCCGTTATTTGAATACTTATTTACCCTTTCGTAATGTAATAAAGCAATCCGGTATTTCCGATTGCCAATCGTGTGTTTTGGGAAAACAAATAAAACTTCCGTTTGTTTCATCATCTTCTTTATCTCATGCACCTTTTGATATTATACATAGCGACTTATGGACGTCGCCAATATTGAGTACGGGCGGTCATCGTTATTATGTCCTCTTTTTGGACGATTTCACAAACTTTTTGTGGACCTTTCCCATTTCAAACAAAAATAATGTTTTCCCCATCTTTCGTGTTTTCCATACATATGTCAAAACACAATTTTCCGCATCTATAAAAACACTTCAATGTGACAATGGCCGGGAATTCGACAACCAGTCCTTCAAACAATTTGCCAATGACAATGGCATGACGTTCCGATTTTCATGTCCATATACGTCGTCTCAAAATGGCAAAGCGGAGCGAAAAATCCGCTCGATTAATAATATCATGAGAACCAATCTTATTCATTCTTCTACACCCTCCAATCTTTGGCCTTATGCTCTTGCGCATGCAACCTACCTTTCCAATATTTTACCCTCTACACTACACAAAAACTGGTCCCCAACCCGCATCCTCTATCACCAACAACCATCTTACTCGCACTTAAAAGTTTTTGGATGCCTCTGTTTTCCATTATTCCCGTCCACTACAATCCACAAGCTTGAACCACGTTCTTCGCCTTGTGTCTTCCTTGGATATCCATCCAACCATCGTGGCTATTTATGCTACGAACTCAAAACAAACCGCCTCATTACTTCTCGACATGTCATTTTTCACGAGACGTCGTTTCCATACAAACAAACATCGACTCCACCTCCTACCCATGATTTTCTTTCATCCGACATCCACCCCACTATGTGGAATACCCCCCCGCCTGCTACTACCACAGCAGCTCCGTCACCAAACCCGCCGGTTACGCCCACAGCGGCCGGCCAAACCCCTACCTCTCCAAGCTCAAATCATCCTGCCTCCTCTCCACCTTCGAACAATACCTCCCCTTCTTCCTCGAGCAGCCCAAGTCCGTCCCCCAACCCCCCACCTATGCAACCGGTGCCCGTTCGTTCCATGCACACGCGCAGTATGTCTGGGATTTCCAAAACAAAACTCCCTTTTAATCTTTTCTCCACACAGTCTATCTCACCCTTACCTCGGAATCCCATTGAAGCCCTCAACAACCCCGATTGGAAAAGCGCCATGATCGACGAATTCCGAGCACTTATTGATAACGAAACATGGGACTTGGTACCTCGTAGGGAAGGCATGAACATTGTGCGTAGTATGTGGGTTTTCCGACACAAAACAAAATCCGACGGGACTTTAGAACGGTATAAAGCTAGACTAGTTTGCGATGGGAGGTCGCAACAAGTTGGTGTCGATTGCGGTGAAACATTTAGTCCCGTCGTTAAACCCACCACTATCCGCACAGTTTTGACTTTGGCACTTAATAAAAATTGGCCGATACATCAATTAGACGTGAAGAATGCCTTTCTTCACGGGGAGCTTAAGGAAACAGTTTATATGTATCAACCGGTTGGATTTCGTCATCAACAATTTCCGGATCACGTTTGCTTATTGAAAAAGTCTCTTTATGGCTTAAAACAGGCACCTCGCGCTTGGTTTAAGAGGTTTGCCGACTATGTTGTTCACCTTGGTTTTTGCAACAGCAAGTGTGATACGTCCTTGTTCACTTATCGGAAAGGTACGGATATTGCATACATTTTACTATACGTTGATGACATTATCTTGGTGACATCTTCAGACAGGTTGCGTACCCAGATCATGGCTTTACTTGCATCCGAATTCGCCATGAAAGATTTGGGACCTCTCACTTTTTTTCTAGGCATCGCCGTAACGAGGCCATCTTCTAACTCGCTATTCTTATCGCAACATAAATATGCTCGTGAGATTCTCCAACGGGCCGGCCTAGAAAATTGCAATCCTGTCTCTACACCGGTTGATACACAATCGAAATTAAGTGCCAAAGATGGGATACCCTTGCAAGACTTAACAGAATATCGTCAACTATGTGGGGCTCTACAATATCTCACCATAACAAGACCGGATATAAGCTACGCGGTGCAACAAGTATGTATGCATATGCACGCCCCCACAACGAGTCACATGAATGCTCTTAAAAGAATCTTACGGTATGTGCAAGGGACTATTACTTTCGGTCTCACTATAAACCGGTCCAATTCCACCTCTCTTGTGGCTTATACCGATGCGGATTGGGCCGGTTGCCCAGACACTCGTCGATCAACATCGGGCTATTGTGTTTACCTTGGCGATAATCTATTATCATGGTCCTCCAAGCGCCAACCAACGATCTCACGTTCAAGTGCCGAAGCCGAGTACCGCGGAGTGGCCAATGTAGTATCTGAAACGTGTTGGATCCGGAACCTCTTGGGGGACCTGTTTGTTCCTCTCAATCAAGCCACTCTCATTTATTGTGACAATGTTAGTGCGGTTTACCTGTCAAGCAATCCCGTGCAACATCAAAGAACAAAACATATCGAGATTGACATCCACTTCGTACGTGAGAAAGTAGCACGGGGACAGATTCGGGTCATGCATGTTCCATCAAGATATCAAATTGCCGATATTTTCACTAAAGGGCTACCTCGGATTCTGTTTGATGATTTCAGATCCAGTCTAAACATCCGGGATCCTCCCGTTTCGACTGCGGGGGAGTATTAGTATATTATGTATTATTGTATATTTAGAGGTAGTCAACTGAAAATATTTACTTGGAAAACAAGTTGTAATCTTGTATATATTATGTTTTAGTGATTAATGGAAAGGCATGCAAATTACCCAATTAACATCTTGTAATACGGAATTACAAATACTAAGCCACTATAAATAAATATAGAATTAGGATTTCTAAATAGAGGTGTACAAAACTGGTTTTTTTACAAACCGGTTCGGGTTATAAATTGGAACCGGTTTGGTCAACTCTGGTCAAAACCGGTTTGGTCATAATCGGTTCGGGTTATGAACCGGTTCGAAGCAACAAAACTCCAAACCTATAGAACCGAATCGGGTCAGTTTGAAACCGGTTTGGGTGAAACCGGTTTGTAAATATAGCATTGTGACTTAAGGGAATTCAACGACTATTTCATTAGAATCCACCTAATTTACAGCCAATGTCATTTAAATGATTAGTGGCTAATTGAAATTGTGAAAAGCATATACCTATAATAAACCGGTTTCTAAACCAATTCCAAACCGGTTATAAATCGGTTTCGGAGACAACCCGGTTTGAAACCGGTTCGTCAAAGGAGAATGCCAAATCGATGGGGGAACCATCAGTTTATACTCGAACGAGACCCGGTTTTTTTAAACCGGTTTCGGTTTTTATACCGGTTCGGTTTGCAAACCGGTTTCTTTGTACACCTCTATTTCTAAATAGCCAACAAGAAAACAATTTACGTGTTAAAATAGGACCAAACTAGTTTCCTTTTCTCTTCACTAAACGCACCTACGAGAGCAATCTGTCTTTTAGCAATCTTGGATTTCTTTAAAAATATATTTTTTACCATTGTTGATTCTTGTTTAAAGCCAAGGAATTTGAGGTTGTGTATAGTTTGTTTTGATTGGTTTCTTCAGAAAGTGATGTCGAATCATTGGATGATATTCCACTACTACTTAAAAATCCACAACTCACATCTTATCCGTCTTCTTAATTTCACATAAGACACTTTTTTATCCATTTTATAAACTTATTGATTCATAGTCTGTGATATCTTACATTTGTGAAATTATTTTTTGTTAATTAGTATGTTGTTATAATCATGAAACTATGCTTGCAACATGTTAAATTTGTTTAAGTTGTTGATTACAATTGATCATGTTAAGCCTATCTACAACTTCAACTGCAACAGAAGAAGGCTATATATATAGTTAGGAACTAAGTTAGGAACTATTCTTGGGATCAATAAGTTGTTTCAAATTGAAAAACACCTCGGGTTTTAACTTTGCTTAGGTCCCCAAGATGTTCTGGTAGAGACGACCCTTTTAACTCCAATTCCATTCAACTAAAACAAGCCATAGATACATTTCATATGGCACAAGGATTTTGACACACAAATCTGGATCAATGATTGAAATCTCAAGAACATAAGTTTTATAACTGAAAGTGGAAATACAAATCTGAAAGTGTACGAGTCTGAGAGTGCGAAGTGTACTAGACAAACAATACTTGTATACACACTAATGTTCGTGTCTGCAGTTGATGAAAGGATACGTCTGTTTGTTGATGATAACCGCTACACGATGTCCATTTTGTTCCCTTGGCTTTTGTACCGGACTTGGTTAACGGGTTGGGTATGTTGATCAAATGAGTCAACCAAATCTAATCCAACATTTCATATGGTTGTCTTCGAATAGAAACCCAATCCATCCAAGTAAAACCCAGAACGACCATAAAACCCAGCAAACGACCCTACATCCCATGAAACAGAAAAACTAGTCCCAGTCTCCTTGCCAAAACGCACACGCCTTCTTTTGTTAGTTAGAATACATAATGATGAGATTACTGTATAAACAACATAGCGTCCATGGGTTACTCCAACCGTTCCACCTATTTCTGTTATTTCTTCATCTTCATCAAAACTAATCTACAAAACCAACAAAAGCCATGTTTTTAATTAGATGAACAACTTTGTGGTCGATTATGGACTTATTAACCACAATGTTATGAATCAATACATGCATGGAATATGTTTTACGGTATTTATTTGGTTAGTCTCTTACATAAGGGTTGGGCAAAAACATATGTTCCCACAATTCATTACTCAAACATTCTTATCTAATTTTTTTTCTTTTTTTTTCCCTTCATGTTGGGCTCCTTATCCAAGTTAAAAGGTTCTTGGACTACTGGTTGATTGGCCTAGAAGGTTCCTGTTGTTCCTCAATCATCGAATGTCCTCTTCATTATTGGGTCTTCCCTTTCTCAGTTTCTTGCAAAATAGCCATTGGAGTCTGGTTTCTATATGTTCGGTTCGGCTTCTGGTACGCTTTGTTAGCTGAATTGACTAGTCAAAGGGTATATTAGTCAAGTAGCAAATAAGTTGTTAATGGTTTACCAGATTTAATGGAAACCTTCATTATTGAGACTGATGCCTTTGGTTGTTGTATTGGGTTTCATTTTTTGTTTGGCCACTTTGCCTTTTTATTTATTTTAACACGTAACTTCTTTTTATTTTCGTTTTTTCACTTACTTTTTCTATTTTTATTTTAGTCTCTTAACTTTTTTTATTTTGCTACTTTTATTTAGTGAGGAAAAAACTTATTGTTTAAAATCTATATTTTTATGTGATTTTATTTTCTATACCTCACTTACTACATAGTTTTTTTATGTGTGTGCTTTTTATAAATCTAAATTTTTTATGTCTTTACCAGATCTTTGATTGTTGTGTCAATCATACTATTAGGTATGCATTTTCATTTAAATTATGTATTTTTATACATCTTAATAACTATACAATTTTCTTGTGTAAGTATATGTTAATAAGAGATCCATCTATTTATTTATTTCTTAGATTTTTTTTCTTGTGTTATTCATACAATTAGGTAAGTATTTTTATTAAAATTTTAAAAAATTATGTCCAGTTCAGCCTGATCATAAGACGATGTTCAAACACGTTAAAGCTTATAACATTTTTTTTGTTTCGATATGATTTATATTTTGATTAATTCTAGTAATGTTTTACTTTAAACGTGATGGTATATTACTTACATGTTTTATTTCGTCCCAGATGACTCGGGTTTCAGGTATACCCGTCGGATCTGGGTGTTTTTGCCATCCATACTCTCATCTATTTTGATATATCTAAGGTTCCAATATATATATATATATATATATATATATTTTTAACGGTGAATATATCATACTCCTAAACTACATATTCAAACTAAATTACATTAATTACGTTATTTTGTTCGGGATTAAACTCAGGACCTGCAACTACAAAGTCTCTATCAAGGTAGTTAGTCCCACCGCATTAATAGGTTCCAGTTAAATTAAAATTAACCGGAACACGTGAAAATAGTTTCCAAGATATAGTAAGATGTCACCTTAGAAGGTTGGTTACCACTGGGGCCACCGTCACCACCGTAATGATAAGACACCGACGAACCGGTGATGGAATCTTCGACCGTAAAACCAATTGAAAAAATCCAATCCTTGTGATCTATCTCGATCTTCCTAAACTTAAGATTTTTGTTCTCAAGTAGCAACGACCATGGATCTCCACCCTTGCTCGATCCCCATAACATGCTTGGTGAACCCTATGTATATATAGCATCGTCGATCAATAATTAACACAAAGTTAGTCAATTTGCATGTGATGGATGATTAATTATTAACCTATAACGACTTACAATTTGGTATTCTAAAGAGCTTTGTACTTCTTGGACAACCATTTTCATATCTGGACGCTGATTACGACTTTCATTCAGGCACCGATAAGCAACTCGCGAGAATGTTTGTAACGAATACTGCTTCATTTGGTCTCCTAGAACGCCCATGATGATTTCGCCGAGTCTTCCCTCTCTATAACGACGTTTCACAAGAGAACTCAGAAGCCTACGCTCATCATGAAATCCGACAATCATTGCAAACCTCCCACATAAGACTTCAAACATGACCATGCCAAAAGAGTACACATCGGATTCCTTTGAAAGCACACCCGTGTTTTGATATTCCGGGTCGATATAGCCACAGGTGCCACAAGCATTCGAGAAAAGAAAAGTGAACTCTTGATTCATGGGACCTATCTTAGACAATCCAAAATCTGAAATCTTTGCCTCCCAGTTTTCATCTAGTAAGATATTAGAGCTCTTTATGTCGCGGTGTATCACCCTGTGGCTCGTTCCCACACCGGCATGAAGATACTCCAGTCCACGAGCCGCACCAAGACATATTCGAAGACGTCGCTCCCATGTGAGGTCCGCGGAGGCCAGATGCCTGTCGAGGCTTCCATTAATCTCGTACTTGTAAACAAGAATTTTCTCAGCACCTTCGTCCGAGAATCCAACAAGTGAAACGAGGTTGCTATGTTTGTAACTAGCAAGCAATAAGATCTCCATCCCAAACTCACGTGGTCCTTGCCCCGCCAACGTCTCGTCTAGCCGTTTTATAGCGACAGTGATGCTTGGTTCGCCAGAACGAGGGAGCTGGCCTTTGTAGACCCTCCCAAATCCACCCCTCCCGATGAAGGTGTCTTCGGCAAAGTTGTTGGTGGCCACTATGATATGTTCCAGTGGGATTCTGAGATGTTGTAGTTGAAAAATTTGAGCCATGATAAGTACGTACGTGTATGTGAATTTTGTGTGAGTTTTTTGTATTATGATCAGCGAAATTGCAAGAATTTGAAGGAGACAGTCAAGTGCGTATTTCTTTATATTACAAGAAGCTAGCTATCGGTTAAAATGTGTTTCAAACTTGTTTTTTTCTATTATATCAAATATTATAAGACTATTATTACTTCTTAGCTTTTTTGATATGTTTATCATCTTCACAATATTTCACTCTATATATTCACTCATGAGAAATTAAAAAATCATTATTATTCAATGTTTTCTCACCTTCGGTGTCATAAGTGGGAGAATCACTCCATGCTTGACCTTGTTTATGTTTTCTATGTAAATGGGGAAGAAAGGTGATGACAACCAAGTCTACCACAAGATACACACAAAAGTTGGTTAGAATAATCTATTGAAAATACTTTATAAGTGATTAGACAGACTATGGGTCATCTGTTTTCCCACCACCTTATTCTAATCTGAGATCAGTCTCCATAAGACCATTCTGTCAACAATGACTTTTCATGGTCGTCCACTAGGATACCATTGGCCCACTCTAGAGACCTCAGTGTAAAATTAATCTTGATCTCCTAAAAATGATTGGCTTCAAAAAGCTACACTAAGTAAACACGTTCACATATGAAAAAGTTAACAAAATCCGGACTCATATTATAAAACGATAACAATTTCAAAGAAAAACATATATCAATTTTCGGTCAAATTAGTTTATGATGCGCTTTCATTAAGCTCGACCCCAGTCAGGGCTCTGCCCCTTGGACCCCACTCTCTTGAGGACGCTGCCCCCAAGCCCTCGCAAAAAGATTTTGAGTTATCCCTTAGAAAAATTTCTACTTCTACCCTTGCTTCCGCGGTAGTTTGAAATTTGTTTTTTCTGATAATGTAGGATTATTTTGGTAACGGGAATAAGAGTCACTTTGACATCGGTAGAGATGTCGATATTTTTTAAAGTGTACTTGAATGCGAGCAACGTATACAAAACATTTCTTCACTCAAAGGCGGAATGAAACAAAAAGACGAATTAAAAAGACGAATTATTATATTTATTTAATGTCTTGAAATTTGTTTTCTAGAATGTTTGGATTTTAAATTATTAAATAAAAACCAATTTGTATCGTTACAATTTATGACTTTACAAGATGGAAACCTTGCGTTTTGTGGCGGGTGTTCCATTGTTAAGTTTGAAAACTAAAATACTTAACAGTTAACTCTACTTACGGGTCTTTCATCCTCAAGTTTAGAAACTTGAATATTAAGAATCCAAATCAAGGTAATTTTGTTAATGATTACAAGGGGTTAAACATATTGTTAAATCTTAATAAGTCAAAATCATAAACAAATTTTCTTGTTCGTTGTTCATTAATACATTGTTAAGTATACCAATTCAAGTGGTTGAGGTAAAGCACCAAAGACAATAAAAATGAGAGGTTTTGGGTTCAAGTCCTACTCGTGACAAAAAGAATAGGGGGTTTCAGGTTGTGCCATGAGGTTTTCTCATCTATGGTATGGTTTCTCCTGATGGGAAATGGAGATGATAGGATGGATCACTGAACCGTTAGTGATCCAAATTTATCCTTAAAAAAACATTGTTAAGTCATAATGATTGTTCTAAACTAATATTTCATATTAATGTTTCATATGATAAGTTCTAATGCTTTTCATATTTCACATTAATCTTCGTGATAATTGATAAGTCATAAGGCTATTCGTAGTGCGCTTTAATGCCACTTATGGCACCTTGCACACTGCCCTCAGGAGTGCTATGGGGTAAAAAAGGGTTGGGGCTTTACATCTATATTGCCCTTTCAAGAATTCATCCTAAAACCTGATTGGTGGATATATACTCATTGGTCAAGATCTTTTTGAGGGATTTAAGAATATAATAATAATCATTGTGTAATAATTAGAAAGGCTTTATGGAGCTTCATGACTACATCAGTCATGAAACCCATTGGTGACTAGAATGAAATGTGTCGCAAAACGCTCAATTTAGGGGCTCCATGACTACACATAGTCTTTCCTGGAACGCTCAACTAAGACTATTTAAACCAGCTGAGCATATTCCCAGGGACAACCATATCCGCAAACAGTTGGGTGGAAAACCTATTAGGCTCAGGGATCAAACTCGTGACCTTTCAGTCCCGAGTCTTTCCCTCATCACTATACCATTGGACCAAATGACCGACGCTTCGACTACACATAGCCTAATGGGCAATTTTAAGAAAAGACAAAGAGTTAATTCCTTTTTTGTCCTTAAAGTTTAGTCCATTTAACTATTTCAGTCCAAAATTTTAAAATTTGGTTTTGGTCCTGACTTTTACTTTTTGCTTCAATTTCAGTCATTTTTAACGTTGTTAACTTTTTTTTTGTTAAGTGTGTGTGATAAGACAAAAATATCCTTATTACTAATTAAAATATATATATATATATTTTTTATAAAAGGGAAATCTCTTTATTTCATTGACGTACTTATAAAGTCCATTGGTGTCCATTCACAACCCATCTGCACCATTAAACAAAGAGAAAAAAAATCACAATCTCAAAATCTTCAAATCCAAAGTGCAACTGCATAATGCCCTACAGATTTCTTCTCTAACTTAAAAACACACCATCATTATGGCAACTGTAATTTCCGACCATCTTTTCCATCGGCCATCTCTCAACAAGCCCTTCTTCCCTACAGGCTATGAGTACCACCAACACCTTCGATTTCGTAATCAGAGACGATGGGGATGAAGTGGATGTCTTTGATTAAGATTTTTGTGCAAAAACCCACTAGATTAAAAGAAGACCCGGCTACCCTAGGGGCGTGAATTTTTGACACAACCCAAAAACATGACACGAACCCAAACCGACATTTGCAGGTTTGGGTTAGCTTCTGGTGGAATTTGCCGACCCGTTTAGCTAAATGGGTCGTATTTGGGTCGAACTCATTGTCACACCCCAACCGACGACGGAATATGTTAGGGAGCGATGATTGTCTAGATGTACACAACATTAATTTAAGTTGCGATATTCTTAATTTAGCCCACTAAGCATAAACAAAACATAGAATCCAAGTCATAACATGCGATATCCAAACATAACAGCATAAACACAACATAAAGATTCTATTATTTCATTAGGCTCTCTAAAGCCGATGCAACTCTATAGTGACGATATCCAAGTCAAACTACAAAACCTGCAACATTTCAACATACAAGTCAACTAAAAATAATGGAAAATTGGAAATAAATAATCCCAACTTTTGGGCATTTGCCTACAATAATCACACTTTTCATTATAACCCACAACGGTCCCAAGTTTCACCCTTGTTTTTTATAACGGTCCCGCCGTTAAAACCATTAACTCTGTTAAGTCTCGATGTCAACGTGGTTTATTTTAAATATACATGTGGCCCCCAAAATCGTGATTACCTTTACCTTGTTATGTCCCATGTCTCCAAACCTACGATTCACAGAACCCTAAGTCCCAAATTTTCCAAATCAACGATTCACCCAAATCCTAAACTCTTCTTCTTAAATTTTTTCTTCTCCATTATCGCTACACTCGTAATCGAATCAAGCAATGAGCACAACATCTTCTTCCACATCAATCCTTTCTTCTCCATCATCGTTGTACCCCAAGATTGTTGATGGCAATGTTCTTTGCAAACATGAAGTTGCTGCAGTAAAAAAAGTTGATGGGAGGCGGAGTTCTAGACCCGGGCATGAATTTTTTTGTTGTCCATTTTGGCCTGTAAGTATTTCTCATCTTTAATTGTATGAATATTGTTGAAAAAATACGAACTTATGCCTACATCTTCTTGTTACAGAATTTTGATTGTAAGTTTTTTGTTTGGAAAGCCGACGTGGATGTGTTAATTGAAGCAGATGCAAAGATGGAGGATTTGAAGAACAAAGATTTGCAGATGCGGTTGAAAAACTTGTTAATGGAAAATTTAAAGCTAGCCCAAGAAAACAAAGATTTAGAAGTGAAGCTTCACATGTTGATTGGATTAGGTGTTATCTTACTTGCAATGTATTTTGTATCAAAGATGTAATTTCATTTTCTAATCTTTGTAATGAAAATTGAAATGTAATGGGAGTTGGTTTCTGTATCTTTGAAGTTGTTCAATTGACCAATTAATATGGCAATTTTAATTTAGTTGCTTTTTGACTCATTTGTGTTCCATTATCCATTTGACAGAAGCATGTTTGTGTTCCATTTTAGTTGCTGTTGGTTTTTTTAACATACAACCATCCACACAAACCTGCATAATGCATTGTTTGCTTTCCATTTGATTAATATGTACACAAACTGTCTTTACTTATACAACTGGGATTAGTTTATTGATATATGGGATGCTTGTTATCCTAAACTGGTCGAATGACTTCAAGCAATTTTTACAAAGTCAAAGTCAGCCATGACTTTAGAGGATAACCATTTGAGTGGTAATATACACAACCTTGAAAGAATATATGTTGAAAATTAAGGACCAGTTCATTCATTTTTACACAACAACTCAATGTCAACCATGACTTTTAGTCTACATAAAAACCATTTTATGTAAGTAAGGTTACTTGGTTTGACCAATTAAAAACAGTTTGACCATTACTTTTAGTCTATATAAAAACCATTTTATGTAAGTAAGGTTACCTGTAGACTAAAAAACCATTTAAGTCTACAACAGTTTAAGTCATTGAAAACAATTTGACCAATTAAACCCATTAAAACCAAAATACAAAATCATTTTATTGAACCTACTGAAACAGTTGAGCCATTAAAACATTTTGACCTAGTTGAACCCAGTTTGAAACCATTACACAAATTAAAACATTTTTGACCCGTTTGAACCCAGTTTGACCCAGTATGACCCATTTGAAACCAGTATGACCCAGTATGACCCATTATGATCCATTTGAACCCATTTGAACCCAATATGACCCATTTGAACCCAGTATGACCCATTTGAACCCATTATGACCCAGTATAACCCAGTATTCCTACATACAAAGCCAAAACATAGATAATCTGATTAAATCAACCAAAACATAGATAATCTGATTTAATCAACCAAAACATAGATAATCTGATTAAATCAACCAAAACATAGATACCCTAACATGACTGGCACATGTCATGGTATTTATGGGGAATTGTGGACGACGTTAGGGCCAAGGACTCAATTCACACAGACAGTGCAAACTACAGAGTGTGAGACGGCGAATTTTCAACCTTTGGACTCAGGTGGCAAAGGTTGGCAAACCACAGGGACGCAACCGTAATTAACCCTTTAATATATTTTATTTTTAAATGTGTTTTATGTTATAAATGAACTTGGTATTATAATTTTTATCAAATTTCAAAATTAAAATAGAAATTAACATAAGATTTTATGATTTAAATTTAATTATTTTATGTATTTTGTAATTTTTTATGTAAAATTATAATTTAAATCATTATTATCTTTACAAAATTTTAAAAACAAAAAAAAATTCGGGTCAAATGGGTCGTGTTCGGGTCAACCCATAAATATTCGTTTGTGTTCGGGTTAATGTGTGTTACATGTTTTTCAGGTACGGGTTCGAGTTTTGTTTTTTGGGTTCGGGTCGGGTTGACCCACCAACCCGTGAACGCGACTCGTTTAACACCCTTAGACCAACCCCCTAGGACATTGATTGGGATATGGGTCGTTGATTCAGATATGGGGGTTTTCGAATTAATGGTCGGAAGATTGCAATTGAAATCAAAATGATTCAAAATCATTTAATGGTCGAACCCAATGCTTCGATCTGGTTTAATGCTTCAAAACGCGGTGTTGGTAACATTTTGATGATTTGATTGCTAATCTTTAGTGGTGGTCTTCATAAAAGGCTAAAAGCTGATGGTGATGGTGTTGGTCAAAAGATCATCAAAAGATTTTCAAATTAGGGTGACCAGATTTGATGGGGGTGGTGTTGGTCAAACCTTAGCTTCTGGGTGGGTGGGTGGGTGGTGGTGATGGTGAGTGAGGACGGAGAGGGAGATCTGGATTTTTTTAAGAGCAACATATGGAGATCTGTATGATGTTAATGGGGATATAGAAAAGAAAGATATGTTTTAAATTTTTTTTTTTTGAAAATTATATCTTTGTCTTTTAAAAAAATAATTAACAGAAAACGTGAAAGGAGTTAAAAATGGACTAGAATTAAAACAAAAAGAAAACATCAGGACTAAATTTTTTTAAAGTTTAAACTGAAAAGGCTCTAAAGAAAATTAGAAGTTTTTCAAAATTTAGAAATGAAATGACCACTACTTTGTTTATGATATTAACAACAGTTTGTTATCAATCATTCTAGGTGAGGAACACGAGTACTTGAGTTCGGACTCTATTTGCAAATCAGACGATGTTGAAGAAAACGTTGCTACCAACATTTACTCTCCTGATTTCCTTAATGGATTACAGTTTTCTGGTTTGCCAAGTCACGGGTTAATTCTAAAGATCGGTGCCCCTGTTATGTTGCTTCGAAATCTTGATAAAAAATGGCCTTTGTAAATAGACGTGTTATTTTCCTTCTAATCTGGAACAAAAGACTTTCTTTCCTTTCTTTTCATTTCTTTTTTTATCTTCCTTGAGTGAACTCGGGAACGGAGCTTAAATCAAATTGCCAGATTCTATCATCCTTACCCACATCTTCTCCTGGCGACCTGCAACAATAATTTTAGGAGAGTTAATTCAAACATAGATGCGAATGACCCATCAACTCTAATCAAAGATGGTATATCAGTCCATTCGGAATGTGGATTGCAAGTTTTAGAAACCCTAATCAAATGCGGTATGAAAAAAAATGTTTTTTCTCAACGTAGTTCGCTTGATAACCTTTATTATTTTTTAATTTTTATATCGTTATTTTAATTTTCTTTAATTCATTTTAAATTGTTTTTTAAAGCGTTTCATTAGCTTTAATTTTAGTCAACATCATTGTCTTTATATATCTATTTTTTAGTGTTATATTTAATAAGGTCTCTTATTTTAACATGTTATGTTGCATTTTTGTTTATTACATCCTGTTTTAGAAATATTATTATTTGTGTACACGTTGTCTTCTTCGAGAAAACACATAAATAGTAAAATGTAGTTTATTTAGTGTTTCAATAGGATATAACAAAACAAAGTTATCACTTATCGATTAATTAGGTCTGGTTATGATGAATAAAAAAGCCTGTACTCGATCTATATTCAATCTATATAATTCCATTTGTAACTCGTCCATCTATAAATTCTATACTACGTTATTTTTCACCAACGTACCAATTTCATGAAAATAAATTAAAAAGAACATCATTCAAATTCACCAAAATGAGAGCTAAAGAATGAATCTAGCCTATATATGCTTGTACGTTCATAAGTCTCTATGTATATGTACTAGTCACCATGGATGTACAGAGACACTTGTACACATGTAACATGTCTCACCTCCAGGTGTTGATGTTGTCATGCCATACCTTCTTACATGTCACTCCCTCCTTCATCTTCTTCCACTATATAACCCTCATTCACAATATCAATTCGCCACACCACCTTTCAATTCAATAATCAATAATGGCATCCAAAGCGCTTTTAGCTTTCTTCCTTCTCTTTCTCACATCATCTACTCTTGCTCGCCGCCAGCAATGGCAGCAGCAGCAACAAAACCAGTGCCAGATCCAGAACATCCAGGCCCTCGAGCCATACAACACTATCCAAGCTGAAGCCGGTGTCACCGAGTTCTGGGACGCCAACGACCAGCAGTTCCAGTGTGCCGGTGTCGACTTCATTCGACACCGCATCCAGCCCGGTGGCCTTCTCTTGCCTTCCTACGTCAACACTCCCATCTTAGCCTTCATTGAAAGAGGTATACATACATACATATATGTACTTCTTTTTAATTAACAAACTTACTAGAAAATTAATGTAGGTAAGTTTAAGCAGTTAGTTATCAATTAATTGTGCATATATGCATGCAGGTCAGGGTGTTCAAGGGGTTATCCTGCCCGGATGTCCCGAAACCTTTGAATATTCGCCGGAAGGGCAACAGGGAGAACGCAGCAGACAAGGATCAGAGGGCAGGTCTCAGCTTCAGGATCGTCATCAAAAGGTAGAGAACCTAAGGGAGGGTGATGTGGTTGCCATTCCCACCGGAGCAGCTCATTGGCTTCACAACGACGGCGACAATGAACTTGTGGCCGTCGTCTTCTTCGACACTCAGAACAGTGAAAACCAGCTGGATGAAAACCACAGGGTATGTATTACAGATTAATAATTAATTACACATTTAGCACTTATTTACCATGTTAAATTCCGAACTAAAGATTATATAAAATGATGCATGAATAATGTTTCAGAGATTCTTCCTAGCCGGAAATGCTCAAGGCCAGCAAGGCCAGGAACAATCACGACCACGCAGACAAGAACAGGATCCACAGAGACAGTCACGCAGACAAAGTAGACGAGGAGGCCGCCAGGAGGAACAGTACGAGAACAGCCGCAACATCTTCAGCGGTTTGGACGTCGAGTTCATAGCCGAAGCATTCAACGTGGACCGAGAGATCGCCGAGAAGCTTCAGGGACAGCAAGACAACAGAGGCCACATTGTTAACGTCGGACGAGACCTTCAAATCATCCGCCCACAACAACACCAACAACAACAGCACGGCGGAGAAGGACAACGACGCCGTAGTGACCGCCGTCGTGGGGGGTCCGGCGGAGGAGGATGGAGCAACGGTTTTGAAGAAACCATCTGCAGTTTGAAGCTACATGAGAACATCGATAACCCTTCCCATGCGGATTTCGTAAACCCGGAAGCCGGCAGGATCGCCAACCTCAACAGCTTCAAGTTCCCCATCCTCGAACACCTTCAGCTCAGCGCCGAGAGAGGCCAGCTCCAGAGGAACGCAATCCGATCCCCATACTGGACAATCAACGCCCACAGTCTTCTCTACGTGACCGAGGGAGCCCTGAGGGTACAGATCGTCAACAACGAAGGGAACTCGGTTTTTGATGACGAGCTCCGGGAGGGACAGGTGGTGGTCATCCCCCAGAACTTTGCGGTGATCAAGAGAGCCGGTGAACAGGGGAGCAGGTGGATTTCTTTCAAGACCAATGACAACGCCATGATATCCAACCTCGCCGGCCGTGTGTCTGCGATCAGCAGCCTCCCGGTAGATGTGGTGGCCAACTCCTACCAGATGTCCAGAGATGACGCTCAGCGTCTCAAGTTTAGCCAGCGGGAGACGGTTTTGTTCAGCCCAAACCGTGACCAAGGGAGGAGGGCTTCGGCATAATATATAGTCAAAATGTATGATGTAAGGTGTTTTTCTTTAAGCTTTGAAGAATAAAAGATGTAAGAGAGCTTAATGTGTAATAGCTAAAAGAGTAATAAGAGCTTTAACTATCCCATAACCACTAATATAATTATCATATAATAATAAATAGATCTATATAACAAAAATAAGTTTCAAAGTTTTTAGTTTTAACGTTACATAAGAAAACTAAATAAATAAAAGATCTAAAAATATATCCAATACCTGTTTGACACCCATTCACTATTTAACAACAGTAGCAGAATGATATGGTTTTAAAAATACCTTCAAATCACTATTATTAAGCTCCTTGATGGCAGTAGAAGCCAAAACTTTAGTTTTAAAGGTCCCATTCAAGTCTAGTCTTCGCCTCTCATCATCCGGACCTGTTTATGTTAATTGGCATCAAAACACATATATAATATATCAAATGACTTTACGAGAGGCGAGAGAGAGAATTACCTCTGTGACTTCTCCTACAGATTCACAAAACTCTTTCGGGTCATCCTCAGATGCATCTAGAGGAATTCCACCAAGATATACCTCGTTAATCAATTTTAATATAACAACCAAAATAAAGGTTACAGCTCAGTCCGACATGCGGGGCAAACGGGCAACAAGCTGCGCCGCAAGCCCTTTTTGAATAGCAAAACCTAAGCGGATAAAAACCAGTTTCTTAGCTCTAGGAGTCGCTATATGTCCATGTATAACCTTCTGTATCCGCCCGAGCGTGTCCGCAGCATCTGACGCGAGGTGCCCGAACGTGTCAAAAGCAAAGGGGATATACCTCTAAACCATAAGCAGGAAGCGCAAGAAGTACTTGATCTCTTTTCTTTAAATCTTCTTCACCTTCAACATCTTCCATTTCTTCATCATTTCCTCCTTTTTGTTCATATGCTTCCTCTTCTTCTTCCAACTTCTTCATATTCGTCTTTACTCGTGTGAACTTGCATTCGCCTTCACCCATGCCTAGGGCATCTTATATTTTTTAGAATAAAAGCTTGAACAGCAACTGGGATTGATACACAGAAGTATACAATGGGAAGATTGAAACAAATTCAAAGGGGAAAGGGAATGACAAAGTGATGGAATTTGTGCCATTAGTTAGATATGGCTCAAGGAGTTCAAAAGAAAAATTCCCAAAATTTAGTTATCAAATGATATAAGAACAATTGTATCTAGCTTCTAGAGTTACAATCTACCATAAAAAATGAAGTTTTTTTTAGTAATTTGACATTTTTTAGTAATTTGATATGTTTTAATTTAATTTCATGTATATCTACTCATATCTACCCATATCCACCTGATGTTAAAAAAAAGTTCTTTTTGTTTTTTTAGCTTGTCCAACTATGTTGTATATATGCAACATGGTATGTATCATATGTTGCATATATGTAATATAGTTGGACAGACAAAAAAAATGATTTTTGTTTAGTGTTTTTGTTTTTTTAGGTCATTAGGTTACCATCATGTATATAGACATGAAGAAGAAAAAAGAAAAAGCACAAAAATTCCTTAAATAAACTTTAATTCAATTGAAATTTAATGGTTTTTACATTAGTTTTAAGTTTGTACAATAAAAATGCTTTGTATATGAACTTTACCCCTACATAATGACTGGTTTTTCTCCTTAAATAAACTTTAATTCAATTGAAATTTAATGGTTTTTACATTAGTTTTAAGTTTGTACAATAAAAATGCTTTGTATATGAACTTTACCCCTACATAATGACTGGTTTTTCTTTTGGATACAACAATCATATTTTCTATATTGCGATATTTTCTATATTGCACGACAATCCTACTTTCTATGTGAGGACTGCTTATGTAATTTGCAAGTTTCCATAGTTTGTGGCCAATATGTTAGTTTAGCAAAGTAGGGGGGGGGGGGGGCTATGTGTAAGTTTCATTAAAGTTGTTATGTTACCGTTTGTATTAACCTTAGTTAATCGGGATTAACTCGAGTTTAGGAGTTAGGTAATGTTAGTTGATTGTATATAAGCTCTCATGATTCATAGAGCTTTATGATCCGATTTCTTTCTTCTTGTAAACTTCATATTCTTCAATAAAGGATTAGTCATTTCCATTCAATTTCTAAGTCTGATTTGTGTGTTAATTCAACATTCTATTTTTCTATATTGCACGCAATCCTACTTTCTATATTGCAGAACAATCCAATTTTCTATATTGCATATTGTTATAGCTAAGAAATTTTTTTTAATTATGTTTTTATTAGCCTTTGACACACGATCACTAATAATGAAAAGGATAATAACTAAAAGTATAACCACACATAGGGTTCAGAGATTACGGTCCATGTTTAACAAATTTTGGAAGAAGTCAAGTTCGAAAGATTCTCGTCAGAATTCAAGTTCGAAAGATTCTCGTCAACCAATTTTATATATAAAGTCCATTTGCTATCATTCTCAACCAAAGCACGTGTAGTCCAGCCGGTTAAGGCTTCGCTTTCCGTTTAAATGGCGCATGTTCGATTCTCATTTAAACAATTTTTTTTTTTTACTTTCTTCCCTCTGTTCGGTTCCCTTCTTTTGATTTTTTTTGTGACCCAGTTAAACAATTGCAAGTTTGTTGTTTTTCGTTCCTTTTCTTATTATCTTAGTGATAATTACCTTTAAACATGTTAAGTTCTTTTTTTTTATTTAACGTTTTTTTTTACTCAAATGTTTTAAGAATAAAAAAGTTTTTGTGTATAATTTTGATTAAAAAGCAAACCGTTATACCTTTGTTCTAAATGCAAATATTAACCGAAGGTTTTTCAATGTAGTTTGTCGTTTTACGGTATGGTTGTAGCTCAGACCAAGGTTTGAATCTGTCATCAAACATTTTTGTATAATACTAAAATACTAGATATTATTTTAACTAGTTTTTATAATAAAGAGGTCTATACATTTCAGTTAACTCTATTCTTATAGCTTAATGTGCAAGAAATTATAAGCTTCACAAAATTTATCCGAAAATATTTCGAGCTCAGTTTAACTTTTATTTATTTTCTTTACCTTAGCATTGTCAGTGTAGTGTTTGGGTCGTTACATAGTTTTTTCCCTTCTTATATACGTTGCGTCATACAGATTCATTTTTTTCTTCACATTATCCCGTGACAAGGCTTGAGTCCCTAAATATACTACATTAGACAACAACACACACTCTAATGTCTAATTTTTTTTTTACGCGAATTAGCTTAAGTTGGATAAGATTCAACAAAGGTAATACAACGCAACTGCTTGAGCCCCTTACATGCTAACTTACATGTCGCCGGTTATAACATTCTAGGCCGCAAATTCTTTTAGAATTTTTTCTTTGTTAATTTTTTTATACATTTAATTAGATTTAGACAAATTTTTTACTCTCATAATATTTTTCTCTCCTAATTTTTTAGTTCGCACAAGATTTATTGGTTTTTTGTGTTTCGATTTTTTACATGGCTACTTTGATATCTTTTGCAATGCGCTACCTTATACTCTTATAAACCTATATTTTCTCTATTTTATTTACTCTTTTCCTGCATTTTTCCGGATTACCGCAGCAACACGCGGTCAATCTCTAGTTTAAAGCAAACATGAACACGTTTGTTGTCACTAGGATAATTACTCACCTAATCTAGATATACTAGCTCGAAAACAAACAAAAACCGATTGTAGTTATACAAGTTAAAAAAAAAAAAAACCTAAACCTCGGGTTTAGATCTAAGCTTCAAGTATCATAACCCTAAAAGAATAATTGCGTACCATACACTCCTGATATTCTTGTACCGTCGAAAATTCAAAAGATGTTACGTCACGTGAAGTTTCGAGCTGTATGTAAAGCTTATGGACAAGGGTGTTTACGTGTGGATCTCTACGTCAAACTAGTTGGAGACACAAACCGAGATGTAACATTTAGGCCTTAACGTCACGTTAAAAGAGAGTGTTTGACCAAAAACCATTCGTGTATATATGAAATCCCAAAATATAACTTTAAGAAAAATAAAACACCCTCCTTTACTTTCCAAGTCGTGAATCTTGTTCTCCTTTTTTATTCCATTCTCGGCGTCAAGCAGCCAGCAGGTAGGACTGCCCCACTCAGCCGTCGAACTCCCCTTCAAAATCTTGTTCTCCTTTTTTATTCCATTCTCGGCCTAACTCAAAACACCAACAAATTATTATGGGCTTATGGCCCAGTCTTTTGTTACATTTGGACTATTTAATTTCGCAGGTCCGGTGATTTATATTTTACAAGCATTAGTATTTCACATGGGAGTTGGGAACATTTTTTATTTTTTTAGAGTAAATTGTCATTTTCGTACATGTGGTTTGCTTGGAATTGTCAATTCAGTCAAATAGTTTAAAAATTGTTAATTTCATCTCCGTGCTTTGAAAAAAGTACCAATTTACTCCAAAATATTGTAAAAAATTGTCAATTTTGTCCCCGTGGTTTGCCAATTCTGTCCAAAAAAAAATTGCTAGTTTTGGACTGAATTGGCAATTTTTACAAATCACAGGGACGCAATTGACAATTTTTAAATTATTGAACTAAATTAATAATTTTGAGCAAACCACAAAGACGGAATTGACATTTTAATCTTTTTTTTGTAATAGTTGTTTCGAACATAGCAGTAGTTCTAAGCATCCAACAATTCTTCAACATATGCACTAATTTAACATGAGTAATAATATGTAGTTTTAGTTCACAGTTTGTAATTTTTGTTCACAGTTACATTAAGTCATCAATTATTGTTTACATATTTAACTTAAAGTTAAATTATAACAATTGTTTTGTACTTCAACCGTTTTTAGTCTCAAGTTTGGGTTAACCATATCATTTTAGCTCATTTTCTTCATAACACACCAAATATCCATATCCATCTACCTATTCTAATAAAGAAGAATCCATTCAAGGATTTCCTGCCACGTGTCTATCTACCTCTTATATATCTAGGCTATCCGCATTTAGCCACGTGGCCCTCCCCTCGTACCTCATAATTCGCTTTGCTTTCCTTCATTCATCTGAATTCTGAAACCTCCGCTGTCAATTGAATCGCCACCTTCATCAACGCATGCTTCGGTTCGTAGAGCAGAATCTCAATCGTACCCTGGGATTTCAAAGGCCGCACAAATTGTATCTTATCTACCCTAATACTCGCTCATTCCCATATAAGTTCAAATCATGCCCCTCTCTCTGTCTGCTGATCTTCATCGTCGCAGGTTGTTCATCTTCGCTGAGTTGTTTATCGCGTCTGAATCCAAGATCCAATCAGGTATGTATGTGCCCACCTTTAATCTCTATCATCATCTCCTTCTTCGTCACTATCGATGTAACATTATCTGAGATGCGCACCCTTATTCCCGATTCATTCCGTTGGATGTAATTTACTAATTTGATAATCGTGTTTAGGTTAGGTTTGCAGAAGTTTGGCAATTTAGTGTGAATGGGGTTGCTTATAGAATGAGTTTTCTTTGCTGATGAAAGGACCTGAAAATGTTTCGTAAAGTGGTTACGGGTTCATGGATCTGAATTTTGGTGGTTAAGGGTAACATTTGTGAGAACTGAAAACTTAATTAGTGTTGAAAATACATTTAGAATTTATGAATATCTCAATTATTCTCATCCCTTTTAGTGTTGAGTTTGGATGTGTATTCCTTTTGGGTTTTGGGACTTGGGTTGGGACTGGGTTGCTCTAATCTACATTCTTAAATGGGTGGTGTGTGTAAGGTAGGGGTTTATGCTGGTACTTTTCCTTTTTTCCTGTGAAGATGGAAATGGTAATGGCTAATGATAGTATTTTATTAATCTTTCTTTTTGACATTGGTACTCTATGGATGCTGATATTATTCTTTTGTTGAACATGTTATCTAGATAAGTTCTATGAGGCCCTGCACCATCAGAAGACACTGCAAGCACATCACTCCATCCAATTAGGTGAGTCTAAAATTTTGTTTTGATTGTTAGTTTCAGGATAACAAGTTATTATGATATAGAAACACGCCTATACGTACTCTCCTTTACACTCAGTTGATCTTTTTTTGGATTTAAAACCCAATCCAATCTCCAGATTCAATCACAGAACCCCATTAAACATAGTAAATCCCTTCCTTCTTCTTACCCTTTCGTATCACGTGGATATAATCCAAAATTGTTGGGTTTCAACTATAGAACCAGTAGCAAAAATTACAGTTCCAAACATACTTAAACTATAATTATGTTCCTAAAATGAAGAAACTTAGAAAACTACTGTCCCTCATAAACTGTGGTTTTTTGCTATTAGAAAATCACAGTAGTTAAACGTGAGGTGGTGTTGTGCTTATGATCTTGATTATTATTGATTTGTTATATTTTCATGTATTATTTTGTGAAATGGTATGGTATGTGGATGTGTTAAGCTATAAATCCGTGGCTTTTAATACATTAATTTAGGAACTTAAATCTTCTATGAAGCTTTTGTGATATCTTTTGATCCAATGCATAGTTTATAGCCTTCTTTTTCCATTCTTTTATTGATGTTTAAGGCTTCACCTTCATTTTGATAAACAATTAGTTTAAACCATTAATTAACCAAGCATACTTTTTTATTCTTAATTGTTGCCCTATCTCACTAACTTATAATGTTTATATCTTAATTGTTGCTCTATCTCACTAAGTTATATTTTTATCATTTTTTGATTCTATAGGGGTTCCTTTAGGCATGGAATTTCAAAATTCAAATTTCTCTATATGACTATGCAAGTTATTCACTGCAATAACATTTATCTTTTGTTGCTTGACATTTTGTCCTTTTATAATCTGTAGGATAAATATTCAAGCTTGAGGTCTTTTATCTAACTTGTTTTAACTAAACAATTGTTTTAATGTGAAATTAATCACATATTTAGTAGTTATTTAGTTGATGACTAAATATTAGCAAAATAGCTCAGTTTAACTTTTTGTTTATATCTACATTCAAATAACGCGTAACGCTAAGCGATAATTAGTTGAAGCTGCTTCATTTTGACCATACTTGTATTTCTAATATAGCCAATATACCCTTTACTTTACTGTTTTATTTTTTCGATAATCAAAAGTGTTATTTTGGGAAGCACATAAAGCTAATGTCCATGGCTTTGGAGTGCATAATATGGGGCTATGATGATGGGTCCAACATACCCCTAACTAAAGATAAAAGATTTGACCACAAAAGTCAAAGGTCTAATAAAAGAGGGTATAACCATTTTCTAACATCAGATTGTTACATGGAATCCTTTTTTAAACCAAATAAACCTGCATTTAACTTTTACAATGTTAATGTTGTTTCTGTAAAGCTGAAGTATGTATACTGAACTACAACATGGTTTTTTATTTTGTACTATTTCTTTGTTATACTAGATAAACAAGGGACATATTTGTAGGTGACTTTTCTATGATTCAACATTATGGATTACATAAATCTCTTACATATCTTATAGCCATTTAAATTTGAAAGAAGACAATTCCCTCTTGCAATGTCTTTTACGATGACAGTGAATAAAAGTCAGAGCTAATCACTTCCCTTTACTGCGGTCCTGCACCATCAGTATTAGTCTTACCGCCCGCAGCCGCGTCACCGGCACCGCACTCTGCGGCTTAAGCATAACATTTACCCTAATGGACCAATATTTAAGGTGTGTTTTTTTGTTCATAAATCATATTAATGATTCATTATGGTGTGATTTGGTCTATCACCCATCAAGGTATGTTTTTGGCACTTAAATCATGCTTAAGTGTCATATGCTTATTTGATTCATCAAGTGGTACTTATTTTATATTTCGTATAAGGGCTTCTTACTTTATTTTTTGAAAAAAAAATTTATTAAAAATTGTTTCTACTTCACCCCGTGTATCACACGGGTTACAAACCTAGTAATAGTATAAAGTACTATGATTTATAACCATATCAATACATTTAATAGAAAATTAGTATTAAATAATGTGAACAAAAAATGAACTGATCATTTATCTAAGTTAATTTTAATAAAATCTTAACTTTAATAACATAACTAGATTTGTTACCTGATGAAGCATAAAATCCCACCATAGAGGATAGACTTAATACTTCGAGGATTAGAATGAGATTAAGAGAAAATGGAGGGAAAAGAATAAGATAATGCCAAGTTTTTTTTAAAATAACTTTCACTCTTAAATACCACATAATTAACTTACATACATCTATAAATATTTAAACTCATACCATTTTTTAGCAATCACCCGTTTTTATATTTTGATTTTATGATGCACGATTCACGAAGCAACAAGCCAACCCTGCTTATTTTAACGGATCTCGTCAAATATTTAGAAGAATCTTCAAAAGAAAATAAATATTGACGGCGAAATTGGGTGAGAAGCCACGATCTACTATGAAGACATTAATTGAGGTTATAAATGATACTATAACGAGTCTGTGGACTTTGAATATGATCCTAGTATTATAGAATACTTATCAATCAACCTTAAAGGTATAGTATCATAACTCCATAAGACCAATTCAAATGCTAACCCCGTAACCCGAGGGAGGGTTGTTCTGGGTGGTGGGGTGGGAATTTGTGATTTGTAAAATAAAATAATTAGATAAATCTGAAATCGTGTAAATAGTTTTAGATCAAACAATTTGGAGTGTGTCAAATATTTGCGGGACAATGGTATATACGGCATGGATTATAATTATGTTTGTGTTTAGGCTTGTCTTAGTGATACGATCCCGAACTTTCACTCTAGCGGTCTCACTAACAAGGACATCCCGCCCTAAAGCCCAACATGCATTGGTGAGTGCCTTATTAGTAAAATTGTTCAAGAAATGGAAGTACACATTGACATGACAGTCAGACAAAAAACGGTTTTTAAATGACTCCAAGCTCCACATGCCCAGGGTTTTCTCCTTGATGGGTTAGGTCAGCATATGTCACCGGTGGAGTACCATTCTATCTTTAAATATCGCCTCATGACCCCCTATTTCCTATTGATGAGATATGCCATGTTTGTCGCAAGACATGTCTAGACTCTTTCAAGGAGCATGCGATTCATTATAAGGATCAACTGGGGTTCAAGTACCAACACAATTTGGTTAGGGATGTCCTTTTTGACATTTTCAAGTGTGTCGGGATTTCTTCAAAAAAGGAGGCCCCCGTGAATTTCCTGATTGATTCATTGGAAGAAAGATCAAGTCTCAAACCTGCTGACATATTGGTCTTTTGGATGGAATAGAAGGAAACATGCATGTGTGGATCTTACAGGGGTCTCCCCCTCCCCCCGGTGAGCTTAGGGTGCGGTACTTTCACAACATGTCAAGTTGCTTTATAAGTTGCTTCATGTAAAGTGGCTAAACATGAAAAAACATGTCTTGACAACCAACACATGTTTATACCATTTGCTTTTAATATATTTGGCTTTCTCGCACCTGAGGCCGTCGAGCTATTTGACAGGGTCCAACGTGTCATGCACAGTAATGTCATAACACCTAGATATGAATATAGTTTTTAAACGGTTTAGTTTTGCTATATAAAAGGGTTTAGAGACGCAACTTGTTGTCTGCTTGTCTTCTATCTCCTTGTAATTTGTTTGTGAGTGGATTTGCAATCCATAAAATCAAACTATTCATTCAAGATTGTTTTTATGGAATTTGAATAGCTATGTTTTGCCCAAAAAAATATGAACTCGTATATCAGAGCGCATACACATATGAGGGTCGGAGTGTATTAGATAACTGCAAAGCAATTATCTAATTTCGAATTTTGAACCAACTTACACATTAAGTCCTTCAAGTTTTAATAAATGCATTTTGGTTTGAAATAAAATTTTAATGCAGTTTTTATGAAGCACTTTGTTCAAAATAAATTCTAATACATTAAATTAAGTCCTTCAAGTTTTAATAAAAACATTTGAACCAATTTACACATTAAGTCCTCTTGCTCGACTCCAGTCAAGGGCTGCCGCCCTTGGACCCAGGTTCTCTTAGGTGGCTTGTTTAAATGTCACACGCAATTTCAAATTACACTAAAATATCCAACAAGATTGATGGTGAGTATAATAGTAAAGCCAATCGAAGATGAAGTGGTGAAGCTTTCTTAATTAGAGATTAAGGGTTCGAGCTTAGAGCTCTAAGACGGTTTAATGAAAAGTTAGCCGTTCAAAAAGAAAAAAAGAAACTAATAACTTTGATTTAGTCACTTAAAAAGATTCGACAATAAATAACCTTTTCTTTGTTTGGGTTTTGACTGTTGATTATTTGTAACCGTCATTTGAATAATCCATTTCAACCATCATCTTCTTCCTAGAAATTAATATATGAAAACACACTTCTCCTAAAATTTCCAAAACAATAAATGTAATTCTTGTTTTGAATCATTTCTCAAAAAATAAATAAAAACGAGGATCCTTTTAGTGCTAATTGGGAGTTAACTACAAAACAAAATCACCAGCACTCATTTAAGAAAAAAAATATCCGCGAACAACCGGGCATGATTGTAAAACTCGTCGGAGGAGACCGAGTACTCGACGAGTACTCTCCGCCTATGCCTACAAGTCCCCGAGTACTCTCTCATATTCCCCGAGTATTACCCCGACTAGGACGAGTACTCACAAATCCTAGTCGACCGAGTTGGGAGCGCCTAGCGACTTTTGCAACCATGCAACCGGGTGAAAAATCTGTCAGCTTCGGGAATCGAACTCGTAACCTTAACGTCAAGAGTTTTACACTTGTGTTCTTTACTTTCTATGTTAACGCAAGTTTTTAAAATGAGTTTGAACAAGTTAATACAAGAGTAGAGCTTCAATTTACCTACACTTGAGTTCTTTACTTTCTATGTTAACTCAAGTTCACATTTCAATACAAATTAGTGAGAGTTTTTATTAGTTTGTTTTCGCGTGACTAGTATTGTGTAGTAATCTTGTGTTAGGTTATTCTGATAACCCTCGATCCTACATGAGTCACAATGGTTCGTTAGTAATGGCCAATCAAAAGGTCATGATTAAACCATTCAAATTTACTAATTAGTTTTAAGGATTTCAACTGATCAAATATAGCGACAGCAACATAATTAACGCAAAGACTAAACTTAAGAAATTTGTTTAAAAAGAAGGTGAAGTGGTGGCCGAATCTCAACCTTGTGCATTCATGTGGACATAGTCAAAAAAACAACCAAAAGGCTACAAGTATATCACTTCCACCCAACCTTCTATTAATTGACGGGAGGACCCAAAAACTTGACTTACAAATTACAATGATGACTTTAAAGGGTATTCATTAAACGCGCGTCATAGGTGAAAACATTAATAATTTTACACCACCCGTCTATTATGAAACTTAAATCCTCAATCTTATAAGAAATGAATACTTTATTAAACATATTTTTTTAACCTGTATCATATATAAATAGCACTCGGGTGACATGTTGTGAACTTGTGGTCCCTAAACATTATTTATGTCGCACAATCAGTCGACCATTGATGGGTGATCTTCACGTACTTGGTCATATGAGATATTGTATTAAACGTAACTGAAATAAAACAAGATTCAGTTGATGCATTTTGAAGGTTTTATTGATTACCGGGACCATCATCTCTCTCTCTATATATATATGTGTATAATTAAAGAGAGACGCACACCGTCTTCTTCAATTCAGATTCGTGGTTCTTGCAATTTCGCTTCATATAATAAAAAACACACACAAAATTCACATACACACTTATCATGGCGGCTCAAGTTGAACAATTACAACACCTCAGAATCCCACTCGAAGACATCATAGTGGCCACCAACAACTTTGCCCAAGACACCTTCATCGGGAAGGGTGGATTTGGGAGGGTCTACAAAGGCCAACTCCCTCGCTCTGGTGAACCAAGTATCACTGTCGCTATAGAAAGGCTAGACGAGACGATTACGAGACAAGGAATGCGTGAGTTTGGGACGGAGATCATATTGCTTGCTAGTTACCGACATAGCAACCTCGTTTCTCTTGTTGGATTCTCCGACGAAGGTGCCGAGAAAATTCTTGTTTACAAGTATGAGAGTAATGGAAGCCTCGACATGCATCTGGCCTCCGCAGACCTCACATGGGAGCAACGTCTTCGAATATGTCTTGGTGCGGCTCATGGACTGGAGTATCTTCATGATGGTGTGGGAACGAGCCACAGGGTGATACACTGCGACATAAAAAGCTCTAATATTTTACTAGATGTAAACTGGGAGGCAAAGATTTCAGATTTTGGATTGTCAAAAATAGGTCCCATGAATCAAGAGTTCACTTTTCTTTTCTCGAATGCTTGTGGCACCTTAGGCTATGTTGATCCACAATATCATAGCACGGGTGTACTTTCAAAGGAATCCGATGTGTACTCTTTTGGCGTGGTCCTTTTTGAAGTCTTGTGTGGGAGGCGTGCAACGGCTGTCCAATTTAATGATGAGCGTAGGTTTTTGAGTTCTCTTGCGAAACATCGTTATATAGAGGGAAGAGCGAACGAAATCGTCATGGGCGTTGTACGAGACCAAATGAAGCCGTATTCGTTCGAAACATTCTCCCGTATTGCTTATTTGTGCCTGAATGAAAGTCGTAATCAACGTCCAGGAATGAAAAAGGTTGTCCAGGAACTACAAAGCTCTTTCGAATATCAAATTGTAAGTTATCCATATATATTTTTTTATGAAATTAGCTAGGTTAAACATCGGTATGTGGAGATCTTGAGATATATATAATTTCAACCAATAATTAATCACATGCAAATTAATTACTTTATGTTAATTATTTGATCGACGACGATGCTATATATATAGGGTTCACCAACCGAGTTATGGGGATCGAGGACGGGTGGAAATCCATGGTCGTTGCTACTTGACAACAATAATTATCTCAAGCTTAGGAGGATAAAGATAGACCACAAGGATTGGATTTTTTCCGTAGGTTTTACGGTCGAAGATTTCATGAGCGGTTCGTCGGTGTCTTATCAATTACGGTGGTGACGGTGGCCCCAGTGGTAACCAACCTTCTGAGGTGACATCCTATTATATCTTGGAAACTATTAATTTTCACATTTTCTGGTTAATTAAATTGCAACCTTAAATTTATCAAAATAATTGAGAGAGAAACCAACCCACTAGCGTCGCTATCGATCATTTTTTTCAAGCTTTTACCAGTTGAAGGATATATAAAATTTTGCCAATATGCTCTTAGTCAAAGATGAACCGGGTAAAGGAAGCAAATGCATGGTGATAAAATAATACAATCGTAAAATGTTACTGGTATGAGACGACAAAGAAGAAATTAATCCATCGGGACTTAAGTCAGTCCCAAGACCAAAGATTTATTAACAAGAGAACCAATAAAAAACCTTATCAATAATCAAAGATTGTTATAATGATAAAGATGATGACGATGTATTTTATTTTATAAATGTTATAAACTATGTTAAAATTTGGGTCGCATGCTGCGACAACTTCGGTATAGAATAATATTTCTGTTTAATTTCTTGCGAAACACTGATTATATAAGTGGATAGAAGAAAAAGAAGGTTGCAAAATAAAACGAACCATAAAAAAATTTCAAGCAATTATAAGTATATAGAATTTTAGCAAGACGCGTGTTGTGTGCGTCAATAAAAAATAAAAATTCGGTGTCATAAGTAGAGGTTACCTTTATTAAAAACCAGTTTTGAATAGAGAAAAAAAAAGAACGCTTCAAAATATATTTCTCGCATACGTTATCCTATGTCAGATTAATAGAATTTTAAAATTATCAAATCTAGATTCGTGAGATTGTATTTTTTAATTTTTTTTTTGGAATCCCTTCGTACAAAAGAACTTGTGGAGTAAGCTTTTACAAGATAAGAATCAACGACTGTGACACATAAAATTTGTTAACCGAGTTAGGGAAAAAACTTGTATTTGTATACATAAACAAAATATAAATTGAAATTAGGAGGAAAAAAAAGAAAAAAAAGGGAGGAGTGTCTATGGGGGTCGAACATGGGTCTCTAACCGGGTCTATCCCTTAAGCGGTACATAACCATTGCACGAATGGAGCTTTAGTGAACAATTAACGCTTAAAAGGTTATAACTTAAAACACTATCAATTTAACCTTGCATAATAGTTACTATAACTCTCCCAAAAATAGTTTCATAACTGTTACCCATGAATCATAAATAGTTAAAGGTATAAAATACTTTTACATGTGCATACATGCCCAAAACATTTGAAACTATGTAAAGAAGGGCTTCATAGAACTCACCTTAGCCTAGCACTGCAAACCGGTCACTTGCTAATCAGTTATTCACACGCTTTACCCGATGTCCACTCAGAGACACCCTAGAGAGTACCAATAGTGATTACAGATTAACCCAGCTGACCAAATCCCAACCTATCGGTCTAGACTATCTAAAACAAGAAACATTATATTTTTGGAGTTTCCACCTGATGCAGACCGTCTCGTAACCTTTAAAAATACCCGGACGGTACGCATGGAAACTAACCATGCAAAGTGTCTTTGCAAACGATGTGGACCGTCTATATTAATATTTTACTTTCTTAAGATTCAGTTTGTTGAACACTTATGTAAGAGACTAACCAAATAGATACGGTAAAACATATTCCATGTATTCATAACATTGTGGTTAATAATGGCTTTTGTTGGTTCTGTAGATTAATTTTGATGAAGATGAAGAAATAATAGAGATATTTGGAACCAGTGGCGGACCCAAGGCCAAGCCTTGGGGTTCGCCCGACCCCCATGAATTCTTTAGATGTCTACCATATATTCAATTTTTTCTAAACCGAACCCCTAGAGATTTGGTCACCGAACCCCATGAAATATTTAGACCGACCTTCAACTTAAAAAAAAAACTAGTTTTAAAAAATAAAATTTTAAAAACTTAAACGTATTATAAATAAAATTTATCACAAAATTAGTTTATAAAATAACTAATCTATAACTTTTTAATAATTAATCAATGATCCAACACCACAGTCACCACTTAGCTTAATGAGCCCAAGACTATTAAAGATTTTTAACCCAATTACCTAAACTCTCAAACCCAATACCCCCATTACCCATTACCCATTACCCTATTAATTAAAAAAAATACCTAAATCTAATATCTAATTATAATTAAAATACCCAAACTCTAAAATTCAATCATACGGAACTCGGAAAGACGATCACGCTTGTTGTAAATTGTTGTAATATAGTTTATTAGTTTTGTTATGCGTTTTCATATTTTAAATTGTTTTTTCTCATGTAACGCGAAGCGACCCGACCCGACCCGACCCGAAGCAAAGCGGTCTAAAAATTTTTGTAAATAGGGATGGACGATCGAACCCTAAAAATTTCCGAACCCCATCAAAAAAATTCTTGGGTCCGCCACTGTTTGGAACGGTTGGAGTAACCTCTAGGCACCAAGTTGTAACGGTTGGAGTAACCCCTGATCCTGAACGCTATGTTGTTTTTACAATAATCTCATCATTATGCATTGTAACTAACAAAGGAAGACGTGAGCGTTTTGGCAGGGAGACCGGGACTAGTTTTTCAGTTTCATGGGATTTAGGGTCGTTTGCTGGGTTTTATGGTCGTGCGGGGTATTACTTGGATGGATTGGGTTTCTATTCGAAGACCCATTAACCAACTAAAGGAAACCACTACAAAAGCCAAGGGGACAACACGAAAGGAACAAAATGGACATCGTGTAGTGGTTATACAAGTATTGTTTGTCTAGAATACATTACGCACTCTCGGATCCGTACACTTTCAGATTTGTATTTCCACTTTCAATCGTAAAACTTGTGTACGTACTTGAGATTTCAATTATAGATCCAGATTTGTGTATCAAAATCCTTGTGCCACACTTGGTATCAGAGAAACATGTTAATCTCAGGCGAGAAGTAATCGAAAAACTGTATTCAAGGAGGACGCCAATTTAGAACGTGAACCTTCAAATCCGTGAAAGGAACATTCAAAGTCGTGTTATTCAAATTAAAGAAGCAAGAAGATTTGAAGGAAAACATCACGGAGAATTCGAAGAACCTAAAAGAAATTTCCAGAATCTTAATCGCGTTGCGATATTTTTGTGAAAGAACCTTAATCTCAAATTCAATTCCATAATCAATTCAAACTCACGGTTGTGAGTCACTATCAATCATTAGATTAATTACGCAGTAGCTTTGCTCAAGAAATAAGAAATTTTAAGACCCAATTCGCGGTTGCGACGTCTACAAGGAACCAAGAAATCTACGAACTGAAACAATTGTATTAGTTATAGTATTTGAATTGAATTGTATAGGGGCTAGAATTGTATCTTGTACCGTATATATATGGGGATGCAATCTTTATCATTAATCAAGAAATAACATTTGCAAATATGACATCAGAGCCACATACGTAAATCCTTTTTTTACATCGATCCCAACCTCCTTCTTTAATTGCAGTCGTTGGCAAGCCTGGAGTTATCATCCAGCCGGCCCTCGTCACCCACTACACCATCACCCAAAATTGATCGTTCCTTATCGCTGGACAACCTCTCCCCATTGTCCACTGTTATGACGGATGCACTTCTCGCTGCAGCTATAGCCAAATTAACCCATGTGTACTCGGTTACTAATATTCAACTCCGTGTCAAAGGTCTCGATGGTGTAAAAATCACGTATTCAATGTGGGTTAAGTTATTCACCATTCATGTGAAAGCATATAATGTCGCAAACCACATCGATGGTACTGTTCCTCCCCCTCGAAATAGATCCGCTATATTTACTATTTGGTCGGAAACTGATGTCATTGTATTACAATGGATCTACAGGACTCTGTCCGAGGAGCTGCTTGTCCACGTCTTAGAAACTGACATAACTACACGAAAAACATGGGTGAAGATTCAAAATATTTTCTTCAGTAATAAGGGCTCACGAGTCGCTGCACTCGAGCAAGAGTTTACTACTCTAACTCTTGTATCATGCCCATCTATGGATGAGTATTTTGAGAAAATTCATTACTTAGAACAACTTACCGGCATTGGTAGGACGGTTGATGAAGACCGCAAGGTTTTGCAACTTGTTTGGGGTTTGCCACCCGAATATGATATGGTCGCTACTATCATCAATCAGGGATCCCCGAAGTGGGATGAGGCCCGAAATATGATACTGTTAGAAGTGCAACGTATAGCCGGTCGTCAAAATCCAAACCAAACCATACTCGTAGCAAACCAATCTAAAACTTCTACCAATAACGAAAACCAAAACCAAAACAATCCTAACCCCCTCAAAACCATGGCCATGCCCCTCATTCCAACCGTCCCCATAATTCCCAAAATAATTAGATCTATGATTAATGATCTAATGAAGGGTTATAATATGCTTTATACTTTATCTCATGTGATTGGATCTATTATTATTTTCATTGATCGATTTGATGTTCAATTTATCTCTATTTTGGATTTTATCACAATCGTGACGTTGTTAACGTTTAACCGGTAACTCGAGCAATCTAAGCATATATGAGGATTGTGTGTAATACTAGTTACGCATACAAGTAAATACAATGGAAGATGTGTGGAAGTTCAAGGTTTAGAATGCAAACGATGGAAGTTCGGTAAATCCCGCGTGATTTTGATTTTAACCGGAAGATCAAGTTTTGAGTATCGTATGTCAGATTTATCATATTTATGAGTGTAGTAGTCATAAATTTTGTCACGAGTAATCACACACTAAACCGCGTCATGAAACGTTGGTGATTTGCCTAAAAGTGATATGTACGTCAAAACCGACCAAAAACGCGTTATTTAACCCTATTTCTACATTTCTTTGAGTTACGTGGCATATTTATATTCGTTTTTAGTGAATTAAATGTGATTAACATGATGGGATGGTGAATCGGGTAATTTAGGTGAAAACGGGACTCGAAAACATCAAAACACGAAGAACCGAGCACGCGAATCGAGGACTTAGACAAGTTTGGTTCGGGCAAGTTCCAAGCATATTGCGTGAAGCATACCATTGCCCTAGGAGATACGCCTGATCCTGATTTTCCATCAGAAATTCTAATGTTCCCTATTTAAGCATCACTAGCCACCATGCTCCCCATTTCTCAACCCCTCTCACCTAAAAACGGCCATAAACCTCTGTTCATCATCTTTCCTTTCATCATATCGATTTTTGGAGCTTAGGTTTAAAGATCAAGGCCTTGAATAATCATTCTTCATCCCATTTCTTCATTTTTTTGTTTCTTGTAAGTCATCCATCTTGTTCTTGTTATCTTGCATGATCAAGATCTGGGCTTTTTACGTTTTTAGGATAGACCTAAGCCCCATATGATGTTATTTGCTAGATCTAATGGTTTTCAATGTCAAGATTGGATTTTTATGATGGAATTGGGTTAGATCTGTGATATGCATGTTGCTATGTTGTAGATCTAAGGTTATGATCATCAAGATTTGATTTTTATGATTCCAAAATGATGAGATCTATGCCAAGCATGCTCTCTATGGTTAGATCTATGAATATTATGATTATGAACATCAAGTTTGGATTTTTATGCTATGAAACGACTAGATCTATATTATGCATGCTCCTTAGGGAAAGATCTATGATTATGATCATCAAGTTGTGATTTTCAAGTAAATATTAAGATCTATGTCATGCATGCTCTCTAGGGTTAGATCTATGAATATCATCACCAAGATTTAATTTTTATGTTATAAAATGAGTATATCTATGCTCTTTAGGGTTAGATCTAGTGACATCATCATCAAGTTTGAATATTCATGTGATAGGATGTGTATATCTTTGACATGCATGCTCTTTAGGATTAGATCTAGTGACCTCATCATCAAATTAGATTTATCTATATGGAAATATGACCAGATTCATGCCATGTGTGCTCTCATATGTCAAATCTATTGGTTAAATCATCAAATAAGAATTTTTATGACTAGATCTAGGACATGCATGATAGATATAGGGTTGATCTTGATTAAAACGGTATGCATGATGATATGGCCATTATGTTGACTTTTTTGACTTTCATGATGATATTTGTTTACTTAGGACCCCAAGAATTATGTCCTAAGTTTTAGGATAGATCCTTGTTTCCATAACGTACGTATCACCAAATTGATTCATCAACGAATCATTGAGTCAATCATGTTTTCATGTTGTTTTGGACCAAAATTATTTATTTACCTATTTATTTATTTATCTATCTCTTCTCCTACATCGTTTGGTTGTCAAGGTGATCTTCGGGTTTGACACACTCCACTATCGCTATTTATTCTAGCATCTCGACTCTTCGTTCACGTGAGTATTCATAGCTCATTTTCCTTTTATGTTTTGGGGTGCAACATGTAGTAGTATACAAAATTGTAAACTCTATATTATTCAAACTATTATACGATTCCATGTTGAACTATGTGTGGTATTCTATTGTGCGAAACTTGTTGGTTGAATTCTATGTTTGGGTATTCGCTAATCGCTAAATGCATGTATACCATTAATCATTGAGCCGTGGAAACAATGATAGATCTATTGGCTGACAACCCACCTGGTCTGCCTGGTATTTGGCATCGGGTGATTACTCCCTCATTGTCTAGGTTTGGTGCACATCACTTTTAAGACCAGTTGAAAATGATTGGATAAAACACTAGTCTAATGAATTCCATATCTTTAAACTATATAAATGATCACAAACCTATGTTTACTCACCAACTATTGTAGTTGACTCGTATGTTATATATGTTGCAGGTGTTGTAGTTTGATCATACTTGATGATATCACCATAGGATGCTATAGACCTTAGAGAGACCTAGTTAAAATAAAACACTTTTTATAATTATCTGGATTGTCTATGTTTGGATTATTTATGTTCATGGCACTTGATCAGGGGCGGCTATGGGCAGGGGCGAGAACGTCGTCAGCCTAGGGCCCGAGATTTTAACAGGCCCGGAAGCTTTGTAATATGCTGTTATATATATATATATATATATATATATATATATATATATATATATATATATATATATATACATCAAATTGTGTATTAACAAGATGTTTCGATCGGCGCTCCGCGCCCGATGTGGTTGGATGGCAAGTCGTTGGAGCACCGCTTGAACTTTCAGCCATCTCCATGGAATCGCTGCTTTGTAATGGTCCTGAGTTACTTAATTATAAGACATGATAAGTGAATAAACGTAAACATAGGTGACTAAGTTAATATGATATATATAACATTGCTGGACAGCCAAATATATGGTACAAAAGTATCTATGAGACATTAAGGGACACCCTAAACGCAGCTGCAACTACTATGTAAACCTACATTAATCGTTTTTTGATCAAGAAGATAAGAAAATAACATAGACATGGCATATAATTTGTATTATGATCAGTGTAAAATGCTTAAGGAACCTCAAAACTTCCCTTTTTTAAAGCATCATGACAACAGTACTATGGCAGTTGCAAACCTATAAGCAAACACTAACAAACTATAACAAACACAAAACACAAATCCATCAAAACACTAAAAAGCATTTTCAAAATGGAATCAAATTTTAATGACATAGCGTGTAACCTACTCAAAGAAATAAAGACAACCACCCAAAAAACAAAACAGCTAATAAGGAAGAAATTGCTATGCTAAAGCAGAAGCTAATAAAGTAAAACACAACAACACCCAGACATTTCATCCCAAAAAATAAACAGAAGCAGGTAATCCTACAAAGGTAAGTGAAAATCATCGAGCTTCAAAGACCACAAAGTAAAAGCATGAACAAACAGAAACAATACCTACGAATTTCGCATGCGCTTCGCGGTGGATTCAATTTGATGAACTTTGGAAGCCCGGGCTTGAAGCCACTATGCGGATGCAACATTGGATGTCCCAGTAGATGAAGAATTCCCCAGGAGACCAGCAAAATGTACATTACGTAATACGGTGCGTCATCTCTCTCTATAAACAGGTCTATTTGACACTATAATTGTGGTGGCAATGCAAGAAAGCAATCACTTTCTAAACAAAAGACATAGCAATAACAGTAACAAAATAAATGATAGATGAAATGGTCATGAACAGAAACATAACTAAGGACATATGCATTCAATATGTGAAATTTAGGTTCATTATACATAGTAGATCTGGTAAACAGAAGTTATAACATGGACAGTTATTACTAATCAACAACGTGGAGTACACAAAATTATAATATGCACTAATAATACTCACCAACGACAACGTGGCAGAATACACAGAGCCGCTAAAAGGAAACCTACACAACAAACGAAAGCAAAAAATTATACAATTTCATAAAATGACTTTTAAGAATGTACACATTTAATAAAAATGTAGTCATACGTTATTTTGGCAAAATATGCAAATACATCACATATGGTTAAGGGTTAGGTAATAAATCAGATCATATGCATATAATAAGCATGAAAATTATATAGTAAATAGATAACATAGGTGACTAATGATTAAATGGTATTTTAGCATTGTTAAAAGCATTTGGTATTATCACATAACAACTATTTATCACAGATGCTAATATATTCATAAAAAAATATACACATCATCATAAAACAAAAGTAACAACAAAACTAAAAATTTAAAAATCAATGGAACAACCAAATAGCATGTGACATACCTGGTGTGCACAGACCAAAGTGAACAAACTTAGAAGAACGACAATGCCATAGAAAACATACATATGTAGAGACAAAATCACACAAAAATAACAAACGTGTAGGATAATGGATGAGAAGGATGTTATAGCAGCAATAAACCATAACTATATGACCATCAAGCCACTATAAACCCAAACACAACCAAGAACCAAAGGTAAGAGGCAGGTGCAACCCACACAAACCAATAACAGACCACCGGGATTGCTGAACGCATAAAAAAGCAAAAGACACACAATCAAAAAGGCATTTCAGCACACAACAAAGCATGGAACCCTAAAATCAATAATAGATAACACATGAAAGCCTATAAAATCAAAACAGATGAAGATCCTTTTAAGAACCGGGCATTCAACATCATGTTGACCAGAATCATCAACATGCCATTTTAAGTGCTCAACGGGACCTGTTGTGCTCATAGCTTCACACACAAAAAGCTCACAGACTCATGTATGGTTTTTCAACAATAAATCACAGTTCAATAAAAGGCATGTACATGTAGAGATGTTACTATTTGACTTATTATCCTCATTGTCGTTTCCATACCTGACTTGTAGTCCACATACCTAAAGCAACGTATGCATCACTCGGGGCTTAGTTTGCTCCTGCGGTGGTCCCACCAATTGAAGATGCATAACACACCAGAGACGATATCTCCCGAAATCACTGGAGAATACAACGTACAAAGCTAAACATAAAACTGGATGAAAAATAAAGGGCAAGTCAAAAGGATTTCAAGGCTAAAAACATGGACAAAAGCAACACATAACCATAGCAAATTCATGTGATATAACCTGTTGGTATGATAAAAATTTATAGGAGTTTTAACTAATAATGAAAAAATTCATAGAAGAACATTTAACTATAAAACATATACGTATTAACTCACCATCACATCCAAGAGAAAATCAGCCAATGCGTTTGTATCAGTCTTCTCCACCGCGTCCGCAATCATGACTTTAGGTCAGCAAAAGTTAAGCGAAGCTTACAAAATCGATCACAAACCAACATCAGAATGTCAGCGAACAACAAAATTAGCGAAGGAAACAACAAAATAGAACAAAAAATCGAATCGTACTTACAGAGATTTAGGGCTTTACTCTTCATCCGTTTGCTTTGGATGTTTAAAGATCTAGGGTTATATTCCCCGTCCTTTTGCTGTGGACGATCGGAGATCTAGGGTTTGACAAACTGTTCTTAGAGAGAAAAAGAGAAGACAAAGAGATCGGTACCTGTAAATCGTATAAATGCACACATAACAGAAGATGGCGGTGGAGATGGTAGCCGGCGAGCGCGTTGTCGGTCCTCCATCCGGCGGATCTGTGAGAGAGGGACCGATGATCGAATTCTTAGAGAGAGAAGGGGAAGATATCGTGGAGTTATAAGAGGGAAAGAGACTGATAAAGAAGAGATATGCAACGATGAAGGAGGCATGGGTTTGAACAGCAATCAACTGTAGAGGATGGGAGAGCAGGTGGCTATTTGGTGAGATGTCGGACAGGGAAAGAAAAAGTAGCGGGAGTTGTACCGCGTGCTTCTATCAAACACACGCACAAACACACTTGTACATCGTGCTTCATGAATATAATAATGGCTTAAACAAAAACAACACGCATTGAGGGCTTGTACATAACGCATTGATAATAAAACACAATAAAATAAGTAATATAATAATACATACCAGAATCAACCACTTGTAACCAAGGCTTCACAAATATAATATCATATTATATTAGATCTTGGTGCATAAAACACTTGTACACTCTGCATCACTAATATAATATAGCATTCTATTTGATTTTCTAGTTGTATTTTGTTTAGGGTTTTTAATATATTGTATTTTGAAATTAAAACAAAAATAGTCATTGGCGCAAATGGTACTAATGTTTGATGTAAAGGTGTAACCTAGAGGTCCCCGATTCGAATCCTACCCACTCCTTTTTTTTTCTTTACATTATAAGGGTCCGGTTTTTATTTCGCCTAGGGCCCAATCTTCTTTTTGAATTTTTGGAGCCGCCACTGCACTTGATCTATGTTTTATGAAATGGTTTTAATTAAGGATATCACAACCTGAATTAATGTTGTGTGCATCTCGATAATAATCGCACCCCGACATATTCCAACGTCAGTTGGGGTGACAGATTGGTATCAGTGCCTCGACTATAGGGATCTAGGTTATTATAACCGATTTGACCTAGACTTATGTCTTAGGTGTCCTACATGTGTGTCTCATGCGTAGTATGCCTATATGATTTAAATGTCCATTAATTGCTCCTTAATTTTGCCTATTTCAAATCATTGCCTAAATCTTTGTCGGTCAGCACACACTAGTACACGAATCAGTAAGGCTTACTAGCTTCTTTCCATTGAAGTGGTGCCTTACGTACCACTTAGGAAAGTTTTGATTTTCTCGATTTTATGATCCCGTCAGAGTTAGTGTTTTAGTGGTAGACATGTAGTAACTGGAAGAGTGGAAGCACCGGTAGTCGGGGTCTCTGTCTAGAAAAACGTTGCGTATAAATCCAAATCTTTCAACGGACCTGGACGCTCACCTGGGACGCCCTGATGAGAGTGCCGAAACCTATTAGGCAAAGCATGTCTCTACCACTAGGATCTTAATCTGATTAGTCTTGGTTGTAGTTTTCCAGTCAGGAAATGAGAACCACGAGAAATGAGAACCACTCCGATGTGTTTTATTTCAATCGCTCGATTTTGTGATTTTACGCGCGTTTATGTTTAAAATGATCTTGATAAATAATTATCCGAGTTACACTATATCACGATTTACTAACACGCATATTTTACACTTAACATCATACCCTCTAAAATTTGATTATCGATCACATCCTTGTTTTTGTCTCATAAATGTTTATCTTTCTTTTCAGCATGTCAGTCATTTCAAGGGACGCCGAAAGGGCGATAGTGTCACACCCTAACCGACAACGGAAGATGTCGGGGCACGATTATTTTCTAGATGCACACAACACTAATTGAATGTTGCGATATTCTTAATCAACCAATTTCATACAGTTCAGTTAATACATAATAATTCAAATATAACGGTAAAGAATAACAGATTAAATAAATTAATTTAGGTCGCATGCATCCTATGGTGTTATCAGCAATATCATCATCATTCACAGCAAAACCTGCAACATATACAAAATAAATGTCAACTACGAATAGTTGGTGATTAAACATAGGTTTAGTATATTACAATAGATTAAAAGCATGCGATGCATGAGTTAAGTGTAATCGAATACGATAAACCAGATATGAGATATAGCACATAGATATGCAACGATAAAGTCATTAAAAATTAAGTTTGGATCCTAGATGAAAACAAACACGTGTTAGTTCTTGTAACACGTTAGTTTTGTTTTATATACTTAAAAGGATCCTAGATGAAAACAAACACGCCTTAATTGTTTTATATGCTTTTTAAAATCAATTTACCAGGTATCATTTTTCTTTTTTAACTAAAAGGCTAAAAAAGTACTTAAAACGGATTTAACTAGATTTTACGCACCGTGTATTTCTCATAAAATTTAGTATATTTGTGTTTGTGTAAGTTAGTAGGTTTGTGTTTGTGTTTGTGTTTAGAGATTTATAGTCATTTATTGGATAAGTTTTCGTTGTCGTAATAATCACGGACACATTTTTGCATCTACTTATATGGTTGTCTATCGCAACGTGAGAACGGGTTACCAACTCGTTTGATATTAAAACAAAAGAGTAGGGAAGATATGAAGAAAGATAAAGAAAATAATAATAAACAATATAAAGATATTGAAGGAGAATCGGATGTGGGGGATTTTAAAAATATATTAAGGCAAAATACTAGTTTAACCTCGACTATTTAACTGATTTTTTAATCGCGAAAGCTTTAATGGGAACCTTTGTAAGGAGTCACAAAATGGTTCGTTACTAACCGTTAATGAAAATGTTATGGCTATTTTTTTAATAGCTAAATTTTAGCAAGATTTAAACCCATAACTTTTTGATTGTGATATCACTCTTATACCACAAAAATGTTATCCCCTTGGGGACATGTCATGGCTCTTTAACTATCTATCTCTTGAGACGACGATAATATTTAATAGGTGTCTATGATCTGGACCCGCGGCGGTCTTTCATAGAACCAACCAACAAGAACCAAGTCTATGTAACTCTTTTCTATTTAGCCTAAGATCTACTTGCCCAAATACTGTTCTTATCATGTTAAAATTAGCCATTATCGATCTCGGTGGTGCATGTGAACGAAGTCACAAAACAAGTAAATCGCTTCTATCTAACCTTGCTTCTATTAGTTGGCGGGTTCTAATGAGAGTTCACATCTTCTAAGAGATCCGTTCACATGACCACAACTTCTATACGTACGTCTTTTTCATAAATTATTAATAAAAAAGTCTTTCATATAGTCGTCTAGAAAACAACGTGACAAATCCTTAATTATTCGACTAAAACCATGATAGAAAAATCCATATTAGTATTTATTACAAGTTTTAGGATTAGTAAATAGTTTTATTTGCTTGTACATATTTTATGACTGTGATTGTATTGACTTTTAGTAACGCGTTGTACGACCTAATCTTCAAAGGGTTAGTGGGATCATAATTATTAGTGTTTTGTTTATTGTTTAATTGTTAGAGTTTGAGTATGAATTAGGGTTTGATTTATTAAATACTTAGTTTGATTTTGTATTGGTTTAGGGTTATCTACTTTTTTTTTAGAAGTCTTTCTAATTTGTGATTATGTTGTCTTTTGATGTTAGTATAGCAAATCATGACTAGTTATTTATCAGATAAAATTGTGAACGTTTTTTTTTTTTTTTTTTTGCCTGATCTAGTTTTCCAACAACCGGTTTAAAACGCAAGATTAAGATCAAGAAATGTATAGAAAAAAGCTTGAATGTATGATCGAGCATAGGAGACCAACAATATTCAAAGAAAATGAGCTAGTCCATGCACAAAAGAGCTTGTCGAAACTATAAAAGCCGCACAGGTAAAACAATGTTGTTTATAGGCGATAATTATCAAACGGGAACATTAAGTTATTACGAGAACAAAAGATACAAATATAAATCAGGATGAGGTTATTGTGAGAAGTTTAGGTTTGGATAAGAAGGATAAGAAGGAATCATAGTCATTAGATCTTCAATTAAATGAAGATCTATGGCTTAAAATTTTCCTGGGTAAATTAAAGAGAAAAACTAAAGAAAATCAAAGATGGAAGGGTATTTTTGACTTTTTATTAAATTCCCCCCATTTTTTAAACCTTCATAACTTTTAGATACGACATTATTTAAAAAAAAATGACACCATAAAAACGAGCGTTTTTTTATCTTTAAAACGCGTATAGTGTTGCTATATAAAAACAATGACACAATGATCTGAACATTTTGACACAATGACACAATGACCTGTGTCAAAAATCAAAAGAGTAATTTTTTTTCATTTTTTATATAGCAACACTATATGCGTTTTAAAGATAAAAAATGCTCGTTTTTATGCTGTAATTTTTTAAAAAAAATAATGTCGTATGTGAAAGTTATGAATGTTTAAAGAAAGTAGAGGAAGTAGTTAAAAAGTCAACAAAAGTTGCTAAGACTAAAATACCCCTCCTTCCTTTTTTATTAGATCAAGATCCAATGGTTGAAAATCCTTCTTATCCTTCTTACCCAAAACAAACTTCTTATTTGAACCTCTCTCGTATAAATCATTCGATTGTTTTTATCAATATATGGTTTGTGATATTTTGATGTGTTATGAAACAACGCTGAAAATATATTTATTTGATGTGTTATTGAATGAAATGGAAAGTATTTATTTTATGCGTTATCGAAGGACATTGGTAATTTGTTTGTTAAGGTTTGTTTTTATTCGTTGTTTTTGGCGTTATCGAATGACATATAAACAGTGGCGGATTTAGGAAAGAATATCAGGGGTAGCGGGGACTAACGGGGTTCGGGGGCAGCGGCCCCGAAAAAAAATTTTAGGTAGTTAACGGGCTTTTAATCATATTTTTAAGGGGCTTTTGATCATATTTTTAAGTAAAATTTTTAAGTAAAAGCCATAAAATTTCTTCCAGGGATCGCGAAAAATTCGTTTAAGGGGTCGCGAAAAACCGAAAATCTATAAAAAAAAAAAATTTGCACGTCGGAGTAAAAGTTCAGGGGTAGCGGGCGCTACCCCTGGACCCTTAGTAGGTCCGCCACTTCATATAAAATACTTACTTTTTAATTTTAAGTTTTTTTTATATAATCAGATATTTGAGATAATTTTTCTCAAACGTATTCATAATTTCAAAGGCAATATATAGCATGTTTCATCATTTGACATAAATTTGAGTTTTGTGGTGGGTATATTTGACTGTTAAACCAATTTATAAATTATAAACATTTATTGATCTTTCAGTTTTGGTAAAAATTAACCCTATATACTTTAGCTTTTATCGTTTGTCATAAGAAAGTAACAAGCAGGAAAATAATAAATAAAGACTACAGGAAAAGTCGCAAGTCTACCTTCTACGGTTATATATACACGTCAACCGTCACATAAGCTTTGCAAATAGCAACATCGATCTCACTACGTACTTTCAACCATAAGATGAGTTCAACCACAATAACTCTTCGAATCCTTCGGTTCCATAACTGCGAAGGCTGCGTACGAAAGGTGGGCATCGCTTTGCACCAAATCGATGAAGTCGAGTTGGTTGAATTCGACCCCGTTACCGGAAATCTCACCGTGTCTACTTCTAAACACCCCGAGGTAATCAGATACGCTATCGAACGCAAAACCAAGAAACAAGTTGTCATTTTGCCACAAGATATAAACCCTAGTAGTTTCACGGGACCTGCAGCTCATCATCAAGCTGCATGTCCCGTCAACGTTCAAGAGTTAGCTGAAACGCTACTAAGGGTGTCTCATGCCCAAGGATTAAATAACGTCGAGTTGGTTGGAGATCTGCACTCCAATTCATTCAGACTCAATTTCAATAAGCGGTTACCGCCAGACACTACTAATAGTACTACTGCTTATACTTATACGACGGGGGATGGTGACTATGAGTTTCTTCCTCCGCCGCAGCAACGAGCAATTGTCGAGCCATCGGCACAGTTACCGCACTTCTCGGTGACAAGTGATAATCAGGTGTATGGATATCCACCGGAGTTCTATGGATCGTGTACAACTTGCGGTCATGATCATAAGAAAAAGGGGTGTTGCACCATTCTGTGAAAGAGTGGTGCGATCGCTTTCGACTCGTAGTATTCTCTTATTTTTGTAGTAATTAAGATATTGATGTTAGTTAGAAAGTTGTAAGTTTGGATAATTAATTGTGGATCTTTTATTTAATTATCTGGTGATCTTTATCACACATATATATGGAGAGTTGTAAGCTTTTGTAATTTTTTATATATATAGTTGCTTATCATTAATCTATACGTCTTGATATAGTTTATAGTTTATTAGTGTTAGTTATATCGATCTACTTATTTTCACACGGTCTATTTTTTATTTTTTTTAATTATGTTCACACGTTTTGTTCTTAGGGCATATGGTGTACCGGCGTCATCAGGCGTCATAGGGTCCTTTAACGGCGCCAACAGGCGTTAACATCGCCCCCTGTGGCACCATGTAGCGGCGTTGAAGCCTTTCACCATATCTTCGGCGCCTTCATTTTGGGCGTGAAAAATGAGAGATAGATTTAATTGTCCAATAAGATAAATAATATAATTGTTTTTAATTGTTTTTTTTGTTTAAAATAATAAAAAAATACTTCAACACCACATAACACAACAACACCATGTATATTCTTTCCAAATTATGTGGTGTTAAAGTCTACTCATCGTTAACGTGGCGATGTTAAACTTTTAGAATTACTTAGATCTTTCAGCTTTTAAGGATGTTTCCAACAAATATAGTTTGTACAAACAATGGCGGGTCCATTTGAGGTTTTAAGTTACTTGATTATTTGTTTGAAATGTAAAAGTCAAATCTGCCATACAATTAATGAATTAAAAAACTCATATATATTGTGTGTGAGTCAAGATTCCTATTGGTGATCAAGATCTCCAACCCACCTTTAATTTCTTATCTTTTTTCTCATTGTGATCAGTTTCTCATGTCTTTCATTCAAGAACTAGACCACCTAAAAATCCCACTTGAACACATCAAATTGGCCACAAACAACTTTTCTGATGATAATCTCATCGGTAAGGGTGGATTTGGGAGGGTCTATAAAACCCAACACCCCTTCTCCGCCACCGCCACTAGCTCGGAAAAGCCAGCCACCACCGTTGCTGTAAAGCGGTTGGACATAAAGGGCGGGCAAGGACAACACGAGTTCTTAATGGAGATTGTCATGCTCTCTAGTTACAAGCACGATAATCTCGTCTCTCTTGTTGGTTTCTGCGATGAAAATGACGAGAAAATCATTGTTTACGAGCATGAGGTCCGTGGAAGCCTCGATAAGTACTTGGCCACCAGTGATCTCACATGGGTGCAACGACTTCATATATGTCTAGGTGCCGCTCGTGGTCTTAATTACCTTCACAATGATGTGGGAGAGGGACACAGAGTGTTACATTGTGACATAAAAAGCTCTAACATCTTATTAGATGAGAATTGGGAAGCTAAGATCTCTGATTTTGGATTGTCTAAAATAGGTCCCACTAATCAGGAGTTCACTTTCCTTGTCACGAATGCGTGTGGCACACAGGGTTATGTTGATCCACTATATGCAACCACTGATGTGCTCACAAAAGAATCCGATGTGTACTCTTTTGGTGTTGTATTATTTGAAGTCTTGTGTGGAAGGCCAGCAGTGGTCATGAAATACAACGACCACCGTCGATATCTATATCAATTGGCAAAACGTCACTACAAAGAAGGAACATTAGATGAGATCATCGAACCGAATCTAAGAAAACAAATGAAACCAAGTTCGTTACGAACATTCTCCAGAATTGCTTATCAGTGCCTCAAAAAGGGTCGAAAACAACGCCCAACAATGGGGCTAGTTGTTGAAGAACTACAGAACTCGTTGGAATTCCAAATTGTAAGTTTTTGTTTTCATCAACTAGATTCATATTAATAGTTAATACTCAAACTAGATGTAAATCGATGGTAGGGTTGTCGAAGAATCACGCGAATCGGGCTGTGGGGATCGAGCACAGGCGGACATCCCTGGTCGTTGGAGCTTGACAACAATCAAAAGCTTAGAAAAATAACGATAGTGCACAAGGACTGGATTTATTACATGACTTTCACAACTCAAGATTTCAATGGTTTGTTACAAATACATTCTTCTAAAATCCATGGTGGAGAAAATGGTCACAGAGGTGGCATAACTTCTGAGGTGGCAACTGACAAATTTAATTTTGAATAATTAAGATAATTAATTAATCATGTCTAGTCTTTTTAGCGATATAATTATTGTTGGTTATTTTAGATCAACTTCGACAACGATGAAGAGATTATTGGGATACACGGAACAGTTGGAGTCACCACCGGGCGTCACGCACATAATACAGTAATATGTTCGTTAAGTTTTGTGACGAATAAGAAAACCGACGGCCCGTTTGGTAAGGAGACGGGTACGCGTTTTTCGGTACCGTGGGATGCGGGTACGTTTGCAGGGTTTTTTGGGCGTGCTGGGCTTTACATGGATGGGCTGGGTTGCTATTTGAAAGGTGTCATGTGAATTTATCTTTTGATGAAGTGGTCTAGCGGCCCAAGGTCCAAACTCCAAACCATGCTCCATTGGGCTAATGTTGAAAATTGGGCCCAAAACACGAATTTGAGCACGAAAGTGAAAGGAAAGAGTTGATCAGTTTCCTTTCGCCAGATTCCCCCACCACACGTAGTAGGAGAGTTTGCGCTCACGCGAGTGACGGCCAAGTCACATATACCAGAAACTTCTGTAACAACTCTTTTTTATTTCATCTTTTATTTTCAGTTTACACCCTTACACTTTGAAATGTTTACACAAATAGCTATATTTTGACCTGTTCTTCAAATTTACATCAATCCCCTCCGTTCATTAACAACGTTCAAGATAAAATCAAACCACGTTGGACTCTTAAAATTTAATAATAAGGATTAATAAAAAATTAAGCAGAGAATGGGTTCCATAGATAGTTCCATACTTTTGCTTGCCGACCAATCTATTCACTTGTTCTCTCTCTATATAAAGTGTTTTTTCTTTGATGAAAACATATCAAAAAAAAAATCTTGACAACGATCTCCCTCCAGTTGTTCACAGGCAAACTCTTCGCGCCAAAAGTTGTACAGGTTTCATTTTCATTTGTCAGTTTTTTTGTTGCATTTTAATCCATATAGTCATGTAGATATACAGACACTCACACATCCATAGCCTGCCTTGTAGGCTCTAGCCTCCTGGTGAGTATTTAAGCCGTTAAAAAGAAGATATATACACACGCCCGCATATTTATCTTTTCTGTTTTTGAAATATATATTATAAGTAACGCTTTAAGGTGATGCAGAGTTAATCACCGTTCCTTCTTGCCCAGATTAGATTCCCGGTTTGCACGATCCCTCTTTTAGTTCCTTTTTTCTTCTTTTATTTTAGTAAACCTTTAATCTGTTTATTTCATTTCGGATACCAAGTGTAACTATGAATGGTCATTTATTATAAATATGTTCCTCAATTTTGATTTGCTTAATGATGTAGCTATTATTTGCGATTAAGACTAACCATTTGGTTAATAATTCTGAGATGATGATTCAATATATGTTTGGATTTGCAATTTTAACCTTTTCAGCTGAAGTCAACGATGACCACTTCAAAGAGACTTGATCTACAAATCCATCCGTTTTGTAACTGTGACGGATGCGTGAAAAGGGTGAAAAGGGCACTTGGCAAACTTTATGATGTCAAAGTGTTAGCAATGGATCCCGATATCGGGAAATTTAAAATCTTGACCTCTAACGACCCCGAGACAATAAATCATGCTCTCAAACGTGTTTTTCCCAAAAGGAATATCGATCTGGCTCAAGAGATCACTAGTCCGTCGTATCCTCCGATGCGTCGTGTTACTGATGTTGAAGATATGGCTAGAGCATTGCTTACAATGTCACAAGTTAAAGGGGTAGGAAGTGTGGAGTACACACAAACGAGTACTTTCAAGATTAACTTCACCAACGGTCGTAACCACCCAACCGTCTCTAGTCGTTTACCACTACGAGGTTCTACTGGTGTTCGCTTTGAAGATACACCACATCCATCGCCACCGCCACCACCACCACTAACGTATTTCAGGCCATCTGCTCCACCTATGCCCACACCTCCGGATCTGGTTTATGGGTACCCTCTAGAGTTCTATGGTTACAATGAAAATGATCCACATGGTTGTTGCAACATTCTTTGAGTGATCACTTGGTCAAATTCTGTTTTGTTGGTTTTAGCTTAGTTACATATGTATACGAGTCTGTAACCATTCTTTTATTCTTCTCACGGTGTCAATGTATTCTTTTCGGTGAGTATTATTTATGCTCATTTGTGGTATCATGAGCATCATTATACGTTTGACATATTTACTCTATATGTAATCGGTTGCCATTATTGTTATTTTTAGAAAGTTTCTGGTCCGGATTTATAAGACCAGAAAGGCCTCAGTGCCTAAAAGTGTTGGGTCCCATCGGGATGTTCTAACACACACACACAAATACTTAAATTGCAGGGACTTACAATTGTATTAAAAACAAGTGATTCAGTGTTGGGTCCCATCGGGATGTTCTAATCATCGTTTTGCACATCGTCATAGTCTTCTGCATTTTCTTCACCGCCACCCTCTTCTTCTTATTGCACAACCGGTTCGGGCACATAATTATGTGGCCTAAAGGTCCAAGTGTGTTCAACCAAATCGGCTTTTAGAGAGTTGTGTATCTCTCTTGAACGCAACATCGCGTAGTTTTGAAGTCGCTTCTCATCCGTCGTAGGGGGCATCACTTGGATGTGTTCGGGACGAAAGTCGGCACATATCGCATGACCCTTATCCTCTTTGTTCATGTTATGCATGAGGATAAATGCGCGCATACAATCCTCCATCTTATCCTTCGTCCACAATCGACAAGGATTTTTAAGAAAGTGCCATTTCTTTTTGAGATTTCCAAAACAACACTCGACGTCCTTCCGAGCCGCCTCTTGAACCCTCTTGAAATGTCGCCGTTTCTCATCAATTGGGTCTTTGAAGGTCTTCACAATCATTGAGTACTCCGGATATATCCCGTCACCCAAAACATATCCATGTGGGTAGTAGGTTCCATTCGCGTAAAACCCGATCTTCACCATCTTATCGGATATGTAATCTTCAATCACAGAAGAACCTTCCAAGACGTTGATGTCATTAAGGAACCCCACGACACCACATTTGGCGTACCAAATCCAACGATCGTTTGAGCATACGGCCTGCAGAATAACCGATGGACCTTTCTGATCACCCCTCGTGTGATGTCCTCGCCATTCGACTGGACAATTATCCCAAGTCCAATGCATGCAATCTATACTTCCAATCATGTTAGGTAAACCATGAACTTCTTCGTTGTGATCGTATAGATCTTGCATGTCGTTCCAAGTTGGTTTTCTCAAATACCGCGTCGTGTACAAGTCGGCAAGACCTTTGCAAAATTCCTCCACCGTGTCTCTGGTTGTCTTCTCGGCCATCTTCAAATACTCATCGTTGATATCCGTAGTGTTGCCGAACGCAAGAATATTTATCGCCGATGTACACTTTTGAATTGAAGTGAACCCAAGCTTTCCAGTGGCGTCGTACCGTTGCCTAAAATAAGGTGAATGTTTTTCCAGATCATTGGCTATACGCAAAAATAACCGTTTGGATATTCGAAACCGAGTTTTGAACATCTCGTCGGTATAGAGCGGGTTGTCACCAAAATAGTCTCTCATCAAATTATCATTGGCCGCATTACGATCACGTTCAAGATGTCTCCGCCTAATAACCGGGCGTGGTACCGGCTCGTCAAAAAGTTGAATTGCGGCGAAAACAACCTCGTCTTCTTCATCGTCGTAGTAACCGAATAGAGTGGAGGAAGAGGGAGAACCCTTTTTTTTTTAAAATGTGAGGATTAAGAGAGAATGAGAGGATTGAGTGGTTGAGTTTAAAAAATTAATGGAGTTATATATATATATAGTGTGAGATTTATAGAAAATTTGAAAAATAAAATAAAATAAAGGTAGCCGTTGATATAGCCGTTCAACGGCTATATCTCAAACATTCTCCCTCTTTCTCGGCGTAATTGGCCTCACGCCCCTCACCGATTTTTCACCTATAACGTCCCATAATGCCCCTGTGTAGTGGGGGTGGGCGTTATGGGTGCTTTTTGGGCCCAGTAACGCCCCATTACGGGTAGCCTTAGGGTTGACAGCAAGTAGTCACTACAAGAAATATTGTTTTTGGTGGCAAAATTTTGTTTACCTATGGTGGCGATATGTGGACACTCCATAACTAGGTGGCGAAAAATCGCCACCATAGCCCTGGCCAGTGAAAGTCCGTCGCTATAACTCAAAAACGTCGCCACGGGTATAGTCTAAAGGGTTATCTTAAATGGAATACGCATATACTAATACATTAGAACATATACATACACATACACAACATAACTACATGCATATAAACATATATACAAACATACACATACTTACTTAAACTAGGGTAAAAGGTTACCTCAACGGTGATAACAAGAAAGAAAGAATAAAAAGGAACGTGCAATCGAACTCAATGAGATCCTCAACACCGACGTCGTCTTCAAGGATCTACAAAGATAAGTATATTATTAGTAAAAACTACATTACAATTCAAGAAGAGTAAGTTGGAGGTGGTTGTTGTGAAGGAAGTAATTTCTAACAGAGGTAGATTATTACAAGCATAGTTCTAATTGAGAATATGGTTTCATTTTCACTTGCACATTTCAACAAGCACCTTGTGTGCATTAATGAATGAACCAAGTTAAAGAACTAATTATCATCAATCCGTCCAGCCCCAAGCTCACAATCAATAAACAAGAATCATGTTTTTATGAAATTTACAATCATACATCATTGAAAAACTGAAACTAAACTAAATTTTTTTGGAGACTTTACCTTAAATCTGCTCAAAGAAGTAATTAACATCAATATTCTAGCACCAATTAAACCATGAAAATTTCAAACACCTGAAGAAACAAAAGCAGTGATCGACATTCCAAGAGAAAGAGTCGGTCTCGGGTTTACCGGTGCTCCCGACGGAACCGATATAACTAAGAACCGATACCCGTTAACTCTAACACAAATATCAGCTACTTTAAAGACCTCATACGGTTTAATTTCAATTTCCTAACAATCAAAACTAAAAATATGTACTCAATTTAGAATACTAACGAAAATATGAAAACTATTATACTCCAAATAAGTTATGATAAACGATTCTTGATATACTGCCGGGTCGGTATACTCGATCTTAGATTTGGGTGCAAATCGGGAATCGGGTCGGTGGATTGAAGAAAGTAAAAACAAAACAAACCTTCGATTTGGTGCCTAGCGGCGGGACGACGACGAGCGCAGGGGTAGGCGGCCGACGACGGCGAGCTCGCGGCGGGGTAGTGCGGCGCTGTGGAGAAGGAAAGAATTTGGGGTTTTGTGAGTTTTGGAGAAGCAGAACTGAATCTGCGTATTTTGTAGAAAAGAAACCCTACGGTGGCGACTTGTCGCCACCAACGATTACAGTAACGACGTCGTTTGCTTTATTACTGATGGATGACCATTTATCGCCACCATAGGCTACACAAAAACGACGTCGTCTCTAATTTTCTCGAGAAACAAATAAATAAATAATTATTAAAAAACCTGAAAGCTTTTGGTGGTGGCGACAAGTCGCCAACATAGGGTATATCGGAAAAAAAGTTTTAATTATTTTAGTAAACAGATCAATATAAAAAACTATAAAATAAATAAATTAAGCCAATGGTGACGATATGTCGTCACCATCTTTTTTCACGAGGCGCCAATATTTCCCGCTCAACGTATCGTGGCTACAAATCGCCACTATAGGTGAAATCTTAATACTTTTCGCTCGAAACTTTTGGTGACGACTTGTCGCCACCTAAAACCTATCTTTGGTGGCGACATTTGTCGCCACCTTAGCTCTCGCCACCAAAAACTCAATTTCTTGTAGTGAGTTGTCAAAATGGGTGATTTAAAAATTATTAATTAAAATGGGTGTTTTTAAAGCTTTCTTTTATCTCTCTTATTTTTATTGGATAAAAGAACTTCTTTTTTAAAAAATGTTATTTATTAAAGTTTTTTCAACAAATTGAAAAATATAAACCATTTATTAATTTGTGAATTTTTATAAAAAAGATGTTCTGAATGTTTTTTCTATGATGTTTTTAATCCTTAAACATATATATGTATCTCAAAAAAAAAAATTATTCGGATGATGTAAAAGAAAGTTCTATAAAGTATCAGATAAAATGTTTTCTTTTCATTTTATTAGAAACATTTAAAAATATATATAAAATAAAAGAGATATATCAAGCGTTTGTGTGTTCCTTAACGTATAAATGTTATATATCGATTAATCATATTAAAAAGTTATATATCGAGTGTTCTTATTTCTTAACGCATGAAGAAAATAAATAATAAAATACGTTTGTTTATTTGCTTGTTTTCGTTATTTTTAAGTTAAAATAAAAACAAATTAAAATTTAATCCGTAAGCCATCTAAATATATAACTTTAATCTTCAAGCATGAAAGAATCTTTCACCAAGTATTTTCCTTCAGAAACAATAAATCATCGACTTTTTTATATTTACAATGCAATAATAGCTTTCTTTATTTTTCTAAATCTAGAAAATTTAGAAAACAATTCTATTTTTTTTTTGGCTGGAAAAAAACGTTCTTATTATTGTTTATTATCTAAATCTAGAAAATTTAGAAAACAATTCTAAATTTTTTTGGCTGGAAATTTTTTTTCTAAATAAGCAGCATGATATACTATATTTTGATGTAAAACGGCACAATATAATGTTTAATAAATTAGTTAATAAAAAAAGTTACTTAATAGATCTAATAAGTTAGTTAAAGTGTAATGAGTTAACTGAAAAAAATATGAAAAAGTATAATAATTCTCGTATAAAGAAGAGAGAAAAGAAATGATTATGTTAAAAAATAAAAATATAAGGAAAAAGAGAAAAGAACTGATTTTTTTTTTTAAATTTTTTTTTACATTTTAATATCCGTCGTTTCATATATAAAACTAACATACAAGACTCAAGTAACCACGCAGGGAAGGCGAGCAACAAGCTGCGCCGCCAACCCTTTTTGAATGGCAAACCCTAGACGTATGAATACAAAATTCTTCGACCTAGAGGCTGCGACATTCCCATACATAACCTTTTGGATCCGTCCCAACATAGTAGCTGCTTCTGCCTCAAGGTGACCAAAAGTATCAAAAGCGAAGGGAACAAACACATGTTGATTTTCGATACACGCTTTCTCATGTTTGTTCACCTTCCCAGCAGCCGCTCTGGACACCGCTTGGCCCGCCGTGAAAGAACTGGCCCTCAACCCCACAAGAGGAGAAACCCCCGTTAAATCAACACATGCATGTTTTCCATTCTGCCACCCAAAAACGAGTATGTCGGCTGGTCTGAGGGTTGAGCGCCCATCCAAGGGGTCAGACAGAAAGTTAACCGGAGCTTCCTTCCTGGCCGATATCCCAGCCCTCCTGAAAATGTCAAACAGAACGTCCCGGACCACATCGTGTCGATATTTAAAACCGGGGAGCTCTTTGCAGTGAGCGGCGTGCTCCCCAAACGAGTCCATACACGCCTTGTTGCAAACGGGACATTTTTCATCCACGGGGAATAAGGGGACCATGAGCCGATACTTGAGGATTGACCGGTATTCGACAGGCGACATATGTTGCCCCAACCCGTCGATGGGGAGAGCATGAAGGAAGTCTTGCGCATGTGGTTGGCGGAGGCATCCCCAAACGGCCTTTTGCCTAGCTGTCATCTCGTAAGTAGCTTCCATCTCGAGCAAGGTTTTACCAAAGAGGGCATTCGCCAAAACGTGTTGGGCTTTTGGTGGGGCGGTGTCCTTATTAGTGAAACCGCTCAAGTCAAAGCCCGGAAGTATATCATGAAGACCAGCCAGTGCCATCTCATAGTCGGGGCCCATGCCACAAGCCCCGCTCTCCCGAAGAATATGGTCTTGCAGTGCCCAAGTCTGAGCACGCGAGGCCACAAAGGCGTAAGACGTCGCCTCGACCGCAGAGTAGACCCCAAGCCCCCCATGTCGAATCGGCAAAGAAGCAAGCCGCCATTGCAGGTCCCCAAAGAAGGGACCACCACACACGACAATGTCCTCAATGGCCGACCGCAAATCCTTATCAAAACCAGCCGCAACCGCCATCATATGAGTGGGGGGCACGTTCTTAGCCCAAAGAGAAGCTTGGCGACACCCATGCACGAACGAAGCAGAAGGAGTTCGCATTGGGGGTCACCGAGGGCATGGAGGAGGCGCATAAGATCAGCAGCAGAATTTGCCCTCCTCTCAGCCAACCCCTGAATAAACTGGCCATCACGACTAACAGCCCCTCCAAGGAGTTTCACCCCCCTGGCGGGTCTGCTAATGTCCGCAGGAAAGAGGCCTGACCGAACTTTGTCACCGTTACAGGAAGGCCAAAAGAGTTCCGTCTTCCTAATATTAAGATCCAAACCCAACGGCGGGCCCCTCTCCTTGATGATCCCGAGAGCCATAGCCACCTCCTCCGTTTTCCCAATAATCGTGCCATCGTCAAGGTACCAAGCATGGAGCAGCAGATGGCAACTGTCTCGGATATGATGCACGAGCGGGTGAAGGACGAGGGCGAACAGAAGGGGACCCAACGGGTCACCCTGCTGGACCCCGGTAGTGGCCCAGATATGGTTGTCCCCCAGGTATAGGCGGGCCGGTTGCCCGTATAAGAACTCAACCCAGGGCGAAATGGACGGGCACCTCAGCCTGACCTCACGAAGAAAAGAAGAGCGATCAACCAGGTTGAACGCATTGGAGAAATCAACCGTGAGCATTGCGAGCGACCCATCAAGATGTCGCTCCCCCACAAGGCGATTATGTTAAAAATAAAAATATAAGGAAAAAAGAAAAACACCCATTTTAGTAAATAAAGTTTGAACTATACCCAAATGGTAAATAAGTTTTCTAATTACACTCTTTTAGAAAAAAACTCATTTCTCACTGCTTAAAGTTCCGATCTGTTAGTATTCGTCTAAGATATCTTCTTCATCATAAGAGATTTGTTTGTTCCTGGGTGTCTTGTTATTGTTTTGAACATTGTACTCGTTTTTTCAGATTATTTGTATTTTTAAACCTGAGATTTATTGGGGGTAAAATAGATTTGGTTTGGGTAGATCTTTCTAGAATTTTTGCTCTTTCATTTTATAATTTGCTAAACAGCATTCACACATTATGGCTATTCTTCCAGAACTAGAACACTTGAGAATCCCATTTGACGAAATTAAATCTGCCACTAACAACTTCTCACATCAAAACTTCCTCGGCCAAGGTGGATTTGGGCCGGTCTACAAAGGTAAACTCCCCTCCTCCACCGGCTTAAGTGATTAACAAGGTATAAACGTTGCTGGAAAGCGGTTAAACGTGAAGGGCGGGCAAGGACATCATGAGTTCCTGACGGGGATTGTTATGCTTACTAGTTACAAACATCACAATATTGTTTCTCTCGTTGGGTTCTGTGACGAGAGGGACGAGAAAGCTCTCGTTTACAAACACGAGGTTAATGAAAGCCTCGACAACCATCTCTCCTCCACAACATTACATGGGAGCAGCGTCTCCGAATTTGTCTTGGTGCAGCACAAGGGCTCAAGTATCTTCATGACGGTGAGAGAATAGGGCACAGGGTGTTACATCGTGACATTAAAAGCTCGAATATTTTGTTAGATGCCAACCAAGCCGTCATGCACCATTCTCCTTAACAAATTAACTTTTATCATTATTTTGTTTTCTCTTTCACTCACAACCACAAATAAATAATTTAGTTTTATACCATTATCATTAACCTTTATCTCTTTTAATCACATCAAACCTTAAATTTTAGGGAATCATTAGTTTTTTTTATCAAATATAAAGATAGACAGTAATTTTTATATCTCTTTTACTCACAATCACTCATAGTCAAACCTCAAACTTCATGATTTTCATACACATAATTATAATTAAGAGGTAAGAGCTCTGAATTTTTATGTTATTCATGAAAGTAAAAGTATTTCCCCTTGATCATAATTGAAGATTATATGCTCTATATATAGACTAGATAAATACACAACGCATCTATATACTATCATATACAATACAATGAATAATATTTATAACTAATACGCCCCTCAGTTGGAGCGGGAGGAGGAAGAACGCGCAAACTGTCTCGAAAACTTGTAAATAGTGAACGAGGAAGACCTTTAGTGATGATATCGGCATACTGATATTCTGATGGGACATGTAATACGCGAATTTGACCAACACGAACTTTTTCTCGAACAAAGTGAATGTCTCTCTCAACATGTTTGGTGCGTTGATGTTGAACTGGGTTACCCGATAAATAAACAACTGAGACATTATCGCAGTAAACCACTGTAGCACTGCGAACTGGGACTTGTAACTCCAAAATCAGATTTCGAATCTAGCTAGCCTCTGCAACAACATTTGATGCACCCCTGTATTCAGCCTCGGCACTCGATCTAAAGACTGTGGCTTGGCGTTTTGACGACCAAGATATAAGATTATCCCCCATAAATACGTAATACCCGGAGGTAGATCGTCTAGAATCTGGAGACCCCCCCCCCCCCAATCTGCATCTGAATAAGCAGTTAGAGATACAGTGGGGGAGCGTGTTATACGAACGCCATAATCAAGTGTGCCCTGTATTCTGTATATAGTGCAATATGCGCTTTATAAACTAAAAATGTGGTTCCAGAGGGGCATGCATAAACAAACAAACCTACTGAACAACATATGTGATATCCGAGCGAGTAAATGTCAAATACTGAAGCGCCCTAGCGAGACTGTGGTATAAAGTGCCATCTGCTAATAATTAACCATCAGTTTCACTTAACTTTGAATTAGTGTCAACCGAGGTATGAGGCTGTTTGCACAAACTCATAGATGCACGATGTAAGATGTCTCAAGCATACTGGGACTGCTGTAAGAATAAACCGGATGTGTCTCGGGTAACCATGATACCCAAAAAATGATGCAATAAACCCCAAATCAGTCATAGCAAACTCTTTCGAAAGAGTAGCGATGATCGTCCGAAGAAACGTCGGATTGGAGGCTGTCAAAACAATATCATCAACATATAGTAGCAAATAAGCAGTGTGTATGCCGTGGCGGTACACAAATAAAGATGTGTCACAAATGTTGTTCTTGAATCCCATGGATAACAAGAATGATGAAAAACGATTATACCAAGCCCTCGGAGCCTGTTTTAGACCATATAAAGATCGCTTAAGGCGACACACGTAATCTGAGGCTCTCTGATCAACAAAGCCTGGAAGTTGCTGCATGAATATTGTCTCTGTCAACTCACCATGCAAAAATGCATTCTTTACGTCTAACTGATGAATTGACCATCCTCGTGAGGTGGCTATCAATAACACGGTACGAATCGTAGGCGGTTTAACAATCGGACTAAAATTATCTAAGCAATCAATCCCCATTGTCTTAGACTTACCATTAGCTACCAAGTGTGCTTTGTAGCGCTCAAGAGTCCCATCGGAATTAAACTTATGCCTAAACAACCATATGCATCGAATAACCGGTTGTCCCGATGGTCTAGGTACTAATTCCCATGTATCCATATCTTGCAAGGCACTAAATTCATTGGTCATGGCTTATCCCCAGTTATGGTCAGATAATGCTTTCACGTACGATGTAGGAACGGACGAGATAGTGGGTTGACTCGATACATGAAGGTTAAGACAAAGAACCGGTTTGGTGATACATGCTTTGGCACGGGTGGTCATTGGATATTGGTTTTGTTGCGGTTGGACCGATGTTGTGGACATAGGAGAGGTCGTAGTCTGGGATGACAAAACAGAAGATGACTCGAACGATTGAGGAAAGGTCGTAGCCTGGGGAGATTGTGGGTGGAAAGGAGACGAGATGGGGCTGTTTGGTTGAGTTGGGTTGGGGTTTGGTAGAGGAAACCATGACAATATATTGGGTTGATCGTCCATGACCGGAGTAGGTGGTCGAGTAGTGTCATGATACGGAAAGACCGTTTCATCAAAGACGACATGTCGGGAAATGTGGACTTTACCGGTGTTTGGGTCGAAACATCGATAACCGCAAAACTTACTAGGATACCCGAGGAAGATACACCTGGTGGACTGGGAGTGAAGTTTATGAGGTGATGTGGCAGACATATTTGGATAACACGCACACCCGAAGGTGCGAAGATTGTCGTATGCGGGGTGACGACCATAGAGAACAAACGCGGGCGTATTAAAAGATAAACATTTCACTAGAAGAATATTATGTAAATATGTGGCAGTGTGAAGAGCTTCCACCCAAAAGGGAGGTGAAAGATTCGCCTGCATCAGGAGGGCACAGATGATGTCGTTAAGGCGACGAATCATCCGTTCTGCTTTGCCATTATGAGATGAAGTCTGAGGATAAGATAAACGAAATACAAGGCCGTGATCAGCCGCAAATTTGTGGAGCTCGCGATTTCAAATTCTCCTCTAAGTCACATTGAAACATTTTAATGGCGGGAAAGTAGTTTGGCACTTTTAAGATCTTTTAACAAAAAATCAAAAGAGTCAAATTCAATTGCAACTTAATTATCACGACAAAACTGACGAACAGAAATAAAATTCTTGATGATGTCATGGGCAAAAAGGACATTATTTAATTTGTAGTTTTGAGGTGGGATTGGATGTACACCATTACCCGAACCTTGTATTGGCAACGTATTGTCATTCCCAACAAATATATTACTAATTTCAGATTTTGACAATGCGGTTTGGAATATACCTAGGTTGACGGTGAGATGAGTAAACGCACCCGTATCCATATACCTTGTTTGAGTCGATGGAGATCATCCATAAGCCAGGTTAGTTATTTGAAATTTCGTCAACTAATTTGTTACAGGCGTCAATTAAGAATACTTTGAAACTGGAACAATTTTATCTCTTCGCTTCTGTTGCTTCACGTGGAAAGAAACAAATCACCACCACCCAATTTATTAACTTGGTTGCTGTCGTAAGCCTTCCTCCACCTCTAAACCTAATTAATTATTTCTTGCTCTTGTAAACCACGTAGAGCATTCACAACTCATTCTTTTCATATCTTTATAATTTATACCTTTATTATTATTTTTTTCTCTTTTCCACTCACAACCACAATTAAATAATACATTTTTATACCATTTTCTCTCCCTTCCACTCACAACCAAACCTCAAATTTTACATAATTCATAGTTTTTTTAAATATACAGATTTTCAATATTTTTTTCCTCCTTCACTCACAAGCACTTACAACTAAACCTTAAATTTTAAGAGCTACACTCACATAAATTATACCAAACGGACTGTGAATGCTCACAGCAAGAAAATGGAAATCATATCTTTACATTCTAAGAAAGTTGGATCCACGTGTGATCAAAAGTACAAACTTTTAAAGCTCAAACGTCAAGTTCTCGGCTGTAGCCGGTGACAAATGGATGGAAGTAGACGGCGCAAGAAAAAAAAATAGGGTTAGCAACTTCTAGGCTGTGATACTATGAAAATAAATGTATTTTCCATTGGTCATTATTGAAGATTATATGTCCTGTATATAGAGTAGATAAATATATAATGCACCTCTATACTATCATATACAATACAATGAATAATATTTATAAGTAATAATTCATAGGTTTCAAATACTTTCTTAATAAAAAAGTAAACGGTCATAATCGAATATTTATTTATGGCAATTTGCTTAGCTGTAAAATAATTTTCAACTCAAATGTGCTTGGTTGTTGGTATACACGCTCTTATGAATAATGTTTAAATGTCTTTTGTATAACTTTATTTTGTTAACATACGTATAAGTTTTACTATAAATTAACAAGTTCAAAGATGGTGTGCCGATAAGAAGGGTACAAAATGTTTCGTGCGATGATATTTGTCTTTTTATTATTTTTAAAAAGAAGTGTCATTTTAGTCTTAATCATTGGAATTTTTCTTTAATATATAGTATATATGGTTAAAGTGACAATTTTAATCAAACTTTATAAACGAAAAAGGAAAAAAGAAGTTGATCTTCATAAAAACAATATTAAACTAAGTTGGACTCTATAAACTATGTAATAAAAATTGGAGTAAACTTCTGTTTTCATCTTAGTAGTTTGGAACGTCAAAAGTTTTCAGGCTATCCGTAACAGTGTGAAATTTTAAAGCTAAAATATGTGATATGCATGATGTTGTGTGAAAGTAAGATAAAATGGTGTAATGAATTAGTGATAGTGTGTATGGTGGTTATTAATTTGTAATAAATTCATTGGTTAAAAAAAACAAAAGTTGGCAACGCCCTTAAGTAGAACCACGGTGAGAAGAAAGACGCCCAAGGGGGCGGTGCTGGCCAGCGTTGTTGGGCATAAACGCCCTTTCACGGGAGCATTACGGATGTCCTTGGTTTAAATGTTTTGTGTTTTGGATCACTACAAGATGAAGAAGATTTAAATTAGAATTTGAGTTTTTGCAAAAGCAGAGAAACAACATTAGTTTTTTTTTCATTTTGTTGGTATATTGCCATATTGGTAAGATTTATGATAATTTAACTGTTAACAAATTTTATGTTATAATGAACCGCTAATCCAGTATTTCCAACAAGAGAAACGATGTTCCCTAGAGAGTCTGTTATCCAGATTAAGATTATATTAAAAATATTCGTACTAGGCGTTATGTCCTTATATGGTGTCCTATAGTGCTGGGAATACCGCCCCTAGTCACTATGGCGCCCAAAAACTGATTAAAAAAGTTCTTTATTTTTCACTATATATACCATATTTTAACTATTCAAACACACACACAATATAAAACTTTACCCACTTTCACTCTCATTTTATATATATAAAAAAAAACCATCTCTTTTCCATTCAAACACATAAAATATGATATCATCTTCCTTATCATAAAATATGGCGGCATTTATGTGTAGTAGAAAAACACATGACGCTCTAATAGTAGATTAATTTAGTAAAACATGCATTGTTGGTTTGTTTTATTCGAGTTCAAAATGACCTTGTGGTTAAAATGACGAGGATGATGAATATGGCGACGAGGATGAAGATGGGAATTAGTATTTTTTTTAATGAAATTATGTATTTATTTTTTAATGAAATTATGTTTGCTATATGAATTAGAACAAAAAAATTATAACCGGGTAATAATAGGAGATGAGGGTTATGACTACAAACATTCAATCATAAACCTTCTTGTTGATGTGGCTACCATACGACACGTAATTAAAAGAGTTTATAACTACATATGATCTAAAGAATTGTAAAAGTATGGATAAGCACCACCGGATGAGTTTGCCGGCCTCTTTTTCAGTCTGTAACATAATTTAAAAATGTTTGACATAAAAGCGTTAGATGATACAAATTAAAAGGACGAAAAACATAAAATTTTACTCAACAAATCAATAAACAAATCAATCAGTTGACAAATTCGTATTTAAAAACCCTATATAAACAAACTTGTATTGTCTTAAAAATCTGTGCGCATCCCTTCACAGTTTACAGTTTACACTACCATTCGGTCCATTCCTTCGTTCACAGTTTACACGATCTCAGCAGTTGGCGCCGGAAGTGGTAAGGATAAAAGTAGTTTCTATTTTAATCAGTAAACCTTTTGATCCGTCTAGATTTTACATACATTTAATTTGTTGTTTTTGAAGTATATAGTATAAGGTGGAATGTATCATACCGTCTATATCGATTTGCCGAGCCGAAGCCCCAGGGAGGGACCGTGTTCACGGTCAACTTGCTTTGACTACTCGTCTTCCTCGCTCTGTAACACTCAAGCGGCTTAATTGATGAGCCTACACAGATTTCCACCGTCCCCGGAATTGGGACCGGTGGTTTAAGCCACGTCAAATTTACTCGGGCCGCTCACTAGCCCACACCCATCACTTTACTAACGCTTTTAAGTGACGCAGATTCTTCGTTTTCGTCTTCAACTCCCGGTTTGAGAATCCCCCTTTTAAATTCGTTGATTTTGATTGGAGCTTGTGGTGTACAAATGCCCTTTTCTTGTCTAATTTGTAATATGTTTCTAGCTTCTTGCTATTTTTCTAATAAAAAAATTTCGTTAAAAAAATGTATATATTTTTGTAGAATGCGACCAAGTCCATTTGTACTATTACTAATTTGTAATATCTTTCTAGCTTTTTATTCGTTTTCTATTAAAACTTGTTTTAGAAATAAAAAAAAAAAAAAACTTAATTTTGTAGCATACAACCAATTCCATTTGTACTATTAAATTCATTGAGAATCCCTTTTTTAAATTCATTGATCTTGATTGTAGCTTGATGTGTTGTACCAATGCCCTTTTATCTTATCTAATTTGTAATCTCTTTTTAACTTCTTGCAGTTTTCGAATAAAATTTGTTATTAAAAAAGAGAAAGAATATTTATTTTTGTAGAATACGACCAATTCCATTTGTACTATAGATTCATTGAGAATCCCTCTTTTAAACTCGTTGATCTTGATTGGAGCTTGTGGTGTACCAATGCCTTTTTCATTTTGTCTAATTTGTAATCGGTTTCTATCTTCTTGCTATTTTCTAATAAAACTTGTTATTAAAAAAGAAAAATTATTTATTTTGTAGAATACGACCAATTCCATTTGTACTATAAAATTCATTCATTTATTGATTGATTGATTGCTATTTATCTACTCACTTGTGCCTTTAAAAAAAAGTGGAGGAAACTTAAAAGAAAAGAAAAATGTGCCTTAAAAAGAAAGTGGAGGAAACTTGTAAAAAAATAAAATAAAAGAACTATGCCAACAATACCTTCCGGATCTTATTTTCCTCCTATTCTATTATACTTAAATCTCAACCATTGATTTATGAAATTAATGGATGAGATCTCTACTATTGTTTTTAGGCAAAATGTTCAAAACGTATAATATCTATTATTTAGTAGATAGGAATGTTGGTATTTAATATGATAGAGATTTGAGAAAAATAATATGATAATGAATGTGAGAATGATTTGTGACAACACTTGTAATAATTTATTAGTGAGTAGGTAGATTATTTATGAGGCTAAACGTAGTGGGGCGTTTTTGGGCTCCATAACGCCCCATAACGCCCCACATAACGCCCCGGCCCACTACGCTGGGGCGTTATGGGGCGTTATGAAGCCCAAATTCGCCCCGGGCGTCAAGGGTATAACGCCGGAGAAATGTTGAAATTTCGAGATATAGCCGTTGAACGGCTATATCAACGGTATAATTTTTTTTTTTTTTAATTTTCAATTTTTTTAAATACACTCTCAAACTATATATATATCTCCCAAATTTATAAACTTAACACTCTCAATCTCTCTCAATCTCTCTCAATTCACTCACTTTCATTTTTTTTTAAAAAATGGGCTCTCCCTCTTCCGCCACTCGACTCGGTTTATTCGACGATGAAGAATACGAGGTTGTCTCCGCCGCACTTCAATTTTTTGACATGCCGGTACCACGCCCGGTTATCAAGCGGAGACATCTTGAACGTGATCGTAATGCCGCCAACGATAATTTGATGAGAGACTATTTTGGCCCATCACCGCTCTACTCCGATGAGACGTTCAAAACACGATTTCGGATAACCAAACGGCTATTTTTGCGTATAGCTAAAGATTTGGAGGAGCATTCACCGTATTTTAGACAACGGTACGACGCTACTGGAAAACTTGGGTTCACTTCCATTCAAAAGTGTACGTCGGCGATAAAAATTCTTGCGTTCGGCAACACTACGGATATCAACGACGAATATTTGAAGATGGCCGAGAAGACAACGAGAGATACCGTAGAAGAATTTTGCAAAGGGCTTGCCGACTTGTACACGACGCGGTATTTGAGAAAACCAACTTGGAACGACATGCAAAATCTATACGATCGCCACGAAGAAGTTCATGGTTTACCCGGCATGATTGGAAGTATAGATTGCATGCATTGGACCTGGGATAATTGTCCAACCGAATGGCGAGGACATCACACGAGGGGTGACCAGAAAGGTCCAACGGTTATTTTGCAAGCCGTTTGCTCAAACGATCGTTGGATTTGGTACGCCAAATGTGGTGTCGCGGGGTCCCTTAATGACATCAACGTCTTGGAAGGTTCTTCTGTGATCGAGGATTATATATCCGATAAGATGGTGAAGGTCGGGTTTTACGTGAATGGAACCTACTACCGACATGGATATGTTTTGGGTGACGGGATATATCCGGAGTATTCGATGATTGTGAAGACCTTCAAAGACCCAATTGATGAAAAGCGACGATATTTCAAGACGGTTCAAGAGGCGGCTCGGAAGGACGTTGAGTGTTGTTTTGGAAATCTAAAAAAAAAATGGCACTTTCTTAAAAATCCTTGTCGATTGTGGACGAAGGATAAGATGGAGGATTACATGCGCGCAATTATCCTATTGCACAACATGAACAAAGAGGATAAGGGTCTTGCGATTTGTGCCGACTTTCGACCCGAACACATCCAAGAGATGCCACCAGCGACACAAGAAAAGAGACTTCAAAACTACGCGATGTTGCGCTCAAGAGAGATACATAACTCTCTAAAAGCCGATTTGGTTGAACACACTTGGACGTATAGGCCAATTAATTACGTGCCCCCACCGGTTGTGCAACAAGAAGATGAGGGTGACGATGAAGAAAATGAAGAAGACTACGACGACGTGCCATCCGATGATTAATTAGTTGTATTTTTTTTTTTAAGTAATTGTATGTTTTATTTTAATTAAGTTGTAATATTTTTTTTTTTAGTTTTAATATTTATGAAAGTAGTTTTTTTTTAAAAAAAAAAATAAAAAATAAATAAATATTAAGTAATGATGGTGGGGCTTTATGGGGCTTTATCCACTACACCATAAAGCCCCATAAAGCCCCTTGCCCAGTCAGCGTCCACATGGCGCATAATGCCCCTTGTGGGGCTTTATGGGGCTTTATCCACTACACATAGCCTGATCATGATCCGACCAATTCCATTTCTACTATCAAATTATTTCTGAACTTTGATTTGTTTAATGATGTAGCCAATAAATACAACCAATTGGTTACAGGCTTCCAGCTTGTATAATGACAATAATTTAATTCAAAACATTTCAACGTATGTCTGAATTGTAACTTTAACCTTTTCAGCAAATTATCCAATGGATCGATATACTCCAATGGAATATACTCTACAAACCGATCAGTTTCTTTGTAACTGTAATGGATGCATTAGAAGGTGGAGAAAGCCATTGGTAAACTTCACAATGTCATGTTGGTAGCAATGAATCTCGAGATAGGGAAAATTACCATCTTAACAACGATTAATAACCCTAAACAAATTAAACGAGCTATTAAACAAGCTCTTAAAGACGCATCTGGTAGGAAGATCATGAATTTGTCATGCGAATGCAACCACTACTGCTATGGGAGGCCTGTGCCGCCCAATGTTATAAATGATGTTGCTCAAGCATTGGTGACAACATCACAAGCTATAGGTTTGTCGGATATTACTTTCAGGTTTAACTTTGCCGGCAACAATAACCAATTAACAACTCGCTCTACTATGTTCTCTGTTCATCTTGAAGATGGTCCATGGCAGCCGCCCACGCCACAAAGTACTTATAATAAAAATATCTGGCCATCTGCTCCACCTATTCCTACACGTCTGGCGCATGAGTATTCAGAGTCCTATGATCCCCAAGACTGCCAGGGTGATGGTTGGGGCACGATCGTTTTAGTGATCATTACCGTGATCATAACCTATATACTGTGTGCATGATTTCGAATTACTAACGTATTTATACCATTTTGCATGTACGCGTTTTTGTTCTTCTCATGGAGTCGATGTATTTTGTACGCGTTTTTGTTCTTCTCATGGAGTCGATGTATTTTGTACGCATTTTTGCTCTTCTCATGTATGCAGGTTATTGTGTACTTTGTTACTATTTGAATGAATAACAAGTTATCTGTTGGTATTAAGCTAAACTTAGGGTAGATTACATTAATATTATATACTAGTTACAGTCATATATGTAAACTAGTCTTTTCGACCCGTACGATGCACGCCTGCATTTAAAAAAAATAATAATAATAAAATCTGCAAAATATCTTTTATTTTTCTTAATATTTCAGTTAGTTACGTTTGTCTTTAAAAGTCGTCTTAAAAAATTCTATTCCTTCACTTTTGTTACTAAAATTTATTAACAGACATATCCCTAAAATTTATTAACGGACATGTCCAGTCTCTTGTAAAACAATATATAGATATAGTCTTTTAGACTCATGTGTTACACGGGCGGTGTTTAATAAAATATCTACGAAGTATATTTCATTACTTTTAGTAATCTAAATTAAAGAAAAGAAATAAATTTGATCATATCCGGAATATATGATGGAATTACCCCTATTAACGAATGAAAACTTGATAAATAGTTGTGCAGTACAACCCCCAAACGGAATAATGATAAATTGATCTCTGTTATGTGACTTTAGGATGAACGCAATGGTCACACCGCAGTGTGCGGTGGCCATTAAGTGGTTGCGTAGCTGGACGGTGAACCCACTACAGGTGGTGCGGTGATGGTGCGGTGAAGGGGACTGCGGTTACCAAACACCGCAGTGTTCCTCTCACTTTTTTTTTTTCTGTTTTTGACATTTTTAGCCTTTTTTCTTCTTCTTTTCTTCTTTTTCTCCATAGATGAGATGATGAAGATGAGATGATATGAGGAAGATGAAAGGATGAAGATGATGAAGGTGAGTAGGTGACGGCTGTGGGAAGATGTGTATACTTTTATTATAGAGTAAATTACAATTTACGTCCTTTAAGAAGTATGCAAATTTCAATTTTCATCCTTAAACTAAAGAAATAGCAGAAAACGTCCTTTATATTTATGGTTTGTTTCAAATCACGTCCTTTCGTCTAACAGACGTTAATTTTTTCCGTTAGACCAGGTCATGTGCAAGGCACATGAGGGCAACATGGTCACTTTATTCTTTTAATATAGAACAAATTACATTTTACGTCCTTTAAGAATTACCCAAATTTCAATTTCCATTCTTAACTTAAAGAAATAACAAAAAAAGTCCTTTAAGTTTATAGTTTGTTACAGCTTACATCATTTCTTTTAAGAAACGTTAATTTTTTCTGTTAAGCTATATCAGGTGCATTGCACACGAGGACATAATTGTCTTTTTATATTGTACGGGCCATTTTGTAAATAAATAAAAATATAAAACTTATATGAATATAATTTTATTTATAAAATAAATAAAAATATAAAAAAAAATCTGATCAGACCAAACTTCAATATCTCCAATGTCCACCACATTCTAATTCCTTCATGGCACCGCTGCTTCTCCACCAAACCCTCTGTCGCCGCCCCACCTCCACTTCCGATCATCGCCACACCACACATCCAACTCCATCGTAATACCTCCTATCACCATCCATCGTAATTCCTGCATCGTAAATGCTTTGTGGGATCTGTATTTCTGACTTGTTGCTGAGGGAGTTTGATCTTCATGAACGAATAGCTTTTTATTGGTCGGGTGTAGGATGGATGGTGACATGATGTATTACGATGGAGGTAGATGTGTGGTGCGACGATGGTCAGAGGTGGAGCCGGGGCGGCGACAGAGGGTTTGGTAGAGAAGCAGCGGTGCCATGGAGGAATTAAAATGTGATGGAGACTGGAGATATTGAAGTTTGGTCTGATCAGATTTTTCATTTACTTCTATTTATTTACAAAATGACCCTATAATATAAAAAGACAATTATATCCTCATGTGCAATGCAGTTGACATAGCTTAACAGAAAAAATTAATGTTTGTTAGAGAAAATGATGTAAGGTGTAACAAAGTATAAACTCAAAGGACCTTTTTGTTATTTCCTTAGTTTAAGGACGTAAACTGAAAATTTTGTAATTCTTAAAGGACGTAAAATGTAATTTGCTCTATATTAAAAGAATAAATGACCATATTGCCCTCATGTGGCTTGCACATGACCTGGTTTAACGGAAAAATTTAATGTCCGTTAGACGAAAGGACGTGATTTGAAACAAACCATAAATATAAAGGACGTTTTCTGTTATTTCTTTAGTTTAAGGACGAAAAATGAAATTTGCATACTTCCCAAAGGACGTAAATTGTAATTTACTCTTTATTATATTTATGAAATTTACAAATTTAGTCCCTCCTTTTTGTAGAATGAAACTTATTAACTTTTTATATAATATTTTTTTATAAATGAATTACTAATGCATTTGTTTAGTTTATTAATGAAGTATTAATTACTTTCGTTTATTAAATATTAATTTTAAATTAATTTGAGTGAATAAAATAACATTAAAAGTAAAAGCGGGAGGTTGAAAAAGTGAAAGGAGGGTATTGTGATTGAAAGTAAGGGGAGTGTGGGGGTGATGATGTGGCGCTGAGTTGGTAGGAAAAAAGTGACAGGAGGGTATTGAGGTTATGCTTAGTTTAATAAGAAATGGATTTTCTTAAAGATTATAGTTGATCTGGATTCTCTTACTTATGCATTCATTTGATTTTGAATTGTTTTCAGTATAATATGAGTTTGAGATTGTTGTAATCAGAGATGAAATTGATGAACAATTGACACAAACGCAAGATCTTATTATGAACGAAAACAAGAATTACATGAGAGAAATTGAAAAGAATGAAAACTAAGTTCGAATTGAACTAATCAGCGACTATATAACCTAATCCTAACGATTAGCAACACCCAACGGCTAATAACGAAACATTAACCAGTTTTGACACATTGCCCCCTTGAACTTTCTTCATTTATCTCTAATTCCAGCTGTAACTTCTATCTTTTAGTAAATAACTGATTAGCCTCTGAACTTTAACTAACAAGATATTAGTCATAGAACTCAAATCTTTTAATCCTAAATTGATGATTATAGCTTCACAACCCAACATTCTCCACCTTGAAGTAGATATCATCAATTTTTTATCTTGCATTATTGCCAAACCTTAAATGGGAAAAACTATGTTCATAACTCATTTGTACCATGACATTAGCACCGAGCAACATTGACCCAATGGGTTTGAATACCCTAGTGTGCCATGATACCAAAGCTATAACCATATAAAGTTACCCTGTTCAAATCAATTCAGCCTACCCTAACAGTCATGACACAGAAATCAAATTTCCCTCCTGACAAGACTTTGGTAAGCATATCAACAACATTAATTTCTGTGCTAATTCTACTCACACAAACTTCTCTTGAATTCACTACATCCCTTATAAAGTCCCACTTAACATGTATATGTTTGTTTTCTTATGATACAAAGTATTCTTTGATAAGTGCACTGCACTTTGACTCTCACAAAACAATACAGTCCTGTCAATGTGAACTCCTAGCTCCTGAACAAACCTGCTCAACCAGAGAGCTTCTTTTACTATTTTAGTTGAAGCAATGTATTCTACTTCTGTTGTACTTAGAGCAACAACTGGCTGCAATTGAGCTTTCCAGCTCACTGTGCTACCTGCAACAAGAAACACATAACCAGTATTAGACCTTCCCCTATCAAGATTATGTGTCATGTGGCGAATGACGTGGCAATGGGGGGTTATGAGGTAAGGGGTGTAGTGGGAGTTATGAGGATGAGAGAACCATAAAAAAAACAAAAAAAAAAAGAGAGACAAGGGAGGCGTTATGTAGGTAAAGCACATGGACAAACTTGGTTAACATGGCGCCTAAGGGGGTGGTGGAGGGGCACCATAGGGGGGTTATGTTAGCAATTTTGATGCTCATGACGCCCACTACGGACGACCTTATACTCATATCTCAACCATTAATTTATTAAATTAATGGATGAGATCTCTTATATTGTTTTTAGGTAAAATGTTCAGACTATATAATTATTATTATTTAGTAGATAAGAATGTTAGTATTTAATATGATAGAGATGTGAGAAAAATGAGATAAATGTAAGAGTGACTTGTGATAAAAGTTATTATAATTTATAGAGTAGGTAGATTGTTTAGATTATATTTATGATCATGATCCGACTAATTCCAAGTTATTATAATTTTATTTTTATTTTTTTTCTTTTTCTTCTAGCGTCTTGCTAGCTTCTATTTAATCCGCCGTTCAAAAAAAAAAATTCAACTATTAAATTATTTCTGAATATTGATTTGTTTAATGATGTAGCCAATAAATAAATGCAACCAATTAATTGGTTGGTTACAGACTTACAGCTTGTATAATAACAATAATAATTTAATTCAACATGTCAACGTATATTGTAGCTTTAACTGGCTTTTTCAGCAAATTATCCAATGGATCGCTATACTCCAATGGAATATGCTCTACAAACCGATCAGTTTTTTTGTAATTGTAATGGATGCATTAGAAAGGTGGAGAAAATGTAAAACCACTGACGGATCTTATTACTGTATGATTTGGTAAATCGAGAACGAACACGTATGTAAATAAAGCTTTGCTTTATTGATTCACAAAGAGATAAAAGTTAGAGAGAGAAACACACTTAGTTACGTCACACAGTTTAGAGTATTGGAAATGACAGAACTAATGAGTTCTCTCTAACACGAACTATTTATAGTGTTAGCATACTAATTGGCGGACCTCCCAGCATACCAATGGTTCGACGGACCAAGTGGTACGGCCACCTTGGTATGTTAACTATATGACTCACAAAGACGCTCTAGTCTAGATACAATACACGAGACACAATGTAGCATAGGAATATGCTCTAACAGAAAGTCATTGGTAAACTTCACAATGTCATGTTGGACCGTTGGTAGCAATGAATCTCGAGATAGGGAAAATTACCATCTTAACAACGATTAATAACCCTAAACAAATTAAACGAGCTATTAAACAAGCTCTTAAAGACGCATCTGGTAGGATGATCATCAATTTGTCATGTGAATGCAACCACTACTGCTATGGGAGGCCTGTGCGCTAATGTTATAAATGATGTGCTCAAGCATCGGTGACAACATCACAAGCTATAGGTTTGTCGGATATTACTTTCAGGCTTAACTTTGCCGGCAACAATAACCAATTAACAACTCGCTCTACTATGTTCCCTGATGGCAAAATGCCACCGTCAGCTGCCCCAACTCAGCTGTAAGGATCCCTTAAGCACACCCAAGTTATCTCTAGTTCCGGGGAAAACCCACTTGCCCGAAGGCCCATTGGTGGTAAAACTCGGTCGCTCTCGGGATTGAACAAGATACAACAAGATCCTGGTCTTCCGTCATAGCGCCCTATGCCTCAGAATAATATTGTTGCGAGTAGGGATAGAACCTGGATCACTTGAACACAAGGTGATCGATCACCTTAACCACTCCAATAATATGCCTTTGACAAGTAATAACAAATTTAATGGCCCAAATTCATTCTTAAACTTCTTAAATTAAATAAGGCATTGATTATATTAACAAACATGTCGTTGCAGCTTGACAACAATCAAAACCTTAGAAAATAACCCAACTCTTTAATACTCAAACTTGATGTATAGTGAGTTGTCAAAGAACCACGTGAATCAAAAGCTTAGAAAAATAACGATAGTGCACAAGGACTGGATTTATTACATGACTTTCACAACTCAAGATTTCAGTGGTTTGTTACAAATACATTCTTCTAAAGTCCATGGACTGGAGACAATGGTCACAGAGGTGGCATAACTTCTGAGGTGACAATTTTAATTTTGAATAATTAAGATAATTAATTAATCCTATCTTTGTCTTTTTAAAGATATAATTATTGTTGGTTATTTTAGATCAACTTTGACAAGGACGAAGAGATTATTGGGATAAATGGAACAGTTGGAGTCACCACCGGGCGTCAAGCACGTAATACAGTAATATGTGTTAGCCCAATCGGTTAATAAAAACGAAGAATACGAACACAAACTCTTCTAAAAAAGAAAAAATAAACTGAACTTTGAATCTAATGGTTTGTGGTATAAAGAAATAGAGAAAACACATACCCTATTTATAAGCAATTAACCTAAACAATCCTATTCCAACTCTAATACTCTTTATAATTATCCTAATTAATAAATTATTAGATAAACCATAATCTAAATAATAAACTAGCTTATTTATCTCTTAACTTTTACCCTTTTAATTACAAGATTAGCCCTTCATTCACCCCCCCTAATCTTGTAACACCTTTCTTCACCTTTAGTGTTGGTTCCCAACACTTGATATGACTTTTATCCCGTGAACCCGACTTTTCCCGGACACCCGACCTTTACCCTGGTCACGTCCAAAGTCCTCCACAACCGGCTATTGTTTGTCACCTCACAGAACCCGTTTACGCATAACCCTTCCGTGACAAGAGAGACTTCTTCCACCGATCAAGAAAACAAAGCTATCCACTTATACCGTTTTCTTAAACTCGCTAAACAAACAAGATCCAAAGCCACCCGCTTTGTTGAATCTTTTCCGCTCGTTTTTTCCGTGATTCGGTTAAGTTCTCCGATTCCAGTGACGCACCCACAATCTACCTTCGGATTCTTCTTTGAAAAACAATACACGAACACACATAAATAGAAAACCGAATTTACTTACTTACGTTCCACCTTTTGCGACACCTAGCTGTCGGCAAAAAAAAAAACTCTTTGTGATTTTGTAACAAATCCACTTGCTGGCCACGTAGAAAACTTCACAAATCAATAATTTAACTTTGTTCAATCGTTTCCGTCGATGAAAACAATCTGTTACTAAAACTTCGATGAACACACAATGCTTCTTCCCTTGGCTATGAATCTTCAGTTTTCTTTATGCTTCTAACTTAAAACTTAGCTCACCACGGAAGAAAACTTTGAAACAAATAGAATAACAGATATGTTCCGACCTTTCCAATCGTAAATTGCAACCAAAGTCTAAAACCAACCGAGTTAATACGCTGATCAAGTAATTAACCGCACCTCTTTTCCCGTGATCGAACATAAACCTACACCCCGCTTTTGTTGATGTCGATCACCAAAATAACCGTGCTTGATTACACCGTTGCCCGTTGCATTCCGATTCCGCTCCTGTTTGTTCTTGCCCGCCGATCCGACCGAAAAACATCCCGTTACCGATCACGACACCAAAACAAACCCGCAAATCAATTGCTACTCCGGTTCTTCCCTTCGTCCCTTGCTCTGAACTAAATACTAGCCACCCCGACTCACTATTTCTGCTTCCCTTGCAACCTTGCAGCCGAAGGCTTCCGCCCCTTCGAAAGTCGACTCTCAAACCGGACCTTTATGTCTTCACGAACCCTAGGCTCTGGTACCATTTGTTGGCCCAATCGGTTAATAAAAACGAAGAATACGAACACAAACTTTCTAAAAAGAAAAAATAAACTGAACTTTGAATCTAATGGTTTGTGGTATAAAGAAATAGAGAAAACACATACCCTATTTATAAGCAATTAACCTAAACAATCTTATTCCAACTCTAATACTCTTTATAATTATCCTAATTAATAAACTATTAGATAAACCATAATCTAAATAATAAACTAGCTAATTTATCTCTTAACTTTTACCATTTTAATTACAAGATTAGCCCTTCAATATGTTTGTTAAGTCTTGTGACGAATACGAAAACCGACGGCCCGTTTAGTAAGGAAACGAAGGAAACGGGTACTCGTTTTTCGGTACCGTGGGATGGCGGGTTCGTTTGCAGGGTTTTTTGGGCGTGCTGGGCTTTACATGGATGGGCTGGGTTGCCATTTGAAAGGTGTAATGTGAATTTATCATTTGATGTAGTTTTCTAGCGGCCTCCATTGGGCTAATGCTGAAAAATGGGCCAAAAACACGAATTTGAGCAAGAAAGTGAAGGGAAAGAATCGAGAAGTTTCCTTTCGTCAGATCCCCCCACCACACGTAGAAGCAGACTTTGAGCTTACGCGACATATTCCAGAAACTTCTTTAACAACTCTTTTTTATTTCTTTTAATTTCAGTTTACACCCTTACACTTTGAATTGTTTACACAAATAGCTATATTTTGACCTGTTCTTCTTTTATGTAAATTTACATTTAACTCCCCCCTCATTATACATACGTTCATTAACATCGTTAAGATAAGATCAAGCCACGTTGGACTCTTAAAATTAAATAATAAAGGTTTAATAAAAAATTAAGCAGAAAGACTTCCGTAGCTTTTGCTTGCCGACCAATCTATTCACTTATTCTCTATATAAACCGTTTTTTCTTTCATGAAGCCGCATTCCTTTTATACATCATTTCAAAAAAATATCTTGACAAAGACCTCCCTCCAGTTGATCACCGGCAAACTCTTCTGGCCAAAAGTTTTACAGGTTTCATTTTCATTTGTCAGTTTTTTTGTTGCATTTTAATCCATGTAGTCATGTAGATATACAGACACTCACACATCCATAGTCTGCCAGCCTTGCCTTGTAGCCTCTAATAACATCATGATTCTCCCTTCACGTGGTGAGTATTTAAGCCGTTAAAAAAAAAGATGTACACACATATTTACTTATCTATTTTTGAAGTATATATTATAAATAACGCTTTAAGGTGATGCAGAATTAATCTCCGTTCCTTCCTTCGCCGATTAGATTCCCGGTTTGCACAATTCCTCTTTTAATTCCTTCTTTTTTTTATATTAGAAAACCTTTAATCTGTTTTTTTTTTTTCATTTCGTATACCAAGTCTAACCATGAATGGTCATTTATTATAATTATGTTCCTCAATTTTGATTTGCTTAATGATGTAGCTATTATATGCGATTGAGAGTTTGAGACTAACCCATTGATTAATAATTCTGAGATAATAATTCAATATATGTTTGGATTTGCAATTTTAACCTTTTCAGCTGAATTCAACGATGACAACTCCAAAGAGACTTGATCTACAAATCCATCCGTTTTGTAACTGTGACGGATGCGTGAAAAGGGTGAAAAGGGCACTTGGCAAACTTTATGATGTCAAAGTGTTAGCAATGGATCCCGATATCGGGAAATTTAAAATCTTGACCTCTAACGACCCCGAGACAATAAATCATGCTCTCAAACGTGTTTTTCCCAAAAGGAATATCGATCTGGCTCAAGAGATCACTAGTCCGTCGTATCCTCCGATGCGTCGTGTTACTGATGTTGAAGATATGGCTAGAGCATTGCTTAAAATGTCACAAGTTAATGGAGTAGGAAGTGTGGAGTACACACAAACAAATACTTTCAAGATTAACTTCACCAACAACGGTCGTAACCACCCAACCGTCTCTAGTCGTTTACCACCTACACTCCAAGATCTACAAGGTTCTATTGGTGTTCACTTTGAAGATACACCACCTCCATCACCACCGCCAGGTCCGCCACCACAAACTTATATCAGGCCATCTGCTCCACCTATGCCCACATCTCCACCATCACCGCTACCGCTAACTTATATCAGGCCATCTGCTCCACCTGTGCCCACACCTCCGGATCTGGTTTATGGGTACCCTATAGAGTTCTATGGTTACGATGAAAATCGTCCACGTGGCTGTTGCAACATTCTTTGAGTGATCACTTAATGATCAAATTCTGTTTTGTTGGTTTTGGCTTTGTTTACATACTTATACGAGTTTGTAACCATTCTTTTATTCTTCTCACGGGTCTTTCTGTGAGTATTTATATGAGCATCATTGTACGTTTGACATATTTACTTTATATGTGATCCGGTTTTTTGTATGTTTAATCCTAGTGTACAATGTTGTGAGCATGAACAAATTATCATTCTTAAGGAAATAAGGGTAGATGATCCGTACCGTTCTTTTTAAAAAAATAAAATTAATAATAGTAACACCTTATTCATATATTACAAGAATAAAATTAACTTGACAAACATATGGAACGAAACAGGAGAATTACGCCACCTACACCAGCACATGTCCTTCCGAATTTGATCAATTGATCTCTTCAATTATCGTTGTGGGAGGAATTCACCTGGTTATTCTCACTTAGTAGTGAGTTTTTTTACTTAAGTTTCATTTGTAAGCTCCAACTCAAATAACTTTTATGTACTTCATTATATTTTATTAAATTTATTACATAAAAAACTGAAAAATGAATTTCTATAACTAACTTTGTTTTAAACAACATATATGAGTTCTTCTCAAATTCCATAGGAAACCTAGTTATTTTTAGAAAAACCCCTGTCTTATCTCTGGAGCATTTTACTCACACATGGTTTTGAACCCACCTAGAAAATGGAAAGAAAACGCCAAAGTTATGCTCAAACTTACCGAGTAGGAACCAAGGTCGCCAGATTCGCAGATGAGATCGTTTCCCCACTGGAAATCGCCCCCGATCTGAGACTATTCCGGCGAAATCAATATCATCGGGATACGACCGGATCATTACCAGGTCATCTCCGCCTCTCGTTGCTACTGGTGGTCGCCGACGTGAATCTGCACCAACAAAAATATTGCCGCCGCGACTAAAAAGCGAAGGGGGAACGCGACTGTAAACTAAACAGGAGAAGAGAAGGAGTCACCGGAACACCGAGAGCGACTAGCCGCCATCATTGCGGGCTCGTCGACTACAGGAGCCGGCTTTCTTCTTTCTTTGTGATCTTCTCCTTCTTTCTTTCCTTTTAACCGTAAGTATGTATGTTTTTTTTTATATGTGTTCAAACAAGACCACAAGAAGGATAGATATTTTTTTCGATTTTAATGTTTTATTCTCTAAATTTTGTAAGAACTAAAATGTATTTGAATTAATAATGGTTTTTAACATCATTAGTGATAAATGATCTCCTAATATAATAACTTTATTTAAAGGACTTAATTTGAAATCGGTGTAAAATATAAAACAACTTCTGTGTAATTTAATCTTTGTATAACTAACTAGTTGTAAATCTAGATAAGAAGAGAAGAAGTAAACGGTCTAATTAACATAATAGTTGAACGAACTGTTTGATAGGTATTTTATGCCAACTAGCTTAATTTTAATATAATTTCATCCGAATATAGGTTTTATATTACATAAATTGGAATGCGACTTGAACAATAAAATGGTTATGTTCATACTTAATCTTTCAATTATAGTCAACTCAAATGGCTGTCAAAGCTTTACCTAGCTATAACCTTGTATACCGTCAATGTAAACCATTAGAAAAGAAGTTGTATAAACAAGCGATTCACAACTTTAATATGGAGTTTTTGCAGGGCCGTCCCTGAGAATGGTAAAAAGATTTTAGGCCCGGCACAAGACAAAAACTGGGCCCCTAAGTCAATAATCACTCAAAAAAAAATTATTAAAAGCAATCCATAAAGAAAAGAACAAAAAATAAATATGCTAGCTATAAGAATTGAACATGTGTCTCGTCTTTAAGTAGGAAGACTATTGACCAATTAATCTACTAATGTTTTAGTTAATACCTTAGAAAACACACTATATAACCACGACTTCAAAAACGATTTTGGTGCCCCTTAACCTTTTGGGCCCGGCTCAGTGGCTGATGCTGCGCCACCTCCTAGCCGGCCCTGAGTTTTTGCTCATTCATTTCATAATCTGACATACAAAATTCACATATAATGGCTCTTCTTCCAGATCTAGAACACTTGAGAATCCCATTTGATGGAATCAAATCTGCCACCAACAACTTCTCTCACCAAAATTTCCTCGGCCAAGGCGGATTTGGGCCGGTCTACAAAGCTAAACTCCCCTCCTCCACCGGCTCAAGTGATCAGCAAGGTATAAATGTTGCTGTAAAGCGGTTAGACGCGAAAGGCATGCAAGGACAACATGAGTTCCTAACCGAGATTGTTATGCTTGCTAGTTACAAACATGACAATCTTGTTTCTCTCGTTGGGTTTTGTGATGAGGGTAATGAGAAAGTTCTTGTTTACAAACACGAGGTTAATGGAAGCCTTGACAACCATCTCTCCTCCACGAACCTTACATGTGAGCAACGTCTCCAAATTTGTGTTGGCGCTGCTCGAGGACTTGAGTATCTTCATGACGGTGTGGGAGCCAGTCATAGGGTGCTACACCGCGACATAAAAAGCTCGAATATTTTGCTAGATGCAAATTGGAAAGCTAAGGGGCCGTTTAGTTGTGGAAAATGTTTTCTAGTTTTCCATTTCTAGTTTTCTAGAAAATGAAATGAGTTTTCCATCTCTAGAAAACACATGAAATTTTTTGAAAACGCGTTCAAATTTGAAAGATGAAATTTTCATTTTCAAAATTAGAAAACTAGAAAACATGTTCAAATCAACTCTTTTCTATTTGTTTTCTATATCTACATTTCATTAAATTTCCTTACATATGACAAAATTAAAGAACAAAGTATTAGAATAAAACACATAAAGTAAAGACAATACATATATAAAAGATTTAAAATAATAAGTCAATGATCCCGTCAAGTCAAAGAACATCTACGTACACCACAAAATAATAAAACATATTATCAACGTTGCGTATGAGGTCGAGCGGAGGAGCAGAAGATCCGTCGACGATGCGGTGGAGCAGACGGCGACAGAGGTAACGGAGGAGAGGTCGAGCGGTTGTGCGTATAAACTTTAGAAAATGAACGCCCCTTTTCTTTTGTATATATTTGGAAAACAAAAATAGAAATCAGAAAACAGTAAAAAATGTGTTTTCCATTTTTAGTTAAAATTTAGAAAACACTATTTTCTGTTTTCCTGAAAAACGTTTTCTAAAAAATACAATTTGAACGCGTTTTCTGTTTTTCTTGTTTTCTTGAAAAACGAAAATGGAAAACACCTCTTGTTTTCCACAACTAAACGCGCCTTAAGATTTCGGATTTTGGATTGTCTAAAATAGGTCCAACTAATCAAGAGTTCACTTTTCTTGTTACTAGTGCTTGTGGCACGTTCGGCTATGTTGATCCGCTATATGTAAATACCGGGGTGCTTACAAAAGAATCTGACGTGTATTCTTTTGGAGTTGTATTATTTGAAGTCTTGTGCGGAAGACCCGCAATGATTGTGAACTATGAAGACAAGCGTAGATTTCTATCTGGCTTGGTAAAACTACATCAGGAGAATGAGACATTACACAAGATCATAATGCCTAGTCTACTTGAGCAAATGAAACCGTATTCGTTACAAGTGTTCTCCAATATTGCTTTTCAATGCTTGAATACAGATCGCAAACAACGCCCAACGATGGGTTTCATTGTCAAATGCTTAGAAACCGCTTTAAAACATCAACTTGTAAGTTATCATTTCCTTGGATTGATTGTAGTCTTTTTCTGTAATTAAAATTGCAAACTGTTTTATTTGATGTTAGGGTACCCTGACCAAATTGGGGGGATCATTAATGGGTACGGGTGGATTGCTACGAACCAAGTTATGGGGATCAGCAACGGGTGGATCACCATTTTTGTTCCAGCTTGGGAGCAATCAAAAGCTGTGGAAGATAACGATATATCACTTCCGGTGGATCCATTCACTTGTTTTTACCACTAAAGATCCATATGGTTTGTTACATGCTTCTGAACAATATGGAGGGTTCAGTGACCACGACCGGGAAAAGATGTTTGTGGTGATAATTCTTATCCTTCTAGCCTAGTGGTACCTTAGATTTACGTTAAAAAAAAGCAGAGGGTGTTTGGGATTGCTTTTAAACTCTGATTTTCTTGGGGGAAAAATGCTTATTAACTTATTGATTTTTCAAAAGTAGTTTTTCTTTTTAATGTTTGGTTTAGCAAGTAATATATATGCCCTATGAAAAGAGAATTTTTTCTCCATATTGTTAAAATGCAATAATCGTGTGTTCTATTTATATAGGCCTTCTTTATTTGGACACCCACAAGATGATAAAATTTTATATTTGGACATCCTTATACGCAGGTTATAGGCTTATACGCAGCGTATAAAGTCCTGAGGATGTCCAAATAGCAACACTCATTTCAAAAGTAATGGTCACAATTTTAAACATTTTTCGAATTAATAATAAACTAATAAACTAATATATAAGATATACAAAAATTAATATGAAAATGTTATCGTTTAAAATAGCTAAACGGCTTTTCTACGAAAAGACATGTCTCGTTTTGTCAAAAAGGTAGTGATTTGTTTAAGGTAATTTAAGATCCTCTGTTCAATTATATATATGAGTATAATCAGTGATATGCTAATTGACAAACTCAACCAATTTCTAGAAGCTAGCGGTCAAAAGTTAATATTTTTACGTTGAATTGTAATGTAATGATGATAATGGTTGATTTTCATAGTTGCATTTTGATGCCGAGGAAGAGATAATTGGGATATCCGGAACCGTTGGGATGTGCTATGGTCTTGAGTTAATCACTTCATTGTCATTGGCGACAAACCTAAAAAACTATGGTCCTTTTGGTGAAGGGTGGGGCAGTACGGCTTCTTTTTCTGAATCATGGGACTGGGGCTTATTTGATGGGTTCTATGGCCGTTGTGGCTCGTACCTGGATGCCGTGGGATGTTGTTTGAAGAATATCATTTGAAAGGCTCCTTTTTTTTAGAATGGACGAATTTTTTACTTCGATCATAATTCGTTTCCTTTTACTGTAAACAAATAATCTTTCTTACTAAAATGAAATAGGGATAGGGTTTAACTAGAGACCGCCCAAAGAGGCTCTCGATATGCATGTGGTAGCGGATACAATGAGTAGGGGAAGGTCGTGTGGCTCATGACCATCGCAAACAAATAAAACGTGCCAACTGCGGTTTGATTTATCATTTCACATTTCCACAATGTCCCCTACAAGTGTATCCATATGACAGTAATATTCCCTTAGCTTTCAGTCCTTTGAATTTTGGGTGTCACATGGGAGGAATACAAGAGAAGTTGTACTGGTCGCTACATGCAAAAGTTTTCAAGTCCAACCAAAACACACAGTTACACATACCCTGGTTCACAAAACTTCTGGAGCCTAGGTTTCATTTGGTTGCAATGGTAGGCCACTGAATGATGAAATACTCTTTATTGTTTCCCCTTCCATCTCAACAAGTCCTTTGCAAAACGTCTCAACATCTGGAGCTTCTTCCTTCAGCAGCAGTCTCATCTCCTTCCACTCGTACTCACGTGACCCGTCATCCATCATGGGTCCCACAACCTTCCCCAGCAAATCAAGTCCTTTTCGATCTATAGAGAGCACCAGTGCGTCCTATACAAGGGCACAAGATATAAGGAACCAAAGAAACAGACATTTCTTTATAAAGGTGACAAAAAAAATCTTTTCATTTTTTGCAGGGGAGGCGGATTCTGAAAGGAGCCATTTTAAGACAGGTCTTTTGTAGTACATGACTACATGTCAAACAGATCTGAATCGGTGCCAACACTTTTGTTGTGTTTTCTTTTACATTTTTTAAAAAGAATTAATGTGTTAATTATCATGAAAAATAATACTATTATAAATGATGATCTAAATTAAGAGGTATTCAGGAAAAAATAGACTTTCAACATATTTGGTCATTTTGACCCGCTCCTGTTATGAGCTAATCTTTTTGTTTCATCCATTTGACGTGTGATAAAACACAACCCAAATCCATCTATTTTACTCAAAATTTGAGCAGTTGTTACTAAAAAGTCATAAAGTGACAGATCACTATTTGTTGAATTAATCTTATAATTATTTAATAGTTAGCGGTCAATTAGTAAAGTTTTATTAAAGCATTCACAGCCCGTTCTCCATCTCAATAATTTAACTAAAAAAACACTACTTTCTAAACTTATGTATCATTTTCTAAAAATCTATCACATCCCATTCTCCATATCTATCTCTATTCAATTAAATAATATTTCTTTATTCCATTTTTTTTTATTTTTTCTCTTTCTTCCCCACACAAAAATTATAAAATAACAGATATGGAGAATGAATAATGCAACATGAAATTTGGAGAATGAGTTGGTTTTCTCTAAATATATGGAGATGTGATATAGGGATGGAGAATGGGTTGGAGTAGGTTTTTAAGTGATTTCTTCGAAATTTAAAGATGGAGAATGGGATGTGAATGCTCTTAGGTAGGATTATTTTGGATTATTTAGTTTCCAAAATTAGATAGGTTACTTGTAAGGGTTGATTTAGTATAAAAAGGGGTTCAGGGGTCATTGTAATTGTCCTGGTTTATTAAATTGAAGTGTGTTGCTTATCTGTTATTGGTTATTGCTTGATATCCAACACTATTTACTCCACTATAGAGATTGAGTTTTATACCTTCACGTTCTTATTCAAGTATGTGGCACAGAAAATCATCAGGGCTCGCCGCCTCTCGTCACTTTTATTAATCCCATCAATCAAGCTTGCAGAAAAAAGTGCTACACGACCAAATACCAAAAGTAACATGAACATAAACTTAACTATATTGTCCATAGACCAAAATGATGGTTTTTGTTGAGGAAACCAGTTACCACTCATGTTAAATGACACAACTTGCTAAATTGTTCAACAAAAAGAAAACAGTTTCTGCAAGTTCTTTTGTGGAAAGATACTTACACAAGGAGTCGGCCTTTGATTCTTCGATATCCTTCAAATCCACTTCATGAGCGTTTTCCTTGCCTTCTATGTAAGTGATTGAACTGCATGGTAAACACTTCGTGTCAGATGTAAGCTCGTATTAGCAATATATGTATGTGTGTAGACACCTATCACTTGCAAATTGCAATGATGGAGCCACATGTAATGCTCAACAAAAAGTTCTAGGGTTTAAGGTAGTAATCCAATTATGCTTGATTTTGATTATTGATTTGATATCAATTGTGAGAGTTGGTTAGCTTGCTGACAGTAGACTGTGGGAGTGTTGGCCTATATCCAGAACATAGACCATTATCTTGTTTTAATTGTCTATTCGATTTACGGCTCGGTTTCATTCTATATCCCAGCTGTGTCTTATCAATTTACCATCCATTTGTATGAAAATGTCACAAGCCTTGTTTATTATCTTTTATGTTACCATGATTCAACAAATAGAATCCAACAAACTATAGGAAGATCTAATATTTATGCTCACATATTGTAATTATTAATCTATCAATAAAATATTTGTAAAGGCATATTCCTACCTTGGATTAAACTTATAAACCCTGTATTCTTGACCTTCATTCAATAGCTCTTGGAGATTTTCAGCACGAGATGTAGATCTGAAATCAGATGAACTTAATACACCAGTAACTGAATAACTGAATGCCTTTAATGCCTCCCCTTCTGATATTAATGTATCTCGAAGGCTTTCTGCAGCCGATTTTACCTGGCAAGATTCCACAAATAAGAAGCATACAACTGTTAACAAAAAGAATATCTACAACTTTTTACTAACTAATATGTGTTTCCATTCTGTAAAGATAAAGTGTTAGCAGAAGTGTGAAATGATACCAATGAGGATATTCAAATGAAAGCTAGGGGAAGATGAGCTCATATAATAACGGTTATGGTTTGCCATTAGTCTAGTTCTTTGGTGAAATAGTCGGTATGAAATGATACAAGGCACAAAAAAATACCAATATAGATAAAATCCCAGCCAAAAGCTGGAGCAAATATAGTTGCAATAACATATTTTGCTGCAATAATGTTGATTGTATAATATTGACAATACAGTGTCGACCATAGTCTCTTAACAGTAACTAATTAAAAACCAGTTTCATTACAGAGGCGTGAAAACTGATAAATAGACCACTTATGTTCAGCTACTTCCTAAAATGTACCTTTTTGTCACCAAGTGGCACAAGCTCACCAACAAGAGCAATCCGATTAGGAGGCTGTAATAATAAGAGATTCCTGGTGTTATTATAACATTATCAAGATAATGCAGCATAGTATTTAACACTCCTATTTAAATTTTAGATTGCAAAGCATGTGTTACATTCGTAAAATGTTCTTTTTTCCCATCTTATTCTTTCTTTTAATTCCTTTGGAGAACATGCAGTCATGCACACACACACTGTCTCTGTGTGTGCGTGTAGAGAGAGCGAGAGAGGGTTTGTGTGTTTGTGTGTATGTGACAAGTAAAAGAAAGTTAACTGGCCCACCTTCTTTAATGATTGAAGCAAATTTGCAAGCGAGCCTGGTAACGGACTTGTGATGGCCAATGAACCACGTTCATCTATAACTGCATTCTTTTTTAAGCAAAATGCCCAAATCAACATACTAGATAGCTACATTTTAGTTTCTAGTACAAACGTAAAGTAATGAGCATGTATTTTAGTATGTCATAATTCAGACCATGTATTTATATAGCAAAAACTATAAAAAAGAAACCGGTGCTAGTCAACTTGTAGCTCTACTTATCTCATTCAAACACGTTATAAGGAACTAACTTTAAGAAAGAAGTAAGGTGAGAAGCAGATAGAAGTTTTTCAAAACTAGAACTTGACTCTAAAATAATCCCTTATTTAAAGCTTTCATTTGCCATATATAACTACATATATAAGGATGAGCTATACCCCTATAACTATTTCAAGCCACAATCGACCTTCACTTCTTCATGAAGATACCAAGTCTGCTGAATATCTAGCACAGTTACACAAGTGACAAGCAGGTGGACTTAAAGAACCCTTACCACATCATTTTATTCTTCGTGTTTTACAAAGAAAAAATTGTGCTATTTTCCACTTGAAAGGCAATATGCAAACAAGAGGGTTTTGCTGAATTTTCATATCATTCAATTGCCATAACGCCTAGCAGATTGGTTGGTTAAGCACTTTCAGATAAAATATAATATGGAATTATGGATATGGAAGAAAGAATGTGTGTGTTTGTTTCAAAAGTCACAACAGCAAACTGCAAATCATATTGTGATTTACAGAATAAGTTCTCAACTTCTCATACACATAAAGTACATTCTCACATGCAAAGCTTCAATTAAACTGATATCCCTCTTCTCAATAAAATTACGAACAGGAAATTATGAAGCTTCTTAGACAGAGGCATCAAGAATGATCAAGAATACATAATAAACCCAAAAGGTACAGCCAATTTTATCAAAAATTAATCATACCACATTATGCAAGTCATCATCAGGTACCCAAATGTAAGGCCTCCCCTTCTTCACAAAGTATTTAACTTTTGAACTGTAAATTTCCTCCTTGCTGAAAAAGAAACACACACACGCACGCACACAGAGCCGTAAACATTGATTAAGACACGGAAACGAGTTCATAAACAACCAGACGAGCCTTATACGATTGTATGACCAAAAAACCTCCTACTAATCAACGCAAAAAAAGATTGGTACCTTCCTTTGGCATCAGCCTTAACTGTATTGAGATTGCCTTGCCAATTTGAAGCCAATATGTTCTGTCATAATACGAAGATCAGTCACACAGATGTGGTATATATTAATAGAGCGAAATCGTAATCTATACCTTGCACTTTTGGGCGAATGTCAAGACGGTGGTTCTGCTCCCCTTCATTATATGTAGAAGCAAGTGACGCACACCAACTGTTTGTTGTAATTACTACTCGCAGAAACAAGTAACCGAAGCGTATCTAGCAAACAACCCAAAATACGATCGGCTTGGGCCTTCGGTGGAAATCAAAGTGATTCACAAGTGGCCTCCAACTTAAAAAAAAAGATTATGGTGTCTCTTTCCTAGCAGTGATGATATGCCCTCTAAATTTAATTGTATAAACGTGAAAAAAAATTAACAGACTTTATTAACAGAAGCTAGACGGAAAGACGAAATCCGCGGTTTATAAAAAGTTTGAGACTAAACCCGTAATAGATGAAAACTATGGACTATATGTGAAATTCGTAAAACCACAGGGACTAAATACGTAATTTACTCAACTTATTATAAACTTGTTTTAGCAATAAGCCTCTAAATAAACTTAAATAAAAACAAAAAAAGAAATTGACGGCTGTGGGATTTGAACCCACGCCCTTTCGGACCAGAGCCTAAATCTGGCGCCTTAGACCACTCGGCCAAACCGTCTTCGTGTTATCTTCGCGCTCACTCGGTAATCCACCTGAAATATTTAACAAATTTGAGTTTTTTTTTTCTTCTGAAGCGTGCAAGTGAATGATTCCCAGGTAAATCTTTATAATTCGATTTTAGTTCATCTGTGTGTTTCCCATTGGATTTTCTCGAGTTACGATTGATTTTGGGATTCAGAATTAGGGTTTTCTTACTGAAATTAGTATTGACAATTCCTCAATCCTCATCGCTGTCATCTTTGATTCGTTTCAGGAAGACCGAAGTTTCAAGCACAAACTCCTCCAAACCCTAAATTCAAAAACTTCAATTTTACTCAGAAATTTCAAACCCTAGTCAAACAATTTTCAAGCAAATTAGAAGGTTAGTGCATATGAGCCCTGTTTGTAAGTCGATCTTCGTTTTTTGGGTTTTCTTTCACAATGATAGATAGCAGAAACACAGTGGCGTATAAGTTCTTCCAAAATTGGAATTTTTAAAGTTTCTATTATGCCCCACCCTTATATCTAAGAAATCGGACTTAGGACTTTGCTTGTTTGAGGACGACTCTCAACATGAATGTCAAAAGTCTCTAGTATGAAAATCTTCTGATTAAGCTACCTTTTAATGTTTATTTAATATGTGATGCGAGAAGATTTTGTTTGGGAAATCATCAAAATGATCATATTTATTTTGAGTTATTATAAAATGATCATTGATTGGTGGCTAGAGGCTTGTCTACAAGTTAAGACAACACTATCCTACATATTAACGACTAAAGATTGTCATTTGCCTTAGACTGGCCACTATGTATACCACTAATGGCCATGAAGTTGCCTGCAGGCTAAGTCTTAACCACCACAATCACAACTTACAAATGATTATTTTGCCGGTCAATGGGTGCCTCTTTAGTCAGCAAACTTATCATCTTTTTATTGATCAACATTCGTTACGATTATAATTGAGCAAACAAAAAGTTATGGGTTATTTTGTAAAAAGAGTTGGATAAAATTAAAAGGAAGTGATTGGTGATTTTCTCTTTTGTTTGCTTAGCAAGATACTAAGGTTTCCTGTTAAACAATTACATCTTTATTTATGCGAGTGTTTAGGGCGGCTTATTCGTTTGAATAACTTATAATCTGTTTGATAAGTTTATAATTATCTGAGTAAGTTGTAATTTATTAGGTAAACTTGTTCTTATGGCTATCTGAGTAAATTGTAATTTATTGGGTAAACTTATTTCAAATTATTTATGAGTATTTTTATGTTGTTATTTTTTAGATTTTGGATTATCTATCCATATTATATTTACACATAAAATGATGAAATTGTCTTTTCATATTAAGAATATAAAATTATTTTTTATAAATTTAACTGTCTTAATTGTTTTTAAATAAAAAATAATAGAATAATAAAAATTCAATTATGTAACAATCCATTTAATGTATAATTAAATTATAAAAAATTATTATAAACTTTTATTAAACATTAAGTCTTTATCCACTTCACCAATTATTTCTGATAGACTTTTGTTGATAAAAATTTGAGTTACTTCACCAACAACAAAACGAAAGTCCCTGTGACTGACACTGACCGCCGTTACAAGGAAAACGCAATCTCAAGTTTAATCGCTGAGTTCGAAGAAAAATGGCGGACGATGGCGATTTGCTGTGTAGATCTCCTGCCGATAGAGGATCAGAAGATCAATCGTTCGACAGGGAACGACATATAAGATACCTGGAGATGAATTACCAGATTTTGCCATCACCGTATGAAGGCCAAGAGATCAATCATCTTACTCTCGCCTACTTCATCATCTCTGGACTTAACATCCTCCATGCACTCGATCGTGTGAGATTTCGCCTCCTAATAGTTACTTAGATGTTTGTAATTTATCGCCTCCTAACGGCAGCGATAATATGTGATTTAAGATCTGATTTGTTCAATTATGGTGATTTACTCGATTATCGAATGCTCCTCAGTAGCAATTGATATTGAAATTGCTTGAATTCGATGAACAATAGGATTTCAATGAATCATAATTCATATAACACAAAATTGCAGATAACTGGGACTCTATATCTGTGAATGGTGGACTTTGTTTGACATTGTTGTGCTTCTAGAACGATTCTGAAAAGGATTGTTACAAAATTTAAAACCCTTGGTTACTATATATACTTGGAAAGTAGTATATGTACGATATCATTAATGTTTGTTGAAGCCTTAACACATAATATAAGCCTATGTAATTGGATCTGATGAGCTCCATTGGATATCATCAAATTGAAGATGTGAAAGTTTAGTTAACTTATGTAGGATACTAGTTTTGCAGCCTTGCAGGGTAATTTGACTCTACAAATGTATTAATATGATATTTCAATGATTATTTAGATTGATAGGGAAGCTGTTATCAATTGGGTTTTGTCATTGCAAGCTCATCCTAAGAATGAAGCAGAACTAAACAGTGGTATGAATTGTGAATTTGCCATTTTAGAAGTTTATGATGTTCCTCCCCTAGTTCATGAGTACGATTTAGAAATCACTAAACCTACTTGTGGATTGTTTACTGCAGGACAGTTCTATGGATTTCATGGTTCTAAAAGTTCTCAGTTTCATTCTGTTGATAATGGGGTATGATATCAGGTTTTTAATGTGTGGTCTATTTGGGAACTTACCTGTTAAACAAGTGTCAAGTTTTCTTCTTTTTGTTGCTCTGGTATATTTCTCTTAATCTTGTATCTGCTTACAGGTTTCGGTCCCAAACAACAGTCACTTGGCAAGCACATACTGTGCATTAGCCATATTGAAGACAGTTGACTATGACCTTTCACTTATTGACTCTAGTTCAATTTCAAAGTCTATGAAACATCTTCAACAATCTGATGGGAGGTATTTACCATTCTATTTCAATCTCGCTTAGCGAAATTTATAATCATAACTCAACCAAATGGGTTTTCAAGTAGAATTATTAACCAAAGGAATTCGTCATTTTATCATGTTCCATGCTTCCAATAGTTCAAGTTCACTCCTCTTTATGAAAGTTGGAAGGCTAAAAAGGAAGAGCTCCACAATTATACTGGCCTGTAATTTTTCTTAACTTTTTTACCGACAAACTAGATTCAGAATTTCAGACCCTTCATTATCTTTCCAAATTAAGAATTAGCTATTGTTAGGAAAGTTTTTTTCTGCAGTAACTAGGTGATATTAAGCAGCTGACTACCATACGTCAATAACACTGCATTTCATTACGCAAGGTTCAACTTTTTCATAAAATCTGCATACACAGGCCTCAAATGCAGACCCTTTATTAAAATGAGGTTTTTGGAGATTTAAGTCATGTCCATGTCAGTTAATTTATATGGCTGCCAAGAATTACTAAATTAACTAACGAAAACTGAACCCCTTCAAAAACTGACAGTCTGGGTTTTGATTACTGAATAACTGATCAGTACACTATAACAATGTCGTAGATTATCTTACCAATACAATCAATTCTCTAATGTTGTTTATCATCTTTATTAAGAAGTAGAATTAACATGTTGAGGACTATGGGAACCAAATATCTATAGGGGCACGTTCATTTCAGAACCAATCATATGTATGGTGTATATAGTACATAGAAGATAATCAAAGTAGTGGGAGAGAGAAAGTGTGGTGGTTAAGGTAACCGTCTTGTGTATCACATTCAAAGAACTATGTACAAGTGCATTATATGGTTCTCACAGTAGTTCTGAAAATATTATTGGTTCTGAAAACAACTCCCCTTGAGTTGGCTTTCTGATATGAAAGGTCTAAATCATCCACACATATTCACATGTGGGACCTAGTATAATCATTTGTAGGAGATGAAGAGGGATCACAAATTATGTGCAATTTGAAATTTCAAAACTATGTAAAACTGAATCGTGTAAAACCGAAGCTCCTAGAAACCAGACCCAATTTGGTTTTTAGGGGCCAAAAACTGAACCAACCCATATTCACCCGTGCTAGCCAATGCATTCATGTCATATATTTAATAGCTTTTGCTTACTTCATTTGCTTTGCCTTTGTATGATGTTCCTGCAATGATATCTATTTATTATTCTTGTTCTCTAATTCTTTTTTTGCATCAGTTTCATGCCCATTCATACGGGGGCGGAGACGGATTTACGGTTTGTATATTGTGCTGGTACGAATCCATGATTCTTTAAGCTACTTGTCTAAATCTAGTTCTCTCTAGATCGAATTTCATTGTAGCCTCTTGGAATTTGTAGCCGTTATTTCTTCACTGTTGGATAATTGGAGTGGCGTTGATAAAGAAAAGGCCAAGAATTACATATTGAGTTGTCAGGTATATTTTCACCTCTCAAGTACCCAACCCCCAGATGTTCTTTCAGAAAAACTGAACTAAAAATAGTTCTTTATTTCCCATATTTCCTTCCCTTCAGGTTCTTAGTCGAAAGTTCTAAACTAGTGTGGCGCTTGAAGTTTTTTTTATTATTATTTAAACATTAACAAGGGAAGGGATTTTTCTTTTCTTTTTGGATACTATATGGTAAATGGGTCGATTTGGTTGTATTATATATATACTATGAGTCGAATGGGTAATTTTCTTTCTGCTAATTTGTTGTGATATACTGATGTTTGGAGAGACAGTAGTGCAACACAAAGATAAAGTAAAGCAAACAACACCAGAACGCAATGCATTGTTAGCAGTTAGTACAAGTCTGTGTTTTCACCTGCTTAAACCCCCCTAAATAAGTTAAAAAAAGGTTTTGATGATCATTATGATAATATAGTTTTTATAGTCTCATTAAATATGTAAATTGCTGTAAGAAAAAAAAAGAACACAAAGTGTTAATGGGTCGGTCTAACCTGCCCTGACCCGTTTGGACTGGTATAGAGCTCGCTTTCAGCCATTACCGGACCCGACCATTTTGTCGCATCTAGTGAGGTTATTGGGTTGAAGGATTTCGGGTTGGCGCCTTGGTGGGTTGGATTTGTGAATCCGAACATGACCCATATATTTATTTTGTCAAAGACATTAACCCTAACCTAGACCCGGTTTAATTTTGTCGTGTTCAGGTCGACACGTTTAATGTTCATTCAATGAACATGAGTACTACCTCGTGGTTTAGGAACATTTTAAACAACCAATGACTCCCGTTCAAATAATCTTTTTTTGTAATTAGTGTCTTCTCGTTATTTTTGTCTTTTAGCTTCTATTCTCAGTTAACAAGCTGGTGTTCATATATTTAGCTTGAAATTAGAGGAACTGAAAGGAAAGATTGGTAAAGAGTTCAAGAGTGAAATTACCGTCGCATTTAGAAATGGATGGTTTGAGGAAAAATTTAAAAAACTTCAAATGTTAAAAAGTTTTCAAATAACCTTCTATGAACTCTAAATAGGAACCTTTTTCAAAAGTCTTAAATGGTTTAACAGGTCAACCCGTTTACCAAAGGGGTCAACGATGGCTGACCCGTTTAATAAACCAAATATATAACCCCACCCACAACTCGATTATTTGTGTGTCGTCTTTGTGTTTCATTTCAGGCTGTATCAAGAATTACCACCCCTAGTGCTAGATATTGAAATGGTTCCCCTTTTTTGTTACCAAAATCATTGTAGTTTTAATATTTCTTGCTTATAACATATGCATATGTCTTATATGGTAATATTTCCTTGCAGTCATATGATGGTGGCTTTGGACTAATTCCTGGTCAAGAATCTCATGGTGAGTTTTCTTGCCTTTTTGCGGGGTTTTTTTTTTAATGTTTGACTTGACACTATTGGTCAACAATATTATTTTTTATACATTCAGCACCTTGTCAAATGAGTAATCAGTATTATTATTATGTAAACTGGCATTATATTTAGGACTTCTTTAATTTTTCAACTTTTAGAACTAAATTTATTACTCATAAACCGTTCTTACTTTTAGAATCACAGGTGGTGCAACTTACTGTGCTGTAGCATCTCTTCGGTTGATGGGTTTCCTTGAAGATGATCTAGTTTCTAAAGGCACATCCTCTTGCATCATAGATATCCCGTCGCTTCTAGATTGGTGTTTGCAGGTACGCTTCCCATTATATATAATTTTAAGTTACAGTATTAGTCATTTAACTGTCTTCGTCTTCCTCATGTTTCAGAGGCAAGCAGTTGATGGAGGTTTTCAAGGAAGGCCTAACAAAATTAGTGACACATGCTATGCTTTTTGGTGAAGCTCATACTAACTTTAGATTTCTGTTCTTTAATCCTCATTTCTTTAGGATTCACTTGTTTTATATGCTAATTTTGTAGGATTGGTGGAGTGCTGAGGATTTTAGGTGCTAATAAGTTCTTGAGTGAAACAACGTTACGTGAGTTTTTGCTCACATGCCAGTCTGAGGTTAGCTGCTTCTATATAGCACCTTGTAACATATGCCTTGACTGCTTTAGGAGCTTACGACTTTGTTTTTTGGTTGCCCGGGCGGAGACTTCTAGGGACATCACCTTTCTTGAAATTTTTCCCACCCAAACACACTTAACTGTCAAGTTCTTAGACCATCTTTTTGAATGGTGTCACACCGTTGTGTATTTTGTTTAAAATAATATCTTTGCTTTTGTTTTTGTAGTATGGTGGTTTCAGCAAGTTCCCAAGACAACTGCCGGATCTTTATCATTCATATTACGGATTTACAGCATTCAGCATGTTACAAGAAACCGGTCTCAATCCTCTTAATATTGAATTGGGTATAAGTATCATCTAATTCTACTCATCTGTTTGATCGTGTATCATTTATGATGTAATTTTCTTCCAATAACTGACCAACCGTTGGTTTTTGCCTTTTTGATTATTTAAGCCTGGGAATTTCGGGTTTGTACCATATGCATGAAAAATTGTATTCTGTACTCCATTTGAAAATTACAACTCAAAAGACAATGATTTGACAAGAGGAGGTCGTGTTTGGATGGTCAATTTGTACAGTGCTTGTAGCTTTAAGCTTTGTTTCATATCGTTTAAAATTGTACCGGCAGGATTTTTCTTTTTGGCAAGTACATTTAATGGATCAATTATCACATGTTATTTTTTTATTTATTTGATTTTATGTTTTTAACTTGTAATTTTTAGTTTTTAATGAGCTTGTCTTTGTTTACAAGTATCCTATGTTATATGGTCCTAACTCCTACGTTACATGACATCTATAATAAATATTTCTGTTATCTTTCGTATCTAAAATTTGTGTACAAGAGTATCTTTGGTCTGGTAATAAATCTATGATTATATATTTATGCTTGTATATATATTTTGTAAATATATTTATAATAAAAAAAATTAATTTTTTTAGTATGTAATACAGTTTAAGGATTTCCTATAACACTAAGATTGTCTGAAATGATGAGCACTCTTTCAACAAAGAGTCATAGTCATCATAGTCATCAGCTACATCAGCTTTCTAACCATCCTTTCTACAAATAAGTTTTTACCTCAACGCAATCTTTCCTAAAACATCCGTTGTTTATCTATTTAATATTTTTGTTTGAGAGGAAAAAAAAGCTATGGATGCCGCACGCTGCCAAGGACAGAAGTCGACAGATGTTATAGACAACAACCAACAACACAACACATCACCCATGGACACTCCACAAACACCCGCGTTGCTGGTAGTCTAATAATAATTAAAATAAATATAGAAACTGAACGTTATGACAACTTACAAGTATATGTTAATAACTAAGATTTTAAATGTTCATATAATCATTAAGCTAATCAGCAAAAGTGTATGATTAATCATAATCATATAAGTTTTCTTTTTAGTACTAGTACACCAAGCTTGAAAGGGGCAAATCGGCAAAAGTGTATGATTAATCAATAATCTTATAAGTTTTCTTGTTAACACATTAAGCTTGAAAGGGGGTAAGTTTGTAACACCATTATAAACCCGTGCTTTTTAAAACGGTTCACAAAACTAATAGCGCTACATGGTTATAAATTCGTACCTTTGAAAATGGTTCGTAAAACTAATAGCGCTTTAGAGTAGAGGGGGTGTTGGTAGAAGGCAAAGTAGCTTCTCCCAATCAGCTAGTGTCACATTAATTTTTTTAAAAGTAGTAGAATGGAGGAAGGTGGATGGCAGAAAACTAATAAAACATCTATAGCATATTGGTAATTAACTGAAACAATTTTGGCCCACATTCATGGCTACAAACTACTTCAAGAAACCAAAATGTGAAGCTGCAAATCAGGAGGGGCGAACTCCTGGAGCAGCCGCTCCCACCCCCTCCAACGTTGCACACCATTAGAATCAGTTTGAATCATCGTATACCACCAACGGAAAACATATCAAGTTGAATATAATAAAAGAATGAAATTTCTAATATAATTATTTTCAACAAAAAGCTCGAGTGTATTAATATTAAATACACTTGCAAAAGCAATATGGGGGTTGGTAGACTTTGGGCATGTGCCATTGTTTGTCACGGGCATCTTTGTGGTTGTTTGTTGTTTAGGTAAAACTCCAACTCATTTACAAACACAAAACAAATTCCTAATTTCGAACTTGTTTTTGTTACTTTTCCTAAATAGGTCAAAAGTGGGATCAAATCCTAGTGACACCCATTTCTCCACTTTATTCAATTTCATTAATCCCCTTGAGGTTTTCGTTAATACGCAAATACAATTTCGTAATCACATATATTGTAATAATAAAAGTAAGTTTTGTCAATGGCTATTTAGCCTGATGATATCTGGTGTTTATTCTTATTGACGTAATTTCAAAACCCACAAGTTAAAAGATAGATTTTAGAAAGTGTGTTTGAAGGGAAAAAGATAAATTAGCAAAAGCAAGATTCAATAAATCAAAATGTAATTGTTCAGAGTTGATTTCGTAACTTGCTTTTGATATTTTGGACTTTTACCCCCCGTATGAATGTGTCGTGACATGTGTGGTTCATTGTCAATCATTTCATTTAGTGGTCACTGAACTATATGTACTTTTTAATCATGGTCCTTCAACTACAAGGGAATTCCACTTTAGTCCTGGATTTATGATTTATTTTCAAAAAAAGGAATCTACAAGTCCATTTCTTGATATCTTATACCTTTCATCACAATGTACACCCTCCATGTATTAATCAAGTCTTCTTCTCGTGTAACTTTCGAGCATTGCATACGTTGCATTGTTTTATAAACGAGTCATTTTCATAGTAAAGAAAAATAGGTCCGAATGTAACATTAAGGGTTGATACACATACAAAACCAACGTACTTTCTCATTTTCGAGAAGAAAATCTTCCAATCTAAATTCAGTATAAAAGTGTCGCTCGACTTGTAAAAATTACAAAAAAAAGTTACTAGATTAATTTTAAATTTTTGTATTTTAAAGTTCCCGAACTAGTCTAAAGTGCACATATTGACTCTTATTTTGATCAATATGAAAGGTAACAAATCATAATTTAATAAAAATCAAAAGTTTGTGCATTGTAAACAAGTATAAGAACTTTACTTAATAAAAATTAGTTTGTTAACATTTTTGTGTATCTTTTAAAAGTTGAGGGATTTTAATGTAACAAAATTCAATTTAGCGATTTTAGCATGAAAAAGAAAAAGACATATTGGTTTTTTATGATACTCGCCTGATATCATTATAACTTAACTTGGTTATAACTTAGAGTTAACTAGATTTCGTGACTCGCACGTTGTCACGGGGACAACACAAGCACACAAAACCGTTGCATTGCTACAAAGCCACGTAAAGAAAACGGAAATAAAAACCGCATATCGACCCAAACGCTTAAACTATCGACCCTACAACCTAAAAGTTGTGTTACATGACTGTTTTATAATACCACAAACTCCTTTGCTAAATTCGTTAAGGTTGACAATAGAAAAATAAAATAATTCTATGTTACACGACTTACTTATTACACCACCAACTTATCTATTAAACCGGTCACGGTTGAATGGGAAGGGAAACAAAAATGAAAACAAACCCACTAAATTATATTATTACTTTGTCATGAGATTAAATTTTCTTTTCTTTTCCTATTAAATATTACTTTTATGATATATAGGCAGGGACCAAGTGGAAGTCAATCTCCTCACCTAGTATTGTTTTAGACAAAATAAGAACACAAAGCCAAACAAAATTACAAAAGTAGGTCTTGAATTTATAATTGATTTGTATCCACACAAGAAGATAAATATTTTTTTATAAAAAAATAGGTCCTAAATTTATGATTTATTTTTATAAATGTGGGCATTCAGACTAGCTTATAACTTTTAGGTTAGCCTAAAAAAATTCCAAACAGTAACAGGTCAAAATAACCATGGAAGCAACAAGAACAAAACAAGAAATATGAAACTGTCCTAGCAGAGAATCAGAGTCAATCTGCCCTTGACCAACTGTCGTTTATAACAAACATGACTGATTTATTGTACTGTAATACAAGATAAAAGTATCTTCATTTTACAAATACACCCCCACTACCATTTATTTTAGCCTACACATGGGCTTTTAGCTTTAGTTGTATTCAGCTTTAAATGACCACAACTTTAAAAATCATCACTAATTACCACACTAAGGATAAAGATCCAAGAAAAGCTTTCTTTAAAGATAGGAATGTGGGAAAAATTTGTAATTTTTAATTGTGATGGAAGTCTATTTGCAATGAGCACCTTTGTGATTAATACAAAAGCATAGAATTAATTTCAATAAATTAATAAGATATGGTAAAATGGGCTTTTCTTGAATTAAAACTTCTACTAAAGCTCTCATACAAAGTTATACATAGATGTGTACATGTAAGAACCCATTTTGTTTCACTGATGAAGCACTATTGTCAATTGGGATTCTTATGGAATTGATGTCTGAATGTAGGAGGGGAAGCTGCTAAAGGGAGTACCTGTGAAGAGCTTGAAGGGTACTGTGATGAGATGTTATGGTGATGATCAATTTCCTTGTCTTTAGAGACAATTAGTGTGATAAAAGATCCATTTTCATGGCTTTCTTGAACAGAATCATCAACTCCAAATCTTTCAGTCAGTTTCCTCTTTTGAAGTTTATCTTCAGCATCTCTCAAGAATTTGAATTTGGGAGGTGGTGAAGCCCAAATCCTATTGAATTCTGCATCACTTGATGAATGACTCAAAGGACTAAAGGGTCTATGTGTTGAATCTCTAGGGGTTATTGGTGGAGTCAAGGATGGTGGTGAAGCAAGTGGAGTGAAAAAAGGGGTTTCCACTGAAAACACAACATCACTCAAACTTCTTCCTCTTGACCCTTTTTTACTCTTGTCTTCTGATTCCAAATCTTCCTTTGTTTCTTCTTTGATTGTGAAGAGAAATCTTGGTGGGCCAGAGAGGTTTTGCAGCATCAAGAGTTCAGTTTCAATAGTCATGTTGTCATCACAATCTTGACCAACTGGTCTGAGCCATGATGATGGTTGTGGTTCATGGACTTGGGTGTCTGTGGTTAGCCCTGTAGAGCTCAAAGATGAAGGCTTTTTCCAACAAAACAAGTACAAGAACTCCCTTGCTGGACTACTATAACTTTCTTGAACCTCCCTGTTTGTTACCCTCTTCTTGCACCATAACAAATAGTAAAGCTCAGCAATAAGAGCCAGCAACAAACACCCAAAAACAAGACTCAAACCAAGTCCTACACTACTTGAGGATCTCATATTTGTTTCCACTCACATCACAAGTGCCAAAAAAAAAAAGCCTTTCTTCTCAAGAAAACTGCTGGTTATCTTCAGAAATTGACATGATGAACCTCACAGGACTTTTCACAAACAGTTGGTGTGCACTCCAAAAATCAGTATGGAGAAGCCTTCTGCCCCTTATCTTTATCTGAGTCGTAGAGTACCCGAGTGCCTGATGAAACCATAAAAACTTTGGCTCCAAAGATAGGGGTACCCCCAAGCTATAAAGTCCAATTTTATCTACTCCAAAACAGAGAAAAATGTGTTTTTTTTTTTTTTTTTTTTTGCTTGAAATCGAACCCTTAAATGATTATGCATAATAAAACTCGTGAATCATCCTTTCACTTTATCGTATATGCTCACAAACTTAAAATCAAGACACATGACCGCGTTTGTCTTTATGCCGTAAAAATTCAAATTTTGTGATGTAACATAAAGACAAGATGAAAATTTTCCACTAAATTACTAAAGACTTTTTGAAATATTCGACAATGCCATGATGATGATGATTCAACGATAATTGTAAATTGTAAACTGTAAAGTGTGTTTTAAATATTGATTTTAAAAATACCATCTTGAAATCTAACACGGTTTGGGTATTTTTTGTGATATATTATACTTTACTTTTTTGAGGAAAAAAATTGTTCAGGAATAAATGATATATTTATAACAACTTGGATAAAATATTGTGGAAAATGCAATGTATAATGGTTAGAAAGGGGATGCCCACAAAATCACATGGCATCACATATCGAAGAAAGTGATGTATCATTCAAATTTCAATGTGACACTTTTTGCCCTATACTATCTTTGATAAAACAAATTATAAATTCTTCCAAGATTTTTTTTACTTATTTTTCTTAAATGACTTATTTGAGTTACTTGCTTTTTTTAGTGCTAGAGTTTGTATTAGGTAAGTCGAAAGCAGCTATTGTGTGGTTACCGAAAGTCATTCTTTTCGATGTTTAGATATCGTAGATGGAGGGTGATCCTGTCCACTTTGATTGATCTTTACAACACGTTCATATAGTTCATATACTAAGGATCGTTTACCTTCATATTTTGAATCCTTAACATACACATCTTAAGCGAATGATATAACTATTGTGTTCAAGTTTCATGTGAAGAGATTATTTCAACCGAATATTTGTTTTTTTCTCAAATTCTTATGGTTAAAAGCTATTGAATTTGTTAGTTTTAATGGGATGATGGTTCATCTAAGATGCCAGTGAATCTTCAATGATATTTCCAAATGCGACGTATATATTAAGTTTATTTTCTATATTTAGTATTTAACTAATATAACGAGTTCAAAACATGGTTTTGTTAGAACTGGTTTCATCCCGATCCTAATTGGTTTCAACATGTTTGGGTTTTCTTCTAGCTAGAACCAGGTTCAATCTGAACCGGTTTCTTCACTAACCGCATTTGATCAAAATTGATTATAATCGATTCGATTCCAAAACCGGTTTAAAAAAAAAAAAACAATTTAGTGCTCTCCAATTATGGGCCTTATGGCCGTTTAGGCAACTCCATGGCCAAGAAGCCCATTTCATGTTAAACTTTAAAAGTTAAAACTAACGAATTTATGCGATAAAGAATCCAGAACTTCAAGTCAATAATGGATATGCACAAACCCATTGATATTTAAGACAAATCAAATATAAAGATATATGTTGTGTTTAAAATTGAGTTTTTAACACACAACATTGGCTTAGTTGCCTATACTTTAGAGGCGCCTCTCCTAAGTTAAAGTTGGAGACCTTTTTAATTTTGGGGCTTCTAAAAGTTAAAGGTATAATAAAACAATGTCTTAGTTGCCTGTACTTTAGAGTTTAGAGCCGCCTCTCCTAAGGGTATGGGTAATACCTCCACCGAGGTGATCGGGAGAGGTGATCGGGGTTGGTCGGTGGCCTCGGTTCGATCGGGAACACCACTGCGGTGGTCTCGGGGTCACCGATCGGTGACGTGGTTTGGGGTACCGACGCCGATGAAGAAAGGGGTGGGGAGAGAGCCGTTGGAGTGGGCCCCCCCCCCCCAAACGGCTATTTTCCTTTTTTTTTTTTTTTAATTTTTTTTTTTCAAAAACCCAATATTTTAAACCTTATAAATACCCACTCATTCCAACTCTTTTCTCACACTTTTTATAAATACCCACTCTCTATCACTCTCTTTAAAAAAAAATGAACCCCAACCACATTGAACAACCTTCTTCAACCCCTTCTTTTCAAGGCCCCCGAGTGTGTATACGTTGGGATGAAACGCAAGAGTTGGTACTAACACGTTGTTGGGTCGACGCCTCCGAAAAACCGGAGGGAAATAATTTATGGCAAACAATTACAAAAAATTGGCATAAGGAGTTGAACCTCAATCCCGACACCCGATCGAAACACCAGTTAATTGCAAAGTGGAGCCAAGATGTGAACCCGAAAATACAAAAGTTCAACAACATTTTCATCAACATCTCCTCGCAATGCAGAAGTGACCAAAGTGTTTCCGACATTTTGAAGATGGCACAACATCGTTTTAAATTGGAAAATAATGGTGCCTCCTTTGATAAACTTGATTGTTGGGAAGTTGCTCGATCGTCCCCTAAATGGCGAGCGGAGACCCAAGCTCAATGTTAAATTTAATTTTTTTTTAATTTGTAATTTTAGGATTTAGTAAGTAATTTTATGACTTTTTTTTTAATTTGTAATGTTAAATTTAATTTTTATTTATAAAATGTATTTGTTTTTATTAGTATTTTATTTTAAATATTTTATTATAAAAAAGTGATTGGGGAAGTGGGGAAATGGGGAAACCATTACCCACAAAATGGGGAAAAATGGGAAGGGGTGGGGAATGATGAGGTGGCACCTAAAATGGATTGGGGAAATGGGAAAATGGGGATTGTATTACTTTTAACCTAAGTTGTATTTGTGAGTGGTGATCCCAATCAGTATTTAGAAGTTTAGTTATATCTACTTTGATTGATTAGAGATAAGAGTGGTGACCCTTGTCAAAGTGATTGATAGAGAAAGAAGTTTTGCAAACGATGACTAAACTCTTGATTGAATAATCGAGAATTGAAGTGAGCGTAACGAGAATTAAGAGTTAGGGGGTAATTTGAATGTTTGGAGTTTATTTTAATTAGTTTAATAGTTCGAAATATATAGTAGGCTTAATTATTAGTGTGTATATCCATTTATTTAAATGGTAGAAGATAGGGGTTGGAGTCTTAGTAGGGGTGTAAATGAGCCGAGCCACTCGTGAGCTACTCAAGATCGACTCGATAAAAAGCTCGAAACGAGCCGAGCTTTAACGAGCTCGAGCTCGAGCCGAGCTTTAACGAGCTCGAGCTCGAGCCGAGCTTGAGCTTTGAAATATAGCTCGTCTAATAAACGAGCTCGAGCCCGAGCTTTACATATCGAGCTTGAGCCGGCTCGCGAGCCTAAACGATCTTTTATTTATATAATTTTTTTAAAAATTTTAAATTATATTTAAAAAATAATGATTAGTATATATAAATTTTTAAAAATTATGATAAAACAAGTAAATATATGTATTATTTTTTTATATAAAAAAGTATAATTCTAAATATATACAAACTTAATCATAAAAATAAAATAAAAAAATAACAATTAATAATAAACGAGCCGAGCCCGAGCCGAGCTCGAGCTTGAATAATTTTTCACGAGCCGAGCTCGAGCTTCGATAATAAAGCTCGAATCGAGCCGAACTCGAGCTTTGTTAAATTTAAGGATTGTTTTTGTTAAATTTAAGGATTGTTTTACTGAAAGTATGCAAAATAACCTTATGTAAAATAAAATGAAAACATTTCCAAGAAAACGAAGGAAATGCTACTTCTCGTTTTATATCTATCTTATTGATTTTTTTATTTATTTGATACTTATATGTAAATAACCTTATTAAAATAAAACGAAAACATTTTTTTAAAAAGAAGAAAAAAAGGGAGTTTATTAGATGGAGAACCAAGATGGTTATTCAACTTATTTGGTTCAAGTTTGCACCGGCTAGTTATCCTTCTCATATTTCTAAAAAAAAAACGAAAGGAATTAGATGGAATGGTTTAAGCTTGCACCGGCTGTTATTCTTTTCACGTTTCTAAAAAAATCTTGAACCGGCTAGTTATCCTTCTCACATTGCTTAAAAACGAAGGGGAAAAAGTGGGAGTCCGTTTGATGGAAGCGAGATGGTTATTTGGGTTGAGCTTGCACCGGCTAGTTATCCTTCTCACATTTCTAAAAAAGTAAAAAAACAAAAGGAGAAAAAAATGAAGCCTATTAGATGGAATGGTTCAAGCTTTACGAAAAAAAGGAAAAAAGTGGGAGTCCGTTTGATGGAACCGAGATGGTTATTTGGGTCAAGCTTTACGAAAAAAGGAAAAAAGTGGGAGTCCGTTTGATGGAACCAAGATGGTTATTTGGGTCAAGCTTGCACCGACTAGTTATCCTTCCACTGTTCAGAGCAAGAGGTAGTCGCAGCTCTGTGAAGCCAGCCTAACGCATTGCCCTCTTCTCTAGGAGCCATGTAGCCCAAGCCTTCGCAAGAACTACATGACCCAACTCCAAACTTGGAACGGGCTAGCCAGATATTGCAACGACTTAACCCAACCGATCTGGGCTCAATCACAATCCATCCCACTTTAATGCCCTCACTCGAGTCACAAGCTTCCGTTACAAAGCTCGGCGACAAACTGATACCATTAGCTTCTCATATACAGCTGTATATTTTCTCAGTTTCTCGATGTGGGATGCTAACTAAAAGCTTTTGATGCTCATTCTTCTTCACTTATATGTCTCTCAAATATATACACTCGATAATTTCTTCCCCTGGACAACTTAGAAAGTGAAATATTTCCGTAGGTCACCAGTTTCGAGGACGCCAAGATTTCCGTTTTCAAACCCCATGATTCGTAATTTAACCGTCTGAATCTTGGTGGCTGTCGAGTTTTAGTCTCAGTTTTGTAAACTTTTATATATGATCTACAGTTTTACACAGTCTGAATTAAAAAAGCGATCTGCAAATGCTATAGGAGTCCAAACTCACAAAACAATTGATGATATTATATGAGAAAGTATCATATGTTCTAACTAAAATTATTATTAGAACATTAAAACGTGCAACAAAAATATCCTAGAAAAAGAAAAGAAAAGAAAAAAACTATGCAATTGATATCTGAACAATGTTAGAAGCATCTTGTCTAACCTCTACATCTGAATCAGAATCCAAAATCTGAAACAATATTTGAGATGAAGGTATGGCATGAGTCCGACATATCGGGCAAGTCGAATGAGAGTACAGCCACATATCGATACACGGTACATGAAAAGAGTGTAGGCATTCGGGTAAAGTACGCAGCTCTTCGTCCTCCTCAAACTCACACAAACAAATCGAACACATGGCGTCATCATCCCCATCTCCTCCTTTCGCATCTGGCCCCGACCCCTTTTGGTGTTTGTGGGCCGGGATAAGAAGAACCACCGAGTTCTCGAAACTGTTGTAGTCGTTATCCTGGCGATGGCTTTGTTGGTGCACGTGATGTGGCGGGATAGGATTCCGCCTACGGTTGCACCAGCTGACGGTGATGAAATGGTAGACGGCCACGAGGACGGCGACCAATGAGATTATGACAAGGAGGGAGATTAGTTTGAGTGTCAAGGAGTTATCTTCCATGATGTGGTTGGGAAATTAAATTTGGTGGAAATTATGTATGATTTAGAAGGTTGTACATGGAATCTTGATTACGGTTGCGGATATTACCATGGAGCCAATTGTCCCAATATTTGGTGTTGTTCTAATCGGGCATCTTTGAAATACATTGACTTAATCAACTAAACTTCTTAGTGTTGTCTTATTAAACAAATATAATAAATAAATAATTTGTTTTTGAAATTTTATGTTTGTGTTCTTATGCAAAACTAAACTGCCGCCTATGATGGGGTTTTATTTTTAAATCGTAACTTGGAGTTTCTGGATATTTCTAGACAATTCTTGGTGGTTCAAGATTAAAGAAAGTTGTAAAAAAAACAAATAAAACTGGAGTATTAAATCAAAATATATTTTGTTTCCAACCAATGTTAAAAATTACATAAGCAGAACCAATTTTTATGATGTCACCGGAATCACTGAGAGTAAACTAACTGTAAGAGTTGCTCAAGGTCTAGTTAGAGGTTGTTTTGACCTGCTTATATTAAAAACAGGTTGATTTTGATTGTATCTGTTTAATAATGGGACAAACAGATAGAACATTAGAATTAGAAGTAGTTATAAATGAAAAGAGCCAGATGGGCTTTATAGGTTAAATGGGTCAAAAAGTCAGTCTAACTCTAAATGCACTCACTTGCTTGCTTACAAGTTACAACATTCACAAGTTTAGATTTTCTAAAAAAAAAATGGAATTATATTATTTTTCTACTTTATAGAGTTTTTCAATTATACTTGGAACATTGAATATTACCAAAATTATACTTGGAACATTGAATATTACCAAAAAAAAAAAAAAAAAAAAAAATTATACTTGGAACATTGAATATTACCAAAATTTAAACAAACGTAAAGCAAACCGTTTTAAACCACACATACATGATATATGTTTGGGCACAAGACCCATTCGGATCCTTAAAAAACCGTCTATTTTAGCGTTCTATTTTTAGTACGTTAAAAAGAGAATGTTATTAGAGCACACAGAGTGCAGTGAGAGGAGGAATGGGAGAGCAGTAAGCTAGTAACACCGCCTCCTTCATCTGGAATTCTGGGCATAAGAAATTTCATAAGGCTACCAAGTTGCATTCTAAATATCCGTAGGAATCAATACTATATTGAACTCAGAAACCCGACCCATAAAAACTAAGAGCTTACAATACGGTATACGGTACCGTCTTTGGTCCCGGTAAAATAAACTTAATCGAATTTGGCCCAACTCGGCCCAAACTAAATGGGGCCTGTGGGTCATTTGATTAATTTGAATAAATGATATAAGCGGTCCCTCAATAAATTGGTAATTATGTGATGAAAATAAGTACATAAGTATATGAACGGATTTCCCATTAGATTATCATTAAAAAAGAGTAACATAAAGATTCTTAACACCATACAAAAGAGTCTCCAACTCTTTTAAATCCATCTAAGATGACAATCATAACTGGAATCATCAAAGTCAAGATCGATTATGGCATCTTCATCAAAGGTTTCAATCCGAACAAGTAAGTTTTAACGATTTGATGTTTTAGGATCGTTTAATTGAATTGATACGATGATCCGCTTTTCGAAAACCTGGATTATTAACAGGTCAAGCACCCAGGTAAAACCTACTAACTTGGTAACCTGGCTCGCGTGAAACACCACCCGGACCATTCTTTCATGTCGTATATAAACAAATATAAGTAGTTATACAAATAGGTTAAATAAATTATTACAAACAACTCCTCATTTACACCTGTTTAAAATCTTTAAAAATTTAGCTCTTAAAAATATTCTAATTTGAAAACTTGTATTCTCTATTCACGCCTAGAAATTTGGTATTATGTGGATTCACCCAGTTATCGTCGTTTTCCGAATGAATTAATGATATTATGTTCTATAACTTTTTTGTTTTCTAGATTTATAATAAAATTATAACTATTGTGTTTTTTGGTTCTGCTTAAATTGAATTTTTAAATGATAAGTTATCTATCACGATAATTACTTAACAAAATTGTTTTAGATATGGATTTTTGTACGTTAAACTAAATTTTGTCTAATTTGAACCTTTCCATTTTGAATGTTAAACTAGGGTGGGGTTATTGTAAAAATTTTAGTATGAATAAGAAGAATAAAAAGGAATCGTAGACATTAGATCTTCAATTAAATTAATATCTTTGGGCCAAAGTTTTCTTGTGTAGAATTAGAAAGAAAAAAATTAAGGAAAACAAAAGATGGAAGGGTATTTGTGACTTTTTTTTTATCAAATTCCTCTCGTTTTTTAAACATTCATAACTCTTACATACGACATTATTTTTAAAAAAAAATACACCATAAAAACGAGTGTTTTTTATCTTTAAAACGCCTATAGTGTTGTTATATATAAACTTTAAAAAAAATATATATACACTCTTTCAAATGTTCAGATCATTGTGTCAAAGTGTTCAGATCATGTGTCATATTGTGTCAAAAATGTTCAGATCATTGTGTTATATTGTGTCAAAATGTTCAGATCATTGTGTCACATGGTGTCAAAAACAAAAAGAGTATTTAGTTTTATATATAAGAACACCATATATATATACTTTTGACACAATGACACAATGATTTGAACATTTTGACACAATGACACAATGATCTAAACATTGTGTCAAAAATCGAAAGAGTAATTTTTTTAATGTTTTTATATAGCAACACTATACGCGTTTAAAAGATAAAAAATGCTCGTTTTAATGGTGTAATTTTTTTTTAAATAATGTCATATGTGAAAGTTATGAATGTTTTAAAAGAGATGGGGAGGTAGGTAAAAAGTCAACAAAGATGGATAAGACTAAAACGCTCATCCTTTCCTTTTTAGTAGATCAAGATCCAATGACTGAAATTCCTTCTTATCATTGTTACCCAAACCAAACTTCTAATTTGAACATCTCCCTGTTAAACTATGATTTTTTTTATTCTTACTATAATAACTTTGAATTTCTTCGAATCTGTTTCGGATTCGAATCAGATTCAATAAGAATTAATCCTATTCGAATTCGATTTGATTTCGGATTTAGCTTTCGAATTATAACCGAATTTAATCCAAGTTTTAAAAATTAAAATTTGAATAATTTGATTCGATTAATTCGAGTATACGAAGTTGAACACCACTAGTGGAGAGTAGTCATTTGTGTTCAACCCATTATACTGATCATCATATTGAATCGTGTCATTCATCACTCGACGTCATTTTCAATCGAAATTTAACATTGACTTGGAATAATGAACCAAAACAATTTCATCCGGTCCAACGCAAAAACAATGAGCCAACCTGATAAATATGAGCAAAATTAGACAAATCCATTACCATTTAATCCGGATTGCGGTCCTCAGATCTCCAGATAATCGATCTTGGCCCCTATTTAGCCGTGTCATATCCGGGTTTGATTTGTTCTACTTCAGTCTAGGTTTAGAGTAGTCCACTCCGTATTTAACCATGACGCATCCATAGTCAAAAGATCACCTCACATTGAATACTTTATCTTGATCCATCATCACTTGACCTTTGCCAAATGGTTAGTTAAACTTGACCTTTTAAGGGCTGTTTGGTTTAATCTGTTTCATTATATGCTATATGAATAAGTGTCTGGATGGTAAAGACTTGTGTAGAGAGCTGGATGAATAAGCCATTTTTTAAGGTAAATCTCTTAGTGATTCAAACATTTTTTTATTAAGAGGTGCAGACAAACAATTTATATCTATACGATCCAGACAATTTATCATTTAAAGCTCATTAAGAAGTAAACCAAGCAAGTCCTTACATTTTTCATTTTTTTACGACAAAATTTTTATATTTTTCTCAAATTTCAACTCTAAACATTTTAACTATTAGTAGTAGAATAAGGTTTTGTTATAAAAAAAGTGAGGTGAGACCTGTAACATTAAACATACCAAAAGGGTGCAATCTGTAATTTAATAACCGGCATTTGGCCACATGGAAAGGCAATCCATCCAATCAATCATTCGTTTATAAAAACGGAGAAGACGGTAACGGCGTGAAAATCGGCCGTCACATTAACCCCGTTGTTTGTTTCGGCTCAACTAGGGTAGGTCCTTTCTCACAGCGCCAAACCCACACACGGCACCGTCTCTCCCTCCCTCCTTCCTTCCTACGTTTACAACTCTATCTCTCTCTCTCTCTTTCTTTCTTTCTTTCTTTGTTTCTCTCTCTAGGGTTATCATCAAAAAATTTCCCCCAAATCTTGTCTTTGATTGGCGCAACCGATGAAATGCGTTGTCTCCACAGGTATCGTTCGATCCTGTCCCTGATTTCCTCTCAGTATCTTGATTTTTCCAGGGTTAGGGTTTCGTTGATCGTTCCTTTATCGTCAAATTGATTGTATTTGTATTTGTCCACCGATTCATCCGGTACCCGAAATCCGATTAATGCTAATTTGTTAGAGGATTTTTGTAATTTTATCTTGTCTCTATGTAATTGAAATGTATCTAAGGCGGTTCTGTTGTGTTGAGTATGCTGTAAATTGATTTTGGGGGATAAAAAAAAGGGGGATCTTGATTTCTTTGATGATTTAGGTTTTAGCCTTTAGGACATGATTGTGTGAGGTTTTTCTCTCATGCTGTTGAGTGTTGATTGTGGTGGGACTAACGATTCCACCGAGGAAGATATAAACACGATAATGCCTGCAAAGGAAAAACATGGTGGGGATTTGCTGACAACCTTATCCATGGATAATAACCATCTATCGACTACCCTGTCGATGGATTCGAGCTTATCGGTACATGACGAGATGGAGAGAGAGCTGAATCGAGCGGTGGTTCTTAGCTTACCGCCTGATATCAATCTCCCACTCTCGGCAGAGCCCAGCCCTCCGCCATCTTCGTGGAATGATACTTGTGATATGTTGGATGTCGGATTAGGTCCTCAACATTATGAGGTGGAAAGAAATATTAATGTGACAAAGATTGGGAAAAAGTGTGCTAAACGGCTTGATAGCGTGTGGGGTGCGTGGTTTTTCTTCAATTTCTACTTCAAACCGGCGTTGAATGAGAAGTCGAGGAACAAAGTGAATCGGGAAAATGGGTATGAGAAATCGGATTTGAAGTTGGATGTTTTCTTGGTTCAGCATGATATGGAGAATATGTATATGTGGACTTTTAAAGAGAGGCCTGAGAACGCGTTGGGGAAGATGCAGCTAAGAAGTTATATGAACGGGCATTCGCGCCAAGGTGAAAAACCGTTTCCATTTAGTGCTGATAAAGGGTTTGTTCGGTCTCACAGAATGCAAAGAAAACACTACAGGGGACTCTCGAATCCTCAATGTGTTCATGGGATTGAAGTTGTTCGTTCCCCGAATTTAACGGGAATAGATGATGAAGAAAGAAAAAGATGGATTGAGCTTACAGGAAGAGATTTAAACTTTTCTATCCCTCTTGATGCTAGTGATTTTGGTTCTTGGAGGAATCTTCCTAGTACGGATTTTGAAATCGAACGACCCCCTGTTAGTAGAAACAATTCTTCTAACGGGAATCATCAACAATCAAAAAGACTGCTAAATGGTTCAGGGTTGAATCTTTCAACTCAATCATTAGAGCATGTTAATGGTGAAGCAAACGGGAATTCGAATGGGATGGATCTTATGGCTGGGTGCAATAGTAAACGAAAGAAAACCTTCTTCCCACATGGTAACGATGATGATACTTCTGATGGGATTCTTGATGTCCATCATGTGGAGCCAAATTGGTTGACTGATTTTTCAGGGGTTATGAGAAATGCATATGGGCCGGTGACAGCTGCCAAGACTATCTATGAAGATGAAGAAGGGTTCTTGATTGTTGTAAGCTTGCCTTGTGCCGATCTTCAACGGGTCAAAGTTACATGGAAAAACACACTGTCACATGGTATTGTAAAGATCTTTTGTGTTAGCACAGGGTGTATGCCTACTTTGAAAAGAAAAGATAGGACTTTTAAGCTGACTGATCCTGCACCTGAACACTGCCCTCCAGGGGAGTTCATTCGAGAAATACCTCTTCCAACACGTATTCCTGAAGATGCTAAGTTAGAAGCCTACGGTGATGAAAGCGGGACCATGCTTGAGATTATTGTGCCCAAACATCGGGAAGGACCGGAAGAACATGAAGTTCGTGTTTGTCTTCGTCCCTATGAACGCCCGTATGTTGACTTGACAGAAACTTTAATTTAAAAATTCATGGGTAGGGGTGATCACAGAAGAAAATGTCACTATTTTCATTCTTTTTGCTAACCTTACCACATACTCCATTTATTCTCATCAAAATTGCAGCAAAAAACTTCAATTTAGTGTATGGTGAAAAGTAAAGGTTGCACTTTTCATGAGACTAAGCAATAGAAACTCAAAAGGGGGAGAAAGTTGCATTCTATAGATAGGTTTTCGGCTCTTCCTTTACGTCTTTCCCTGTTGAATCATTCAAATATCAAAAAAAAAAAAAAAGGAAAAAAAAATCTGTATAAGTGTCATGTTTTTGTTTTTAGTAGGACAATTTGGTAGTGATTTGTAATAGATCATGGTTGCTTTGTGTGCCATCTTTGATCTATACTTTATCTGAATATAGTGTTTGTTTGCATCATTTAACCCAAGAATGGTTGTGATGCCACATTGGTTGCCTGAATTAATGGCGGTTTGTACAGGAAAGATGGCCCGAGTATAATCTTTGGGCATATATGTGTCCCTCTATGTTTTTTGAATTGCAAAGATTACATTTTTTTATTTCAGTTTAGGCTGCACAGCATAATAAAAATGTTAGCTGGTTGTATTGTTGTATGTTATCTTTTAACCTGGTGTCTGAATGTCTGATCCTGTGCTGAATTTGTTTGACTGTAAATCTCAACATCTTTAGAATTGTTCCTAGTACTAGTAAATTTTAGCAATTATAGGGTTACAGATCACTTCTTCCTTATTCATCTTGTCTTCAAATCCTCTGCCTCTGCAACCTGACCAGAATCATGCAATGAAGCTATCTTATCATCCTTAATGGTGTCCCTTATGTTGTAAGCACACATTGGCAAATGCAGAAGATCAATTCACCTTCTTTTTTTACTTTTGTGCATAGTATTTATATCATAGTGATAGGGAAGGAAACCTTGATTCTGTGGCAAAATCTTGGTTTACCAAGGGAAAGCTTCTGTGATTGATGAATGTTGAGGGCCATATATCCAGCTTTAGTTGTGATTTACTTGGTGCTGTTGGTTAATAGGAGGTTGGAGGATTCTTTGAGTTTGTTGTGATATACTTGGTCCTCTTGACTGTTGATTAATAGGATGTTAGAGGGTTCTGTGAGTTTTTTTCATTGTGTTCCCTAATTCAAATTTTGTTGAAAAAAAGAATAAATACAACCTGGTAGCTCCAGTCTCCAGACAGGCCCTTGTTGAAAAAGGAAAGAATAAACTTCAAGCTATTGCAATAAGTGAATCCATCTATGTTTCAAATCATTAATAATGAGAATCAGTATGTGACTATGTGTTAAGAGTTTCAATTGGTTTTTGTAGATGAAATCCAAATGTCCTTTATTAACTTTGCTAATCATACATTATTAAATCAACAAATACTTGAGAAAAATGGTAACTAATTTAAGTGAAGCTCTGGAAATTTGAATTAAGAGATCAGACTTTTTTTTGAACGGTGGTTTCAATTATAACGGCCCCCGCTACTTCTTTAACTTTCAAATTTTATATTTGGGTCTCCATCAAAGAAGACATTGAGCAACTTCATTATCATCATCCACAGATGATGATGGTATTTCTTCTGGGATCTTGGCCCTTGATCTTAAGGAGATGGTATTTTTAAGGATAAAACTACCGGTTCGACTGCCAAGACACGGGGAAGTGCCTCGTTTGGGATCAAAAGACGGATGCCTTTGCATGATTAGCACCCTTTGTCACACTATATTTGATTTGTGGGTGATGAGGAAAGATCAATGCTCAATATGGCTGAAAGTACACCCATTCATACTCTCTTCGTCCGATAATATTCGCAAGCCCTTTCGCCCCCCTCACGAGCTAAAATTGGGTGAAGGGCGTTGCCCATATAGTGCCGGTGAAGAAAGTTGGTGGTCTTGAAAGGGCTTTATAATGCAATGATTGCAAGGGTTTGAAGGGGCTTTAACCATTACACCCCAATTTGCCCAATTTATGATCAAGTCCTTTGCCACGTCATCCGTCACTCCGTCAGATGACAAAAAACGCTCAAAAAAGAGGCTTGAAAAAGCTTAACAACTACACTTAACTAACATATACCATATTGTGCAATGTGCAAATACACAGGAATGGACTTATGGTCAAGATTAACACTGGTTAGAGAAAATGATATAATCTATTATTAACTTATCAGGGGGAATTCAATTATTATGCGATAATAGTGACATTGGACAGATGGACTTAAACTATTAAACAAAAGATAAACTTTGAAAAAAGGTTGCAAAAAAAGGATAGAAAAAAGAATAAAGCAAAGTCCTGATACCAATCATCATCCTCTTCCTTCTTTTTCTTCACAGATTTCAGTAGTTCACACACCTATCTCTCTGCTTTGATGCTTTCTTCCACCATCCTCTATTTTTTTATGCTCCTCATGGAAATCATGCCTCCTCACCCTTTAGACCTCCCCAAGACCCATATATAATAAAATCAACATTATTATTCCACCACCTTGATATATATCTCGATCATCATTCAACCCCTGCCGTAATTATAAACGAGCTAGGAAGATCGATGACCCGAAACGGCAGCGTGGAGACCCCGTCACCGAGACCTCGGATCCACCAGACTCATCCGCAAGACACACCTCCCTTCCACTCCACCGTCTCCCAGCGCAAGCTTCGCCGTTTCAATCACTTCATTTTCGTCTTCCGTCTCGCTGCCTTCTGCTTTTCGCTCTCGGCAGCTGTGTTTATGCTCGTGAACAAGTCCGGTTCTCATCCTCGCTGGTACGACTTCAGTGCCTTCAGGTAAACTAACTAACTTTCGGTCTGTTTGTTATCCTCACCACCTCCCGACTCGGTTTCAAATCTCAGAGTGGGTCGGCCGTAATTTTAGACATGAGTCAATAGTTTTGACCGAGCTAGCCATATTTTTTAATGTAATCAGACGTCCTAACCACTAACCGAGTCAGTAATCAAAACTGACTAGAGCTAGTTAGTTAGTTAAAATCTAACAGCCCAAGTCATTAAGTCAACAGTTAGAGTTGACTGGAACCCTGTTTGCTATCCTCTCATTCACCCAACTTAATTTTAGGGAAATTAAATACCGAAAATTGATGCTAAATAATAAAACGTACTCTACAGATTTGTTGTAGCGGCGAACGGGATAGTCGCTTTATATTCATTATTCGAAATGGTTGCTTCTGCTTGGGAGATTGCTCGAGGCTCCACCCTTTTTCCCGAAATCTTCCAAGTCTGGTTCGATTTCGGCCACGATCAGGTTTACCACCACTCATTATTTGTAAATAATTTACACGTTTCAGTTCGTGTACTTTTTCTTTTATTGTTTTTCAAAAAGACTCATTATCCGGAAATTAACATTCAAAATTTTCAAGGCCATTAATGGCGCTACTTTTATTGTGGATACGTGAGTGTTCGTACGTATCTGTGGAAACATGTTAAAAACACGAACATTCTGACGTCCGTAAAGCAGACGGCGTTAGTAGTTAGTACTGAGTGAGTGAACAGAACGGTAACGAGGAGTTTAATTTTGTGTAGGTTTTTGCGTACTTGTTGCTGTCAGCGGGCTCGGCGGGGGCGGAGTTGGCGAGGCAGCTTCGAGGTATTAACGCCACATGCAATGCGTTTTGCGTCCAATCGGATATCGCGGTGGCGTTAGGATTTGCGGGATTTTTGTTTCTGATGATCTCGTCTTTACTGTCGGGATTTAGAGTTGTGTGTTTCATGATCAACGGGTCTAGATTTCATGTTTAGGATTGTTGAGACACACTGGATTGCTTGTTGTGTGTGAGGACTGATTTGATATGGTGTGCCGTGATTATTCAATTTGTTTAATGATTTTGTGCCTAGGTGGAGAAGTGTACAATTTTATACCCATGCTTTGAGCCTTTGACCAGGGGCTTCGAAACAAAAAACTCTTCAAATGGAAAGCCACACTCTTAATTGACTAATTAGCCAATGATCGACGGTCTAACTGGTTGAGGTCATGCACATAAATGCATTAAAAGATAGAGGTCTTACGTTCAAGTTCTACCTATGGCTAAAAATAGAGGTTTCGGGTTGGACTAGCGGATTTTTCTCATCTATGGTGGGTTTTTCGTTTTCTCATGAGGGTGGTCATCAGGTCATCTACTCGGGAAATAGAGTCTTATGGAGATGATCGAGTGGACCAGTTAGTTGATCGTCAGTAATTCAAAATTTTCATTAACAAAATTTGACTAGGTCATGGCTATGACCTATACCAGACCGAATTAAGTATAATAATTTTAAATAAACATATACTTAAACACTTGACGTAATAATAATAAACATAATTATCCTAAAATAAGTACAAGATAATATACCTAACCCTATCTCCATACATGCTAATAATACAAAATATGAGGGTCTAATAAAAAATTTACATTATTAGAGCAATGTTAAGCGGGGGCTTTTTCCCTCTCTCACCATAAATTAAGAACACTAGACAACCTACATCGATACTACTCCGTTTCTTTTTCGTTCATGATGTGGCTTTCGATGGTTCCCACTGTGTAACAACTATGATACCGAAGGGCTACTTTTATAAGTTAATCATATAGAAAGAAACTTGGTTTATCAAAAATTCTGAAAACCTAGTAGTACTTTTTTCTGATGTTCATTTACTGTTGTTGTAATATTATTTTAATTACTATGAATATTTACGAGCGTGTTGCGCCGGAGAGGACTGGGTGGACCATCTCTACAAAGGCGAGGACTTCTACATCGAGTTCCACTGATTCGAAAACATTCATGGCATGATCTGCCAAGAAGTCTGCAAATGTCTGTCCTTTAACCGCCTTCATAGGAATGTACCGAAAAGTAATTTCGTTATTTCGATCAGTCCTAAACAAAATTCAACTTCTATGCAGGAAAACCAACACCTTTAACGTCTATTTTCTAAAAATCAGAGTCTCACACGTGCATTTTAAAAAGTTGAATATGAAAACATCTATGATTATGTTGCGAAAAATTCTGAAAAACGTAACTGCAAATAACTAATACTTGAATTGTATGTTCTTGAGTAACTCAGTTAGCGACTTAGCATATAAGGAGACGAAACTTATGTCCGGTTTCATACAATATCCCTAGTATAACCCGCATACCAAGTGTGTGGTTTTGAATGACAGGTTTATTTCTTTGAAAATCCGACCCGAACCAAACAAATAGTCTTGAAAAATTATATAATAAAATGAAGCCGTCGGAAATAAAAGGGTTACCAAAGTGGAGTCAACCAAATGATTCGACTCGGACCGCATCCGGTCAGAACCCAATTATTTAATTTACCTTCATCCACTCGGTGCTCTCAATTCTCCAACGACTCATCACCATCACCGAATAAACCGATACCTTCCACCCTTCACCGCCATTGTAGACAGAGAAATTTCCAGGTAACTAACCGCTGTTTCTTATGAATATCTTAATCTTTATCTGAGCAAGTATTTGTATAATCATTTGTCTGATTTTCATTGATTCAATAAAGCGCAATCGATTATGTTTTCATTGCTTCAATAGGTCAAACGACTATATTGATGTTGTTTATGATAGTATTAACAATCTGTGGTGCGTTTTTGTTTGAATAGTTCTTCCGACATCCGGAATTCACTCTCCGGAATCGATCGAGTATATGTAGAATTTTAATTGAAAAGAATGGAGTGATTCGGGCTGGAATTTCGTTTCATTTTATATTTTTTATCTAACACAATTTCAGAGTTGTTCTTGATGCAAATTTTACTTCTGATCTTTGTGAACACGTTTCTAGTTTATAAACCTGTGAAATTTTATTGTTTCCTTTGTGATTCATACATTTATAAGAACCAGGATACATTTATCAAAAGTTAGATATTATTATTCATCTTTGCCAATGATGTTTATTAGTTGAAAAGGAAAAGGAAACCTGTGTGTTATGACAAAAGATTTCTATGATACACATTAGGTTAATAAATTAGTAAGGATGAATATGTCAAATTCTTGACACATTGTGCTTGAAATAGATATGGGAAGCTTTTTGGTTGTGAGAACTCTGCAAATGTTTAATTTGATTATTCAAACAGTCAATGAAGTTTATGGTCTGATGAAGGATGTGAAGTGATGGGAGAGACATTACGCTTTTTCCAATCAAATAAGAAGTTAGAGCTGAGAGTTACTGCTACTCAGAATCTGCCTAAAAGTCGTTTCTTTGGTTTAGTTGCAAACAAGTATTCAAAGAAGACGATTAAATGTGTTACTTCAGTGAAAGTCAATTTGGTGGCCACTGGTGGTGCTGATGGTATTGGAGTCTTTCTTTTGACAACTGCAGCCCTTGAGATTGTCAGAAGGGTCTCTTCAGCCCACTGCCCATTTGTTTGGCGTGGGCTTCAGGCCCTGCAAATTCTCTGCTGTCCACCGTTTAAATGGATCCAGAAATGGGCCCCTTTCACTGGTTTAGTTAAAGGAATGCAGGTTTGGTTTACATATATATTTACCTTTTTTATACAATTGTATAAAAACATATGATTTTTGCACATTCTAATATTGATTTGTGTCATCTGACTACTTAATAATCTTCTTTCAGACGTTATCAAGGCCATTGTTGTTCCTTTCAGTAGCAACAGGTTTATTTGATGAATCAGGCTCCTCAAAAGGAACACTCAGTGGTTCAAGTGCTGAGCTGACAGAGTTATCATCACAACTGGCCACACAGGACACGAGGTCTGCACTTATTGCCTGTTTTTAATTGCCCAGTTGCTAAAATCATGACTAGTTTAGTGTGTTTGATGGTATGATATTGGTTGAATTTTGATTTTTAATGTGTATTGTGGTCAGGAAAAAAATGAAATTGGGATTTTTCCTAAGTTTGACATCTCGCAGACTTTGTCTTTAATAAACCTTACATATCTCAAATATTTGAGTTATACAGGCTTACCAACAAGATTTCCAGAAGTGTTGTGGAAGATTGTTTGGTCGAACTCTATGCGGCACTTGATAAAAAGGGTCTTACTATTCCAGAGAGGTACCATCACTTAATTCTTTATTAAAATATGTATTACTTGCTTTTGTCCATGATGTGGTGGTGTGGCATATGATTGGTTTTGAAGAATCAGTTTAATTAGCTTATGACTATATATAACTACTTATTTAAGTTATCACATACTTTTAGGACTACATCATTTAGGACAACGACAGAATGGATCCAATTCCATTCTGTTTGTCCATGATGTGGCACCTGTATTCCTGGAGTCCCATTAAAGCTAAAAAGAGACTGTGTAATATCGTATAATGTATTTTGGATCTATATAATTAATTCAGGCTGTGTGTGATGCTTTTTAACATGTATATTATATTGGATATTGTTCCAGGATGACTGAGGATGAGCTTCGCAGATTCTATGCTGTCTCTGATGGTGATTTTGCATTGTTTCTATCATCAGTTGAGAAGACTATTCGTTGGAGGCAGACATATGGCCTTTTTTCACCACAAGAGCTCGAGGCTTGGGCCAATTTTGTCTTTTGGCATGGATCTGATATGATGCAACGACCTTGCCTCATTATACGCATTGGACTAGCAGCTGATTTGGCTTCAAATGGTCAAGAACAGTTTGTTAGAGCAGTTGGTAAGCAGTTCTTGATTGTAACTTTAATAAGACTGCTTTCAGGTAGCTTGGAGTATTAAACAAAATTACAAGACACGACAGTTTGACCCTTTTAGATCTGGGTTATGTCTTGTCTCTTTGGGGGTTAAATGGACTAAGCGGGTTGAAAGTCGTATAAGTGTCAAATGGGTTGAAATTCATCCAAGTATATCTAGATGCATGATAACCTCTTATCACCATATACATTACATCAAGTTAGACTATTTTAATAGTGTAGCTTTTGCGTTCATATTTAGCATGTTAATTATTTATAAACAAAATAAATGAATAAAGAACGGATGCGGTTTTATAGTGCAGGACTGCAGGCTGTTCTGACCTGACCTGAGTGTTTTGACCCGCACTAAAGTTTATTAATTTAATCCCCTATCCAAGCTGCTCGATCCTATCATTGTGCCGACGCTAATGCTTATAATCTTTGCTTTATTTATTTTTTTACTATTCTTGGCACGTGGTTATGCGAACAGGATTCTTTTTGATACAGCAAAACATGTTTTATAGCTTCCCTTCGTGCATGCGTATAACCGAGCTTGTATCGTTGTTCATTCACCCTTAGTTAGAGAAATTAGGCATATATTCTAAGAAGTAAGAACCTTCCAGGTCATACTACAATGACAAAGAAAAGGTTTAGGAAAGACACTTTAGGTCTTGAGTTGGTTTCTTCACTGTGGATTTGATATGCATAGTTTTCTTCTATTTCCAACAATTTTAGTGGTTAATGAAATGTACAAAAACATATTATTTCAGTTTCCCAGGTGGAATATGGAGTCCTAAACTTGCTTGATGCGGAACATCCTCAGATTACTGTTTTGATGGACTGTGAAGGACTCTCACCTTTTGGAATCCCCGTAAAAACTTTAAGATCATGTACTGTACTTCTGCAAGATCATTACCCAAACCGGCTTGGGTGTTTACTCGTTGTACGGCTCCCCTCTGTTGCACGAGTCGTATCTCAAACTCTATTCCATGTAAGCATATTTGATTTGTACTTTTTCTACATCGCCATGTTTTGTTCATGATCATTATCCCACAAGGAGGACAAATTGAAACTTAGACATTAGTAAAGGTGTCAATTTCACAATGTACGTAAAAGATTGAAGTAAAAGGAAACATGTCAAATAGGTAAAACTGGGAACAGGTTCTGGCCGTAACTGGTTCCCCTCGAACCAGTTCCATACATGTTCCAGTTCTAGAACTGGGTTTTTGAACACCACTAGTAGTACATCATATGGCAATGGCCAAATAGGTAATTTAACATTTGGAACTTTCTTGAAATGAAATGTTACATTTATCATTGTACATCCCATCCCATAGGAATGTTGCAATTTCTACATAACCTATAGGATGGAGGAAGCAAGTATCAACTTCATTGAATGAAAATTGTGACAACTTCCTTTTTAAAGATATCAAAGTTGTATACTTGTATGGCATCTTCTGATGTATAATTATTAACCTGCCCGTTGTCATCATATACTGAATAATTGCAAAGTTGAGTTGGGTTTATGAAATGATACTTTTAACAAAACCTAGTTGAGAATGAGACTTTTCTAAATCGGTTCAGGTGTTGAAGCCTAGGACACAAGAAAAGATAGTGATTGTGGGAGAAGACTACCCAGAAGTTCTTTCCAGATACTTTGAAGAATTACCACCTTTTCTTGGTGGCAATTGTTCTTGCCCAAAATGTGCATATAAGGTGGCGACAGTTGGTGAAAAGACACACTTTGATCTTATAGACCATCATCAAAACGATACATCTTCTGATTCTGGGGTTTATGTTGGTTCCATCTTAGATGCTAACCGGGAGCACGTAAAGATAGCTGCTATGGGGGGTTTACTGCTATGGGTATGTGTTATTTTTGTTTTAGCAGTTTGTTATCACCATGCTATGCTCCCTCACTTGTACAACAAAAGTGGTTCTTGAAACAACTTTGTTCGACCACATATACATTTGGTGATATTAAACCTATGCCTAATGGATATGTTTAGTCGGTGAAGTTTTTAATTTTTAGATTTAATTGTCAGTTTTACTTATGATCTACAAGACTTGATGTTCGTGATGCATATAACGATATAGCAAATGCAAAAGTAAGTACATTTTGAAGGCTCATTAAAAATATCTTTCTGCCAAAGTTCTTTATTGATTTGCCATTTGATATGCCTACTCGAATGTGTTTCTTAGGTTTGGTTTCGTATGCTTCTTTATGGTATACATATTTGCATACAGTGACAAAATCAGCCTTTCTTGTTTATTACAAGCTTAATTGATTTTTTTGTGGGTTCCTCTTAGATTTTGGCCTGTGGCTTTTCATTTGAGGGATTAAAAAAATAGAGAAGGGCAAAGCCTTTTTTCTTTTCATAGAACGGCTTACTTATACGTTTGTTAATTCTGTGATATACACATTTATTCACCATAAGACTTGAATACTCAAACTACATGATGAGGGATGTAACCCCTTTAAGACCTTGGTAACGTCACTCTTTGATAGCCTTGCAACAATAAGGTACCCAATATGCATCACTATTAGAATTTGGTACTGATGCGCCATGTAGAAGGGATGACCGCAATGAAAATGGTAGCAGATGGAGGGATGCACATATCGATTAGAGCGTCATGTGTGAACCAATGCGGGAGAAATCATGATGGACACACTCGAGAAATTGGGATGGAGGGGATTGGGAAAGTTCGGGAGCACCAACCTTTTATTAGTACTAGAGCGACTTAATGGGTCAAGCAACTTAAGAAAGGGTATAGGACACTTGTTTTTTTTTTCAAAAAAATTATAGATATAGTTGTTGGCTAGCAACCCATAAAGAAAATAAAGAGTCCAAATATGTCCAATTCGAAAACCAGAAGAAAAGCGTGTCGCGCACTTGCATGGTTCTGTTTCAGCGGTCATAAGTACCAAGTTAGATCTACTTGTCGGAGGGCAGAGGCACCGTCCACGTCTAGGAAGAGGAGAAAACTCGAAATGAATGATGGTCATGAAAGAGAATAAGGGAGAACCGATAGTCACAGAGAATTCGGAAAAAGAAGACCTAAACAAGACATTTTCAAGAATCAAAATCATGATGGGTGTTGGGGCATTTAAGCGACGATTGGCGCTTTCGGGTTCTATGGCCATAGAACCACGATAGCTATGTCTACAAATACTAATGAGTTCTTAGTTTCGATACACATTCACTTTCTGAGGTCTTCATTCAGATATTTTCTAAACTGTTTGTTGCTTGAGGATTTTAATTCATTCGGATTTATTGACCATTTGTTAAAGTGTTAAGCTTTCAACCGGAGAATGGTCAATCCTTCAAGACTTCAATCCTATTTATTTATGGGTATCAATTTTTAATTGTTTAAGAAATTGCTCATCGATGGGTATTTTATTTGATAATTGCAATTTGCGTAGTCAACTTATCCTTGCTCATTGTTTTGATATTTTTTAAAGGATTTGTTTTGGTGATTTGCTTATGAGATTATTCTTCTGTATTATTTTGGCGTAACCAATATTATTATCTTGTTTATTTTAGATTATCTTTCCTCTAGTCATTTGATTATTCTACTAATTTGATTATCTTTGACCTGATTATTTGATTATCCAACTGATTTAAGATTATTGTTGTTACTTCTATTCTGTTCATTTGAATGTCTTCTATATGGATTAAGGGTTTTGTAACGTGATTTTTATAGGAGGGGCCCGTTTTTTACGTTTGTCTAGACACTCAAATTGATTGAGCCGTCACTCTTTCCTGATACCTGAAAAATCCATCCTGAATGATGTTTCAAGATGCATACTTTTAGACTTTTAGTTGTATTGCTTGGATATAAATCAAATTGATTTGGCCAAGAGTATATGAACCGAGTTGATAAACATAAATATTCCAAAATTAAATCCATCTAAATAACAGGAATGGGTTTTCAATCTTTGTGTATTTAAAAACAAAGGTCGATGAATAGTGTCTATTAGGTACTATCATGAGATTTTTTTTTCTTTCCTTCCTGGTCTATTTGATGGTACACAGAGATTGTTGATTGATTGATTCTTTTGTTTATAATGTGTTTTTTATTATATATTATTCTGTTTCATTTTATAACCAAAGTTAAGAGAAGTCAGAAATGTAGTACCTGAGTAGATTAATAAGAATCTTTAAATTAATAATATTGTAATCTTAAAAACATATATTTAGTTAACAATTTACAATTTTTATTTGTCGTGTAAGATAATTGAATGTATATGACTTAGTTTACTAGTACTGCTTTATAATAATAAGTTAATTTATTAAAAGGTAATAACAATTATAAATAGATATGAAAAATGATAAATATGTGTAAAGGTAAGAATGTTTCAAATAGAATCTAGCATTTATGAGAACCTAAAGAGAACATTACTAAAATTCACAATTTTATCATATAATCATTAAAATATTAAAATAGACGTTCAAAAGCTTACTCGATAGTGGTTGTTTTCTTTCACTATTTAACGACTATAGCGTCCGGACATATCATCCTCTAAAGCACTATGGGTCCAAAATCCCTTCCAGACGTTATCCTTATGCCCCCCCCCCCCCCTCTCCCCACAAGCTCGTTGTTTTTTTTAATCAGGCAGGTTTAGTTGAATGAGTAATAATTAGGTAATAATTAAAAGGGCATTATGGAGCTCACGTAATAATTAGGCTATAAAGCCCTTGTTGACCGGACCGTTACGTGTTGAACAACGTCCAACACATGGACTTTACCCCTTAGGCTATGTGTAGTCATGGAGCCCTCCATTGGGCAAATCGTGACACGTGATGGTTCGTTTCAACAAGCGGCTCCATGAGTAAAGCGGGTGTAGTAGGAGGGGGCGCTATATGAGAAATCATTTTATTTAAAAGAAAAAAGAAAAAAAACTAACCAATTGAAATCGAAATGGCAGAAGGGCGGGGCACTTTGTGGATAACGCCTGGGACGAAATTTGCCCTCACAGCGCGCAGAGGGGCGGTGTAGGGGCGTATAAGGTGCGTCATCAGGGGTAAAACGCCCTACTACACATGTGACATAGCCTTAGAAGGCTACATCGGCTAACTAGCTTAAGTCTTTAATGTGTATATTGATGATTTAATAGTCAAAATTGTCTATGTTTAATGAACTCCAAAAATAGGTATTTTCTAAAATTAATTTGAAACATGATGTAACAACTGACATTAGACAAGACTGGTCTCATTCATTTTTCTCGTTTATTTTATTTTATTTTGAACGGCAAACATTGCTTTAAAATCCATAAACGATTGATCTTGTGAGATTTAAACCTTCATTTTTTAAATGAAATATAAACATCACATACCTTTTACTTTCATTATTTCTAAAATCTTCTACTTTTAACCGATTAATAATGTATAATTACTTA